>JAUNZM010000092.1:1200000-1800000 GCA_033459285.1 Clamator glandarius | reverse complement strand
TAAATGGTGCCTTAACACCACAGTGACCTACTACGTGTTGGTACCTGTGTTTTCTCAGATGGACTCAAATCAGTATCTGGTTTCTCTGACCTATACAGTTCCTATTTGAATTTTGCTGAGAAAGTTGAGCTCATCAGATCCTGTTACCATCTAAAGAAGAGAATGCCAGTCTCAGCAAGAAAAAGTACTCATCTCTTCTAACAGGGTATTTTTATTTAGCTAGTTAAAATACAAGCCAGATAGTAGCACAGATGTTGATCAGATACATCAAGCTGTAAAAGTTTAACCATTTTTTCTTTTTTAAGGTGAAACTTACCGTCTGTAGGCTTCCACATTCTGATATCTTCCATGTTAAAGGCTGCTCGTGTTCCTGAAAAAAAGACCTCAGTAACTAAGTGAGTGATACATAGGGTTTGGAGGTAATCTTTTCTTCTAGAGCTGCCAGATACTTCTTTTTTTTTCTTTTTGATAAAGTATAATGACTGCAGAATGTGAATTTAATTTTCATTTTATGTCCTGCTAACTTGTTTTGTGGACATGAATGGCATGCGCTTGGCTTCTATTTCATGTTGCTGTGTATTTCAGTTAAATGAAAAAACCTGAGGGTCAAATAATTTATGAAACCTTTGCACTGTGTATACGCTGTATCTGAATGGATGTGCACACAAACACACATTTGCGTGCAGGTGTCTTTACATACTTATATATTTCTGAATGATAGATTGTTTTAATACACAGTGATGTATGTGAATCACTCCTTATAAGTACAGATAATTTTATTTTACCAGATACAACCAAAATAAGTACTGGGTTTCCCAGGCATAGGAGATTTATATAAGCTTTATTTAAGGTGGATTTAGACCAAAGGAGGTAGTTTTCCAGTTTCCAATTGAAAATAGGCCAAGTCAACTACTACAGTGAGAAGCTACATTCACTAAAATCAGCATTGGTGCCACTTACTCCAGTCATAAATTTGACAAATGTGCTTGATGCTTCCTTTAAAATCCTGTCTGAACTGTTTAAAAAACTTGTTACAAAATTTCATTTAGCCAAATATTAAAACAGCATCAGTAACTCAAAGCAAGCAAACACGCATATTTGTACAATCTATTCATATTCAGCTCCTATTCCAAAGAATAATTTCCAGACAAAACTTTTTGCAGCCTGTATCATCTGCTTTTTAGATAAGAGTGTTTGGGATATGCTTATTTCTCAAGGTGGGAAAAGCTTACTTTTTGATATTTCTGTTCCAGTGGCATTTGAAGGCCTGATTGTGCTGGATTCTGCATAAAGACCAAGTGGAATCCCAGTTCTGGAGCTACGGAGGTGGAAAATGGAGGTGAAGACATTCCTTGGGATCTCTTCTCCAAAGCTGCTATGGGTTTCCTTTGTCCTGCACTGCCTCTTTGAGCACAACAATCCCATTTCTGCCTAAGGGGTCTCTGAGGGATGGGATGGCAGTTCGTCACCATACAAGGCTTCTTTGAGCTCTGTACTGATACCAGCCTGCTAGGACAGTCCTCTAGGCCTGAATCCTAAAATCGCAGATCATCTAGTTCAAGAGTATCCACTGAGGGTGGATACCTGCCCAAGGTTTGCCTACGCTCGTCTTCTGAACTTTAGAAAAGGAAAAAAAAAAAAAGCCTTTTCATGTTGTTCCAAGACTCAGCTCTCTGTATAATTAGCGAGTTTTTTCCTCACATTTATCCTAGATGATCTTTTTAAAAAATGAACCTGGTATTTTCTTGCTGGTTTCCGTCGGCGTGGTGAATGCTTGATTTCCAATGTCTCCAGAGAAACCTACATTCCAGAGTGGTATTTTCCTACCTCTTCTCCCTTCTCCTTTTATAGATCACGTCCTGCATTCTTTCAACATTTTTTTAACCATTTCCTGAAATTGGTCACGTCACAGAACTGCAAGACAAATGCCTTGGTTTCCAGCCATGGGTGAACAAAGAAGGTGAGGCAGCAGTAAAACAATTTCCTGGAACTCCATAGATAACCATTTCCAAAAAGAGGTGGACTAGCCAAAGATGCTGTGACACATACGTGATAGTTGGAGAACAGGCACCACTGTGGAACCTGCATGTGGGCATTGCTGCTCAGGCAGGTGCTGCACAATGCAAGCTGCACGTCTTGGCCATGGAAGGATGTCACTTCTGGACAAAAATAGAATTTGGGTAGATAGTGCACGCACAGGATTATTCCAGAGTGTTTCAGAAAACCAGGGTATTAATTTTATATTTCAGTGAACAGTTACTGATGCGTTACCCCATAATTGATCATTATGTCAGTTTGTACACTCATAATTGCAGATAATGAATGTCACATATTGGCTGATTCATAGCACTTACAGAGATTCAATATGGAATTGATATTGGTACAGTAAATTCTGGTGTGAAGGTGTCTGCCCACATACGATTAATAAATGTACTAACAAATTACAACCTATTATATTCTGTGAATAACTCTCTTTCTCCTGATGCAGCCCCTCCTCGTCCTCCAAAGGCTACCTGTACCTTCCCAGTGACTTGCAGCTGAGTCATCAAACAGCCCTTTTTAAAAAAAGCTACCCTGGAAAAAGCGAGATCAACTCATTCTGTAACATTTTCCCCAACATGAAAATTTTGTCTTTCTTCAAAGTAGCAAGTTCTGCTAAATCTCTGGGCAGCTTCTAGAAGCAACAGCAAAGGGAAATGTATGGTATTTCCCAGCGCCCACTGGATCCTCCAGATCTGAGGAAATGCCTTTAAACCCATGCTGTCTGAGAGGGAACTAGTCATCTTCTCCATCACCTATAGGCATTTTAAACATGTTGTGTGAGCATACGCTTTTAAAGAATTAGGAGATGTAGTAGGTTCTCATTGCAGCACGCTCTGTGCTGTCAAAATCTTTTCCTAGCTGGTCTCCAGATAAATTTTGGGCTACAGAGGTTCCTGACACAGGCGTTTAAACTGATATGAGCTGCAATTCAGTGAAGCCACAGACTAGCGTATATATAGAAAGTGCAGCTGGAAGAAGGCTGTGGATCCTGAAACCTTTTTTCCCAAATGACTCCATGAAGTAACCTGCTTGGAAACAGGGGCCGGTGCTGGCTGCAAAACACCACTTAGAATCGCTCAGCATCTGCAAACTAAGTGTATGAATGACAAAACCCAACCAACTGCAACACATTTTATGTGATTAGCTAATGATTAACATGCTCCTTGATAACTATTTTATTTCCTGTCACGGAATACAGCTGGTGCCTTTAGGTTGGTTCCCTGGCTGTCCCATGGCATAGTCCCATGCTGCGTTCACTCATTATTGGCTGCTAAATTTCCCCCCTGAATTCCCAAATATATGAATTGTGCTTTATCTACCATCTAGTACTGTAATCCAGCAGGAAAATGGCAATTTTCCAGGAAAAAAGTAAGTTCCAGAACAGAAAGAAAGTAAGAGAAGTCTCCAAATTGGTGTGAGGTCATTGAAGTTAAGAAAAATAAGAAGCTCATTGTACAGTGAGCACAAACCAGACCACACGGCCCCCTGACATCCTCTCAAGGGCAACGCTACCAAAAATTGGGCTTGGGCTCATGTGCTGATAAGAGAGAGCACAGGTCCTGTAGAAGAACGAATCCAGCCAGGAAAGTTTATCTGTGCTCTCTGTGTCCATCCTGAACCAAGCTGCAATGCACATGACTGGGTGTTTAAATTTAGAGTCCCTCCAACCTGGGGTACCCAACCAGATATGCTTCAACATGGCTGGACTTTGAGCAAACACAGTCCATAGAGGAGCGGCTGCAATAAAGAACGATGTCACCTTGCATGCTGGGGAGAGAGCAGATCGGTGGTGAGCTGGTGATGCTAGGTGCTTAATTTATGTTTTGCCCCGAATTTTCTGGTGACCTCAGGAGAGCTGGTTCCTTGCACACACTCTGTAAAATTCAAGAAGTGATTTCAGACACATTTGCATCATGCTATCTCTTACTATGAATGTGATCTCCAGCATCACATTCCGTACCATGAATTAGTTTCCCTCCCAGAACACCTGCTGGAAATACTTCCATCCACTCTGTATGCTACAGGCATGGGGGATGTTCCACCAATGCCCATGCTATGGAGAGCTGCTGATGTCTCCATTCAGTGCTAAGGGAGAAACCATCCTTAGTGCCTTGCAGAAATGCGGCTTGCCCTCCAACACCCTTCAGACAGCACCATCATGAGTGAATGTTAAGTGACTCTCCCACTTCCTCGCAGGGAACTGGCTCAAGCCACATCTGTGCTGCTTACAGAGAGCTGTGCTGAGCAGAGTGTGCAGAAATCTTCTCAGTCAAGTGGGTTTGTCCAGTCCTTCAGGCTCTAGTAGGGAACATACTAATATTTACAAGAGGACTTCCTTGCTGGTGCTCCCTTTGTCAGTGCAGGGGCTAGAAAGAGAGCAGGCTGAAAACCTTAACCCTGAAACCATCTACCTTTGGGTTTGAGGAGCCGACAGTGTAATCTGAGATGCACTGAAAGCTTTTTTGGTTTTTTTCCAAAAGACAAACAGCCATCCCCATGTACGTGCTTATCCGCAGGCAGCCACTTCCCTCCTGCAGGCCAGCAGGTCGGTGCGAGGAACTTGGAGAGTGCTGGGCAGTTCCTAGAAATGCCACTGGAATTTCAAATGTTCTCTTCAGCAACCTAGCAATTCCTAATTTATTGCATCTCTTAAAGAACGGGAGAGGCCAGACAAGGCTGATGCAAACCTTTAATTCAGCTGAAATGCTCCAAGAGAAACCCTGTCTCCGCACTGCAGCAGTGAGGATCCTCGGTGGCCAGGAGCCCTCTGTTGCTGCTAACAGCTGCTCAGTGACTCCAACATCTCACCTCCATCTTCCAGCAGAGCCACCAAGCCCCTGGGACGGGGGCAGGACTGGACTTGCAGCAGCACGCATCTGGCAACATTGATTTTTCCATCCTGGGTTTCTTTTATAACACAGCAGCGGAGGGTAAAGAAATTAAGCAGTCAGCAGGAGTGCTAAGACTATGGCAATCAATCAATCCATGGTGCTGATCTTGTGTTTTAAAATGCTGAATGTTTGCTATTACCAAGAGCTGATGTAGAGCCCTACTTGCAGGCTGCCAGCCCCAGGGTCTCTTCCCTGAAGAACTCAACGCCTCCACCACCAGAGCAAAGCAAATCCTCTGCATGGGGCCAGAGCATCAGTCTGCAAAGTCTCCTTAGACTCCCCTTCTTGGTTTGGTTCAGTTCTTTGGTCCTGGCAAGGAAATGGGGTTGACAAAGCTGATTAAAGGAGATAAGAGTCAAGAGCAAAGCCAGCAAGCGGCTCTCAGGTGGCCAGAGAGCAGATAAGCTGCCCACACGCCTGCTCCACCTTTGACCCTGACACCCATAGTGACAGAGGCCATCAAAGCTCACCGTGCCAGACAAACCACTGCTGCCTAATGTAGTTTTGAGTGTACGTAATCACAGGCAGTGCTGCAGGATAATTACACCTTTTGTAATTAAGACTACCTGAAAATCCGATACATCCGCTGCCACGAACGCTAAGGATGCTACTGCTTCTTTCAGCAGTGTTACTGTGAGTACGGAACAGCAAAATATCTAGAGATGGAGATTGTCTTTCCCAGGAGCCCACTTCTTTTATGGCTCCACTGTAGATAGTATCTATCTGGAACCACCACAATGTGGTACAGGCCTCGCTCCTGGGAACTGCAAACACATGTACACGCACACAGCAGAAATGGATGCTTTGTGCTCCTATTTCTAAGAATAAAGGTAGATTTGGACAGCTTAACCTTTCTGAGAAATCCCAAGTAGTGGAAAGGTATCTGGAGGGGATAACAGAGAGGAAGGAAAACTGAGTCATGAGGAATAGCTATAAACAGCAAGAGGGACTTGGGGCAGGAAAAAATTAAGTCTCCAGTTTTACACTGGAGATCTCTGCTGTAAATGCATTTTTGTTGTATTTGGCAATTAAAAAAAAAAAAACTCAGCTCAAGGTTATTCCCTAGCATCAATTGACTGTAGTACCTGCTCCTCAAGGCCACTGAACTAACTTGGAGTAAATATGTGACTGGCCTCTCTTGGCACCGCGATGAAACATCCATCACTGCATGGCCCAGGCACCCTGGGACTTTCCATCTGTTTATAATTTGTAGAATTATAGATTGGTTTGGAATGGAAGGGGCCTCAAAGCCCATCCAGTCCCACCCCCTGCCATGGGCAGGGACAGCAGGGACACCTCCCACTGGATCTGGGGCTCCAAGCCCCATCCAGCCTGGCCTTGAACACCTCCAGGGATGGAGCAGCCACCACTGCTCTGGGCAACCTGGGCCAGGGGTTCCCCATCCTCACAGGATAACATTTCTTCCTAGTATCTCACTTCAGTTTCCCCTCTTTCAGCTTAAAGCCGTTCCCCCCATCCTATCGCTGCACTCCCTGATCAAGAGGCCCCCGTCATCTTTCCTGTAGCCCCTCTCAGTACTGGAAGGCTCAGTTCCTCGGACAGTCGCTGGAGAGCAGCACAAAGGACTCAATTTCAGCTTTACCTCCTCTGTTCATGCAATAAGCCCGACCAAGAGCAGGGCAAAGTGCCAAGCAAACACAGCTTCAGTAACAAGTGAAATGCAACCTCTTTCTCCAATTGAGGAAGCCCTGGTGGGATAAACACCTCGACCCATCTCTTGTCCGAAACAGGAGCTGAGAAGTGGGTTAGATCCCGCTGCTGGCAGCGCTCCATGCGGGGGAGGTCTCCACTAGGAGTTGAAAAATGACTAGAGTGAGCGATCAGAAAGAATAAACATTGTTTCTCACACCAGAGGTGGTTATTCTATGATTCTATAATTCTATGAAATCAGTGACTGCATGGAGGAAGGTGGTGGGCAGCCGGGAGGGGTGGGATGCAGCAGGAATTAGCACAATGCAGAACCTCATGGCAAGTCCTGATCTTGCTGAACTCAGCTCCAGAGTCACCCCTGTTCACATTTGTGTCCTTGTCTCACCTTTTCCTCAGAAGCACTGTATGTTTTTCCCTATGAGGATGAATACTTCTCTTCCATCCTTAACAATGAACACAATGTGCAGAAAGAAAGATGAATAAAGTTAAATCGAAATGCCAAATGGGAAAGCTTAGAGCTTTTAAAACCTGTTTGTTTTATGTAAGTACTTACTGGCAACTGGCACAAACATGTCACTATCTGCTCTGAGATACCAGAGCAGATGTGACAGAGTGGAAAAGCCTCTTCCCTGCCAAAGTATTTGCTGGAGATTTGATAACAAGGTGCCGTTGTACAACAGTAGGGAAAGGTTCAGAGGAGAACCGAGGAGGCATTCAGGCAGTGCAGGGCTCTGCCTTTGCAGGCTACAACTCCTCTGCTGAAACGCAGGCCTGCAGTGGGCAGAGCTGGGTCAGATTCAGTGGGAAGGCAGTAAGTTCTTTGGTGCTGTTCCCTCTGCCTGCAAATGGTGGTGGTCCACCTTGTTTCTTCATTTCTTTTGAGGGCTGTGAGCTCCTTCCTGCTTCTCTATGCGCTTCTGGGGAGATTGTTAAATCAAGCACTCCAAATACAAATTTAAAAGCCGAACCAACATGTGAAACTTAAGTGCAAGAGCTCCAATTCCCAATACTTGCACTGACAATCTTACGAGGATTCCTGTGAATATCATCCATCCCTGTCACATTTCTCCTAGACACTAATACTGCATGTTTTAGTTAGAGTGCTTTGCTAATCCTGTTTTGCAAACATTCTCTTGTTCTCAAACCTCACCTGCTTTTTGTCCCCTGCCAAAGAAACCTCACCAAAAATCATTGAGCAGACATAAAAAAACACATCAAGGCAATACTGCATCTTTACTGGAACATAGTAGCAACTCTCCCACATAATCCTCCCTAAGAAGTATTCTGTCTCAGTAAAAATCAATCCCTAACTGCTTGAAGGATGTATCTGAACTCACACTATATTAAAAACCAAACAAACTTAGATGACCGTTATTTTAACAGCCTTTACTAAGCACACATGAGTAGACAAGTTTGATCAGGTAAAGGAAATACTTTAACCCTCCCAATGGCATCTCAGTTCCTTTCTCCATCATTGTTACTTCAATTCAAGGTTTAAAAAGATTCCCGGTACCTTGAAGTTCCCTTCAATTATCCATATGCTTTTATTTTGCAGCGTCTTTGGACTTGCCTTCCCAGAAGCAGTGATAACCGTGGGCCATGGGCACATGTAGCCGCTGTCTTTTATCACAGCCAACCTGATACCCATTGCCTGAGTCAGCACAGTGAGTGAGCTGCTTCCCTCCTCTCCCCCTACCCTTCTCAAACAGTGTTGCTTTTAGCTCATTTATATGCCTATGGGGGCAATATGTAATCAGAGCAGGAGTCTTGATGGGAAATACAAAGTGATTCTTTAGAGTAGATAGCACTGATCAAGCCAATTTACAGCTGACCTTTTTGTTTGCTTCACCTTCTGTTCAAACTGGGAGTTTCTGGGATGCTCACAGGCCCATCTTGCTTTAGCAAAACACTTCATATTTTGTCAGTACGTGGCACTTGTTTGATGCAAAGGTAAGCACAGAGACTGAATCACCCACCCTTCTCTCCAGGGGACTCTGGTCCAATCTTCCATTAGTGTGACAGAGGCCAAAAATCCACAGCTATCAACTTTGAAAAAGCAGTATCTTTGCTGTAGTTAGAGCCTCCACTCTAAACCAAAACCATACACGCTTTCACTCACACATCCATAACGCCAAGACTGCCAATAAACCACAATCACCCCTGTATTAGAAAAATTGGAGCCACTCCCCAAGTCCTATGTAATTATAGCTGTACAACAATGCAGAAACCAGGTTTACAACAGATTTGTGCTCCCCAAAGGGCTTAACCTGCTGTGATCAGAGCTGGCCCTTGGAACTACCTACACAAAGGAAAAGGTCCTGCTATAAATCTTCACACAAAGTTCTTTATTTAAATGGTTTTCTACATTTTCCTCAGAGGAGCTGCTAAGGGGACTGGGATTGTTTAGCCTGGAGGAGGCTAAGAGGAGACCTCATCGATCTCTACAGCTCCCTGAAAGGAGGGGGTAGCAAGGTGGTTGCTAGTCTCATCTCCCAAGTAACAGGATGAGAGAAAATGGCCTCAAGCTGTGCCAGGGGAGGTTCAGATTGTATATTAGGAAAAATTTCTTTTAAGACTGGTGAAGCATTGGAACAGGCTGCCCAGGGCAGTGGTGGAGTCTCCTTCAGCAGAGGTGTTAAAATTAGTGTAAACATGGTACTCTGGGACATAGTTTGGTAGGCACGGTGGGGTTGCGCTGATGGTTTGACTGTTAGAGGTCTTTTCCAATCTAAATGATTCTGATCCCACGATTCTATGAATGTGGATGAAATGCTGTACAATTTGAGCCTACACACAAACAAAACAGCTGGTAGGAGTGCAAAGACAAAGCAGAAAGAGGCAGGCATGAAAGCAACCAGCAGGCTGACACAGGAATACCTCCAGCAGAGCAAGCAACTGGAAACAGACTACAGCACAAAGACAAACAAGGAACCTTGCACAAAAGCCATCCTGCTTCGCTGACTGAAGTGAGTCTGTTGCCATCTGTTCCAAATCAGGGCAGGATTAACCAGGTCAGTCTAGCAGATGCCAATGTCAGGGGCTTCCAAGATAGATCATTTTTGTGGTTAGTTTCAGAAATAAATTTGCATTTAAAAGAAAGAAAACCACCACCCCTTCATTCTAAGTAGCAGGGGAGGAACTGATAACAAGTAAGTGCCACAGAGACGCAGCAGGTGTCGCGCACCCATCAGCTGCCCTGAAAGCTGGATTATTTTAGTTCCATTACCTTTTGCACACTGGCTGATGGAATCCCAAACCTGTAAGGGCATCAGCGTGGCGAGAGCCCACACACATATTTGCCCCCAGTATGGGTACTCGCTCTTGAAAATACAACTATGGAAGCAATAGGCTATCAAGGTTATGATTATGATTTTTACTTTGGGGTGCTTGCTCCAGCCTCTCATATTTACTGCAAAATCAGTCAGGAAAAAAAAGAGTTGGAAGGCCAAAAAAAGGTGCATAATTCCTTAATGACTCAACTGCCAGACTCTGCCTGCAAAACAGAATCCCCAAATTTACTCCAACTTGTACAAGGAATTAATACAGGTTTGCTATCTGCAAGGGATGTAAAAGATACCTCCTCCAAACAGGAGTGGAATCCTAGGCATTAGCATGCCAAATCCAAGCCAGTTAATAGTTCTTGTGATGAGGAGAGCTAGCATAATGCACTACATAAAATAAAAGCTTCAGATTCCTTTAAATGCTTAATTTAAACAGAAGCTTTTAGCGATGCCATATTTCAGTGAATGTACTGAGAAAATTGTGAATCTGTCCCAAGAACTTTTTTTCTATCAGAGTTTTGCAGTTATTTCTCTCAGAAGACAGAATTAAAGCAAAGTGACTTTGTGCCACAGGTCATCACTCAAAGACAAGGATCTGTTTGTACTTACACTGATCACCAAACTTCACCAAGAAGTGTTTTCCCAACAAAGAGTGGCGTTGAAGATTTCAGATGAGCTATTCTGGGGGTTAGAGATGACTCTATGTATGATGCAACTTTCTTAAGTCCTGGAAGCTTGGAATGGTTTTTATTTTAGTGCTTAAAATTATACTAGTGTGCTTGCACGCAACGACATACTTCAGTGTCATAAATAGCAAGCAGATACAGAAAAAGCAGCACTTACAATCCAGTAGGATTGAGGGGAAAAATTGCAAAGAAAAACTTACCTTTCTGCTGCCAGTACAAATATTTGCCTTTCTTGTTTTTCCAGAATTCAAGTAACAAGCCAGCAGACACAACCCTACAAATGGCTACCTGGAGAGGAACTACTTCTGTGCTTCGACCATGTGCTGAGAATTTGCACTACCAGCACACAGACACAATCTTGCACAACCAACATACACAGAGTTGTTCACCAAAGACATTACTGATTGGTTTCTCAGATTAGCAGCTACCATACTGAAAAGAAATGCATTTTGCTCTAACTTAAAAGGACTCATGTAGGTATTTTATTTAAAAAAAAATTAAAAATAGAAAGTCTTGAGCAGAACATAGGTAGCAATGTCTTTTACAACAATCATTTTCGAGAGTAAGTGTGGTACAAGAGCCTGAGCCAACCCTCTCTTACAAGATAAATTTTGTTTGCAAGATTTAACTCACAATAGCCAGTTCTGCCTCATGAAACAAGCTTCTCTGAAGCCAGAATTGACAGTATGTGTCACAAGCTGAATATCATCTTGTTTATTACAATAACTTCTTTTCAGAAATTATTATCTTGAAGGCAGTTTTCCGCCAGCATTATACAACTGGGCATCTCCATAATCTGAGGAAAATTAAGAAGCAGGAAAAAGGAGTAAGATAAAAATAACCCAAAATACGCATTTGTAAACAAGATATTAAGTTATGGGAAAAATAAGTAGCAGGGACATGAGAAAGAAAAGTGCCTATATATATTTTTTTTTTCAAATTCAGCTTTCTCAGGAGAATGGCAGCTTAGTCCTCCCTAAAGAAAGGAGTTCAAACACACAACAGCTCCCAAATCTCATTCCAACCTACCTCCTCTGAAATACATGTTCTTCCCTATATTTATTTATGCTTACTGCCCTCAATCATCCAGTCTCTAAAGTGCTTTTCCATCAAGCTTCTGGCTCGCCAGTCACCAACATTGACTGTGGGGATGATCTTCTGTGGCTTCAGCCATTGAACAAAACGCTTCATTTCCAGGTAACTGCTGTGTTCACTGTAAGGAATCCCTGAAACAAAACAAATCACAGCAATCTGTCAGTCTATTAACTTTCTGCCAAAAGTGCTTTTACAAGCCTTCCAGCTAAGAAAGAGTTTAATTTTTTTTTTTAAATTCATATTGGAGATCTAAACTTCATAACTAAAGTCAAGCAAAATCCCAGATTTCACTTCTGGTAAGATTACCTTGCGTTAAGTTACCAAATCAGTGCAAACTGAGTACCACCAAGCATTCAGTTAAATGAATGTTTAATTGTAAGAGTTTCAACTCCTCCCATCAATAAGAAATGAGAGGAAGACTCTCAGCCTCTCAAATGACTGAGGTATGGAGTGAAACTTTGGCTCTAGAACTGCACTGCCGCCAGCATCAGTCAGGCCAAGATTTCACCCCCAAAGTCTTTGCATATATCAGATAAAAGCCTTTATTTGCAGGAGGAGGATAAAAGCAGAATATATGCAAAAATCTGCATTTACACTCGGTTACTCAGTTCACAGATCTCTTCTGGACAGATCCATACGTTCAGATTCCTTACTTACAATGAACAGTAGGAGTTTCCAGAATAAAAATATGAAAAGCATCCCCGCAAAATTAAATGTAAGGAATATTTACCACCATCATACCATATATGGTGATCTTTCCTCTTGTCTGGGGTTTGATGTCCACCAGAGACAGGCATGAATCAGAATAAGTCCACCCAGTAGGTCTGAAGGCCAGAACTTGATCAAAATGTTCAGAAAACTTATTCAAATGATCTTGCAAGCCCTGTGGAAAGAATACAGCACACACTGAATCCTAGTAAATAGCTCATTAGTCTAGAAGTTGGAGATTTCATGATAAGCTTCAGATTAAATTTTTTTTCATATTTTGATATGAACTTTTATACTTTAAATACCATCTGCCTTGTAATTATTGATGATAAATATTTACACTTGCAGAGCACCTTTTACCTTAGGATCTCAATTGATTCATCTGAATAAGTACAGAACAGCTAGACATTACAGATCAGAACACATATGGCATTCATCACATCATCTTACAGGTCTGGTGCCTGAAGTCACTGACATCTGCTTTCGCTCAGAAGCATTCAGGGATCAAACAAACTACCCAAAAAATTGCAGCAAGCCAGTACATGAGTTCAGTATTGATCTAAGCACTAAGTCACGCTTTTCCACACCACCATGTGTGACAAGAACGAAACGACCTCCCATCTCTTCTCTCTGAATAAAATTAACTTGAAGTTTCCAAGTTGCCTCAGTTAGCCTTCAATGCTGTTTAAGCTAGGATCGGGAAAAGGATGAAAGGGAAGTATAAGGAATGTACAATCATATTCCTGGATAAAGTGAAGTCAGTATTATTTCACACCAAAAATAGAAAATCAATTTCATGTGCCCTATATAAAATCTTACATTCCCCATCTTACAAGATTAGAGAACTCAAAATAAAAAACTTTGTATCAGCAGCAGGAAGAGGAATACAAAATAAAACCTGATTAGAAACAGGTGGAAGAGGGGGATAGGCTGTGACAGGACAGTAACTAAACCATCAGACACAAAATGTTAAGCAGGGAAGTTGAAAGCTGCCAGTGACACTGCCACTTTCAGCAGCAACACATGGAATCCTGCAAGCAAGACAGAGAGAACAAAAAAACCCTACCACAACACGTTTCATTCAGCAACAGGAATTATGGCCAGCTGCCATGGCTCTTAATACACTGCAAACATTCAGCCCTTACTAGATTGAAGACATAAGAAGTGTAATTCTCCTTTACACTTCATTTTGGGAAGATTAACATAGCTTAAGGTAACAATTCATGTAATTAGTCCCTTTGCTTTAATGAAATCTAAACACAGTACTTCAAATATAACTATTATTATATCAACCAATGCTAATCTTCTTTCAAATTTTGTTCAACGTCAAGTGTGCAACTTGCACATTAAAGAATGCAATTTCAATCTCATAAAAAATTATTTGTCCATTTCAATCACAGGCAATTTTGAAAAATCTCACCTCAGTGCTAGCAACATAAAAGAGGGGCACTGACTTGAGACCTCGGCTATCTGGAAAACTTCCACTGTATATTTATATTTGATTTCTGACTGTTACAAAACATTGCTTGTTGCAAAAGAATCATGCATGCAGTTTAGAAAAGATGGTCTCTTTCCACAAAACAAATTACTACATCATGTATTTATAACAAGTCCACTCTAAACACACATTCCAATGTCTTCTTTTACTGCTTTAGCCAATACTACTCCAAACCTCCACTCCTTTAAAATGGAAAATGTATTTGATTGCTAAACCAGCCTCCTTCCATCACTATCACAGCCCGTCGCTGAAGTCAGCAGCACATGCAAACAAATTCGATCTCATACCATAAGATATGAGAAGACTCAAACACGATGAAATAGTTGATTTACAATCAGCCCTAACACCGTTTAAATTCATTTGCTTTATTCACAAACAGCAAAGTGACTGTGCCCCTGTACTCAGCATTGTTGAGACCACACCTTGAATCCTGTGTTCAGTTTTGGACCCCTCACTAGAAGAAGGACATTGAAGGGCAGGAGCATGTCCAGAGAAGGGCAACAAAGCTGGGGAAGGGGCTGGAGAACAATTATATTGAGGAGCAGGAGGTTGTTTAGGGAACTGGAATTGTTTAGCCTAGAGAAAAGGAGTCTGAGGGGAGACCTTACCACCCTCCACAATTGCCTGAAAGGAGGCCGCAGCGACGAGGGTGTTGGGTCAATTCTCCCAAGGGACAGGTGATAGGATGCACCTATAGAATTCAATATTCAAACACAAATTTGAAGATAAAAAGTTCTGGAAACATTTAAGCCAGGTAACATAGCTTTCCTCACTGTGCATCTGTGTAGAAACATGTTCATCTTGACACAGACAGCTCAAGCAGAAACGGGAAATGCACCACACATTATTGTAACCAAGTCTTCGGTCAAGTGAGAATCTGGTGTTGTAGCACATATTCTGAGAATGCTGTGGGTTTGCAAAGATCATCTTTCAATCTGTCTAAAAGCATTCACTAATCCATCTGGTTTTCACAGTGGATTTAACACAATTATGGCCACTATTCATTTTTGTTTGCTGCAGTTCTAGGCAGCAGGTACCAATGTTATATCTTTAAACTCTGGTAACTGAGGAAAAGACAGAGAGGTTTCTGTACTTTTCTAAAAATGAACAGGGTAAAAAGCAGATTCAAAACTAGAATTAAAACATCTGGACAATGCCACCAAAAGGAGAAAATATTCACAACACAGAGACTGCAAAATACTTCTAGAATTCCTAAATATGCACTCAAAAAAGTATCAATTTTATTTTAAAAATATTATCACATTTCCCAGCCATCTGGACTCTCAGTGATCAGGAAAAAGGTCTCCCCAGTCACAGCAGAAAGCCTGTGAAGAAGGAAGTATATTCAAGAGCATCTCAAAACCATGCAATCGTTTCCTTTCCACTCTGGCAGAAAGGAAAGCTGTGGGCATCCAGATTTAGTCTTGGGAGCAGGCAGCTATGGAAACATGAAAGCTTTCCTAGGGCAGGTACGGTTTTGCCAACAGCTACTGCAAACTAGGCCTTTAGTTGTGGTAAGCACAGGTAGCCTAAGTGGCTTTTGCTTGTTCTTTATCTAGAAACAGACCAGAGATGTTTTTCTATAACAAAAGGCAGAAGAATCATACACACAGTTCTTGGGACTTTCCAGCCTGAAGCCCATGCAGATTTGGTATTTTTGTATTAGTAAAGAGCATAACGGCAGGGGGCAGGGAGTATATAACTAGGGCTTCCAGGATATACTGGGTTTGGCTATTTGCATTCTACTAAAAATGACACTGATGTACAAGACCACAGATGCACTCTATTTATTAAATCCATACCAAATCTGAGCTTTGGACTGAGAACGCTCCCATAAGGATTTCATGGATTTGCAGGTTTGCAGCTGAAACTAAACAAGCGGGAAATTAGCCCAAATTAAGAAGTAGGATTGTGGTTTTGTGTAGGGCTAGGAATCAAATAAAACAGAGAAGGAAGGAGAGACCCAGAAGACAATGAAGGCATTCGCGTTTATTAATGAGGATCACTATAAAAATTCTGGCTTTCAGAGCAGTAATCCAGTAATTCAGGACTAAACATGTATAATCCAGCACAAGACAAACCCATGCAACTGGAGATGATAGCATCAACATTTACAGGATGATATCATTCATCATTCTTCAACTAGAACGAGATTACAAGTGATCAGACAATTTATGCTTAAAAACAGTTGTTTCTGAGTCATGTTTACTGATGCTGCTGGAGCAGAAATAAGATAAACGGTCATATGGCTCATCTTTAAGCATTTAGCATTCTCCACAGTTTACTGATCCTGCATTCCACCTGGGCATTCATCTAGCTACTGGTCTATTGGATGCTTAGCACTCTGGAAGTCCTGCCAGCATGCCTAGCTTACACAGACACAAAATTATTAACAATGAAGTGAGACCACATTCCAATAACTTTGCACCCCAGTACAGAGGGCAGTGCCTGTCACACCAGGACTCTTATCCACTAGATCACTGTGCATTTAATCTTTAATCTGGCAAGATGTAGAGCTGTCTAGGACCTCCTGTTCTCAGAGATGAAACCCTGCACATGACAACTGCCTCTCTCCAAGAAGCAGGGCAGTCTATCCTCGTGGGGTAAACACATGCTCTGCCTGAAAATCCAGCTATGCGAGTATGCCATACAGGCTGGGACACATGACAGCAAAATCACATAACAACCTAAAAATCTGCAGAAGAAACCAAAATATATTGCTGTTCAAGACAACACAACATATTAAAAATAAATCCGTACGCATTTCCATTACTCATTTTGTGCCCCACCGTGGAAAAGATTACAGAACAACATTAAAACATGAAGATATTAAGTTCCATCTCCTGCTGCTCCCATCCAAATCACATAGCCTCTTTTTCTCCTTTTTAGGTCAACTCTGACCTTGACTGGTCCTGCCGCTAAATACCACCTTGTTCTGACGGATTTGCTTGAGATGGCACAGCAGGATTGAAGCAAAGGAGGAAAATGAATCCAAGTCTGTAAGGCGTAAGCAGCCACTGTTTTTCTCTTTCTTCCAGGTTACCTTTAATGTAAAGCCTGTGGCTTTGCCTTAACGCCATTCTGCATTTTGTAGTCTATTTAGAAAACAATGTCCTTTCCCTCCAGGAATCAATCACCTTCCCTAAGAAATCCTCGCTAAAACTCTCAACAAGAAAAACCCACTGTCTTGAATCTCAACTGCAATGTGCATTTGAAGTCAACTTAGATGTAACAATGCCTTAAAAAAACCTGGATTACTTGCTTTTGCTACAAATATTTGCAAAGATTGTGTGGAAAAACTATAGCATGTGTATATATGGTGTCCTTCAATTCACTCAACATGTATATTTGTTTATACACGAGTCTTCATTGATTTTCAAGTATTCTCATCCCCAGGTAAATCAGCACAGAGAGAGAGAAAATATTCCTTTGAAAGATGAAAATATGGTTATAAATACATGAAAAATTACTTAAGAGGAACATGAAGAACCCTATTCCTTTTTTATCAAACACCAGACTGAAGCTGGCCATGTCTGTGGGCTGCCTCAAGAGGGAGGCTCACAAGAAGAAAACCCTTTTAGCTTTTTCCCTTTTCATACCAGGTAAAAGACAAGCTGGAAACAGGGGCTCCATGTCACAATGTATTAATTGCTAACGAGACAGATCCTGCAGTCATTACATAAATTGACTTCAAAAAGGCCTGCAAAGAGCAAGCCTTTGAACAAACCTCATCTTATCTTGTACAAGCACAGCACTGAAGTGAAATTACACTTTCTGTGTATCATGTTCGGAGACAGTTATTAATGTTTAATTGCATTTCATTTTCATGCATTATTACTACATGTCAAAACTCTACCAAATAAATATGAACTGACAAGAGGTTAAAAAGCCCCAAACACAACACAGGCTGGGAGGAGACAAGATTAAGATTAGTCAGCAGGTTAATCAACTGAGTTTATTTTATGAACTTACCTTAAAATTAATTTGCATCATGGGAAGAACATGAAGCAACGTACCATCCCAGTCCACACTGATGAGGGAATTAACAGCTGTTGACTCCAAGCACTGCAGTGTTTTGTACTTATCGCGGGACATACTTGCTTTGGAGCCTAGAACTTCAGCAATTGCTTTAGGATTATTTGGGAAGAAAACAGATAAAGAAAATGATGCGTTCATTTTTTTCTTGTTTTGGAGGTATTTCTAATTATTGCACTGGATCATTTTAGCTATTGAAAAATTAAATTCAGCAGGATATAGTGTTCTGTATTCAAATAAGAAGAGAAACCTGTAACGCCTGTTAAAAACTCTGGATCCTGTAGCAGCAGAATTTTGCATGACAATTGGAAAGAAAGAGAACAGAAGTACTTTGATAAGTTCCAGGTCATATTTCTCTGCTACAATGTCACCGAGGTAAACTGGTATTATTTCAAAGATGCTAGAAATGTGTAGGTTTGGGAATGCGTAACAAACAGCCCACATTAGACAGACTAAATCTCAGTGAAACTAAGTCTTGTATTGATGAGTCTAAACGTATTCAGAAGCCCAAATGGCACACAGCTGCCTGCTCTAGAGCATACATTTGGGCAATCATGCTGGCTTCTCATGTGACTGAGTGAAGCACACAAGATTTTCATTAAGTCAGAAGAGATGTGTTTTGGTTTGGGGAATGCTTTGTTAAAATTGACTTAATTAAAATTGTTTAACATAAATATTGAGGAAAATATGTAATATAAACCTGAGAAGAAAAACTGCTGGCAAAACAGAAGTTTAAGAATAAATACATCCCTCTACTATTTTTTGACAACATGATATTATTAACACAAAAAACATCAAAAAGACTTTTCTTTTAAATGCCGTTAGCAATTTTCTCACCATAATCAATTACATAGGTTCATTGTTTAGGATCCAAATTGGCCTTCTGAGTGTTTGGGGTGTTTGCAAACATAGTAGAAAAATATTTCTTTCAGAAAGTTAAAACTTAGCAGTCAGATTATTAAATGTATTTTATTTCTTTACTCATTATCTGACTATCAAGACTAATCGACCCTTTGTATCATCAAAAAAAAGTCTTTTAACATTGACTTAGGTGTTAATTTAGGTTTTTATCCAGTACACTTCTTTTACATACCTAAAAAGACTTTTTCTTTTCCAATGGAGTAGGTGCCACAGACAACCAGAGTACGTGGGTTTAAGGTCACTGTCTCAAAGGCAGTATTGACAGCAAACTGGATAACCTCTTGTTGAGAGGGAAAAGTGTATTCAGGACTACAGTATCTGGGGCATGGAAAAAAGGTACATCACATCATTACAAAAGACAGAAAACATCTGAATTTATCAAGAAGGCCCTCAAAACTGCATACATAGAATGGGTTGGCTTAGAACTTGGTTGGTTGGTTGGGATAGGACTTCAAAGCCCATCCAGTTCCAACTCCCTGCCACAGACAAGGACACATCCCACTGACTCAGGCTGCCCAAGGCCCATCCAACCGTGCCTGAACATTTCCAGGAATGGGGACTTCACAAATTCCCTGACCAACCTGTGCCCGTGCCTCACTACCCTTATACATCAGGAAGAAATTCTTCCCAATAATCTAAATCTTCCCCTTTCCAATTTAAAGCCATTCTCCCTCGTCCTATCAGTACGTACCCTTGTAAAAATCCCCTCCCCAACTTTCTTTAAGAACCCCATCAGGTACTGGAAGCTGCTCTAAGGTCTCCCCAGAGCCCTCCCTTCTGCAGGCTGAACAATCTCAACTGTCTCATCGCAAAGGTGCTCCAGCCTTCTGATCATCTTTGTGGCATTTCCCCATATACGATTTTATCCTTCTATATCATTTCAGTCTACTTGCAATCTATTTATTAGCAACACTGAGGTGCTCAGATGAAACAAAATTTACATAAACCATGCTGGCACTCAATTCTGCAAGTTTTTTCTCTATAAATACCAAGTGCACTTTCAAGCTAGATATTTGTATCATGTCCTAATTACATCCTTATGTCTATTTTTTGTCATGCACACAAACCACAACATATGGCATTATTCATTCACAGAAACATATGGAACAGAAATAAAAGACTGCAGCTGGGCATTAGTCATCATACACAGAAAAACAATTTTATATACATGAGTCAGAGGAAGGTCTAATGAAAACCTGGACTATCAATTTAACCATTCGGCATTCTTCCATTCTCTGAACTTCCCTGTGCCCCTTTTCATAACAGCGTTGGATCCACATAAAACCAGTGTCCATGAACCTCTATTTCAGAGCTGAACACTCAAAATATGAATTTTCACACTCAGAATCTGACACCACTTAAAAATAGCAAGGCTATCTCAGCTGATACTTTAACATCTTCTTCACTACCCGCTAATATTCCATCATGTAACAGCATAACAGATGAACAAGCTAGACATACACAGACTTCCAATAAACACCTGATTTTACTCAGCACTAAATAGAGCGAGGAAGTGTTAAAACAGTAATGTCATTTTACACTTCTATTTGGTTCATACAAAGTCTGACCAAACTGAAAAGAAGGTTATATTGAAAAAAAAAAAATGTAGAGACAACTTACGTGGTATCAAGGTAAAGGGTATGGACTTGTTGACCAACCAAAGCAGGGTTGCGCTCCATGGAAGGATCTGCCCTGAAGTCTCCTGTGTGCAGAATAACAGTTCCACTGGGCAGACAGAAAAGTATCATTGCTGCACCTGGGCAACTGAAACAAACAAACAAACAAAAAACCCTTCACAAATTATGTTAGTTCTTTATACTAACAAACTGCCTTAGGAGATACACCACCCTGCAGTGGCAGGGAGGTCTGCAGAACAGCATTTTCATTCACACCTACTGTGCAACCTAATTCAGCTAGAAATTCCCTATTACTAAAGGAACTCTGCAGCTAACCTTATGGGTATAGATATGCCAGACTTGAATTCTCAGCTGAGATAGAGGGAAGAAAAAAACCACACCAACAGTAAAGTAATCAAGCATTAACTGCCTTTTGGGGATGCTCTGTCTTCTCAAAGATTCTGCCTCAGTTGCAGCCTTTGAGGTCTTATTACTTAATTAGAAAGGGAAATGGCACACCAATGGAAAGCAGCATACTTATTCAGGAGAATCAGGACTGTATTACTGCAGATGCATCTTCATTCCTGCAGGACTTACTGAAGCATTTCCTTTTAAATTATATCTGCAGATTTTAAAAATTATCCTCCATCCAGAATTCCCTGGTCACAAATACAAGTCTCTTATTGGCCAGAGCAAATACACTGCACATTCTGCAGTTCCTCACCAAAGCTGTCTGAAGGGCAAGAGCTCAGACTGGAAAAGCAGAGTGGGACTATTTCGGGCATGAATCATCTGTAAAGGGTATACGAAATCTCTAAAAGGGAAAAACTGGAATGAATCACAGCTAAAATGACAGAACTGGTGAACTCTCCAAAAACTTGAACTTTGTAACTAAGGTTTATATTCCTTTTAAATTGAAGCAGGGGATCAGAGAGACAAACAGGAAAAATCAGAACTAGCCAAATTACATAAGCAATAAGGCTTCCTTCATTCCCAGAAAGGGTTCTCAAAGGACTTAATGGAATCTTATCTCTCCAACTATAAACACACCCCAAGATAAGCAATATGCAAACCAGCTGTGACACAGTGCTGCGTTTCAATATATACTTGAGGGAAAGGTCTTTTCCTTTAGCCCACAGCCAAATAAGGTACCAAGAGGCAGAATGGCAAGAGCACAGGCCTGGAAGTCAGATGGTACTTAATTATCACAGTGCCTGTGCAACACTGGACAAAAAACGCACTCTTTACCACTGAATCCAGTTAGAATCATAGAATGGTTTAGGTTGGAAAGGACCTTAAAGATCACCCAGTTCCAACCTCATTGCCATGGAGCCTTGTTATACATTTCAACAGGCTTTTCTATAAAGTTCTTTTTTCAAAACGTCGGCTACTTCATTTTTCTTTAGCTGAAGATTTCACTGTCTTCAGTTGAAGCTACAGAAACCTAACATATTTGATAATCGAATCTCGGGTGCTCCCAACTAGATAGCAAAAACTGAAGTGAACAGCCCAATACAAAAAACCAATCAACTTCTCCACAAGTTTCAAAATTACTGAGCTATGTGTAGTTAACACCACATACTCATTACAACAACAAAAAGTTTCACTACAATTATAAAAAAGTCTAAGTTTCAGTTTCAAAAATAACTCACTGGTTGAAAAAGATAACTACCTGCAAGAAATTAAGACTCCTAAATGCCTAATTCACTTCTGAAGTGAAGATGCATGGTACTAAGCCAACTCAGAAATGTAAAGTGTTTTCACCCTTATTGTTTCAGGTCCCTTGACACCTAAAAATCATGAAAACACAAAATCCATCTGTACAGTTATTTATCTTTAATATTCTATATATACAAATATTTCACAACAAATGCAATGATACTAACTGATTGGCATCGAGCAACAGCACTTTGATCCCATTCACTACACATTCTGTGTCCATCGGTAGCACGTGGATGTACTGCTCTTTGACTCGAAGTTTGCTCTTCACCAGGTTGCCAGTTATCTGTAACAGGGAAAGGATTTAATATGGAATAGGAACAAAAATCTAAAAAAAAAAACAAAAAAAACCCTTTTTTATTTTAGAACAAAAGGTTCTCAAAGCCAGACTGTCTGGATTAGAGAGAAGCTATGAGATCCTGCGTATAAACAAGCTTTTCAGTAGCATGTCGCCTCTTAAAAAACAAACTGGAAAAAAGCTGTTATAAAAAAAGTAAACTTTTAGAAGCTTGTCAACAGGTTACAGATTGCAATCAGAAAAGGGGAATAACATCTGTTACAGACTTTTAAGTCAAGAAGAGGAGGTGGATAAAGCCTTCTTCAAACAACTGAAGAAATTTCCAAGTCACAGGCCCCAGATCTTATCATGGAGGACTGCAGTCACCCCAACACCTGCTGGAAGGAGAACACGAGACACAAGCATTCCAGGAGATTCCAAGAGTAAATTAGAAATAGTTTTTTTATGCCAGTTCCGGACGGGTTGATGAGGTAAGGTGCCCTACCATGTTATGAGTAAAGAGTTGGTTGGCTGCATAAAAGCTGACAGCAGCCTCGGCCATCCAGCAGCCTGCAGCACAGAATGCGTAGGACTAGCCTAAACCAACTCTGTTTACATGGTGTGGAGAAAATATGGCCTAAATAGAATCTTATTGCATACTTCCCTCACTTGAAGAGTTATAGAGAAGATGGAACCAGGTTCTTCTCTGTGATGCACACAAAAAGAATAAGCTACAGTTTCAAGTTGCAAAAAGGGAAATTTCAATTGTATATTAGGAAAATATTTCAGAGTGGGTAAGCATGCAGGAGGCTATGAGGAGATGTAGTGGAATCTGTCCTGTTTTCAAAATCTGACCAACCCAGGGTCACTGCAGTCTGATCTAAATTTCAAACCAGACCTGCATTACACAGAAGATCAGACTTTATGACCTCTACAGATCCTTTTAAACCCTTCATTGGTGGTCTGATCAGTCAAATCAGGGTAAAAATTTCTTATGAGGGAAACAGATTCCCCTATAGATACATCCACTGTGCCTACTTGACCGACCAATGAAGCTTCAGATCTTCTATTTACTTTCACCAGTATAAAAGTGCACCTGCATGAGAATATGGTTAGAAATGGATTTGATAATATCCAGTAATCTTGAAAAATCTTACCTTATTACAGTAGATTGGAAATGTGAAGTTTTTTGTTAGCCCACAATAGTGATCAGAGTGAAAATGAGTAAGGAAATAAGCTGTGCAGCCTTCAATTTCTCCATACTGGAAGGCATCAACTGTAAAACCAGTTCCTACAGCAAAAAGGGAAGAGAGAAGAATTAGTAAACGTGCATAGCTCAGAACTAGTTTCTAGTTAATGTTCCTTTTGTTCCTTTTTCTTTCTTTCTTCCAAATTAAAATGGTATACAGTTACACTGCACACACTTGAAGGAGCCGTTTGAAGATGAGCATGGTTTGCATAGAAGACTGTTGTAAAAAAGATTCTTGCTTATTAAAACAAAAATGTAAGTGTCCACACATGTTGTTGAGCTGCTACCCTGTACAGATGGCAATGGGTTAAGCAAATAAAACACATTTATCTGCTTCCAGTTGGTATTTTTGAAAGTTCATGTGGATTAAAATCTAACACCAACATCCTAACACAAAATAAAACCAGAAACCATAGCTTAACAAAACACCTGTTGCAATCACACTGCAATATTTCAATTATTTTACATTTAATTCCCCTTAAAATATGCTACCATTTAATTATCAAGGAAGTAATCTGGAGTCTTCATACTTCTAACATTCATGAGTTTAAAACATGAAATTGAACTCCTTTTTTAAACTTGGTATAAGGAAATAATTGCTACTGACAGCCCATATTCAGGCACAACTCAAGCAACACAAAGGAGTAATTACAGAAGTAGGAGTGAATATTAACAAGGGATGTATTCAAAATTATTTAAGAAAGTAGATCCATCTTTCAATACTGCTTATCTTTTTTACTCTGGTAAGACATGCAAAAGTCAGTCTTTGAAATAATTTTCCTGAGAGAACTATTTCACTGTCCTTCACCAATGAAGCCATTTTTGGCTCCAATTCTGCAATCACCTTCTCCTGGAGATCTGGACCCACATCAGATTTTATCAACTTAGATAGAGGAAAGAAAATACACTATAAGCTGCAGTAACAATGGTTATGAAGTAAGAAGAATATTGAAATCTAAAATTAGGAGACAAAATTAGTTAACTTCTACAAAAAGCAAGAGTTCTCTCTCACCTGGTATTTTCTTGTAGAAAGGGCAGTGCTTCTTTCTTGTCCCTTCATCTGTAGTAGGTGATTCTTTAAACTTTTTTCTCCACCTTCGCTGGCGACTAGAACTTATATCTGACACAGCTCCATTTTGACTTAAAATTTCTGTAACTGCATCTACATCTTCCACAGACCCTTCAGCTTTCCTTTTTTGCTGTCTGGGCCTCCTTCCACTGGGAGTTAATGAATGTGGTACCTGCTTTCCCTCACTCAAAGGAGCCTGTCCTTTGCTTTCTTCTTTTACTTTGGGTTTTAACCCAAAGAAAACACCAATGTCCATTTGTTTGAGTTCCTTGGCAGAACTGAATTTGGTATTCATACTTGCTAAAGAAAGAGATGATACTGTTTTAGAGATGGGGCTGGGAAAGCATACAGCAGCTGTAGTTAGATTTCCTGCTTGCTCCACCACTGACTGTGAATCCTCCTCATAAGTTGTTTTTTCAATTGCATTGGCAGTAGTTTTGTCTGCATTAATTAAAACATCACTCGGGTCACTCAAAACTTTACTTTTCTGTGTCAAAAGAGACCCAGCAGCTTCTCTGACAACCAGTGATGATGTATCAGTAAAACTCACATATGCAGAATCCAAAGCACAACCATCAGGATCTTCTGACTCTGTGTTACCTACTTTAACAGCAGAGGAAATCAATTCTAACTCTTTAACCTCTTCACAATTAAAAGGAAAAGAGGATCCACTGGCTAGCACCTCTTCCTGATGCTGATTATCTACACATGTTGAGTTACAGAGCCTGCTGTTCATGTGACTCTGAGAAACAGCTTTTATGCTATGACTCAGATGGTTTGATGTATTTACTTTCTCATGGTTTTTTTTTTTAATTATGCAATTTCCTATTTCACTATGCTCATACTGAGGCTTCTGCTGTAAGAGAAGTCCATCAAATGTTTTAAACACCACAGAATCAGATTCTTCACCTTCAAGGTTCTGGACTTTGAATAATTTAGTTTGTGATATTTTTACTTTCTTCTCCTCTTCCTCAGTTTCCTCCTCACTTTCCTCAACAGTACTCAGTGGAGAATAAGAAATTTCACAGTCACTGAAGTCTGCTTTTGATTGTAGTAGATTTGGCTGACTTGTATCTTTCGGACTACATAGATCTGGTCCCGTTTCACTTTCTTGAGAGAATGCAAAGTCATAAAATTCAAATTCACAATTATTATCTGTGGTCTGTGTAAGCTGAAATGTCTGTTGCGGCTTTTGAACATCTGTAAAAGAGGAAGTACTTTCACCAGTTACATTTAGAGACTTCATTTGTGGTGAACTATGCACCATCAATGTGGAATCATCATTCAGGACATTTTTTACATTATTAGATGGTTTCTCATTCCATGAGACTTCCTCTACATGACTTGAGGAACAACTGGGCTTTGCAGCAGTATAATGTGTCATCTTTCCCTCCAAAGCATTTGCTGAAGAGTTTACAAGGTAATCTCCTGCCCTGCTTGCTGCAAGGAGAAAATGGCTGTAACGCTTGTAGTGGGATGGAATGGTAGAAGTGCACAGTAAACCATCAGGACATTCTGTGAAAAGAGATAAACAGAAAAAAAATGTTAATATCTTTGCAAATCTAATTGGCATCATTATTAAAATAGAAATCACAAGCTTTTTCAAACAAATGCAGCTACTAGAGGACAGAACGCACAAGTAAAATGTAATTTTCAAGCTGCCAAGATCTCCAGCCTTGCGCTGGCTAGAAATGAGAATGCTTCCAACCTGAAACCAAACTGCTGCTAATCGTGCACTATGCCTGAATTAACACAGCCCTCTAATATCACAAACACTTAACCTTGCTTCAATGCATACTAATATAATCACTTGGGTTTAGAACTGTCCCACACGCAACCAACGAGCTCAGAGCAGTAGCACCAGGAAAGGCCAGCAGACATGTTCCAAAATAAACCAAATATTGGTTCTTACTCAATCTGAAATTCCATTTCAAATTGTCTACTGGGTTACACAATTTTAATTAAAAAAAGTCTTTTATTTACTCTGTGAAAAAAGTATTCAGTATTGAGATGTCAGCAAAAAAAATCTTTGACTGTTCCCTAGGCACAACTGCATGAATCAATCAGAAGGATTTTTTGTTTCTTAATTTTGTGAGAGGTGGAAATGAGGTGTTAACACATCCACCTTAAGTTAAAATCACTTCAAGGGAAGTTACAAAGATATAAAAAGGAAAGCGACTCCATTACATAAAATAGCTTTTACTAATTTCCTGACTGTATGGCTTCTGTTTTTTCAAAAGTTATGAGGCATATTAAGAAGGTAAGTTGCATATTTGGATCTGTTCAGACATGGTATTTCATCATATGAAACTACCAAGTGGAATGAGACAGTTGTATTCCTCTTATACAGAGCTCAAAACAAAACTATGTTGTGTAATGATACAGGAACGTTCATGTATAGTTCTGTGTAAAGTCTCTAAAGCACAGTGGATCAGGGACTAACATTTCAAGTTAATTAGTTAACAGACTAATTTCAGCTTCCAACTATCCATAGACAACCAGATAAAGCACACAGCAACATGGATACAAGATAACAGAATTTACACCCAAAGACAAAGAAATTCAGTGTCAAAAGCAGCAGCCTCTTAAGTGAAGGGGTTTTTTTTGCTGGTATCAATTTAGTAACTGAAACAGGTTCCATTATTTTAAAATGGTAAATATGCACCTCTAGTTTCTTCAACAAGCTACTAAAACTGGAGCTTGAAAAACAGTCACGAATCTTCATGACTACTCTACAAAGCTTTGAGATCAGATTCCGATTTGAGATTTTCATGCTGGATTTCCAAAAATCTCATATGAAAATAATACTGACAAACAATCAGTAATAACATTCTAAAAGTCAAACTAACTACTATCTCCCACTTTGAAGTAAATACAAAGACCAAGGTTTACAACAACATTATGCGAGGAGCCTTTGACTTTCCTCCGAAGGCTTTTATCTATTCATACCTTTTTCAATGGATCCTGGAGAATCCAAACATTCAGCAACATGCCATCGAGGTGTCTGGACCAATAGCAAAGAGAAGGGCATCTGGCAGCTTGGACAGTATCCATCCTGAACGGGCTTTGCATTTTGTGAGCTCTGTTCCGTCAGGCTACTTGCGCTTTCCTGGGAGTGCACACCTCTGTCATCTTTACACTGATCTCCACCCTGATTTGGCCTTAAACTCTGCTCCGCTTTCTGAAGTGCCTCATTTTTTTCTACAGATGTTTTTCTATTTCTCTTTCTTTTTGGCCTGCACTTGCCATCACTTACTTTCTGCACAGGTATAGAGACGCCCTCTGAATTAGTCTGATGCTTTTCCTTCCTAATGGATTTATACTCCCAAATGTAGTCTTCCAATAAAGCATCTTCAGACATGGCAACACATGAAATGTTCTCCTTTCCTCTAAGGAACAGTTCACAAATGTACCTTTCCTACCGCTAAAATGTTTTACCTTCCCTCCCCTCTTCACTACCTGAAGAAAAGCACCTGAGCTCCATTTTAAAAGAGCATCACTGGGCCCCAAACCAAACTGTAGTCCATGATGGGACAGGAGCATGGTGGATCCTAACCTAGAAACAATTTAACGAACATCTCTTTATTATTTGCAAACACTCCCGTGAAGCAAAACCCGAGTCTGTAAGGCGCAGAGAGGCTTGCAGGGTGAGCCATCTCCCTGCTACCCCTCTAAGAAAGTATCTCCCTCTGGGAAGCACCCAACCAGCCCCACTCTCCTGACCACCACCTCGCCGCCCTGAAGCAGGAAGATTTTAATGGAAAAGGTCCAAGAGTTGAGCCGGGGGATCGCTGCTGAGAGGCACCACACGACGAAGGCGGGCACCGAGGGGACAGGCCCTTCTCCCCCCCTCCTCACTCGTTCTTCCCCCTCCTCAACTCCTTCGCCCCCCTCCTCGATCGTTCTCCCCTTTCCTCGATCCCCCTCCCCCCCGATCCCTCTCCCCCCCGATCCCTCTCCCCCCTCCTCGATCCCTCTACCCCCCTTTGATCCCTCTCCTCCCTCCTCGATCCCTCTACCCTCCTTTGATCCCTCTCCTCTCTTCACTCGTCCCCTCAGCCCTTCCCTCTCCTCCGCCGCTAACCGCCGCAGCAGCGCATCCGCCGCCGCCGATTCGTCACCACGGCTGGCGCTCAATTTCCCGCTTCCCTAATGCCACCACACATACACACCCGGCCAAAAGAAATCCCACTGTTTAAATTATCGAAGCCTTGCTTGGATTTTGTAGCGATACTCCCCGATTTTCACATCTATTCCACGGAAGAATAAAAAAAGCAACTGGGCGGGAAAAGCAGGCTGAGTCGAATCGGCTGAGCGTCGAATCTGCTTGAGCCGGGACACCATTCGTGAATGTGCTTCTGTGACTATCAAAGCTGTGTAAACAAAATACGGAATGAACAAAAAAAAGCCTCCTTTAAGACAGAGTATTTATTGCGCATTTGTGCTTAGACTTTATTTCCAATTCTAAATTTCTTTTTAATTAGTTTTCTTCTCTATCATCTCGCTCCGGGCGGTGCCGAATCTGCGGCGGCGAAAGCGCTGGGCGGGGAGCCGTGGCAGCGCGCGCGGGAGGTGCCATGGCGGCGGGGGGCCTGGCGGGGCTCCTGCCCGCCCAGACCCAGCTCGAATACGCCCTGCTCGATGCCGACACCGCTCAGGAGAAGGAGAACTTGGTCTACCAGTACCTGAAGAAGCTGGACAGCCGCGAGCGGGACCTGACGGTGCCCGAGCTCGGCGCAGGTGGGTGGTGGCGGGGCCGGCCCTCGCCGCAGGGCGAGCTCCCTCAGGGCCCGCTACCGGCCCCGGGAGCCGCTTCCATTTACAGGAAATGTCATAGAATCGTCGAATGGATTGGGTTGGAAGAGGCTATAAAGCCCATCCCGTTCCGATCCCGCTGCCGTGGGCAGGGACAGCTCCCACCAGACCAGGCTGCTCCCATCCAGCGGGCCTTGAACATCCCTAGGGATGAAGCAGCCACTCACCACTTCTCTGTGCCAGTAGGTTACTACTCTTGCAGGAAAACATTTGTAACTAATATCTCATTTAAATCTCCCCTCTTTCATCTTAAAACCATTCCCCCTCATCCTGTCCCTGCACTTCCTGATCAAGACCCCCTCCCCAGCTTTCCTGGCCCTTTCAGTACTGGAAAGCTGCTGTAAGGTCTCCCCAGAGCCTTCTCTTCTCTAGACTTAAGAACTCCAACTCACAGTCATGGAGAGAGAGCTGGGAAACATCCTGAGTGGTTACAGTGAAACCAAGGGAGCTGAGGAGGAAGCTGTGAGGATTGGTCAGGCCCTCACCATGACCAGAAGAGAGAGATACTAATGTCCTGTATATAAGGGAAAGGCTTTATTTTTTAAAAAGTAAATTGATGGAGTTAGGAGGCTTAGAAGAGAGGGTTTGAAGAACAGGGATTAATTACAACCAGGTGCAGGGGGAGCGTTTATAAAGTGGTTCTTTAGCCTTGTCCTTCACTCCTGGTGCTTTCAGGAAGCTGCACTTGTCATGTTTCCTGCCCTGTATAATACAACCTATGCTGGAAGTGTTGCCCTCATCATTCAGTGTCGTGCCTTTTTCTCATTCACACATTGCTGTATCTTTTCTTGTTCTAAGGGTGAAATCAAAGATGAGTCTTGAAAGATATTGCAAGCTCTGCTCAGTGAAGCTGTGCTTAGTGAGGCTTTGCAATTGTGGGAGCTTGCACCTGTCTGCAAGGCAGAGACCTCAGAATGAAAAATAGAGGGTTTAAAATCACATCCGTCTCATGGGAATAAGTTCTGACTTTTAACTAGTGCGCAAAGTGAACTCTTCCTGTCTAGATCTGAACCCGTGAGCTGAATTTTCATTTTTGCAATTAATACTGTTTCACTTCCTGTGTTCTGTCAAAGCTTATTTTCTTCTCAAAAAGGAGCTCAAAGAAGGAGCCAACATTTTTCATTTCCAGTATTTTTTTATGAAAGGTATTTTAATTCTAGTGAAAAGGGGAGCAATGCTGTAAAATGAATAACTTGCTCTTGTGTGTAACAGTAAAGCCCTTTTCCTGTGGAAATAATGCATGCACTTAATAAATTATTCTCATTATTTTCACCAAATCTGAATGCATGTGCATCCAGCTATGTTTATAAATATATGGAGGTTGAGATTGATCCTCCGGTTGGTCAAACAGAAAACAAGCTGCCTGCTGACTTCAGCAGCAATAACTTCTCTGGGGGCAGTGAGAACTTGGGTTGCTGGAACTATCAGAGTGGAAGTTTTGAGGATTTTTATATTAGCATACATTTTTAAAAAATAGGCCTTCAGAAATTTAGTTCAACTTTGCATTGTATTACACCTGTCATTTCCTCTGTTATTTTCAGAAATGTCAAGTGTTTATAACAGCAGATCATATTCTAGGATGCTGATTTCTTGTCTTGATACCCATTTCCAATGGGATCAGAGGAATATCAGCTACCAGTGACAAAAGAATGCTTTCATGTCTCATACCAAGTGGTTAAAATAAACAACCAGGAATAATACCGGGTATATCTGATAAGGCTGCATTTCTTCCCTCGTAACAGGATTAATTTATAGCTGCCATTTCAGACTTTGAAAATCAAGATCAAAACTGTAAACACAGAAGTACTTCAGTCATCTCAGAAACTAGTTCTTTACAAAACCATTTGAAAAATCATTAAGACCTTAACAGGTGTTTTTGTTTACTGACATTTATGTGAGTTCTAAATAATGAATTTTTAACCCATATGACATTGTTAGTTCTTGAATAATGTAGATCATGTTTTAAAATGAATGAAAATTGTTCTGAGGCTTGCATGGTCTTTCAGGTAAGAAAGTCTAGTGTTGTGCAAATTAGGTGTAAGTGTCTGCCTTTCCCTGCTCTTGCCCTAACTGGGTGTCTCTGTTCTCTGTATTCCAGATCTGCAGTGGTTAAACACTGAAGGTTCTGTTTCTCTTCACAAAGACCTTTGTGGAAAAGTTGTGGTGTTGGATTTCTTTACTTACTGCTGCATCAATTGCTTGCACCTGCTGCCTGATCTCCATGCGCTGGAGCACCAGTACTCTGATAAAGGTAAAAGTGCTTTGGCTGGCCAGGAATAGAATTTCGTGGCAGTGTTGCAGACAGAGTAGCTGAGTCACTTTGTTGCTGGTTACTAAAAAGCTGGCAACGTTTCAGGGGTGCCTAAAAATGTCTTCTAATCTTTTAAGTAGCCTAAAAAAGGTGACTGTGTATGCTCCCATCGCATTTTTAAATGAGGTTAAATAAGGTATCTATTGTGCCTGTGTAATTAAAGAAACAGGATATGTGCTTAAAGACCAAATCTGATATCCTCATAAATAACACTATTTGCAAAAATCTGAATGATGTGAGACGCAGGCTCAAAGTTAATGTAAGTACGTCACCCTCTATGCCTGACTGAGGAGCCAACTCTGAGAAGAATAAAGTAAAGGTGGTAGAATGAATACAGTTAGGATTACTTGTGGGTTGTTTTCTTTTTCCAGTTTAGCTGAAATAACCGTATAGGTAAACTTGCTTTAGAATTTTTTTTTTGTATTGGCATCACATTATATACCATCAATAGTCCTGTATTCTGGAGAAGGGAAGCTCTTTAAATTCACATCTGAGATGAAGTCTTTTTTTGTCTCCAAGTGAATAAAAATGCAGGGTAATTACTATTTAGAATACAGTCTCTTGTCATCATGGTGACTTGTCAGAGATAAGCTGTAGTCTTACACAGAATGTATCAGCCACTCACTTATCTTGGATGTTTTAATAGACTGAACAGTGAGGTGAAGAACAGTGTTACTTCCTAGCACTAAAATTATTTTATTAAATATAAAAAGTATATTTAGCAAATAACATTATCTTGCAAAGTTGAAGTCTCTGATTCTCCACTGGCATTTCTGACTGGTTTTATTTTTGGTAGCATTTATTTTCACGTGTTACCTTTCACTGGAAACAGAACTGATGTGTTTGAAATGTCAAGTTCTTTAAGTGGTTAACCTATATAGTGTAGGTTTACTAAAATACTTTGTGCTTTACTAAAATACATTAATTTTTCTACCTTGGAAAGTTCAGCTGTTTGCTTTGGAAAGATTTGATGTCTGGTATAATGTTTCAGATATGAGGAGCGTTGTATTTTTTGGGGAGGGAGGCAGTTTTAAGTGCCAGGTAATTAGCAAATGGTAAATGGACTGCTGGAAAGAAGATGTAGATTGAAATTTCAAAAGATTATATTGATCTTATAATATCTTTAAACGATAAACATTTTGTAGTGTAGTGTTACTGTGTTAATATAGCTACCATATGCTTAATCTGTTTTTTTAAGACCAAGCTGTTAAAAGAGTGGATAACAAGATACACTTTTTAACAGCCTCTCCCCACAAGCTTTCTCTGTAAAGTATTTGAATATCTCTCTACTGGTGTAGAAGAGGCTTCAGCACTTGGAACTGAAGTTGTATTTAACTTTCTGTCGTAGAAGTTCTTGCGTGAGGAAAGTACTTTGCTGATAGGTGATTCTTTTTGCGTTTGAGCTATTCTTATACATTATTTTTGGATTTGAGCTATCCTATTCATGCAGGAACCAGAGTGAGAAAACAGGTACTTGAAAGTGGATTTAAAAAGGAGTGGAGGTAAAAGGAAGGAAGAGCAGGTGTGCGGAACATTAATCTTAAATTTAATCCCTTTGGAAACAGATAATAACAGTTGGATTCAGGAAGAGATTAAGGTGCTTGATGGTTCAAACAAGAAGAAAGATACAGTGTTTTTTTTCACTGTAAATCTCCCTTTGGGTTGTTATGTGCTGTTTTCTTGGTTTGATTCTCAGCCTCTTCAAAATTGCTTAGTCTTTCTTTGCTGTGCTAACTGTGTAAATTTTAGCATAACATCAATACATATAAATATATCAAGGCAGTAAGGATTGCAGTTTTTAAGCCATAGAAACCTACTTCAGCAGATGGTTTTATATCAATCTGCATCTTCTTCACCACAGGCAAACATACTTTACTAATCCCTAGGAGAAAGAGTAGGGGAGAGTTGTTGAGAAATATGAAAGTTAGAAGAACAAAACTAAAGGAAAAAGGATGTCAAACATATAAAAAATGCTTTAAGAATGTCCAGGTATATTAATGCAGGTGTAGAATCATAGAATAATTAGGGTTGGAAGGGATCTTAAAACTCATCTAGTTCCAACCCCCCTGCCATGGGCAGCAACACCTCCCACTGGATCGGGTTACCCAAGGCCCATCCAACCTGGCCTTGAACACCTCCAGGGTTGGGGAGCCACAGCTTCCCTTGGCACCTTTTCCAGAGTCTCACCACTCTCATGGTGAAGAAATTCTTCCTAATGTCTAATATCTCGGTATTCAGCCTTATTCTGGAGTTTCATTCTACTTTGATCTGCTTTGAGTCCCTTCACTTTTGGTTGGGTTAGTTCTGAAATTTGTCACCTCGTCATTACAACAATATTTATTTTGGTGGAAAAGATGAGCAACATGATTTATTTTGGTAGCAGCAAGTCAGGTTGAATATATAGTGAAACTGCAGCTTTACTAAACTTTGTTTGTAAACATTTTGTAAGCATTTATTTACACACTTCAGGTATGTATTTACTGTGCTATAGAAGTGGCAGAGTGTTTGCTGAAACAAGCATCTTACTGTGGCAAGGCAACTGTCTCCTTGTATTTGTCTTTAATCTGTTGTTGAATATTTGAAGGACTGTTGTATTTTTCTGCAGTGTGATCATCAGACATGAAAAGCCTGAACACAAGAAACTGTAGTTTTAGGTTGATCCTAAACCATTATATATTTCATTGTATGCACGCACATGTTTCTATTGTCTGGAACTTCAGGAGATCTGTTTCAAAATTATGACTGCTTTCCATAGGATTAAATGCTGTTTAGCATCTTTATCTGATATGTTCTCGCTGCTATCTTCAGTGGTGCTATTTCTGTGTTTCAAGTGGCATTCAGAAAGTTATTTTAAACTCCAGTGCATATTCAGTTCATGTTATCAGCAGTCCAGAAATGACTTCTATAAGTGGGAGTACTTTTTAATATTTAGAAATAGTTTGGCATGAGTCCAGTGTTGTGTTCTGTTATAATCCTTCAAATGAAATGTTCTGAATGGTGTGCATATCCCTCTATCTCAGCATAGCATCTGCCAGTTTGCACAAGAGTTTTCTTCATGGAAGGATGTTGTAACTTATTTGTGCTGTTCAGGTGTTCAGTATAGAATTGTCGTTCTAGCCTTAATGATATTTTAGAAGGACAAATATAACTTCTGCTACTGATCCTGTTACAGTTGAAATATTTGACATGCTGTTTGGAACATGAGAAATAAATTTGTTAGCAAGGTGGCTGAAAGCATTTTAGTTATGTTCTGATTAGATTTGTGTTAAGCTGTGGAAGTCTTTTCCTCCTGTAACAAACGGGTTTTTTTGAATGAGAAAAAAATATGCCTTCTAAAAATCAAGTCTCTACCACTACCAGTAACTGAAACAGTAATCTCAAGTTTTCTTAAAAATTTGCTGAGAAAACATTGATATAAAAAATATATTTTCTAGGCGAGTGTTCTTTCAGAAGGGCTGTTTTCATTGGAAGTTGTTTAGGATAAAGCATAACAATTTTAGAGTAAGTAGCAAAATCAGAATTTGCTCACTTAGCCACTCACATTGCACATCTGCCTTTACCCTTTGTCACTAATTTGTATCCTGCTTATCTAAATTTAATGGCTGTTGCTATAGACAAACCTATTTTGTCTATAGCAGCACAATACAACACTTTCAATTGCAGTGAATATTTATATGAACATGAATTAGTCCGATTTAAGAACTTGACCAAGTTCTTTAGTGATCTACAATTTTATTTCAGAGTATAAGCACAACTGGAAATGGATGAGATTGGATAATGGCTGTTCTACCTCCATGCTACCTGGTACAGACTCCAGGTCATCTTTGCTTTTTGGTGTTAGTTGTATTACTGGAAAACTTTGGTACTATAAGAAATCCACATATGTACATTGGTGACTGTGGGAAGGAAGGAAACACAATGGATATTTGAATGCCACTGATAAAAGGGCTTACAAGTGCTAAATATTTGTATAGACTTGACTGACGAATGATTGTCTAAATGATTTCTAATACTGCAGTAAAATAACTCCAGTTGGGTGTCAGCTGTAAGGATATTTTCCCTTCCCATTCAATTTCACTCCTCAAAATAATGCAAAAGATAACATGAAAATATAAAACTTCTACTTGGACAGAGCAGTAGAAAGATCCCAATTGTAATATATTTGTGGTTACAAAGAGCTTGCACTGTCCAGGAACGTGAGTGGTTTTTTGATAAGTAGTAATGTTGATGTCTATAAACATTTCCATTAGATTAACATTTCTAGTTTAAAATTATTGTATTGCAGCTTTCCACAACTGAATAATTACCATTGTTATCTTCCCTACTTCAGTTAGAATTGACAAGTTAATTTGTCTATAGCAAGATTATACTTTTATGACTAATAGTGTTCTTTAAGAACAAGGTAAAACAACATGCAGTATGAATGTTGTGTGCACAGTTTATATCATTTGGTGGAGATGATGTATAACATAATTTAAAGCCCTATAAAAGGATGTAGGCTTTATTTTTTTCCCATCCCTCTTTTTTTGCTCCTAGAAAATACTGAAGAATGGCTTGACTTGAAAAAAGGCTCTTCGTTCTTTTTTCATTGAGTAGGAAGAGGGAGTGGAAAATTTGGGGCTGCTTACGTAATTGCCTACATGGAGTGGAACTGGATTTATTTGTTCTCACAAGGGAAGAGCAGCTGAAGTCTGTGTTTAAACTTCATAAAACTAAGAAAATAAGCAAATAGTTTAAGGAAGCTCATAATTATGTACTTTTGATTGATTTTAGGGTTGGCATTATGTATGCAGTGTATAGAAGCAGAATTGTATTACTTTATGCTTATGCAACACTTTCATACTAGAATTTCAAGTGCAGTTATCCCTGCTGTGTGAAAATCTAAACTCTTCATTGTTTTCATTAACCACTATAGAAATTAAGTTAAACATTTTAAGGAGGGGAGTAAAAATCAATTATTTAATCTTCTCCCCACACCTTTTTTTTTTTTTAAGGAAGAGAGTTCAACCCTGCCTGATTTGTAACAACTGCTATTTGCCGTTTTTTCATAGCTGTCAGTGCTGCCACTTGTATTTGAAATACAGAATACACTAGTGATTTCAGAAGCCTGTACATTATTTCTTTTTATTGCTTATCTGGAGAGAGGTATGCTAAGGTAACTCTAAACTTCCAGAGGTCAGTGTTACATTTGTGATTCGCAATTAACTGTGGGAACTAATTAATTTTCTAAAACCCCAAAAATGCATATAGGAGTCAACAGCTGAAAAATCCCAAGATACCAGTTGCAGTGCTACACCTCACCCATAATAACTTTGAATATATTTTCTACCTTAGCATATGGAGGTTCAGGAGTCAAGAACAATTTGTTGCATACTGAATGCCAACCAGCTAGGGAAGTAATGGTCCTGAAGTGCAATAACTTTACTGAAATATTATTTCTGGGTTTCAGTATTTTGAATACATAGTTATCTATATTCCTACTGAGATGTAATTGCTTTTTGTTTATTCCAGTCCTGTCGTTCTGGAAAGCAGTCAGTCACATTATGAGATAATTGTGCTTAATTTTTACTCTTTTTTTTTTTAATTCAAATACGAATATGTTTCAATCCGCGACTTTGTTTTTTCCTTTCAGATGGCCTTGTTATTGTCGGTGTCCATTCAGCAAAATTCCCAAATGAAAAAGTTCTGGATAACATCAAAAGTGCCATTCTGAGGTATAATATTGTCCACCCTGTAGTAAATGATGCAGAGGCAACACTGTGGCATGAACTCGAAGTGTCCTGCTGGCCAACGCTGGTCATTCTTGGGCCTCGTGGAAACATGCTGTTCTCACTTGTTGGAGAGGGACACAGAGAGAAGTTGTTTTTGTTTACCTCTATAACACTGAAATTTTACAAGGAGAGAGGACAAATCAAAGATAACAAGATTGGAATAAAGCTATACAGAGACTCCCTCCCACCTTCTCCTCTGCTGTTTCCTGGCAAGATAACCATTGATGATTCAGGAGAAAGGCTGGTAATAGCAGACACTGGGCATCACAGAATTCTGGTTACTCGGAAGAATGGACAAATTCTACACACTATTGGAGGTAAGGGTATACAAGTTCATTATAGTATTCGTAGTTTAGGAGTAGGGGACGTTCACTGGGCCTACTAAGCCGAGTCTTTCTTTAAAGGACATAGCAGTTTGTAAGGGTTACCTGAATTTTTATTTCCGCTAATATCACTTTTACTGGATATGAGGGGATATAGTACGGTACCACAAATGGGTGGCTTTGTCAGTGCAATTATTCAAGATGTCTGGAGTTTTCTCTTGAGAGATCTATTTTTTTTTTACTTTGTTCTGTTGACTAAAGTTTGCATTTCATATCATGTCCCATATGAATTATGAAAAATACATTTTGTATTCTTAGGAAAGGGTTGCAAATGGATTTAGATTTAAGTGACATAACATCCATATCCAGCAGCGAGGTAGGGAAAGAAGAGAGAGGCAGTCATGCCACCTTTTCCAAACAGAAAATGTTAATGAAGAGCATTCCTGCATAGGATCCCATTCTGGTTTCTAGAGGGGAGAATTATTAAGAACAGTGGCATTGCGCCAGTATGTAGGCACCTGAAAGTGAAGTTGCCTTGGAGTATATGAGAAGTATTTTACATTTAGTTATATTTGATAAAAAGTCTATATTAGCAACATTTCAGCTTTAATGTCTTCTACATTTTTTCTAAAATTAATCTACTTTACAAAGCAAATCTAGAAAGTTTGCACACTTTTTGTATGCCTTACTCTTTCATAAATGAAACATTCAGACTTGTACTTTGTTTTAATCTGCCACAGTGGTCAAAGTTAAATCTTCATGCCCCAAGTACCTGGCTATTAGAACAGTTCATCTTTGAGCAACCATAACAGACTTAGAAAGTGGTGGAATCCCCAAACCATTGAAAACAGTGGTTCATTTGTGTCTCAGGACCTGCATGACAATCTGTCCTATATTACTTTGTCTGTTATTACATTTTCCAGTATCTGGTATTTATTGCCTGCCCTGTGGCAAGATCCTAGAAGCTTCATAAAAATACCAGTGGCACTGCTGTTTAAGGAAAGGAAGAAAATCTCTTGCTATTTGAACTAACAGTGCGTTGAGTAGACAGACTAATTATCCAAGTTAATCTGATGAAGGCATTAGTATTAATACCCTTCTCCTATGGCAAGCACAAACAGGATTTCTTTATAACAAGGGTGAGAGAATTTGGTTTCTGTTTGATATGTGGGATGAAGTCTGTGTTGACAAGCTACCCTGCACTGCTCTGGGAGGTGTCCTTACTTCTGAACTGGTGCCCCTCCTTTCTGTGACACTTGTGCTGTTCCCTTCCTCAAGGATGTGCACCCTGGTGCTTACAGGGGGGGTTACTAGAATCTGACACACCAGTACCTCGGTGCTTCGTCTCTGTTAAGGTCTAAATTGTCTTCTTACAGCAGGTTGTAAAAAAAGTTTGTGTTCTGGTGACTCAGTTAAATGATTCAGTGGGCAGAATATAATGGAATGAAGTTCATAATACAGTAATAAATGTGGGCATGCACAAAGGTTGAAATTTTTATGTTTGCATTATAAATCATGATGCACATGTAACTCTTATCTAAATGTCTTCTGCTGACACATACTGCTAAGGCACTTTAAAAGTTTCTTCCTCTGAAATACAGTGCTTACCTTTATACTATTATATTCAGGTCATATTCCTTTCTGATTCTTGATTGTTCTGTGCAGAGGACTGTTGCTCTGTCATTCTCACTTGCATAATTAGATCTATGCTGTTAATCAAATATTAGTTTCATTTGTGATTACAGCAAAACCTAAATAATTGAAATGGAGTCAAGTTTTGGAAATTAGATTTTTTCCTAATGACTTTCTTTGATGTGGTTGGCAATAAAAAAAAAGGTAGAGTTTCTTATTTCTGTCATCTGTTGTTGCTATTGTGCTTTAGTGCAAGGGAACAGGAACAATTTAGATCCCTATTAAAGCTTCTCATTGGAAGATAAGCTTAAAGCAGAAAACTTGTGGAGAATTAGTTCAACACTTAATAGCATCAAACTGTTATAATTACATAGCACAATGGCTGAAATGAAACTACGCAAAATATTAATAATGTGAACTGTACGATGTGCTGTGAAAGCATCTCTTAGACTGTGTGATTCTCTTGCAGGTTTAAATGTATACACTTTATTTTTATCTTTTTTTTTTCCTAAAATTACTTTTGATTTTGCTTTGTTTCATTTTTAGGTCCAAACAGTGGAAGGAGAGATGGAAGATTTTCAGAGGCAGCTTTCAACTCACCGCAAGGGATTGCTATAAAAAATAATGTTGTTTATGTAGCTGATACAGAAAATCACCTAATTAGGAAGGTAAATTTTCTGTAAGAAAATTCAAAATTTAATCTCTTATATGTTATTCTACTTACACAGGTGAAAATTTACACCAAATTAATTACTCTACAAATACCCTCAGGAAGGAAATTTGGCCCAATATCTTATGAAAAATGCTCTTGTGCAGTTCGTTTTCAAAGGGCTACGTGCACTTTTGTGCTCACTTTCAAATGAAGATGAGATCCTCTACCCTGTCTACTAGAAAGGTGTTTGTTTCTAGTGACTCTAACTTTCCTTTTATGAGAAATGTTTATTCCTAATACTGAAAACAAAAAATTATTTCATTTCACTTCCAGCAGTATCAGATTCTTACGTGAAGTTATTGTACAGGTGACTGCTTTAATATCAGAATTGTCTGCAAGTGAATTTTTCTTTGATCAAATGCTTCCAAGGTTTTAGCAAGTAGGAACGTTAGTCTTGATATACATTGTCTTCAGATCTTACGTTTGATTAGGCTGAAATTTAGAATGATCAGAAGTTAAGTTTGTTGAAGCAATATAGTATTGAATTAGAGTAGTACAGCAGCTACCAGTCATGATTTCAAATGTTGGTGTAGGCCATGGGCCTTGCAAAAGGAGTTCATTTACTGCTACAAAAGTTAGAAGATTCTGTGTATAAAAGACTCACTTTTTACATGATCATCATTGTATATTCATGGGAGGTATTGGAAGTCATGAAATAAGCAAAAGGGAAGAAAAAATAAAGGAATTTAGGTTGCAGAAATTCAATTAAAAAAATGCCAAACATTTTTTTCCTCTACAGCATGAAATAAACTGCAAAAATAATTTGCTTTGTACAGATTATATGGAGATGGAAGATACTGTTACAGTATCTGAATTTTTATATTGTATTCTGATAGAAGTTTAAAATAAACGTCCAAATCCATTGTCTCAGTATTTTTGTAGAAAATTTTGATGCTTTCTACTATAGCTTCTGATCAAACCTTGGCAAAGCAGTGTTGTTTTTTGTTGTGTGTGAAAGAGAATTCCAGGCAAGTGGCTTTCCTGCTACTCACTGCTTTCCCCTTTCCCCCCACTGCCATCAGCAAGCATTGTGATAAAATTAATTCTTTTCCTACATAAATAAATACCTGAAATTTGTTAGAATTTGGTTATTATTTGTCAGCAAGAGCTCTCTGTTTTTGACGTCCAGCTCAAACTATCTGTAACTTCAGTACAGTTAATGTTCATTCAGTGTGTATGGTTTTGCTCCTTGTAGATTGACCTAGACTCAGAGATGGTGACCACTGTAGCAGGCATTGGGATACAAGGCGTTGATAAAGAAGGTGGAGCAAATGGAGAAGAACAGCCTATCAGCTCTCCATGGGATGTGGTCTTCGGAAACTCAAGTATCGTATCAGTTGAGCTTTTAACATTATGTATTTGCACACTCATAACTGATTGCTAAATGTTTTCTTGCTTTGGTAATAATCAGAGATGTGGAAAAGTATTGATTTACTTTACAACTGAGTATAACAGGCAGCAGTTTCATTTGCAAGTTATAATTGCAGCTTTATGTGACATCCTGAACAAATGTGAACTGTTACTTAATGGAAGAAAAATTCTTTTGTAGCAAGTTATGTAGTTACCAGGTCCAAAAAAAGAAGGAAATCATGATTGCTTTTGTTAGGCCAGTGCTTTATGCCAGGATAACTTAAAAAGCAGCTAGATTTCACAGGAAGTGAGCATTGTCTAGAAGTTCCTTTCCTTGAGGATACAGGCATGTCTGATCCCTTGTAAATATTTGAGTTTAGGAAATAAAAATAATTTTAGTTGGGGACCTCTGTTTATTCCTGTTTAGGTGACATGAAATCATTAGGCTTGAGATCATGACAGAGTTGATCAGAAAGAGAGGAATACTTCAGAAAAAACATCAGGGGGTAAAAATTAAATCTTTACAGAATAGGATGCAAAAATCAGCATGTAATTAGCTTTCTTTCCAATTCGCTTTGTACACACCTGGGAATGACATTGTGTAGCTGCCTTGTTTTCAGCTGTTATCAACTATGAGTTGATGCTCTATTTTCTTATTTTTCCATTTCAATGCAATTTCTAGGAGATGTAACAAAACCTGTCAGTTGAGAAGAGATTAAATCAATTTAAATTCCTTCTTTGAGATGGTAATAGGCCGAATAGATAAAATGGAGAGAGGGAAGGGTGTGCTTTCAGTTTCTTTTTAAGATATTTTTTTACATGGCTTTATGTGAGTAAAGTAAAATAGGAAAATATGTAAATGTCTGTAATGGCTTTATTATGCACTTTCGAAAACTATAACCAGAAAGACTTGTCAAAACGGTGGGTTATATTGAGTAGCCAGCTAGCAAGAGTCTGTCCCAGAGCATGAGGAACTAGGGCTGTGTTTTGTTGTCCCAAGTGCATTTGTCTTACAGCAGAAGCACTGTCATGAGGTACAGTGACTTCTTTAAATTTGTGGCTAGGCATCAAAATAGTTTGTCAACACTGCAGCAGAGTTTGTCAAAGTTATGTTGTTACTGCGAATTGCTTGAGCCTGGAAGGATCATCTGTTACATCCAGTATGTCACAGGATGTGTTTGTTATCCGCTAAATGCCTGCAAAGCTCAGTTCTGTAGGAAAACTTCCCTGTCCTGGGCAGAGACCCAACCTTCTGCTGGTGATTCTCACTGTGCTGTCCTACAAGTAGACAGCCTGCTGTCAGTGTATTCGAACTGCTATGCCGGTGTCTGTTTATGCATTTGGATGGATGAAAGAATTGATGAGAGTTTGAAAAATAATTTTGTTTGCATGCACACAGCAATGCTTATTTTTCACTTGTGCTTATATGCATCTGTGGGAGTTGTAGGAGGCAATGGACACTTCAGCAACTGAGGTTCGTTGTTACAAAATTCATAGATTTGACTTCTGTGTTAACTGGTCTGATGTATGGAAATAACATTGCACATTCCCATTTTCCTTAGATCTGTGTAGCTTAAACTGTGTTCAAAAGACATTTTTTCTTTTCAGAAGATAGAATTATGGATTCTATAACAAGTGATGCACGTATGAGTTTCCTCTCAACATCCAAAACCATTCTATGCAGAACAGGACAAACAAAGTAGTTTAAATGTGTAAGCTGTTTATGTCCTACACTAGACAGTGCTAAAGGCCTATGCTGACCTGTTCCAAAGTCTCAAAGGGGAAGGGTACCTGCTAAGAGAAAATGTTTTTCCTGTATCATTTATGTTTCTTGAGATGACTCCTACAGACAGTTTAGAGTGCGTCTTGATCAATTAAAAGACTTTGTTGCAGAATTAAAAATATTGAGGAAAAAAGCTTTTGAGGGCGCAAATAAGTTAATATCAGAACAGATACTATTAAGTAGCATGCTTTTAAGCATCCTTATAGTATTTCCATGAGATAAAAACTTCTGTTTCTCCATTCTATATGGAGGTGAAGTCTCAGGCAAAGAGGTTAAGTGACTGTGCAATGCCATTTAAAAGAAAGTTAGCATAAATGTCTCTTTTTAAGGTAAGGGAGTTAATGAAGAAAAGAAGATATGTTAGTTTTCAGGCAGACAGTAGTCTTCCTTGTCATAATTTTTATTTCTTCACTTGTGGCCACTGAGCTTGTGTTTTATCTTTCCCCTTTAAAACTCTTGAATGAACTCCATGGATTATATTCAGGCTTCGTTGAATTTGATGCTGAAATTTACATTGACATGAAATGTGTAGGAAATACAGGGGAGGGCCAGCAATTTAAAAATACATTATTAAATTGTTGTGTGCCTTTTTAGCTTTCTCTGTTGTCCCCTTCTATTTTTATTCAGTGGGTGCTGAAAGCAAGTGATACTTAAATGTAGAGTTGATCTGAGCGTGAAATGTTCTTGATAGCTGCATTCTTGCTGGAAGGAACAGGACAATGACCTGTGCTTGGTGACATAACTGTGTGTTTCACATTCCAAAATCTCATCTTAAATTGTGTGATTGTAATCTATTTATAGAAACTCCCCAGTACAGTAGTGACTGTGCTTTCGCTAAACTGGTTGGAAATTTTTACGTCAGTTTAGGTTTTACATAGATATTATTCAATGACAGTACAGTACTGTGTCATACTGGTACAATTTTTGTAGCCCTTAAAAGGCAAAAGTATGTAAGATATTTTTTCTCCTTCCATGTTTCTGCTAGGGGATTATTTAATACCACAGCATTTCAGAGGAAGCACTTTACTTTCCAAATTGCTCATGGTGGTTCTTCCCTGATTCTACAAAAAAAAAGCAATAATCACATTGGCAATAAGCAATTAGCATTTCTTGGGTGAGCTCAGACCATACATGGACTATTTATGTTTGAACTGCCTGTGTCTTGAAAGTACGTTTTATACATGTCGCTCTTCTTTTTCCTTCTACTCTGGTCTCATTCTGGCATTGAAGCTCTTCCCTTCAAGAGGAATTGTCCTTGGTAATAGCTGAAAATAAAAGTTTGTGGTCATTGGGGATTAATTAGGAATAATTTCTCTGGACAGCTTAAAATTTAATTTACACTAAACATATCTAGAAGGCTTTCTCATGTCTTTAGAAGTTTCCTATGCAATGTACAAACTCAAAGACACTCTGTTCAGCTTTAGGCTGTGTCTGACCTCGTACAAGTTCAGTTCCACAGAAAATCCTGTTAGAAACATCACTGACGTGCAGCAGCATTGTCTGTCTTCTCTTCTTGAAATGGATCTTATTTACTTGTAAATGGTAATTATTTTTTATTTCAAATGTTGAAATTTCAAAGAAAAATTAAATTCTTCATTAATTATAAGACTAAAGTAAAGTGGAAAGACTCACAGGGTTTCATTCCTGTATAAGAACTGTTTAAGGAGAAAAAAATCTTTAGAGAAATGTGATACAAAGAAGTTACAGTGAAGGACTGCAACGAATGGAAGTTTTTGTATGTCCTAACATAATTTGTGTATGGGTTCTGTCGCGTGTAAGCAGCTTTCATTCCTGCTCCTAAACTGGCATTTATTTTTCTCCTTTAAGCATTTGAGAGAAAACTGTGGAGGGTAAACTTTGAGAACCAGTAGGTTTTTGTGTGATCAGACCAACGGACTTTATCTCTACAGGAATCCGGTTAAACTGTTCACTGAAAGCTCTGACTCCATATTCCAAACCAAAACTAAGAGATGAAGGAGTTTCTGGGATTGCTGAATAGTAACAGCAACAAAAGTTATTAATATTTCATATGTTCACTGTAGAAACAGGTCAAGAAATTAGATATTTATGATAGTGTTCTAGTGTGAACACGCCTTTGACAGAAACACACAAAGACTCAAGCCTTAACATAAGGAGGTAATGAGAGTTGTGACTGAATATCCAACAGTAATCCCACGCAATCTGGTTTGACAGACTACTTTTCTAGTAAATTGGACATATCTACATCTTGACAGAATGGATGATGATAATTGCTTGCTGCAGTAAAAAGAAGCATTTGGATTAGCAGAGTTAACATCTTAACAGATGTCAAACTTAGTAAAGTTTTGAAGTCCATGACTTGAAGCTCCCCTCTGGAAAAAAAAAACAATATTTGCACCCAGAATGATGATTTCTCATTCTCTTTGTTCCACAGCCTGTAGTCTTGCGTTGTGAATTAAATGTATGTTCATGATAAAGAAAGTAAAAGTACAAGTCAGATTTCTAAACTCTAATTCAGGTATCAGATCCTGGTTTTAATGCAGAATTCCAGGTGCAGAGCTGGTGAAAATAAGCATCCTTGGCAAGTCTCAAAAGAGCCTTTGTCAGGCATGCTGGGGTCAGAATGAGACACTTTTTTTAAAACTGTTTTCATTTAATGCTGAAAATGCTTTTGAATATGTACCATGGGTGTTGGGGGTCATGGGAGACTGCAGTGCAGAAGTACCCTCGAGTGTATGTGTTTGCTGTGGTTAAATGGGAATTAATAAAATGCATAAATAGATTTAGCTTCTTCTGTAGTTATAGTGATGTATCCCAACACTAAATAACCTAAATTAGTTCATCCATATTAACAAACGCTAGCAATTCTGCTTTGGATTTTTTTTTTTTTGAAGTATTTACTGCCATTGCAGTCAGAAGGCCTGAGTTAGAAAACTGGGGAAAGGAAGAGAAAATACTTAATTATACTCATCATTTTTAGCTCCCATTTATGTCTCATTGTATGACATCCCCTTAGTATCTGTATCCAAGGGCTTCCCTTGATGAGAGGGCACATATGAGGAAAATTCCAAGCATTTTGTTTCATAAAGGATTATGCTGTTTGCATGATGCAATACTAGAAGAAAGAGAGCCAGGTAGCACTGCAACAAAAGTGAATTATTTTTTATTCCTCCAAAAAGGATATTGTGTAGTTGTAACAGTTCAGATTTACAGGGCTAAAGCATTTGTAGAATCATAGAATGGTGCAAACAGGACTATGAATTCTTAAATACAGATCTAAGCAGAGGCAGATTCAGGAACTTGTGAAGCAGTGAAGCATCGTATCATATGAAACACCAGTGCATTCAGCTCTAGTTCATCACTTGTGAATCTTTATAACGTAAGGATATCACATTTACAGGCCACATTTTGCTTTGATGCAGGCAGCACTGAAGATAAGAAAGCACATACCCTAATAAGGAGAAACTACTCTGGATTTATAAAACAGCTCAAGATAGGTTGGAATGTGGTACTTAATTGAATCAATGTAAAAGAATTGCTTTGTTCTTTTGTGTTGTTTTTCAATAAATTCTTTTTAAATAAATTCTTTCCATTCAAGGATAATAAGGAGTTATGATAATGATGGCATTACCATAACTTTAGTACGCTGGTTCTCTCTGGCTCCCTTCTCCTGCTAGAATAGTACAGGGATGACAATGGTGATGTCCTCAAACTGTCCTGTGCTCAAAAAAGAGTTTTTATCTGTCTCTGTTACTGCTGTGGTTACGTCTCTCAAAACCTGTAAACAGCTCCCAGTAGTTTTTTTGAATATCTAATTTTGTCATTAACAAAAAAGAAAAACAAAACCACCCTCAACCTCCAAAAACCCCACACATCCCTCCCAAACCATACTTAGCAGAGATACGTAGACATTTATTGGCCAATGTGAATCCAAAAGTTAACAGGTGAAACATAGACCCAATGGCAAAATGTGGCAATGAGCAAATCCCATCTGAAATATTGCCTTTGTCAGGTAAGGGTATTAAACCCACTATTTTTATATCCTTGGAAAGGAAACAGAAAAAATGTCAGAGCTTTTAGTAGATGACAGACGTTCTCTGTCTCCTTCTTTTGCCCTGTTTTTTGGTTGTTAGAGTTTTTTTCCTTCTCAGTGGCAAGAGGTGAGCTAGAGTAGTGGGGACAGCAGGGTTGGTTAGTTGATTTCTTTGGTTTACAAAACATTCCCAAAGTGAGGCTTTTTTCATCTGTTTTTATACATCCATTTTTTTAAAGTTGCAGGAGCCCAGGAAGATGACGTTTTATGGATAGCAATGGCAGGCACTCATCAAGTGTGGGCACTGATGCTAGAAGGTGGAAAACTACCAAAGGGAAGGTAAGCAACTGTAATAAGAGACATGTGAAATCACTGTTTGCCTTGATGAACAGCTTTCAAACCCCAAAGGGAGAGATAATAAAATTCAACTAAAAATAATTTTTCTCTATTGTACATAGCTTGGAGCTTGCTGCTTCTGCTCAGACTTAAAAGGCATGTGTCCTTTAAAGTCACCTGCTTTCCCCACATCTGTTAGATGAAATGAAAGATGCTGCTTCTGCTATAAAACTATGACTTGGTAGGGTACATTCATATAATTGAATGTTACTTTTCATTGTATTTGCTGAATTATCTACTGATGAATGATACAGTAAGGTGAAATAAAAGTTAGCACAAAGGTATCGAACAACTCCTAGTGCTGTAGTACAGTTTATTTTATAACTCAAAAGTGCTTGTCCTGTAGTTTCTATTTATGCATGTTTGAATTATTTAAAACTCATGCTTGAATTTGAGTACTGTTTTTCTTTAGTGATTTAAAGAAAGGAGTCTGCCTTCGATTTGCTGGGAGTGGAAATGAAGAGAACAGAAACAACGCATATCCGCATAAAGCAGGCTTTGCACAGCCTTCGGGTCTCTCTCTGGCTTCTGAGGAACCATGGAACTGCCTTTTTGTAGCAGATAGCGAGAGCAGCACTATACGAACCATCTCTCTGAAAGACGGAGCAGTGAAGCACCTTGTAGGAGGAGAGAGAGATCCATTGGTAATCACTTCAAACTTCCCCACACTGCCCTACTAATATTCCTCAAGCCTGACCAGGAGGAACCACTTTTGGGGTGAGAGGGTAAATCAGTTTCCGTGGCCATCAATTTCTTAACTTCACTGCTTGGAATGCAAATGTGTGCTGGTTGTGACGCTCAGGTTGTAGTAAAGATTGTTGCTCCTCAGATAACAAATTATTCATTTTTAAAATAGCCAGCTTGATTCAGCGTTGTGTGGTCATTAAAGCCAGTGGGATTCATATTGGTAACTTAAATGTGAGAGTTTCCATTTCCACAATTAGCATCCACATTTCCAAGTTTTCAGTATCCTTGTTTTGAAGTTGTCTTGATTTTTCTTAAATTTTGTTTTAAGTCAATGAATTTCCATTTAATTACAATCATTTAAATTCATGGCAACTTTGAATAATCAAATGTATTAACTTAATAAAATACTTTTTCAGAATTTGTTCGCCTTCGGTGATGTGGATGGAGCAGGCATAAATGCAAAGCTGCAGCATCCCTTAGGAGTAACATGGGACAAAAAAAGAAAACTGCTGTATGTGGCAGATTCTTATAACCATAAGGTAAGTATATAGTAGCTTGTTGTATACAGGCTTTGCAGTTTTTACTACTACAAAAGATTATTTTAGGAACGTGCAAAGATTGTGCTTAATTCAATTAAGCTGAAGAAACAAATGATACGCATTCCTTTGTAGGTGCTTGTATTTCCTTCCCTTATGGGTCCTTTTCTTTGCCATTGTTTTGCTGCCATGTGCTGCTGTATTGATACGGTGACTCCTTGGGGATGTGAATTTGAAGTGCCAAATTACAGTTCAGACTCAAGGCCCTTTCCTTATATCTTCCAGAAGATGCTGAACTAGAGCAAAAGAGCTAGGGATGCTTATTTAGGAATCCTGCAGGTTTGATAAAACTGGGAGAACAAGAGGACTTGCTTTTCCCTTTAAAAAGTCACCCAAGTTTTGAGAAGAATCATAGAATCATTGAGGTTGGAGAAGACCTCGTAAGATCATCCAGCCTTATACCTCTGTGCCTACTAAACCATGTCCAAAGTGCCACATCTACAAGTTTTTTAACATCTCCAGGGATGGACACTCCACCACTGCCCTGGGCAGCCTATTCCAATGCTTCACCACTCTTTCAGTAAAGAAATTTTTCTAATATCCAATTTCAACCTCCCCTGGCACAACTTGAGGCCATTACCTCTTGTCCTATCTCTTCTTACCAGCATCCACCTCGCTACAACTTCCTTTCAGGGAACTGTAGAGGGTGATAAGGTCTTCCCTCAGCCTTCAAGAAATATCTAGGGCTGCCTCCATGAAACTCTGAGATGAGAGAGATGGGTTTGCGCGATTGTTCTTATGTGATGTTGTGTAAGCTTTCATGCATAGAAGGTTGTTAACAGTACATTGATTAAATGTATTAATAGAAAACCAGTTTATTTTAATTTGAAGAATAAAGTACATAACACTAAATGCATTAACATTTATGTGACAGATGAAATTTTACTTCAGGTATATAAAACATTATAAACTTTTTTGATGTTACTTTAAGTTAATAAAAAGCTCATTGAATTTTAGAAAAAAAGATTACATAGACATTAGCCTGCCAGTTTTCTTGAGCTCTCTATATTTTGCCAAGATTTCCAGAAAGGCAACAAACAGTAGGAAAATGAGGCATTCAGCAAACTTTTATGTCAGAGGGGTGGGTGCCTTCAAAATTAGAACAGAGAACACTGAATGAAGACCAGAGGAAGAAGTAAAGTCCAGCAGGGAATGAGGGCGGGAGTGAGGAAGATGGAACAGGTTATTTGATAAGATATGGTAACTTCTAGGACACACTTGGTAGCTGAGGAGCTCTGGGGTAGTACTAGCTTCTGGAAACGTAGGTCATGAGAAAATGCAGAGCTTCTAAATCCTGGTAGTTTTTTTCACACAATTTTTTGGGTGTCTTTGCTCATCTTAGATTAAGGTTGTAGATCCCAAGATGAAGAACTGTGCTACCCTGGCAGGCACAGGAGAAGCAAGCAATGTTGTTGGTTCCAGCTTTACACAGTCAACTTTTAATGAACCGGGAGGACTGTGCGTTGAAGAAAATGGCCGCTTGATGTATGTTGCAGACACAAATAATCATCAGATTAAAGTGCTGGATTTGGAGACAAGAATTCTTTCCATAGTAAGTAATACTTATTAAACAGCCTGGAAGTGGTGTTTCTTGATATAAATTACTACTACAGACTTTGGCAAGTGGTAGGAAAATCATATAGCTAATAAACCTTTTTGATACAGTAACTATATTCACAAAATGTTTTGTGATGATGATCTCGCGAATAAACATCACCTGTTAGCACAGTTGTTGAAAGCCTTAGATTTTGGAAAGGCAACTTTTGCATGAAAACAGAAATTATGATCCTCTAGAAAAGAATAATACAAAAAACATGAGTGATTAAAAAATACAGCCCAGTTTTTCAGTATGAAAAGCATTTTATGAGCACTTGCCAGCTTCCTTTGTAACAAGTGGAAGTTGAAATAGTTTACCAATTCCTGTAATTAAGCACCAAGAGATGATTTTGGGAGGTCAGGGACTTGAAGAGGGGTGCATAGTGGGCTTCCATGTGGTCAAATCTAATCCACTGTCATAATTGAGCTTGGCTGTAATTACTTATAAACCTGAAGGCAAAACAAATTTGCACTTTTGTACATCTTATGGTGACACCACATCTTAGTGCTTTCGTATGCGTATATGTTTGTGTGTATATATATATATGACATAAGAGTCCAACTTCTTATCTGTTTCTTGCATTTAATAGCACACAATCTTAGTCTGTGTTTGCATTTTCATACCATGCAGTATGTTGATGGCTTCTCTGGGAAATTATCCTTTACTTTACTGTGTAATTTGCATGGCTAAAATCTTGGATTTTAGTACAAAAGCATGCTGTTTACACAGGATTTAAAGAAAGTACCTTTGATTTTACTTAAAGTATAATGCAATTGCTAAAATTTTAAATTAAAGGATATTCTATGTAGAGGATGCTCTAAAGTAAGTATGGATTTTGTGATTTTAACAGGAAATATTATTTTTATTTGGATTAATCAAATTTTTTTTTCCATTTAAACATTTTTGTCCTTGCCTTTTTCTTTGGCACTGTAGAATTGTTCGTCAGAAAGTTTTAGCCTCATAGCCATATTATGATGTGTTAGTTTTCCTGGTCCATGTCAACTTTGAAACTGTGTTTGTATTGTGAACGCATGTTTGTTTTCTGTGCAACCAAAAACAAATGCTTTGTTTGATTTTTACTGATAGTTGCCTATCCTGAATCCAGAAGCATGTGATGTTCCAGACAACCTGCCTGTGCAAAAGGATAAAATAACAAACCTTCCAAAACTGCCTAAATCAGCACCAAATGTTCAACTTCCTTCACTAACTGTAGCTCCCGGCCAGACAATTCAGTTTTTATTAAAGCTGACACTTCCTCCAGATTCAAAACTGAATGAAGAAGCCCCCAGTTCCTGGTTTATCACAGCAGAAGGTAAAGTGCCTGTGTAGTTTCATCAGTTGAACAGGAATAGATTAAATACAAAGTGGGGCACATCATGACATGCCTGCAGTGTAAAGGGATCTGTGTGATGAACCACAGTGTTCCTCCTAGTGCGTTAGAGTTTATATATAGAATCATAGAATAACCAGGTTGGAAGAGACCCACCGGCTCATCAAGTCAAACCATTCCTATCAATCCCTAAACCGTGCCCGTTAGCACCTTGTCCACTCTTGCCTTAAACACCTCCAGGGAAGGTGAATCAACCACCTCCCTGGGTAGCTTGTTCCAGTGCCCAATGACCCTTTCTGTGAAAATTTTTTTCCTAATGTCCAGCCTAAATCTCCCCTGGCGGAGCTTGTAGCCATTCCCTCTTGTCCTGTCCCCTGTCACTTGGGAGAAGAGGCCAACACCCTCCTCTCTACAACCTCCTTTCAGGTATGTTACAGTTGGAGCCAGTATAGAGGAGAGGAACACTTAACTGATTGATGAGATGCTGGACATTGTTTAGAAAAAGAAGAGCCTCTTGTGAGACCCCACCTGGAATCCTGTGTCCAGATCTGGAATCCTCAACATAAGAAGGATGTGGAACAGGTCTAGAGAAGGCCACAAGGATGATCAGAGGGCTGGAGCACCCCCCAAACAAGGACAGGCTGAGAGAGTTGGGGTTGTTTAGCCTGGAGAAGAGAAGGCTCTGCGAAGACCTTATAGTGGTATTCCAATACCTGAAGGGATTCTACAGGGATGCTGGGGAGGGACTTTTTGAAAGAGCATGTAGTGATAGGATGAGGGGGGGTTACTTTAAATTGGTAGGGGTAAGGTTTAGATTAGGCATTAGGAAGAAATCCTTCACGAGGAAGGTGGTGAGGCACTGGCACAGGTTGTCCGGGGAAGCTGTGACTGCCTCGTCCATGGGAGGTGTTCAAGGCTGGGAGCAACCTGGTCTGGTGGGAGGTGTCCCTGCCCATGGCAGAGGATTTGAACTGGATAATCATTAAGGTCCAGTCTTCAAGAAAGGCAACCCAAGCCATTTGATGATTGTAAGAATGTCATTTTCTTTAGTTTCTGTGTCAAGGTTTTGATGTTGAAATCACAACATTTGCGCTTTCAATAGATTTCTGAAAGCAATAGAGAAAACTTATTTCTGTTATGTTCCTTCAGTTGTTGCACTGCATTGGAAAACATTTTTTTAGGAATGCTGGTAAATTTCTAAAATTCTGCTAATTTTTAGTGATTGTTCTCTGGCTGAATTTATATGCCATATTGGCTTTTACAATGATAAATACTTGCTAATAGCTCTCCCTGCTTGTAGATGCAGTTAAACTGATCTGAAAGTAAACATCTCATCTTTGACTCATCTTTTGCTGGCCAGCTTTCAGAGTTTCCATGTGGTAGCTTAATTAAATTGATTGCTTTTAAAAGCAGTCAACAAATACTGTACAGACACTGTGATTTGTTTAAATGCCTCTTGATTTAAAGTAGTTTATGATCGCAGTTTGTGCTTTTGGAGTCCAAATAGACTATTTCCAGGAGAGTCGGCACATTTTTTGGCCTCCAGAATCTCCCAGTGTTGTTGAAGGTATGTGCCATAGCTTCAAGGGTTAGTAAAAACAGAGAACGTAAGCAACTTAATCTCAACAAGTCATTTCAAGCTCATAAATTCTAGAGCCAACTTTTAGGTATTTTCTGAAAAAGAGCACTTCATCTGTCTCGCTTACATTAAAATACAGAGTGTAATGAGATGAGCTGCATACCCATATTGTGCAGTTCATTCTTTAGTTCATATAGTCTGAAGTATTTAAATAATGTGAAACCCGAGTTCTATTCCAACAGTCAGCCTGAGCATTGCTAAACTGCAACCCACCTGTAAAGCCAACACTTTGGGTTGGGAATGCTGTAACTTACCTGCCGTTTTATGCATTTATGGCGCACATCTTACCTGCAGTACGAGACCTCTAACACAAATGCACAGCAGCCCGTTAATTTAAAGATTTCTGTTTACCTATCTCAGAATACATTTTAATATTCTCTTAGGAGTGCGTAGGACAAATTTCAGATCCATTGCATTTAAGTAAGATGCACTGTATATACATATATATATATATACCTGTAGTTCTGGAGCAAAGCTATGGATCTCTGCATCTTTAAATGACTGCTAAAGAGGCATTTTCCTTTATTTGCCCACAACTGGAAAAAGCAGAGGGGAAATTTCCCCTGGTGATGCATATGGAAAGAAAGTCTGTGTTGTCCTGTAGGTAAACTAGTGTTTTCTGTAGAGTTTAGACATGGTGTTAAATATATTAACAATAAAACTTGTTCTTCTTTTAGATAATACCTGGTTGATTCAAGGACAGTGTCTGTCTGGAGAAATAAAGGATGTTTCCAGTCAAACTATCATTCCCTTCCAGTTACCCAGGAGCTGTCTGTCAGCTGAAGCCATCCTGGCTGTCAAAGCGTGCCTCTACTATTGCAGCAAAGGTAGCAGTGCCTGTATGATGAAAGGAATCTCATTCAGTCAGCCTTTACAGATAGCTACTGAAAACCTAGGCAGCTTGACTCAAGTGGAACTTACACATTCGTTTTTAACCAATTAACCCAAAGCCAGCTAGTTTCATGTTTTGTTTTACTATCCACCATTTCTGCAGGCGACAAACCTTTCTCCTTTGTTCATTTTCCTGGAGCTTATGCCGAAGCTAAGAAATAATGCACTTGGTAAAATGAAGTATTGATTTCCATACAACTTAACATGAACATTTATCTTCACAATCTCATTTCTTTTAATTACAGTAGCAGCAATAATACTGTAATACTCTGGACTCTTGCCAGTTGTGAGTGTATTGGATGTATGCCTTTCCAAGCAATGAGCAACAAGTTTTAGAGACCTTTTGAAAGAGCTAGTGTTCCTTTGTGATGTTACTGTAAGAAGTCCTTTGCACTGTACATACTGTTAGAATCACTAGAGCATTTTGGACTAACATTTACAAATTCCTTTTGTGCCCTTATGAATTTTAATAGAATGTCAAAATGAACAGTTTCTTTCTCCAGGCTGTACAAGAGGTATCTTGCTTATTTTTCTGTAATGGCATTTATGACACATGTATTTTGAAAATACATCTTAAATTAAGTGAAGTGCAGCTCTAATTTTATGCCAACTGAGTGTTTTGCTTCACTAGAAATGACTGCCTTACATGAAGAGCATAGTTTCATGGAACATTTTCTGTGAAAGGAAGTTCTTCCTACAGAAGAATTTCCTATTGATTTCTAACAAAAAATGTGCCTCTCTCTGATGTGTAGATACATAAAACACCCAACGCACACCCATGCTGGGGTTTTTCTGTTGTATACCAATTTACATTTTATAGTAAGTGGCAGATAATAATTTAATATCTAAACTACAAAAATTAAATGTTAATCATTTCAAGCAGGGTGAACCACTTGCCTTTCCTACTTTTATGATTTCTTTGTAAAGACTTGTCTGAAGACTTCTGTGTTTCAAAAATATAATATTAAAAACGGCATATTTTTGAAGTCTGATTTAATGTCTTTTGAAGTCACAGCTAGTCCCCCGATTTGTAATAGTGGCCACTGAACCAGAACTGTGTATTTAATAATGGATTATTTGAGCTCATGTTTAGAGGTTCTCAGCTTTTGCTAGAAAACTGGTAACTTAATCTTTGAGTAAGGTGCTTTAAATCTGTATTACAAAACTCTGCCTTTGGTGGTTAAGTGTTTTGCAAGTAAAATTCTTTCAATTTGCCATAGTAAACTTAAGGAATATAGGAGGGGATGCAAGTTTTTTTACTTGAATATGAAGAGTTTTCATGGTGCTTAAGTGGTGACTGGATCAAGCTCTGTGCTTTTGGTCATGAGGATCAGATCTGAGGAGGTGATTTGTCTTCAGTTTGAAGACAGTATTTTCACATATATTAGAAAGTAGAGTAGTGGAAGAATTTTTATATAGTCTTTTCTAAAATAATCACCATTGTTCCTGACATCTGTCAGTAAATCTTCAGAATGATTTGTTGCTCTTTCTTAAAGGCTGACTGAAATGTTGTTCATGAACCCTACAGACTTTTGTTTTAAGGGAACCGTGTGGATTGGTGTGGTTTTTCCTTCCATTGAAATGCCAGTCTATCTGTGTGTTCTCTGTGGTACCAGAAATGGTTATTATCTCACCTGTCAACAAGGCAAGGGCTGAACTACTCTTTTTCTTGTGTTTGTTTTTTAAGCAGCTTTTCTAATTCAGCATTTCAGCTCCTTTGGGTGAGCCTCTCAATTCTCACATGCCATTTTTGAAGGAGAAAGCTTTACTACTTTGTTCAGAGATTGCAAATGCTGTTGGGAGGAGGAAGGTAAAGGAACTGAGTTGGGCATTTATTGTTTTTTATACTTTAGTACAATTCACTCTATCCAAATTTTTTGTTTGTTTAACTCTGTGTAGCAGCCAGGAAACCTTAAATCAGCTTCCAGCTAGACGACAAATTTTCTCTTGCTTACTGAAAAAACAAGCATTAGTTCCAGAAGCTCAGAATAATGAACTAAGCTGTAACAGTTATCTTGAACATATAATTCAGCAGATGGAATTTTTTTCCTTTCATTTTCAACAACAGTGACATTATATTTGCCTGTTTCAACTGCACGATATCATCAAATTCTACCTGTACTCCAGTATAAAAAAAAAAGACAAATCTTTCTGATCGACACTTTTTAATTAATGTATTGCTGTGTATTCCTAACTTTATTTAACTGTAGTGTGTAATGTTTAAATACAGTATTGTAGATGTGTTTTCTGTGTAAATGCACATATATAAATGTGTGTTTAAGTGTCATATCCTTTTTGTTTCCAAGTTTTGGCGCTTAGTCACTGCATGTAGACACACTCAACCACTGTGAGCTCCTTGGGAAAGGGTGATAGAAGGCTTTAGGGAAACCGTTGCATAACCATCAAGCTGAAGCCTGGAATCAAACTGTAATAACCTTTAAATATTTAGTTGTGGCCAAATTCTAAACAATTGTATTTCAAGGAAAACAGCTTTACTAGCGGAGAGCAGGAATATATCTGTTCAAACCGGTTTTTTTCTTTTAAGGCCATGTCTTGCAGCAGATGACTGAATCTTATATAAACTAGAGCAGTGGGAGGTGGGATACTGTATCTGTGCTAATCTTGCTCCTTCTCCAAAGCCTCAGAGTATTCCTTGCTGCTGCACTGTACTGGCTTTATGCTAAACGAGAAGCAGAAGTTGTGATGTTGTCTTAAAAAGATACACAACCCACTCTTTGCAAAGAAAAGCTGTATGTCCCAAAATGCTTTCCCCTCATACCTGGTTAGCTGCTAAGCCCTTCTAAGCAGTAAGCCTAAGCCCTTTAGTTTGCAAGAGAGAATTGCTTTTCCTAAGTCATCTTAGTGGGTTTCACACAGGGACGCTGCTCCAGTTCTCCATCATAATCTTAGGAGCAGTTGATTCTCACTGTGCTCCAGCTCTTGCTGATGAGGTTACTGGGCTGCTTCTGCTCCTTGGTCAGCCTGTGATTGGCCTTTAATTGTATAGCCTAACACTGTTTTCTCTTTGTCCAAGGAATAGCATACATCACCTCAGAGTCACTCCTGCCATTTAACTTGTGCTGTACAGACATGTAAATGTTCTGTAATTAGGAAACCATGGGTTTTGAAGGCTTATAATGTTTAGGGATGCCATTTCTATTGCTTCCTCCAAGGTTTACAAGATGCTCTTATAGTAAAGTAACAAGTGCCATAAATGTAACCAGACAGGCAAACAGAATAGCTGGTACAAGCTGCAGAAATTTATTTCAGTTATGTACCAGAAAGCATCTTCAAAATATGATTCAGGAAAAAAAAAAAAGCAAACAGAAAATGTTACTACTCTGTCTAAATACTGACAAATCAGATATATTGATGACTGCTATCCCTTTGTATGGTAATTTACTTTATTAGTGTTTCCTGATATAAAAAATCTCAGTACTTAGTACTGGGCTTAGTACTCCCAGATTTGTATCTTGCAGTAAGAGTATATAATTCATGGCTTTTTCAAAATATGTCTTCCTGCAGGCTTTAACTGATTTTGCATCAGACCTTAATGAAGTAGTAAATTACTATAGCAAATCTCTGAAGAATATTGTCATGGCTGTGTTGTATAAGGGGCACAAGTTCAGTGGCATTTGCACTTTTTAGTTGTAGTGTTTGCTTCTCTGGAAGAGCTTTTGGTTTTGAATTAATGTATTTATAGTTCCATGAGGTGTTTTATTTAATTACAGTAAAGTATTCTTAATTAGACTAGTAAAGAGATAATATGGTTTCAAAGAGGGAGCATAATGTGTTTTAATAGCTCTTTCATGTTGTTTGAATTCAGTAGTATCTCTCTGTACTTTGTTCACTTCTGTTGAGGGAAGGATAGGGATGTTGACTGTGTAAACCTGTTGATGGACATATATTTTATGCACACATTATTAGTTGGTTCCTTTTTGTGTTAGATTCTCACATGTCATTTGGGACTTTTCTACTGGAAGTACTTCTTCATAGTTTGTTTTGCTTCTCTTGTCTTTCACTTGTAGAGCATTGTGCATTTACATCATGTCATGATACAAAGCAAGTACAGACCTGGTGAGTAACACATGAAAAAGTAGTTTCATAGCATCATGTAAATGCCGTATCTCCTTAGCTCCAGAAAAGGTGCATATGGCTTCGAGTACGTTGTATATATTCTTAGTGCCCTTTTTTAATCCCATGGGCAAAGCTTGTCACTCAACCCATGGGTAAAATATTTTGTGAGGATGTCAATAGAAACGTATTCCTTATCTCTTGCTCAGAGGAGGGGGATGACCAGAATGAAGTGACTTTCCTTCTCATGCAGGGGCATGTCCTTCTGTTCCTTTAATTATTGACTATTTATTTTAGCGAAGAGAGTTGTGTCATTGACCACAAATTCTCTTGAAGTTTTGGTTCCTGTTGAAGGTTTCTACCTACATGGAAGCTTTAAGTGTCTGACTTTATTATAGAGTGATGAACAATATATCTAGTTGAAAATGGCTTATGATTTAGCAGACAGTAGCAGAGCTTTATGTACATCCTCGTGATCAGTAATGTTTTTAAAATCACACATTGCGGCTAAACTCCCACAGAAGAGTGTTCATAAACTGTGTATTGCAACTCAAAAGTAAGTTTTCTTTCTTATATAATGTGCAAGCGATGCTGTGACATGTTTTGTATATGTGTCCTCCAGGCTGCAGTTGTGCTGCCTAAGGAGAATTTACCATGCACAGCAGCTTATCAGCCACCCACAGTAACTCTCTGCTCAGATCTGCCAGCTCGGTCATTCATATAATCAATTAAAATGACTGATTTATGTTAGCAAATATTTAGTATTTAGAATTAATCGTTATAATTTTCATTGAAATTGTTTTGTTAGGAATTAGAGGAGCTTCTTTGTCCCAAGGAGGGAACATATAGGAATGGTGACTTTTAGTTGGAGACAGCTGTTGAAAATGTGAGACCTGGTGATTTTTTAATTAAGACGCCACATCCATTTTTGTATTCTACAACAGATCATGAATTTAGAAATACTATTTCTAATAATTTACATTCCATTGTTGTCATATAATCAAATTTGACTACTGCGTATAGTTTATATAATGTCATATGTAAAATAATTTCCATTAAGGATTAGGATTAATTCTTGTTGAGGATTCAGCACACCTGTCATCGAGTTTCCAAGTTTGTCTTACTTTCTTCATCATATTATAATAAGGGATTTTGTTTAGGTTTTAGGGTCTATCTTTTCCTCCTGTAGTTTCCCTAAGAGCGAAATGCAGGCAATATCCTGTTACTCAGGAGGGATCCAAGTAGGGTAATTCCCTCCACCCCCCCTTGCCCCTGCCGTGCTTTAGGGATGGGGCTGTAAACAGTGGGCGCAGTAGGGCAGCCCCATACAGAGATAACACTGCCTGGCATTCAGTCCAAAAGGGTGCAGATGAGGTGAGGATTTCAGAAGGAGTTACACCGTGACACTGGTTCTCAGAACAGACTGGGTGGCTGGGGTTACCTGCTTCCTAGGCCTATTTCTGTTTACATGCTACAAAATCTTGCTTCATAAAGAAGGCAAGAATTTTGCCCTTATTCCTGCAAAAGTCTTCAATCAATTGATTCATTAGTACTCTTAAGATAACCTGGTGATAATTACTGGATTCTTGGACCTATCTGGACCCTCCCCCATGATTCTAAGTAGCATAAAATTGTGTCCTCAGATCAGCTTCATCAAGCTTAACACTGAGGCAACTACTGTCAAAATCTTCACCTAGCCCTGTCCAGTGAGGTCCTGAGGTTGTTTCTCGATCTCCCAGAGCATCCTGTCATACTTGAGTAGCCTGTGCAGGGATTTTGATGGCTGTTAGGTTCAGGAACCCTTGATACTAAGAATCAAACAACTTAGGCTATTAGATGATCTGAAAAATACACCAGTTTGTTGTCTTGTTGCAGGTTGTGGTTAATTATTTTCAGAGGGTGACACATTCGTCACAGCTGGAAAAGTAGAAACCTTGGGTACAAGTTGAGGAGCGTTCGTGCAGCTCTAATTGCTTACTGCTTTGTATACTTTCTTGTGGGTCCATTTTTTTCAAGCATACTAGAGAACATTTTATCCAGTTGGAGGCCCTAGGGGTCTGCAAAAGAATTTGGAGTATTTTTCAAGTCTTGCCCGGTTCTTTTGAAACATTGACAATTCGGAGCTAAAGAAATCCCACTTATAAAAATCTTTTCGTAAGTTTACCTTAATTTGCAGTCAATGTGCCTCAGACGAGCAGGATTCCACACTGTGTATTTCCCCTTTTAACCAAGTATTTAGTAATTCAACCCATCTGGCCATTTTCAGATTTGTGCATTTCTGCTTTTTAAAAATGAGCACTTGGTTTTGATATGTTTATTAAACTTAGATACTTGGTTTTGAACCATACCTTCAAGGTATCTGTCCTGAGAGTTGCCTGTATCAGAAACCTGGCTTCCAGACTTCAGAAATTAGAATTTATAACAGAGGAACGTAATTGGTCAAAACTATCCAGTTTCACTTTTAAAGGAGAATTAGTGCAATTAAAACTCTTCTGTAAATCATTACCACTAATGTACCATTAATCATTGTATGATTAAAACTTGTGATGAATCTGTATATTTTTATTTAAAAAATTAATTAAGAAAAACATGGTAGTTGCAAAACTGCTACTGGGTGAAATCCAGGTTCTCCAAGGTTGACATCAAAAATCTTTAGGGCCAGTCATTCATCTGGAGTCATGCTTTTCATTACGTCATGATGGCTGAAGGAAAAAAAACAGTGCCTTGCAGAAAAATACTTGGAAGTGTATCTCTACAGAAATGTTGGAGTACTGATTGAATTAAGGTATTTCACCTTTGTGATTTGCAAGTTTTGGGGGGGGGGGGGGTTAATTCTTTGCTAATTCTGAAACTGTGAAAGAGTTTGCCTTCTTCATGTTTTTTATTTAAGTTGAAATTCAGGTGTTTTCTGTTCTTTCTGGTCTTCTTGCAAAGTAGTTCAAAATGTTTTTTTCCTCAATATTGTGAACCTACTTCTGAAATTATCATTAACTCTTTTGTACACTTCAAAACAAACTGAGCAAGGCTATTTCAAACATCTTCCTGCAACTGTGATGTGAGTGAGACGGAGAGTAAAACATTCATTGATCTAATAAGGCAAGGATATGCTTCTTGGTATTTGAGGGGTCGGTCCTTGGTTTTGGTTTGGTTTGGTGGGTTTTTCCTGTTCTACAGATGAGCAAAGACAATTTAAATGGCAGAGGGTTGTGTGTAGAGCCAGCTATGAAGGGTCAGGTTCTCTCACTGTGAAACCACATAACTTCGTCTCAGTTCTGATGCTGGGATGACTAAAAATCCCAGCAGTATAATCATAGTGGAGAGAGTCATGTATGAGCACTTAATACCTTGACAAATATCTCCATGTTGTTTAAGGGGAAAGGTAGGGAGTTAATATATTTTCTTCCATGAGAATGTCAGTGTTGCTTTGTGTACACTGGAAAATTTTTGTCCTCTCTTGGAGATACTAAATCTCTGGTTTTCCATTATGTGTGATACAAAACCTTTCTGATGTCTGGACATTTTAAAGATGCATTTCATATTTGTTGCTACAAAATATGTGAAGAATTAAAACTGAAGGCACTTCATCTACAGCTGATGCAGATTGTGTAAATCCTTCACATACAGCATTGCCTGATAATGGTCTATAAAATATTAATGGATTATGATCCTTTCTAAATAAAAGGTAGATGTCCTTTAGTATTATGAGAACAAGTAAATGCACTGTAGAAGATACATCAGCCTTGGATATCAATTCAACAAATAAGCAGTGATTAAAGAATGTACTGTTTTACTCCTGCAAAACCTCTTTCTCCTTGTAAAGCTTTTTCATGGAAAAATAAACATTAAAAGTTTTATCTTTGCTTTCAAGGCTCGGTTTGTCTGTCAATCTTTATATCAACGTAGATGTGGAAGTTATGAAATGTGTCTCCTGTAAGGGGTTACAGCTTGATTAAAATTCTTTAACTAGCACGTCCTACCTGAGTCTTTCCCATAGGGCTCTGCAGTCATGGGTATCAGACCCAAGGGCTGATAAGACAGCATGCACTCATGAGGACTCCCCAGTTTCAGTGTTACATAGTGGTCTGCAACAAGTGATCTGGTTTTATTCCATTTCTGCACATAGAAGAGCTGAGAAACAGTGTGCTACATGAGTCACTGACTGACTGTAGCATTCAGTTTATTGCAGAGATTCCAAGGCAAGCGTAGCTGCTGGAACAGATCTCACTGCATTGAGCTCCACTTCGAAGCAGTTTGTTAGGCATGCGGATGCCTGTTAAATAAATAGGTTGAACCATATTATAGCAGCAGCGTCTAAAAAAACCTTGTTGTTTTGTTATAATTGTTTTACTCAGAGAATAGTTTTGCAGCTTTGACTAAGAACATATGGAGACAGAGTGCTAATGCAGGCTGCTTATGTGCACCAGTACAGCTCAGGACCAATACCAATGTCCTTGTGAGGATAATCCCTTATTTATGCTGCCTCTGGTACTGCCTTAACACAGAAAATAGAGCTGCACACCTTCTCTGCACACTGTACTCCATCACCTGGAAACTGGGGTGAGAATTTTCCATCCGAAGGACTGGTGGGTGTAAGTTTTTCTGCCCTTGAAAACTGTTCATGGGGAGACAAGAAGGAGAAAAGGAAAGCCGTGAAGGGGATAGTTTATGGAGTTTATTCTGGTATATCCCAGAGTATCTGAAGTAAGAGAAGGTATCCTATTTTATTGAAATTTAATGGCGAACTACCCCTAGCTTTCCTGAATTGGTGAACGATCAGAATCGTAGAATGGTTTGTGTTGGAAGGGACCTTAGAGCCCATCCAGTTCCGGCCCCCCTGCCATGGGGAGGGACACCTCCCACTGGATCAAGTTGCTCAAAGCCCCATCCAACATGGCCTTGAACACCTCCAGGAAAGGGGCAGCCACCACTTCTCTGGGCAGCCTGTGCCAGGGCCTCACCACTGTCATCATGAAGAATTACTTTTTAATGTCTAATCTAAATCTTCCTCCTTCCTATTTAAAGCTGTTCCCCCTCATCCTATCACTACACGCTCTTGTAAACAGTCCCTCCCCAGCTTTCCTGTAACCCCTTTCCATACTGGAAGCTGCTCTGAGGTCTCCTTGGAACCTTCTCCTGGCTGAACAACCCCAACTGTCTCGGCCTGTCCTCATATGGGAGGTGCTCCAGCCCTCAGATCCCTTTGTGGCCTCCTCTGGACCCATTCCAACAGCTCCATATCTTCCCTGTGTTGAGGATTCCAGAACTGAACACAGGAATTGAGGTGGGGTCTCACAAGAGCGTAGTCATGTGTTTACCAGTGCAATAATTTATTGTTAAGGAAAGCATTGTGTGTCAAAATTTCTGGCATGTTTGCTATAGGTGAGCCTTAACAAGACTAGTGCAGCTATGTTGATTTTCCATCTTCCTAAAGATAATTCCTCATGACTATTCATCTGTTCAAATATTTAAAACATTTATATGTGCTACTTATGAAACTCAACTAAATTTATTTGATTTCCATCCAGATTAAATAGATTCAGCTTAGCCTGATGCAGTAGGTCTGAATTTGACAAACATTTAAACAGATTTATTTACAGTTGTTATGCTTTATTATAAAGTGCATCTAAAGCTTAACTTGGCCAGCTTAGGCAGGGTCATGTCATCTCAGTGGTGCTCAAAACCATGATCCTGCTTCCCCATCTAAATTTTAGCTTTTCTGCCTGTCAGCCCGGTATTTCATGCACACAGTCCCACCAGAAACTGAAAATGATACCTGATGCTTATTTTTTGCGTAACAGAATTCTACCCTCGCTGTAACTGGGCTTTCTAGAGCTGATCTGTTCTCCTTTGCCCTCTTCCTTCAGCACAGCAATCAAAGTAGAGGTGAGGATTTCAGCCGCTGGGTGTAAAAGGGTAACTTTAGAAAGTATTGCTACAGCAACACATGTTGTTTCTGTCATTTTTTGGAAAAGCATTAGCAAAGTGTAACCTTTAGTTAAATCTCTACAGATTTCTCCTATCTCAGGCATTCCCTTAAGCACAGTGTGTGGGCTTCCCAGGGCTCAGAGCTCCTAACAACGGGCTGGAAATAGCAGGTATATTTTCCAAACACAGCACAAAGCTGCAATATCAAGGAGTAGTTAGATATTAATGAAGGGGTTGCTACAGTAAAACCAAATATTTAGTCAAATTTACCCCCGTGGTGCATTTTCATAGAGTTATAGAATGGTTTGTGTCAGAAAGGACCTTAAAGCCCACCCAGTTCCAAGCCACCTGCCATGGGCAGGGACACCTCCCACTGGATCAGGGGCTCCAAGGCCCATCAGGCCTGGCCTTGCACACATCCAGCAGCCACCACTGCTCTGGGCAACCAGTGCCAGGGCCTCCCCACCCTCACAGGAAAACATTTCTTCCGAAGATCTCATCCAAATCTTCCCTCTTTTAACTGAAAACCATTCCCCCTTGTCCTATCCCTGCATGCCCTGATCCAGAGCCCCTTCCCAGCTTTCCTGGAGCCCTTTTCAGTACTGGAAGGCTGCTCTAAGGTTTTCCTGGAGCTTCCTCCAGGCTGTACAACCCCAACTCTCTCGGCCTGTTCTCACAGAATCACAGAATAACCAGGTTGGAAGAGACCCACTGGATCGTCGAGTCCAACCATTCCCACCAACTCCTAAATCATGCTCCTCCTCATATGAGAGGTGCTCCAGCCCTTGGATTATCTTTGTGGCCTCCATTGGACTCGCTCCAGCAGATCCATGTCCTTCCCATGCTGATTCCAGAACTGAACGCAAGACTCCAGGTGAGGTCTTATGAGAGTGGAGTAGGGGGGCTGAATCTCCATCCATCATGGAATTGCAATGCTATTTCTCATCTTTGCAGCTACCATGATAATTATTGTCCCTGACAACTGAAAAGGTGTTCTAACACCATCTTTATTTACTAATGAGATGACAGCACATCAGGTTTCATCTTTTTTTATACCGCAGGGCTTGGGAAAGCACATCACTTCCCTTGCAAAGGCCTAAACCCAGCATCTGAGATGACAGCTCGTGTGATGTGTTTTAAGTAAAGCCAAGTGGAGTCGGCAGTTTAATGGTCAGCAGGTGCGAGGAGTCATTGCACCAAGGCCTCTGCACCTTCCCTCCCTCTCATTACGCACACGGACACTTATGACTTGACTAAAGCTCTGGTGTTTTCCACGTTGTTATCCAAGGTCGATGCTAAAATACAGAGATCACTAAGAATGAAAGATGTAGCTGTTTTTCAGAATCTTAATACAGTCAGCAAGTGGCATCACAGGAGAGAACAGAACATTGAAATGCACTGAACTGTGCGTGGGAGCATCGATGCCTAAACAGCAGATAAATCCAAGGGAGATCTGCTGGGGGCTACCGAGAAACCCATCATTTAAATTTTTCTCTCCTTTATGCAGCTGAGTGAAGAAGATGGATTTAATTAGCTTTTTCACCATGCTCTTAGCAGTGGAAGTGCTGTAAAGTGCTGTTGTTACTGCAGACTTGAATCAAAGAGGGTGCGTGTGGCTGAACTTCTTAGGGAGGACAAGGAAAGTGCAGGGGATGTACTGGGATGCGCAGAAATAGAATCCCTCATAAAGAATGGCAAAATTTGCCTCACAAATTCACTGGTAAATGTAAAATGAAACATTTATGGAATCATAACAGGATTAGTTATGAATTTAAACTAGCATGGGATTAAAATTTTTTATTTACTTGAGGATGCTGAAGAGAACATTTTAGGTTTAAGTTACATGGAAATGCATAAAATACGGGGAAATTAGAGCGTTACCAAGAGAACCGAGGTAGGATGGATGATATATTTTATATAGAAGTGTAAGCATCCTTTTTTCTAATATACAGCAAGTTTGCTGATTTAAAAAAAAATACATATTTTTAAATGTTGGTGGATGGAGAGTCTCAGCAACTTGGTGACCTACTGCAGTCTGTGTAAGTAGATCCCCCTTCCACATGGTTATATAATTTTCTTATACACTCAGTTCAGAATTTCTCCTGCTTTTGCATCCTCTGGTAGCCTAAGTGACATGATGCCCTCTGGGACTCTTCATATCACAGTTTTGGTCTTGACAGTAGGAGCAACTCCCTTATTATAGATACCTGGCAGCAGGTGTGCATCTGTTTTGCAAGAATAATGTAGCACAAATGAACTTGTTCTAGAAATTGCTTTCACCTTCTCCTGACATGCAGAAACTTTGGAGGGGAATACCTGATACAGCAGTGAGCAAAAAGTGATTTTGGATTTACTTCATGCCGAAGCTTCTCACAGTCTCGAAGGAAATTCACATTTATGATTAAAGTGGTTCCAGGAAGGAGGTGATTTTCTATTTGCATAAAATCCCAATGAGTTTATGTTGTTAGCCTAGAAAACTTCTGTATCTTAAACTGAGAAACGCTTACAGTCAAGTAAAAAGATTTTCAGAAGTGATCAAGTTATTCTGAAGCAATGGTGACCAATCAGCTTAACAGTTGAGGACTATTGTAAATAATCATATATCCTATCCAGTTTTTGTCACCTGAGGAAAATCCAACAGGATTATGTTCCATTTCAACAGTACATCTCAGTCTACTGCATTCTCCTCAAACTGGGAAGAAACTAGGGTTCAGTAACAAGTCTGGCTACATGATATAGAATCATTGAAGCAAGGATCATAGAATCGCTTGGTTGGAAAAGACCAACTGTGCCTGTCCACCAGGTGCATATAAAACATGTGCAGGTGAACCCTTCTTCTAAGTCGACAATGGTGTTCATACATTTCTCCCAGGCAGCAAATCGATGCACTTATCCCTATATTGCTGCATTTGTCCTGAGTTTCTTAATGACTGTCACTTGATCCTTTTCACTCTGCCCTCATCTCTCTACCTAATTCTCCCAAAGCTTGCAGCCCATTGACTGTGCACTCGTAGCTCTTTCCATTCACAAAAGTAATTTAGTTTCTCTCATTTTGGAAAAAAAAAAAATTCCTAACCTTTACATCCTTTTCCCTTTTTTTTTTTACACTCGTGAGATGTGCTATTAGCAAGAGCTCCTGCTTCCTCTATTTCACTCCTCTATTACATCTTGTTAATTTGACTGTCCCCATGCTGACCACTGAAATTGCTCTCAGCAAGGTTTCTAATGATCTATTGCTAGCCAAATCTCATCAATCTTCTTGCCTTGTTGGTTGCTTTCAACATATATAACCAGTCTTTTAATCTTGAAATTTTCACTTTGTTTGCTTCTGTACTTCCCTTTATTCCAGCTCTCTGCATGCTTTGGAAACTGCTCCTTCGTCTTGTCTTTGGCTGAATAGCCCTCATCTTCCCCATCTCCAGCTTTTGGTGGAATTCCTCTGGACTGCTGCTATTCCTTCCCTCTTCCCATTGCACACTTTGTCTCCGGCTGGTACGAAGTCCAGCAAACGCCTGTGTTGAGGTGTCAGCATCCTACCTCTCTCCTCCAGAATGGTTCCTTTCTACCAAACTTAAGTCTCACTTTTGACTTTATAAAATTTAATATGACAAGCGTGTTGAGGGAGGGGACTCTCCCCTCTCCTCTGCTCTGGTGAGATCCCACTTGGAGTCCTGGATTCAGTTCTGCAGCCCTCAGCACAAAAAGGACATGGAGCTGTTAGAGCAAGTCCAGAGGAGGCTGTGAAGATGATCCGAGAGCTGGAGCACCTCCCATAGGAGGACAGGCTGAGAGAGTTGGGATTGTTCAGCCTGGAGAAGAGAAAGCTGTGGGAAGACCTTAGAGCAGCTTCCAGTACTTAATGAGGGCCTTGCAGGAAAGGTGGGGACAGCAGCTGTTGTGACAGGACAAGGAGTAATGGTTTTAAATAAGGGAGAGGAGATTTAGGATAGCTATAAGGAAGAAATAATTTACAATGAACGTGGTGAAACAATGGTACAGGTTGCCCAGGGAAGTGGTGGAGGCCCAATCCCTGGAAATGTTTGTCTGCTGATTACAGACAAGGCTTTGAACTTCAGCATTTGTTCAGATATCAGCATCTCATTAGGTGCTTGCATTTGGACAGTATCTGATATTTTTCAAGGGGTTTTTCCATCTTTTGTCTACTCTCTCTAGTCTGAATCTGTTGGAGGTTTTCTACCTCATATCTCAGTCTCTACAAATGCACAGTACTAGTTAAAGGGATCTTGACCCGCTCTTACCTATCCAAAAGGCAACTTTGTCAAGTGTGGGTTTTGTAGCCTGAAGGGTGATGATTGAAACATTATTTTCTTGAATCCAACTGCCAGCTCTCCCTACTTGCTAGTATCAAGCATATGCTGCACCTCCGCATATTTCAACGTGCCATCCTCAGCACAGTCAGATCCTGTCTGTGAGGTTTTATTAATTTTCAAGATACCAACTCCTGCCTCTGATGTTTTCATCTTTCTGCACCATTATCCACTATTAATCTGGCAAACATTACAAAAGGTACCTCTGAGGCTTCCCTTGATATTGAAAAGGATTTCCTCATCAGTGCTGGCAAAGCCTTTCTTACAACACCAAAATGCTGTCAACATTTAGGCTCCCCTGGATGAAGATAATTCACTTGAAAACCAACAGTTTTCTCATTGTTTGCTGTCAGACTCTGTCTGTTGACTGCACTGTATCGTTTGTTGCCTGGTGTTGTACAACAGCTGAAGGCTCTCAGTGGATACGGGACTTTCCTCTCCCCATGTGTTTGCATAATACCTAATGCCATGGAGTTTTTCTTGAGAAGAACTCCTAGATGCTATGGCATTATAAATGATAATAGCGGCTGGTATGACAGATTTATTTTCCTAGAAGTGCTTAATCTTAGCACAAAAAATAGCTTCTAAAATAGATTCAGAATCAAAAAAAAATAAAATAAACCACCTCTACAGCATTTGAAGTTCTGCTTCCATCATTTCAATGTCTTGCTCTAGCCTATCTGTTTGTAGATGAATCTCCCATTGCTTGTCCCACTGAAGCTTCAGCGATGAACAAGCAAATAAATTAAAAACTGAAGGGATTATATCTTTAGTCCAGGAATTCTGGAAGGGCACATGGAGTTCAGCTGAGCTGGACATCTCTCCAGGTTCAAGTCCCAAGGGATCCAAAGATTTTATCATGCTTTTTATAGGGACGTTTGATCACATGCTGAAAAAATGTTGAAGTTGGCTAGAGATGCAGCTCTCTTCATAGTATTTATTGGCTTTTTTAGCTTGTTCTAGGGGATAAACAACCAATTGATTGGAGTGGATAAAACCCAAAAGAGCATCAGACATAGGGTTTGACCTGCAACGTGGAACCCCTGTCTTCCACTAAAATACAGCAGATCCTACACACATGTGAGTGAAGGTGCGACCTGCCCCTTGTGGGCTGTTGCAAAGGGCACATTTGGAGTGTCTGTAGGAGGTGAGGTTTGTGGCTATGTTTTATTCCCACAGAGGTTCACTCCACGACCTTGGAAAATCCACAAGGATGTTTTCTGAACTGCTGGTTGTTACCCTTATGTGGAGACCTGGGTGACTAATCAGTGTTCTTTCTTAACATCTAACTGACTTTTTTTGTGTTTGGCACTGAGCATCTGGAAGATCGTGAGCCATTTGACAGATTTTGTTTGAGCAGAAAGATTCAATCTCCTCAGCCATGGGTCTACTCTTCTGTATAAGCTGTTCTTTCCATCCTTCTCCACACTCAGCATCAGAAGCTGCTTCCCATCATTCCCTTATCATTTGGGGCACACGTGGTACCACTGCTACTGCAGGATGGCATGAGATGGAGTGGATCCTCCTAAGAAGCTGTCAGCTCCCTCTGCTGAGGGAGGCTTTTGGATGTTTGGATCATAAGTAATTTCTTCTGAGGAAAGGCAGTGGTCTAAGTCCTGTTAATGCTGTCAAGATGGCAATCATCCATGGGAAGAAATAATTTACAACAAAAGTGGTGAAACACTGGTTCGGGTTGCCCAAGGAAGCAGTTGAGGCTCCATCCCTGGAAATGTTCATCTGTGTCATGATTTTACTGCAGCTCCTGGAACTCTTCAACATCACACAGCCACAGTCCAGGCAAGAGGGAATGAAAGGCATTTACAACTGAGACCCCCGCTCTGCCAGGATTGGCATCTCCTGGTCAACCAGAGAAGGTGGAAAGCCTTGGCCTGAGTTGTGCGAGACCTCAGTGTCAGTGAGGAATCCTAAAGTTCTCCAGGTGCAGTGTAAACACCCAGACAGATAGATTGTCAGGAAGACTTTTCATGAGGAATTTCTGCAATCATACGTAAATCTGGCCTGGCCTGGTTTGTTTTTACCTTTAATCCTGAAGAATTCTTGTCTGATATTCTAGCTTTATTTTCTCATGTTTTATTAGAAGTAACTTGCAAAGCCTCATTCTGGTATGCGTGGGATCCCAAGCTCAGCTTTTCACTAAATGCTGCCTTTTTAACTCTTTCACAACTCCCCTTCATTGATTTTCCTTTTAAGATAATAGAGGATCTAAGGAAAATATTGCAATGTGTTGTCTTCTCTTTTCTGTAAAACGGCGGGACTTGGAGTGTAAAGCACCTAATAATGACATTAACATTGGGAAGTCATCATAGAATAAGCATCAAAAACTCATAAAAATCAGTGAAAATTTTAAGATATTATCTTAAGAACTTAGGGTTTGTTTTTTTCCCAGATTCCCTAACTTTTGTTTATTTATTTTACAGTCCTAAGAGAGTCACATGTATATATCTTTTAAGATGAAAGAAAACCTGTAGGTAATGCAATTAATATTTTAGTCAAGACTTCAAAACCAAAACAGTCATAAAACACAACAGAGCCCAAGTCAGGTCTTGTCCATTATGGCACTGGGAGTTCAGAGTATTCAGCTCTCTATGATTATACATCAGTTCCCTAATCCCCTAGACCATAATTAAGCACTGTTCTTGTTGGTACCGGCTTGTTAATATTTTTGGCAAGCTTTTCCACTTATTATTTCATCAAATTACAGATTTCTGTACAAAATCGAAAATTTTAATGGCATTTCCATTTTTTTTCAGTTACAAGACTATAAGCAATATATTTGTGCCAGCTTCCTAGAATAGTTTATTTTGGGGAGGTGTTTGACATGTGAAATCACTTTTAAATCAGAGTAAAATTGTTTTCATATTTTTTTTTCCCTACTGAGAAAGAAAAGTTGGTTTTAAGTCATGATTCCCCCTGAGACATGTCCCAATGAACTGTGTGTGGCAGATGTAGAGGTGCCGCCCCAGAGCCCAATGCCCAGCCCAGTCGTGGCAAGCGGAGGACTGCATACAGCAGGAGCTGCCTGCCCAGAGAAAACAATAACCTAAGAACAAACTAAAAAGCTGGAGCTGGATGTTACATGCAGAGAGAATGCAATGAAATGAAAGTGAGATCTTTCAGCTCAGCATGGTAAGTGACAGCAAGTTGTTAGAGTAGTCCTTGGCCTGCCTCATGCCCACAAGTACCACTACTCTCAAAATTTCATAGAATGATAGAATTGTTAAGGTTGGAAAAGACGTCTAAGACCATCAAGTCCCACTATCAACACAATACCAACATATCTTCTCATTTCCAAGGTAGGATTGTGATGTCAGGGCCAGGAAGCTCACAATCAGGGTCTAGGGCTCTTCCATGCCAAGTCCTTTACATGCCAAGTCCTCTCCATGCCAAGGAAAGGTCCTACACAGCCTTAATTCGCTAGTATAGACATAGCCTCTGAGACTGAATAATCTAGAAGACAAATTCTACGAAATAGTTTGTTTTGGAAGACTATGATCTTTATACAGTCTACTTGTTGGTCCCCAGTTTTTCAGCGCTACGTACATGCTTCTTCCTCCAGGCTTGTTGCTGCTAGTGGCTAAGAGTTTATTTTCTGTAGTAGGGGTCTGTCCATAAATAAACACACAGCTGCATAAGCATACACTGATTTTTTCATGTGCCAGGCACAGTTGGGCTCTAATACTAACTTGGGATGGCTGAGTGTTGCTTTAATAGAAATAAATGATTAAAATTATATATGCTTTCTTAGATGCCCATCGTAGACCTTTTAAAAATCCTACACACTTACTTATTTAAAAACTCAGACTGCAGGGCACCCCCTTTGCAGGAGAACTGACAGCCTGTTACAAGCAGGCCTGTGTGATGACAGATATGTGATTATATTTAAGTAGCCCTGTCATAAAAAGCATTTCCTAGGTTGGTTTTTACTTAGCTTGATATTTGGAAGATTGCACTGCGTTTTCTACATTCTTAGTGCACAAATTCTGCAGTGTGAAAAAGGAGTTAAAAGCCCTGAATTAAGCCTGAAGTACCATTACCATGTAAAATAAGTATGAAAGACAAAAAATAATCTATGATATGTTTACGAGAGATTCATAGAATCATAGAATAGTTTGGGTTGGAAGGGGCCTCAAAGATCATTTAGTTCCAACCCCTCTGCTATTGGCAGGGACACCTCCCACTGGATCAGGTTGCTCCCAGCCCCATCCAACCTGGCCCTGAACACCTCCAGGGATGGGGCAGCCGCAGTTTCCCTGGGTAACCTGTGCCAGTGTCTCACCGCTCTCATGGTGAAGAAATTCCTCCTTACGTCTAGTCTACATCTGCCCCTCTCCAGTTTATACTCATTGCCCCTCATCCTGTCACTACAAGCATTTGTGAACAGTTCCTCTCCAGCTTTCTTGTAGCCCCTTCAGGTACTGGGAGGTCTCTATAAGGTCTCCTCAGAGCCTTCTCTTCTCCAGGCTGAACAGCCTCAACTCATTCTCATGGTGGCAAAAAAATGTTCCAGTCTGTTTGAAGTATAGATGGATTTCCAAAGAAAGGCTCATGCTGCTGATTTGCCGTGTCCTGCTGTTTGAACTCATCAGCTTCAGAGATGATAAGGACATGTTATTACACAGACTATCACAGTTTATGTACACAACTTCTTAAACCAGATTCTCTCAGTGGTATGGCCAGGTGGACAATATCTATTGTCAAATGTTTGATGCATGCCAGTTTGGTGCTACACATTCTCCATCCTGTAAGCAAGATATTGTCCACAGTACAATGCTCTGTTATCCTAAATCTGAGGGGTTAACACACTCTCATCTTTAATCTCCTGGAATCCTTTTTTTCCTTTGATTTTAAAATCTATGAACACTTTCACATAAGCACAATAAAAAACCCAAAACAAATAACATAAACAGCTTTAAGTTCAAAATTTAATTATATATCAAGCAGGAATCTAGCAATGCAGTACAAGCCTACCATAAAGACTTTCATCTTTGTAAATCCTGGCTTGTCACGTGAGCTCCCTGCTCTAAATATTTTAGGTGGCTTAAGCACTTAAGTACTCAGTTCTGGGACTCCCAACTTAATGTTCCCTCAAATGGATCTAATTTTCAAAGGATAGCTGTTCAACACATTTTGAACAGCCACTTATTTTTCTCCCGGTATCTATAAACTGAGGCAACAAGGATCACCTATCTCTGTTTTTAAGTGTAGACACATTTCTAATATGTTTAAGTCGACTACAAACCATTTGTAACAGCTGTGCATCATTAGGTCTTCTCCTACATCTGAAAAGCTTTGTTTCTGTGTGAGATATAAATCACAGAACAAAATGTATCAGGAAAAAATTGGGCAGTAGAGATACTAATTTATATACAAAGGAAATACTAGGAGATTTATTATCAGTGATTTTCTTAAATCTGCTTAGACAGCTAGGGCAGTGCTTTCCAGAATGGATGTGGCTGGTTTTTTTCAAATCCATAGGTCAGCAGTCTGTGAAGGATCCTTGTAGAGCTCAGATTCGAACTAAGGGGCATCAACAGTAATAAAATATCTTCCAGTAAGCACCAGACTGCTAGGGGCTGCTGGAAATCTCCATCCAAAATGAAGGTCTTGGTATTACACCTAAACCTCACTGAAGTGGTGAAGGGGACAGTGGGAGCTTTTGTACATGTTGAGAATGTTGCTGACTCCATGTCACAGGGATCAAGCTTAACCTGGGACCCCTTAGCACATCAGGATATTTTGAACAAAATTAAATATCCTTACATCTTAAGTCAAGATACAAGAATTTCAGATTAATTGGACTTTTCTGGCCAGTGTCATCAAGAGAGTACAGTGAGCCCACACCATGGAGGCCATGGTTACTTAGATTGCATTGCACTTACTGTGGACTAGAAGACCACAGCTTCAAGGCAACAGCAATAACAGAAGCAAAATCACCTGAACAATATTGCAAATTTTAGACAAATTCACTGAGAAATTTTAAGGAACTTGGCTGTTTTTCACAGGAGAAAAAAGAAAAAAGTGCTAGAAGAATGCCACTTTTATGAACCTTGCACAATGCAAATACTTAACAAACACTTCCACAACCTTGGAGTCTAAAAATTATTTTCATTTTCCTGTCTCTTTTGATATAATTTCCCCTGACAATGATGAGTGCCTCAAAACTGTATATTGCTTTCCTGCTAAAGCTTGACCTTTGCGACTTCTCTTCTTAACAACTACCAGTGCTAAAATTATACATCAGACATGAGAATGAATCATCCAGCTATGAAAGACTTATTTTGAAACTGTAGGAAAATATATACCTGGCATGTGGTTCTGGATTTGATTAAATCACCACATTTGCAAATTCTTGGACTTTAGCTGCCTGTAAAGTTGATTTAAAATTCTGAAAGTCCACAAGCAAAGTTTGCAGAAAAGCTTGCAGCAGGTATGCAATAATACCTATGAAGAGTAAAACCAAGATTTCTGATACATGATGTAGTGTTGAGGGGGACAGAAGCACTCATATGATATGAGTGCTGATTGATGAGAAGCTCAACATGAGCTGGCAGTGCGCTCGCAGTCCAGAAACCAACCGTGTCCTGGGCTGCAGAAAAAGAAATGTGACCGGCAGGGCAAGAGAGGTGATTCTGCCCCTCTATTTCTCTCTCGTGAGACCTCATCTGGACTATCGTGTCCAGTTCTGGAATCCTCAGCATAAGAAGGATATGGAGCTGTTGGAATGGGTCCAGAGGAGGATTACAAGGCTGGAGCTTGCTCAGCCTGGAGAAGAGAAGGCCCTGAGGAGACCTTATAGTGGTCTTCCAGTACCTGAAGGGGCTACAAGAAAGCTGAGGAGGGGCTGTTTACAAAAGCTTGTGGTGATAGGACGAGGGGCAATGTCTATAAACTGGAGAGGGGAAGATTTAGATGAGACGTAAGAAAGAATTTCTTCGCCATGAGAGTGGAGAGGCCCTGGCACAGATTGCCCAGGGGAGTTGTGGCTGCCCCATCCCTGGATATGTTCAGGGTCGGGTTGGATGGGGCTGGGAGCAACATGATCTAGTGGGAGGTGTCCCTGCCAATAGCAGAGGGGTTGGAACTAGATGATCTTTGAGGCCCCTTCCAACCCAAACTATTCTATGATTCAATGATATTGTGGATTTCATTCATGTAGATGAATGAAACAGGTTACATCTACCAAAACACTGCTTATTCATGTGAGAAACCACAAACTTTTTGGCCAGAAGCTCTCCAAGTAGGACCGAGCACTGTCCACCTCATACCTATTTAATACCTACTGACAGTGGTGTCAGTCTGCTCTCAGTGGTCATGTAGCCACTCTCCAAGAATGTGTCATCACAGCTAACTGGCATTAGGCTCACTTTGCAGGAAGGTAAAATACTGAGAAAATTAGGAAGCAGGTCCTTCCAGAGCTGAGCTGAAGCACAGACCTGAAGAGACAATAACAGCCATTCTTATGCAGTACGTTTCATCCCCAGACGTGGTTAAGCTTCTGCCAAGACTGGGTCTGTTCTGTGGATGAATGGACTGTACCTCTCTATCCCAAACCAGAAAGAATGTGCAGAAAGCAAAGATACATAGATCAAATCCAGCCAACATGCTCATGACTTTATTTATGTTGGGAAGGTGAAAGACAGAGCAGGCTTTCCAGAATATTTTGGTAATTAGAATGATTTAAAAATGTGGCTAGTCAACACAGTGTACAGACCTTAGTCTGTTCTGCCAGCTCATCTGCAGCACCATTTGCTGCTTGATTGCTAGACATGCTTGAGGTTGAGTAGTTCAGTCATGCCACAGCATTCCAAAACTTTTCATCTGTTTGGGTTTTTTTGTTTTATATTTAAATAAAAAGGACATGTGTCCGTGGACTATATAACTGGGTAACTGTTTGCCTTTCTGATCTGCTCTTGAAGTAGGACCTAGGATGCAATGACAAACCAGTGCTAGGTGCATACCAGCTGCAAAGAGAAGTCATAGGGAGCTGCAAGGTTCTGCAGCTCATTAAGGCTCAGGCATGCCATTTGAACTGAAAATCTTGGCTATGGTGATAGGGAACGTGCAGCAGAGAGGTAACAACCTGGGCTTCTGATTTTCATTTGAGATGCTACATAATGGGGGAAACTTTTCCAACCCAATGGAAAGTGGGACAGGAAATTTTAGTCTGTATGTCAAGTGCCTCTCCTACTGTTAGGGTCTGGAAAGTGAAGTTTGATACTAATAATTGAAACTGTGAGCTAAATTTTTAGCAGAGCTGTTAGAGACGAGGCTTTGTGGATGCAAATTTGCTGTTCTTAATATGTAAAGGAGCTCACATAGTACCCTTCATCTAAGATGTCACTTAAGGTCTATACAAACACAGAACAGAGTATTATGTACGAATTTATCACATGGAAACACATCCTGTGACCCATCATACAGGAATATGACTTACACAACAACTTAAAATGCAATGCTTCCTTCCACATTATCACAATGAAAACATGGGGAAGGAGAAAGTTAACTGCCTTGGCTGGAATCTGGAGATAATACTCCTATCGTTAGGGACCAATAATCCCCAAACTGTAGTGATGCTTCATCCCACAACTGCTAACTGATACCTGTAAATGGCTGAGAATACCCAAGGAAAATGGCAAGACTTCTCTGTACAACTGTAGGAAAGGCCAGTGGTATCTGATTGGAACACTTCTCCCAGACTGCACAGGAGGATTAGGTGCTTGGGAAATCCTTCTTGCATGGGAAACCCTTCCAAAATCCCTTTTTTTTTCTTGTCAGTGAACACCAGTCAAGGCCAGTCATTATCCATTCATCCACTTGAGATTCAGAGCATGGATGTGTTTCAGTCCACGAACTGCCGTCTAACTGAGAAAGGACTCCACCTGGGCTCCCAGTATAATCCCTTCAGTGGACTGGGAGTGCTTGAGGAGGGCTGGGCTGTCCAGCCACTGCTGTTCTCCCAGGGGAAAGGGAAGCACTAATACCTCAGCACCACGGTCCTCCCAAACACAAGGTCAAAAATGCAGGTGGTGGTTAGGTTCTTCTGGAGTTGGGCACTAATGGAGTGCAAGCAATCTGCTCTCCAAGATTAAACGCCACCTGAGTAAGCAGTCTGGATTTCACACTTAACCATGGGTCCTTATTACAGTGTTGTCTGAAGTCCTTGAGCTTTTAAATCCTTGCCCTGAAAAGATTTTGTCTTCATAAGATACATGATTTAATAACCTTTTAAAAATATAATAAGAAAGAAAGAATACTGAGAACCCACGTTCTGCGCAATAAGGTCAGATATTCAGTTCATTCTCCAAACTGAGCTCATCATGCTTGGAAAACTCAGGGTGTAGCTGTGTTGGTCCAGATTTTCTTTAGTGTTTTAACCTGATGTCCAAAACAAAGCAGTAAATTAGATTAACCTGTCAGCTGAAATTCAATGTCCTTAGCTGAAACTTGGCATGTGGCTTTGCCAGCTCAGTTATAGATTTTATTTTTTTATGACCATTTGGCTTTTTATTTCTCTCTGTGACTTTTTTCTACCTCCTCCTTCTTTTCTGCCTTAAAATGTACTTTCCATTACAACAGTTAAGCACAGCAAAGCATCACCTTACTAACTTCTCTAATGTAGCTATTTTACTTAAATATTCTAGACACTAGAGCTATTTTCTATTGAATTTAAACGTTTTTCTTTCTGTCAATGGAACATGCTTTTAAATGTTTTTTTTTTTTCCTGAGGTATACGGAAATGAATGTAATGTGGAAATTTGCTTTGCTTAAATAAGCCTAAAGAAAGCATTATAAATGAGGTACAAGATTATATGATTCCAATTAACGCAGGACATCTACATAATTTCCATTGTTGAGTTCTGTAATTCTAGAACTTGTGAAATTAGATTTTGTCTAAGTAGATCTTAGTTTAAATGTAGAATAACACAGTGTATTTTGAAGATTTAGGTTTCATCCTAGCACATTTTAGGGGTGACTTCACATCAAAACTATTAGTACATTGTTTAGAATCACCAAGGAAAATATTTTATAGCAAATTTATTCCCTTTCCTTTCTCATAGTGATGTCATCAGCAGTCCTATTTGCTGCTCGTTCACAACATTTGAAATATTACATCCTCACTTTACTTGCAGGTCATTACATCTTAAAAGAAGCTTCAAATGCCATGGGAAAAATGTAGCTTGAATTGTGACTCTATTCTCTATTCTCAGCTCATTGAGAGCTGACTGATCACCAGGAATAGTCACAGCTGCTTAGAAATTTCTAAATTCCTGCTCTTTCTCTGGCTTCTTGATTTGCTGGCTTCTTGATAACCACTCTAAAGAAACCATGGTTCTCCGGCTCAGAAAGCAATATTTTTATTCACTTTTTTTTGAATTTGCCATGAATTCTTCCCAAACTTCCTTCCACAAGGGAAGAAGAAACAAAAAAATAAAATCTAAACTTTAAAACTTTTCTTGGGAGGAAAAATAAGCTCACGTAGATTTATAAAGAAGTAGAAATTCAGCTTGGCTTTCTTAAGTTCAGCTTTAAGACTCGACCTTAGGCTTTATAGGTCACGTGAACACCAGCAGTATTTCCATGTACATTTTATGTATGTGTCCTGTTGCTGACTTGGGTTCCTAATAAACCCCTTAAAGAATTATATCATAAACTTTCACATGGCTTCAAAAGGAAGTATAAATCTCCCAGCATCGTGCATTGAAAGGTTTCCTGCAAGTGATATTATTCAAAGGGCATAGCTTTATCTAAATCCCTATACTAAACCAACCAGAATTACTGCCCAATCCTTTCATATTTACAGTCATTTCTTAACCAAGATGGTATCTCAATCTTATTTATGACAGTGAGAATCCAGTATAGTCTCACTAAACACAGTGGCATTTTTAGAAGCTTGTATACAAATAGCAGTGATCAGTGCAGTAATGACATGTAAATATCTTTGTTTAAATGCAGATCTATCTTTCATATCTACTTAAACAACTCTTCAAACATTAATGAATCAAGCTTCAGCTGTACCACGGGTATAGCTGTCTCAGAAGGATGTACTGCAAATACTGACATATGGAGAGAGGAAATAACTGCCTTGCAAAAAGAAAGAATCTAATGGATTTCAGAATGGAATCCTCATCTCCTTTCCAGCCTAAGCTTTTATCATAGGACCCCCTTTTTTCTTGGTGTGAAACAAACAAAATATAGTCTAATGCAGGTTTTATCTTCTGTAGATTAGCTGCAAAATAGCAGCACCACAAAATCACTGTCCTTTACACGGTGGGAGGTGACTCATCAATAGCGTCAAGAATTGTTTGCTCTTCCAATCCACTCGCTTACAGAGCTGCACCTGATTCCTTCCCTACATTTATTAATTTCTGTGAATAAAGATACTTTCTCCCCGTACCTCTTCACTGCCAGGAGCTGTTACACTGCAGCCGGCAGCTGCAAGGTTGTACCCAGCCTCTGGCAGTGGTCCAGCAGTCACCAAGGCTCCAAAAGGAACAGGCAGATGGTTCGTGTAAGTGGGATGCTAAAGTGGCTTTTGGGAATATCAACAGTTATAGGAGTTAACACCGACATATTTTTGGGATAGGCCCATTCCATAGGATTTCAGTCTTAAACCCATTCATAACTTTCCAGAGTTAGCTTATGTTTTCCTGGAAAATCATCCAGCTCATGTCTGTTCCAGGACTCCTTGGCTCTTTGTCTGTGTGTTTGAGTGGATGGCAGGCTTCACCTAAAGGAGCAATCCCTCAGTGGCCAATGTTGAACATCATATAGTAAATAAAAGATTTGAGGATGATCTATCAATCAGGAACACCCTGACTCCATGTTTTTGCCATATCAGTCTTCCTATCAGAAATGTATGAATTCACATTAGGAAAATGCTGCCCTTCATGGGATTCATTGATGGTGTTTGCTCAAAATCAGATTTCTTTACTGAGATGCATCTCTTAAAACAACATCAAAATGGACAAGCTAGCAAGCAGAGCTTGGTAGGAGGAAGGAGAGCATCCTCTCTCTCTATCACATTTCAGCTAAAGCTGGTTAAATTGCATATTCCTAGTCCATCACAATTCAGCTTAAGGCTTTAGAAGTGCAGATACTCATATGGCCTTTCTGCCTTCTTTCCACTAAAAAGTCTGGACTAGTTATTAGATGCTATTTTTATTCTCACTACATATCTATATAGTTTTCAATGGGGAACCTTCAGCAGCACCAAATGCATTTATTTTCCTTTTACAGTTTTTTTGGCTGTTTATGTGTTTGGTTACTCCATAGTCTGAAAATGAGAAATCAACCTCCTATTATATATCAGCATTCCCAGCTGGCAGACTGTTAGGGATGAAATATCTAACTGCAAGCATAGTGCAGAGATTTAAAAGGGGGAAATTAAAAGCGGTATCATTTGATTAACCTCTGTGTCTCACATTTGAAAATTAATGATAATGATGTTTACTTTCATGTAAGCCTAGCAATACTTCTCAGAGCATTTGGGAGCCCAGAGCACTATCATTTACTTAGTGCTGAGATTCTCCTATGCCATTTTTAATAGTTTGTACACAAACCCATGTCTTAACTGGTTTTTAATATCTTTACATGACAGTGTCTGCAATATAGATGCAAATTCTCCCTGTAACTGCTACCTAACACTGTTCTACAATTTTAATGTTGAACAAGCCTGAAATGGAAAGCTGACAGTTTAGTTCCAAACTTCAACTAGGCGATGGCTAAAGTCAAGTCCTTGATTTTTCAGAAACTCTGTCCTTTTGCTTTCTTTTCTATTCTTTCTATTGAATAGAAAGAACAGATACCCCTAGGTGAACAGAATTGCCTAAAGCAGATTAGTTTAATGATGATGCCTCATCCATGAATAAATGATGCACATTAATTATTCAGAATGCACTTTAGAGCAACCCAAAAATGTGGAAAATAGCAAGGTATCAGGGCGATTCCTGTCTAAATTATTAGATTGAGAATGAAATTCTGCTCACAATTACACAGGTGCGAATCCGTCCATTTCTGAGCAGATGTTTCAGGCTGGTATTGAAGTGACTGAAAGCAGAACTTGACAGAAAGCAGAGTTGGTTCTTTCCTATTGCTCATGGCAAGTAGTAAGGACCCGATGCCTTAAGTTGTCCTACCAGCCACTCTCTTCTCTACCATGCTGAATTATAGCATGCATACCGTGTATTTCCATGTCTTTATGTTGTAGTAGGATGTGTGGGGCATTAACAAATGTATCTGTGAGCAGCATAATGAAATATTTGGAATTCTAGTTTACTTGTTACCACCTAATGACCCACGGGTCCCTGTGGTTTGGTAGAACATCATGTGGCACTGTTTGAAATGGTTAAGCCTGATGTGGGTCTGCTTCAATACCCAATAAATGGATCTGTGCACCCATTGGAAAACATTTTACAAATACACAGGCAGAGAAAATATGAGAAACAATGATTTAGTTGTCTTTTTCTCCACTACGTATTTTGTTTCATTTCACTTTAGGTTGGAAAGCCTTCCACTTAAAATACTTATACATACAGGTCTGACAGAGTTTTCAGCCTTTCTGATAGACCCCTAGGAAACTCTAGGCTGTTTTTAAATGCACTCCAACACATCACATCTGTCCCTAAAATCCCCATTTCCTGCATCCTCCTGAATTAATGAAGTACAGGATTTTTGACCTTTTTAAGGAACACAGAAGAACACACTAAAATTATGCATTACTGATGAAGGAAGAAATATTATGAAAAAAACATGGACACTTCCCAATACCTGTGTCAAAGGGAGATCTAAGTCATAGAGTCGACTGTCACGTCTGAGGAGGTCAGTGTACAGGGTAAATATGCCATCATTGTCCATCATTTTAGATACAATAACACTGAGTTATAAAGGATTTGCAGAGTTTCCTCACCGCAATTAAGAAATGACTGTTGGGAAGAGAGACCAGGAGTCCCTTTTCACAAGCGTAGGGCACTTCCTATCATGAGAGTTAGACTAGAATAGGGTTTGTGAGCGTCACTTTGCCAGCCTTTGCCTCCATGAGCACAGCAAAGTGAAATTTTCAAGCAGCCTGATGAGCTTCCTGCTTGCAGCTTCTAAGCAAACAAACCCATGATGTTTGTATTCCCTTATGCAGTGAGTCCCAAGCTCCTTCATCCTCAGACAGCACAGCCTGTATTTGCAAAAAATCACAGATAGATTTAGATAAATTTGTCTGAGTAACGAAATAACATGGGGATTAAGAATTGCCTATAAAATGCAAGCTTTGGTATAAACCAGAGTATGTGGGAGTTGTGCTCTAAGGCAGCAGTGTGTTGAAGCAAGAAGACTCCGGGAATCAAACCTTCTCAGTGTGGTACTAAAATGAAGTTCCTACTAATTTTGGCCTGACATCACTTTCATGCCATAGATGAGAATGCATTGATTTTCTATAGGTAGGAAAGCCTTGTGCAATTTTATTTCAATAGCGATGGAGGTGACAATAAATCAGAAGGCTTTGAGAAGGCAGAGGGAGGGTGCAATGATCTGTCAGTATTTCTTCATTCCAGCTCTTCTTTGTGCATCTATCTGAGATGATGCTGCCCCTTCTAACTCCAGGTTACCAGTTCAGCAGCAGTAAGTTAAGTTGCATGCTTTGTAAGCTGCCTGATTCTCTTGTGGTAGACTGTCCAAGAAAAAAATAACAAAGTCCACAGAAACTAATGGAAAATACCATTACAGCTGTGTTGTTTTCCACAGAGTATTTTATGCCTCTGAGCTTCATCCCTCTGCTATCAAAGAGGACATTCCAGATAACATGATTTTAAAGGGAAAAAGATCTAAACAATTTGCTTTGGTATGCCAGAAACAGGCTTGGTTATCTGGAGATTTGCTGGATGTGTCTGCAAACCATTACAGGCTGCATTAAATCCTTTTGAAAAGCCAGGTCTTATCCCTCTTTAATGTTCCTTACATCTAAGTACCCTGATAAGCCATCCACGTTTGTGTTAATTAGGCAAGTGTTTGGCAATTTCTTTGTTCCTTTTTTTTTCCTCAGGAAAAAGGGCCCAGTCAAGGAGTATCCCAGGAGAGAAACTTGTTTGCACTTCCTTTGCGATGAACATCACCACAGCCAATTACAGGGTCCCCAAGCCTGAATAAAAGAAATTACAGAAAAGGAGTAATGGGCTCTAAAAATATCTCTCATCTTTAATCATGAGGAAGAGAGCAAGTGATGGGCACATGGAATAGGAAGCACATGAAGTACCTGAGCTGTGGGCAATGAAGTGCATTAGTAAGAACTTTGTAAAATGATGGTTCGATTCAGCCTGGAGATTTGTTCAAGCTGCTGTTGAAGTTGACACCTCTCCTGTTCCCTTTGAAATGCCTCTTAAAATGGAGTTTCAACTTCTGTTTGGCAATTTGTATTCATGGTGTGTGCATGTTGGATCGAAGTGATACTTCCCTAACAACATTTTTCCAGTGACTCAATATGTTTCAAGAGAGTCTAATTGAAGTAATTTTTCATGGCCTTTTGTGTTGCAAAGAAAAACAGAATATAATAGAGGAGGCTCCTTCTCCCCAGTCCCTTAGCTAGGTAGAAACACTGAAGTGAGTGCTTTCTATGGCATTTCTCCAGGTCTGCCAGGAACAGACAGAACTTGAGAAACACAGACTGTTCCACTCCATCTCATTCAGCCGTGGATTCAGAAGCCGAGCTAAAGCTCATCTTTGTGTATGGGTACTGTGCTGGCCATAAACATACAGTACCTTCTGGTCCCATGTGGTCTCTTTAGGGTAGGAACCTGCATTATCAAAGATGAAGAGCTCATCTGATCACCACCTGTGTTTTCTTCACCCTTTTTGTCTGGCAAGAAACGTGTACAACCAGCAACAACATTTCTAAAATGTGAGGCTGGAAGCAAGGAATACTCAAGCTTGACCTCACATAATAGTTAACCTGATTACTGAAGGGTTGTTTCTGTGCTGCCTCTTCCACTGCCTTTCACCTGCCCTTTGCTCTCTCCTGCCGGAGTTCACGATGCTCTTTGCCCATCCCACTCAACTTCCAAGGCTTCTTCCATGCAGGGATCTGCCACTAAGCAGGCTGCAGGCTCAGTGAAGCTCTGTAGCTGTGAATATCATGCTGACATTAAACATCTGATGTATACAATGTTGTTCTAATCCCAGCAATAACCAAGGAATGAATGTGTGGGGGAAAAGGTTTTAATTTATTTCATGTTTTTCATTTTCAGGCTGGAGACAGGTTATAAAGTAAGATTGGAATAGTTAGTCTCCAGCAGTGACTTAGGAACCAGAGACAGAAGTCTCCTATTTGCAGTCTTTTGATAGGCTATTTCATGAAACAGCTGGAGACCTGAAGGGGTAGCAGCTACACTCAACCTGCTTGCTGTTTTCAGGGAGAGCTGGAAAGGTCTGTCTGTATCATCTAGTGACCACAAGATACCACTGTTGACTTAGTACCATACCTTGCATTTCTACTGCCAAAAAGAAACACTGAGTGTAAAGAAAACATATTTCAGAAAATTTAGCATGTTGATGAGCATCTGCAGAACAGACTTATTTATGACAGAAGCCAAGTTAGGTTGGACCTAAGCCCACATCACCATTTACATCCTCATTTTTGTTCCAAGGAGATTCTCAAATCAGAAGTGGTAGATTTTCCCTCTCTTTCTCCTCCTTTACAGAAAGCAAGTTGGAAAGAAGATCAATATAAGGATCAAGAAGTCAGGATCAATCTGAGATACCTTCCTGAAATACAAGTTTTCTCCTGCGTTAGCTGGTACACATGGAGCAGTGCTCAAATTCTGGGCTCCTGTTCAGCCTTTTAAAGAAAATCATGATATTTCACAAGCTCTGGAGCCTTTGCATTCCCAGCTTTCTTGAGTTTGACAAATGGTGGAGGTGAAACCTATTCCTGGATTTATAGATCTGAATTTGAGCCTTTTATATCAGCCATTAGCCAAAGTTCATGCTGCTTGGTGTTCTGGTTCAGGTCTGTCTGTGATCCAAGCATTCGGTGAGAGCACGCTCCTCCCTGGAAAGAAGACATCTGTTAAAAGAGACTTGTTTGGTTTCTGCTGGAGAAAGCCACACTGTCCTGTAACCACAAACTGTTCAACTCACTGTGATTTAGTTCCTTTCCTTAGGAAAACAGTTTTGAACTGCATATAATCCTACATTACTGGGCACTGACCATGTTTAAATTTTCATTTTGAGCACAGGCTACTAATCATGGGACCACCCCAGATTTCCTGTTCTATCACTTTCTGTTCTAAAATGTGACATGCATAGCAAGCCAAGCGTCAGGGCACAGCCAGGCTGACTAGCTCCTAAGGATTCCCCTGGTCATGCTCAGATCTGCTCCACTGCCTTGGACTAGTTTGTGCTCCAGCTCAGAGCTGTACTACGGACCACACCTGAGTCTGGACATCAAATTGATCTAGGGTCAAATGACAAAGCTGGCCCTACCTGATTTCCACTGGATCCAGAAAAGAGAAACAAATGCCCTTCAGATTTTATGCTATTTATACCAGGTGTTGAGAACAACACAACGATGCTATCAGTAAACTAAATCCTAATCAGCTTGAAACTGAATTGAAGTATTTGAGAAATGAGCACTGAAAGAAAATTTATTTGGTCAGAATCAACCTGCCAGGCCAATGATGATGCTAAAAATTAAAGCCACTGATTTCTGGAATCCTACTACACTGCTTGTCTACTATGTGTATGGGGAAGAAAGTAAGTGTTCACGTACACACAGACACATGCAAGATAAACAGTGTCCTCTTTTATAAACCTATGAAATACTATATGAGATTGCTATTAAAAACATCATTGTCCTGACATTGTTCAGTACTCCTTTAGACATCTAACAAAGATGTTTTCATGTTGGTTTAGGATTGTTTTCACATTTCTGAATAAAAATTAAACACAATGCATTTCACATGCAGGGTCATTCAGTGCATTTATATTCAACGATACCGTACAGACTGATTCGCTGAGTAAGATGTTGTGACTTCTTCATGCTTTTTCGTGCATTTCTCAGATGCATGAGAAGTTACTAAGGCAAACTGCAGATATCCAGTTGGTATAAGGAGGAATGATCTAACTGTGTATATTTTTTGCTTCATAGCAGATAGAAAGATACTGATTTTATAGACATTGTCATGTTGTAGTCTTTTAGCTGTTGGGTAGCTGAGAGGTGAGGCAACTACCCTGTGTTATAAAATACTCTTATACAGAGCTGGCTTTTCGAAAATGATGTCCAAACCATAAAGGAGGAAAAGGACCTTTAGATCTCCATTTTAACATTGATAAACATGCTCTCTGAATCCCCAGATAAGGTTGGTAAAAATTTCTGAGCTGATTATTGTCTCGGTACTGTCATTCTGTAGCACGGCACAACCAGAGGTTGTGTAGGTACCTCAGCAGGAATCACAAGAGAGCTTTGAGAGACCAAGACAGCCTCCCAAAATGTGTCAGACCTTGTCTATCTTAGATATGAAGACTGACTGACACATTTTGCCACAGGGCTACATGACTCACAGAAGAGCAGATTCAGTGACACCACAAACTCCTTCTGGTCCTTGCAGGGGGATCAGACACCTGGTTCATTTAATGGCAATGCAACTTAGAGACTGAATTGTGCTAAAAATGTAGAGAGGTGTGGGAGGTACAACAGAGTAGTGTATTTTTGCAAAGATATAGATGCTAAAAAGAAGAAAATGTGGGAGCCCAGAACTGTCCTTTCACTTTCTTCAGTGACCTCAAGGCAGCCACTATGCCCCATCCTTGCTCTATTTTCTGTAGAGTGGGAATTCATATGAAGTGTAGTAAGTTAGTGCAGCGAGTCTGCAAGCAGTATACTATAATTTATTAGCAACTCCTGTTTTCTGTTCATATTTATTGCCACTGAGGGTTCATTACAAGACAAAGTCTATTTAGGTCCAGCTGTCTGAGTACATAGTTATATCTGAGAGAAAGCTTATGTTTGGTTAGTAAGCCTAGAAACAACATGCAGTTTTGTCTATTCCCTTCCTCCCCAAGTACTGTACTTCAAGAAGGCATGCAGTAAAAATCAGCTTTGTAACTACAGTAAGTTTTTAAACTATGTGATACCTCAAAAAGTCAAGGCCTTAGCACTGGCTGTGTTGATTAACACCTAGATTGTGAGAATAAAACAGTCCTAGCAGATACAGCGTCTCCTACACCATCATTTTCCATTGCTGATCTCTTCCTGCATGCTTCTACTGCCAATGGCACACAGAGAATCATTTCTTCAAGCCATTTTACTTTGTTGTCCTCAAATCAAGTGATGTAAGAGTGATAGCACATATTGGTAGTAGTCAGTGGAAAGGCTTATTGTTGCCATCTATCTCTACAAACCTTTGCAGAGTTTAACCTCCACTCATGTTCTGTAGCACTAGAATCATGGATTCTAAACTTAGACTTCCCTATGTATTTAACTGGAGGGAAATTACAAATGCACTTGGGCTGGCTGGCACTCACACTGTGGAGCTTGTGAATTTGCTCTACACATAGGAGAGCATTCATGACGATAAAATTCCCAACTGCTGTAGGCTGGGGAAGGCTGTAATGGAGCAACTGCTCCATTACACTAAGGAGTCAAAGGTCCTCAGCAGGGGTATTGCTGCGTAGGACCTCCAGAGATGGGGTTCATAGAATCACAGAATGCTTTAGGCTGGAAGGGACCTTTGCAGGTCATCCAGTCCACAGCTCCCTGCAGGAGTTGGGATATCTTTAACTGGATCACACTGTCAGAGCCCCATCCAACCTGACCTTGAACGTTTCCAGGGATGGGGCTTCCACTGCCTCTCTGGGCAGCCATTCAGTTACTAGTGCCCTTTACTCCGTAGGAAAATATTGGAGTTTTTCACCCAGTGTAACCCAACTCTAAAACAAGTTAGAGGAAAATGGTTTGAGTCCTGATAAAACAAAGCAGGAATCTCTCAGGGACACAAACATTTTATGTTTTGTTCCCCTTTAAGTTCCAGGTTTTGAAGAATTCAATTCATTTAATGGCCTTTCTTGAGACATTTGATTTGAAATACAGCTTTAGCAAAATAAGCCTTTTCAAAAGGAGGAGTTTCATTTGGAAAACATCAGAACAAAAAATCTTTCACTGTTTCCAAGAGGAAACATTTCATTTAAAAAACTATCAAAGGAAAATGTGTTTACATTTAAGAAGAAATCCTCAATCAGCATTTTCAGCCATAAAGTATAATTGAATTCAACACAAGTTAGATTCCCTGCAAAAGCCATCTCATTCAGAAACAGATGCTGGGTATCTAATATCTTGATCACCATCCTGATGTTTTCCTATCTGGTTTTATCTCTTTCCCAACTTTAATCAAAAAGTAAGGGCAGACTGTATTACTGCACCCAGTGCTGTTTCCTTGTTTTCCCCTCCTCATGAGCCTTTGTGAGCACCGCACGTGTACACCCAGAGCCTGCATCTGCCATCACGTAGCATGTCCCTTTGCCACCAGGGCTCAGACGTGCAAATTCAGCGTCTCACACCCCCAGTGGGTTATAAAGAAGGCAATCGGTTGGCTGCAGTTAGTGGAACAGCGTTGTTTTAACCATTGTGGAGGCACAAGTTTGTTGCTAGTAGACCTGGCTAGGACCACTTGTCACTGCAAACTTCATTGTTTGTAGCTCTATCTGCCTAGGGGAGTGCTTATAGGACAGGGCACCTCAGTTTCCCTGCCTGTTCTGCCTTCAGCCTCTCTGCTACAAGTATAATGTGTTCAGTAAAATGCTCTGTAATACAGACAGATGGCCATTAAGAATTAGTGTAAATTCAACAAAGTCTCAGAGACTGATTTGCAGCCTCAGATGAAAACAACTGGTGACCATAAGGAAGCGGGATGGCATTCAAACTACTGCCCTGACAGCACAGTCTGTGGGTAATGTGAGTCTTGTTTCCCACACATAATAGCTTTATAACCACCAAATGTCTTCCTTCTTGATGCTGCTAAGGCACCTGCTGCGTCAATATTGCTGGAGGGGCAGAAAAAGGATATGGATAAGTAAGTATCATGGCAAAATGTACTTAGAGGACCAGTAAAACTGCTTGTTTTCCACTGTGGAACAGTTTTTCAGTCAAAAAAGCCCCAAACTTATTTTCTTTTTCTTTTTTTAGCTGGTAAATATCTCAAAATGCAGATGAAAGCTGCTCACTCTGATCCCCAGTGCAATCAGTGCTTTGCTATGGGGAGCTGTGTAGGCAGACATAGCATCATTTCAGTGAATTTCTCATTAAGAAACAGCTAGATGCACCAGGTCAGCTTGAAATGCAAATTATGTTTGTGTGATTCACAGGCATCAGTGACAGCTTTCTCCCAGCTCAGAGTAGGTCTTCCCACTTGCTCAACTGAGATGAGTTTACTGCAAAGACACTCAAAGTGAGCTACCTAAAATCTTCAGAGCTAAATAAGATTTCCAGATACATGATGCACAGAAGGAAAATAAAAGGGATTTTAGAAGAAGTAGTATCTACTGGAAACTTGGATTTGTACCTGATCCTACCATCACTATTGACCCACACCTTTTCTTTTATCTGCCTGGTTTATGTAGATGCTAAGAACTCCAAGGCAAGTGGGCTAGTTTAATAGCTATAATCACGGTATCAGCACAGTGGGCTCTTCACTCATCTAGCAATAACCCTGGAGTGACTGAGGACTAAAAGAAGAGAAGTGAAATAAAAGAGATTGTGTATTTAAGAGTGGTGAAGTACTGGAAAACACACAGGGAGATGAGCTTTAGCTTTGTTAAGGTGGTTTATAAAGCAGCATTCTGATGGAAATTCCCAGAAAGACAAGAGGTAGCTGAGGACCATATGAAGGTCAGGAACAGCAAGTCTGTTGTTCTAACCCTCTTATCCTGCGCAGCACCAAAACACTTGTTCTCCGAGATGTCTACCCACAAGAACTGAAATATTTTGTTTATCGAACTGATCAGCTGTTGAACAAACACAGATGAGTCAATGGGATTAGGAAATAGAGGAATGGAGTGGAAGGCTGCAAAGAGGGGACTTTCTTTCCACACCTGACTGCATCAACCCAGTCAAAGCACATTCAGGCACTTGATATTTACTTTGCTGGAGGCAGAAGAGCAGTATCATGCCTGTTTCTGTTTGAAGTTGCTAAGTTATGAAACCACAAGATCCATGGCAAACTCACAAATGAGCAGGCTTTGCTACCACCTCAAGAGTCATGAGATGGTCAAGAGGAACAGCAGTTCCACAGTGGACTTACCAGAAAAGGTAGAGGAAAAAGAAAAGCTTGACTATGCATGGCAGAGATAGATGAGCCAGTATAGTTATGCCTGTGGAGTGGTTTTGTCTGTAGATTTATGGTTGGAACTGGATGGGCTTTGAGGTCCCTTCCACCCCAAACCATTCTATGATTCGATAACAATCCACAGGAAGAAAAGAGAGGACACGTTGTATGTTTTAAGACCATTAGAAATGTCAGGTAGATATTTCACTCTTTCCCTGAAGATTTCCAGAGGAATTAAAAAATCAGTGGGTGCAGTTGTTCTTCTAAGAGGGATCCAGATGCTGCCTCCTAAAAAAAACAGTTTAAAGAAAAAACACCATACACAGTCTTATACTCTCAAATGTAACAGTTTGCCACCCATTGTCTTTTTAGAGGGTCACTACCACCAAACTTGACTTGATTTAAAACACTTTTCAAAAACTTGCTGTTCTAGGAATAACAGTAAATGTTTGAACTGGTCCCCCTGTGTCACAATTATAGTATTCGTAGATCCGATGTGAACAGTCTTCTCTGGAGAGCTGCAGCATTACTCTGGTAATAAAGTTAGGATTGAGGAAAAACCCTGCTGAAATATCTGACGATTCTGGGAAGATCTGCATTATGTAAGTTGTTTTCTCCAGACCTGTTTCAGTCTCTCTGTATTTTTGAATGACTGAAGAGATTTATCATGCAAGACAGTTTCCTGATAATCTACTCAACAAGTTATCACCCTCCTTCAGTGTGCTATTAGAAATGGATGGTTCACTTTTACAGTTCACTGCCATTTACTGCTCCCGCTGAGAGATTTCTTACAGCCTTGCAATAAAATAAGACTCATGTGGAAGTTCAGCTAATGTAAGATAAGGAAATAGCGACTTTCAGCTGAGACAAGCTTAAAAAAGTCACAGTTTTTCAGATTTCAGAGCAATTTGGCTTCATCTGACAAACTGCAGTTGGAGCCTTACCTAAAACTGTGAACGAGGTACCTTTCTGGCAAGTCCTGCTGTAAACACTCAAGTAATTCATTGATGCTATTCTTGTCTGGGTATGAGTCACCAGGCACATTGGTCATACCTCTGTACACGGACAAAGGCAGAGGAGATAGAATACTGAATAAAGTGCGTGGTTAAATTTAGTAATAGATTTTACTTCAGGCTGTTACTCAGATCTACTTCTTTACTTTGATGGCAATGTTGGGAGGCACATCCAGTCTTCTGTGAAATGCTTGAATTCATGCAGGTGCAAAACAAGTGATCACACCTGCTGGCGCTGATTTGCCTGTGTGACTCCACATTCTTCTTTAACCAATTCAGGCATGCAAGAAGAGCCTCATCTGCACCCAAGCAGAATCTCAGAATCATAGAACACTTTGATTTGGAAGGGACATTTACAAGCCATCCAGTCCAACCATCCTGCCCGAGTAGGGACATCTTTAACTGGATCATGTTGCTCAGAGCCCCATCCAACCTGATCAGGTTTCCAGGGATGGAACCTCCACTATCTCCCTGGGCAACCTGTGCCAGTGTTTCAACACTCTCATTGTAAGAAATTTCTTCCTAATAACCAGTCTAAATCTGCCCTCTTTCAGCTTACAACTGTTCCCCCTCATGCTATCCCTGCACTCTCTGATCAAGCCCCTCCTCATCTTTCCTGGAGCCCCTTTCAGCACTGAGAGGCTGCTGTAAGGTCTCCCTGCAGCCTTCTCCTCTCCAGGATGAACAACCTCAATTTTCTCAGTCTGCCATTGTAGGGGAGATGCTCCAGCCCTAAGATCATCTTCATGGTGCTAGTAGAACAAAGTAGAACAATGACATTTTGGACACCCATCTTTTGAGGTTTGTGGGAGGTGTATCCTAGATAAGGCACCATCACATGAAATGGCACACATTGCCTTGACTTGGAATAATCTGGTTCAGGCTAGGCATCAGAGGTAGACAGTTTGGTGATCTGTTTTCCTTCCTTGAGCCTCTGACTCATGATTTTCAGACAACAAGGTGTTTCAGATTAAGTAAGAATGCGAAGTGAGTTTGGCTTTCATTGTCACCTTTTGGAACAAAAAGGAAGAATGGTGTATGATTCCAAGAGGTTTTGTGAATTAAAGGTGTCCTTTAATGCCTGCATTAACCACAAGATATTTTCCCACTCCTTTACATCAAACTGGTGTAGCATTTTGCCTCACTAAGAGAACAGGTAACAATATATTTCTTACAAGAACACAAGAGGATTTCAATACCCTCTTTAGGTTTATGAATCACTCTGTGCAATGTTTATTGTTACTAAATATAGATACGAAAAGCACCAACCCATTTCATGGTATTTAAAACACAATGGCTCTTCAGGCTCTTCAGCCTTCCTCCTCTTTCAAGTGGGGGAAAATATTCAGTCTGCTGTATGTCTGTTGCCTCAGAAAGATGTATGTGTCTACAGTAAAATCATAAATGCTTGGTTGCCTGAATCGTTATAGATGTTGTCCTTTTGCCCACTGCAAAAGTGATCACTTCATTAGCTTAAGATAGACAGCTAAAATAAACATGATATACAGTGAGGTTGTTCTGATTTTGGCTGGATTCTCAGTCTATGGGGTTCCTTTTGCTCTGGGAAACATAAGATGTTATTTTCTGTTTGCAGAACTGGTGATAACTTACTCCACAGAGGACAGAGGGCTTACAGTGAACTGCATTTCAAAACATTGCTTAATCTTGGGGCACTATCTAGGATGGTCTCTGTTTCAGCTGAGGTTCAAGTTCACAACCCTTTGATGCTGTAAATGGAGCATGCTGGGCTGGTTGACGCAGTATGAAACGTACTGCAGGCTTTTAAAGAACAAATTAGCAAACTATCTGAGGGTCAGCATGCTCTAACACGTAAATATGATGAAAATTCAGAGGTAATGGCTTTAAAAGCTGATTTATGTTTTATTTCATATCCTAGAACTTCATTCACTCATATTGTCATTCTTGTGCCATCTGCTGATCTAGAACATCAGGTTATCTCAGCAAAGATTGTACACAAAAAGGGAGAAACAGCTTGAAAACTCTTATGCCAGCTTTGATCCTCATTGTAGTAATTTACAAGATATTTGAAGTGGATGTTATCCACTGGATATGATCATGGACAACCTGCTCCAGCTGATCCTGCTTGAACAGGGTGGGTCAGACAAGACAACATCTGGAGGTCCTTTCAAACCTCAATCATTTTGTGATTCTGTGAAGTTCACCTTCCCCCAGTAATCAAAGCCTTGTGCCTATTCTAATATGATTAAAAGTAGCAAGGTTGCTGTATCACATATAATTTTCTTCTGTTAACAAATTTTGAAGATGTGGATGAATTTTTAAATTATATTCTGAAAAATAGAAGGAAACTTAACGGTACCTCTGCAGTTCTTTACCCCTTTGGATCATTCATTGGATCAGTAGAGTGTTGTTTTCTTGTTTTTCCCAGTTATGGTACACTTTTAAATTTCAGTAGGAAAATGTTTCGAATATTTCAGGATTTGGCTTGTTCTTTTCTGCCTACAGTCTTATTTTTTGACCATAATTTCATTTGGTGTCCCTTCCCAGCAAAGGAAGAGGAATGTCGAACCTTTCTCTGTTCGCTGCCCGCACCAGTGTAACTACAGCATGATTACACCCTCAGTGCCAATCAAGATGACAAAAGAGTTGTTCAGTATGGGACGTTCTGTTCCAAGGCCAATTGCTTTGATACCTGCTTTTCTGTTCCTCCCGAGCTTTCTGCCTTGTATCTTCAGATCTCTTTAGGCTCTGTTTCTTCTCATAGATTATCTTCAGCACTGCACATATTGTCTTCATCCAGGAAATACAGAACTACATGAACTTAAGAAGCTTCTGAAATATATTTTATATGCCCTTTATGGTGTCTCCAGGGTAACTTCTTTTCCCACATCCAAAATATGCCGGTGACAGGCAAAAAATTGCATCAAATATCAAGAAGCTGCTGAATTTTCAGCAGTAAACTAATTGCTATGTGATCTTTTCTCCAGGCTTCTAATGCTAAGAAAGTAAAGGTTTCCCAGGTATTGCAAGGAAAGATTTGTCACCCTTTGGAGAATTTTCTCATGAGCAGCTGGTTATATAGAATGCTGTGGGAGGATTAAGTCACAAATTTCCTCTAAATTCTCTCTTAAAGACAAGATGTGAAAGGCCAGATGCATTCTGCTGAGAGCTGAAACACTAGGATCCTTGTTGAATCTACCTGGTTCTCATATTAATTAATTGATTTCTGTCATGCATCTTCTAATTATAGGCGGTTTACTTCCTATAGCTTCAATGTAATTTTTCTTTCAGGTAGGGAAAGTCCTGTAGCTGAAAATAAGATCACAGGCCAAGGCACATATGTTGAAGAGATCTAGACAATAACCCAGATACATGGCAGAGTCATCAAAGATAAGAATCCTGTCTTTCCTTTCCAAAACAAGTTGTGTAGCTGATTTGTGAAGGGCTGCTGTTGGATTTTATTGCTGCGCCATGAAAAAAATGCTGTTCCAGAAAAATCAATAATACCCAGACAGAGGACTGAATGATAAATTGTGGGGTCCACTACCTCATCTGGATTCTTTCCAGTGACTTGATTCCACTACACCTCGGTTCTTGAAAGAGGAAGAAAACAATTCCCTGTCGCAGTGAGATCAGAGAATAACTATAGGAGGTGTTCAGATGTTTACAACAGGAGGACTGTGTGATGACACACATGCCCAAAAGAAGTGTCCAGAGAACCTTGAAGAAGCAGATTGAGCTGCAGCCCTCAGAAAAACTGTCTACCGAGAATCCCATTAAGATTCAAATGCCTGCTTAAAAACAAAGAAAGCTTCAGTCTCTGATTCCTTCCCATTCTTGAGTAAAATGCATTGCAAGAAGAATAACATCTGTATCTATAAGGGTGAGTTACTTTTTATGCTTCAATGTAGGGGCTGGTTTATGCAGGCGATTAAGGAGACCAGAGGGAGCTGCACAAATTATAATGAGCAATCCAGGCAATATTACTTTGGGGTCATTTTTTATTCTTTTCTACTGCTTAATGTCTAAGCTCTACTGCTGATCTTTGCAGCAGGCAGATGGCAACATAAATTTCTGTTCTCTTTTCCTTCTTTAGTTAAGTCTGACATACCAGAAAATGTAATCAACCCAGCAGATAAAACATCACTAGTGCTGCCACAGAGCTGGAAACTTGCCCTGGTAGGATTATACAGCTGCTTGTGTTGACCAGTCCGTCAGCATGCTTCACAAATTAATTTTCTTTTAATTGATTAAAGATGATTGCCTCTTAAAACCTTAGCTGCAAAAGTTTGCCCTTATTACTATTACCATAGAGGAACAGTAAATGAGATGGTGAAGGAAGTGGGAAAGTTAGTGGGTTTAGAGTAGTTTGGACAGCCACTGGTCTTCTATTAGTTTACCATGTTAAACTGTCATTAGAGATGGACCAAACAGGAGACAGAAATAAATCTCAGATGGAAAACACCGAGAAAATACAGCTTTGCAGAAATCTGAAGCAAGTGGAATTCTGGCATGTCAGGCAATGCAAGGTTTACACTGGAAAAGAGGAGGATTTGGCTCTTTGTTCCTAGTGACTTGTGTGTATAAAACATCTCAAGTGTATTTGTGCAGTTTCTTAAGCTGGAGCCTTAAATCCCAAACTTAACACCCAGTCAGTCTGACATCGTACTAATCTTTCAGAAGTACAAAAGTTGAGAGGAAGTTACTTCTGCCTTCCAGTAAGGCACGATCTGAAGTGACACTGCCCTGACGTGAGGGTTGATATCTCCTCTAGCATCTCGGGATTGCATAGGATTGGTATAACCTGAGCTGCTAGTGTTTACCCATACACAGGTCCAGTACCACACCCTTGGCTGAAATTACAGCTTGTGATGAGGAATTCTCACCTATTAAATGTGTCAGAAATGAATCTGAAAATATATGTTAGAGTTGTGTCAGGTCTACGCCTTCAGAGAGCATAAGACAGCAAACATGACAGCACAAATCAGCCAGTAATAAATGTTTTTGGGGAACAGGCTGTCAAAAGCTTTTGTTGGCTTAAAGAATTTTGCTGTAGACCTTCATATGATTTTAGTTGTGAGTAATGGTAACTAAAAAACATTGTGAAGCCAACTATGATTAAAGGAAAGAGAAGGGAGTCTCCATATTATGAAAGAAAAATGGAAAATTAATACTTTTGGTGTCAGGTAACCAGAGGTGAGAGCAAATGTCTCCATTCAAGATGCACAACGTAAGTGGATGAGTGCAAACACTTTTTCCCCATATATCTAAGCATGAGTTCACAGCCCTTTTTTTTGCTTTAAGCAGCATATATGCACAAGAATAGAATAGAATAGAATAGAATAGAATAGAATAGAATAGAATAGAATAGAATAGAATAGAATAGAATAGAATAGAATAGAATAGAATAGAATAGAATAGAATAGAATAGAATAGAATAGAATAGAATAGAATAGAATAGAATAGAACAGAACTATTTCAGTTGGAAAGGAACTACAACGATAATCTAGCCCACCTGCCTGACCAGTTCAGGGCTGACCAAGTTAAAGCAGGTTATTAAGGGCATTGTCCAAATACCTCTTAAACATTGACAGGCTTAGGGCACAGGCCATCTCCCTAGGAACCCTATTCCAGTTTTTGACCAACCTCTCAGTAAAGAAACACTTCCTAATGTCCAGTGTAAACTTTCCCTGGTGCAGCTTTGAACCAAAAGGGAATGAAGTGATTTCGTGTCACACACACCCCTGTGACGTTGTACTGCTGCACAGTGAGTGCTGCATGCACTTTGTAACCTTTGCAACCTTTGCAGCTGGCAGAGCGGTTGTCAGCTGTTAGATCTACAGCTGAGGTGAGTTAATAAAAAGCTTATCTGAGTGGTGGTGAGCAGGTGAGAAGAAAACAGTGCTCTAGAGATTTGGCAGGATGATCGTACTATAGAGAAAAGGCCACTATTTCAGTTGTGATGGTTTTCACATCTTTAATTAGCCTGCTAACCATACCTCCTGGCCCACTGTAGACTTGGCTAAAGTCCTGCTTGAAGAGATCTATTCAAAGTTAGAAACAGATAGTTACCCCTCCTGGTTGATACTCTGCCTTTCAGACCAATTTGAATCCAGACCTCAAACCATCCGCTTTGCCCCACTGCAGCACAAGAAATGAGTTGCACAGTGGTTGTTATGCCCGTGTGTTCGCCTTTAGAACCCAGGGAGCTGCAGACGGACAGCGGAACGAGCTCCCAAGCTTCTGCTTCAATGCACAAGTGAGCACAAAAGGTGTCAGGTTGCAAGAAGGATCGACATGATGGAAATAGCTCCCTGCAATACTCCAAGTACTATAAGCTTTGTTATATTCTGTCCACGGGATATAATTTTTGCCCCGTACTTAAGTAAGGCACATAAGAATTTGACATACGCATATTAACACTTCTTAAAACTAGATAAAAACTTCAGTATTTTATTCTGACTTAATGCTTGTGACTTGCAGTTTAAACATTGTGATTGCAATATTATCGTTCAATGTAGGTGTAATTGCATGTTGCTTTACACAGGAGTTCTGATTTTTGTTTGAAGGAGCATTCAGGAACCCTGTATATATTTAAATTATATGCAGTGCCATTGTAAATCTTTACAAAATCAGTTATTAGGGAAATAAGTGATATGTTGTCTTCGTAGAATGTAAAATCTATGTCATCCATTACAGATTAAGTGCAGCAAATAATGACTAGCTGACAAAAAGTAAAACTGCAAATTAACTTTTGCAGTGGGAGGAGGTGAGGCAAAGACCAGGGGTGTCTTCCTGGCACCTCTTCCTCACACTTCACGGGCTTTCCTGCCTTGCTTTCTGTTTCTGTTCTCTTCTTAGAATTTGCCATTTCGAAGAAGTTGTGCTGGCAACAGCCAGCTGGGATCCTAATTAAGGCTTCTGAATTATGTTCTAATTTTGTTTCAGTGCTGCAAGGGTAGAAATAATTTATCTCCCTGGACTAACTGCAGCATCATGCCAAAGACTTAAAATCCTCAGCTAGAGGTAGGGGATCAGACCTATCAATCTCTTACCTTCAAACTGCCCTCTTAAGCTTTAGGAAATATCTTTTCCTCCATCACTTCTTTGGAACAAACAGTGAAGAAAGGACCAGAAGAGGTTTCCCACTCTCTGCTTTCATACTCATCTATTTCCCAGGGTGGAATCAAACAGATGCAGCTTCTGGCTCACAGCATCTCTGTGGCCTGTCAGTGTTGCATTTAGCTGCTGTTTGCAACTTCTGGAGCAGCATGAGATACACAGACTTCATTTTTCACCAGCTGCTGGGTATTTTATAAATAGAACTGGATAGGAGAAACACTTGCTTCTTTTCAAAGATCCTACTGGTTGATAAGGCTCACTTTCCATTGTGTAATTCACCATCTTTCAATGCACTTTCAGTCACAAAGCACTTTCTCCAGGTCAAAAACTTGACTTAAAGTCAAAAAGTATTTTAAAAAACCTATTTATTTTGTCTCCATAGGTTATGGTTTCAAGTTTCTCTGCAATCATTAAAGCTAGATAAGTGGTCTTTTGGAGAAAGGGTCTGACTGCTTTGTTTACAGTGAGTGTCGTGATCCTTAATATCAAAGGTTTCCAGATCTCCTGTGCCAGCCACACTTTGCTAAGAATGACAACTGAATTCAATGCATTCTCCTCCTTCTGTTTGTGAGGTGACTTAAAGCAGCAAAATCTTTGGGACAGACATTTTCTTAACTGTTGTGTGCTAAAAACATCTTCCATAATCACCACTGCAGTTAATAATAAAAACATGGACTAAGGCTGCTAATTCACAATAACTAGCCTCACAGAAAGTGTGATATTTGATTCTTCTCCATGGAAAACACCAACCAAGTGAATATCCACAGTACTTTATAGGTGTTTGAAGCAAGAGTTACATGAGAGAAGTCAAGAATTACACTCCTGCACAGAAACACAGACCTCAAAGTCTTACTCATTTGCTAACATTGCTTCATGTCTCTATGCCTGACTGTTATTCTTAAGTTAGAATAGAATAATAGACTCATAGAATCATTAAAGTTGTAGAAGACCTCTAATATCATCAAGTCCAACTGTCAGCCCAACACCATCGCGCCTACCAAACCATGTTCTGAAGCACCACATCTACATACTTTTTCAATACCTTCAGGGATGGAGACTCCACCACTACCCTGGGCAGCCTCTTCCCGTGCTTCATCACTCTTCCAGTAAAGAAGTTTTTCCTAATATCCAATCAAAACCTCCCCTGTCACAACTTGAGGACATTTCCTCTCCTTGAGGCTTATATGAATCTAAATATGTGCCAGATGGGAAGTGCTGTATGAACAGAAAATACAACGTATTTGAGCATATGTGCATGCATAGGACCTCTGTATAGGTAGACCTGGAGGTTATCTTACATAACTCTCTGCTAAGTCCTGCTTTTTAAACTTTTTTTCAACTCCATTGTTAAAATCTGTGATTGCTGGTGCTACATTAACATTAATTTGGATAAATTTTGTTCTTGAAATAAATTAAATGCTTAATGTTATGCTTTGAGATAGCAGCAGCAGAAACCATCTGTGAAAGAAGAATTTGTGGCTAGGATGTGTGGTGCTAGTGAAAATTTTACTACCCACACAATCATTAATAAACCCACACACTTTTTTTGCATACATAAAGTGCTGTATAAATAAAGACAGTGTGACTAGAGGGAGATAACTCATTGACAAAGAATCTTGAAACCCTGTACTCTGTTTGGTGGAAGAGTCATGTCAGCACTGAGTCTCCAGCTAGGGATTGCTGTGCTGTTTTTCTGGTCTCTATGAAGACTTCTAATAGGAAGAACCTTCTAAACCTTTCTCAAAGTGCTTACCAAGACCACAGGTGGGAGGTCAAGGCGCTGTAAGATGGAGATTTACCATTTCTGAAACATGAAGGCAGGCACACCCAGGCAATCCCCCTTGCCATATGACACACGGTGCTGTAGGTACAACACCACTATCTCACATTGAGAAGAGGCTCTACCAAAATCCTCACCAACACTCCCTGTTGCATCTCTTCACATCTGTCAGCAATTGCATCCTGCTCCAGTCTCCAATTTAACTCCTTATCTTTTCACTTTAGGCTTTTCACATTAGGAAAAAAATTTTTGACAGAAAGGGTCATGGGGCACTGGAACAGGCTGCCCAGGGAGGTGGTTGAGTCAACTTCCCTGGAAGTATTTAAGGTATGGGTGGATGAGGTGCTGAGGGGCATGGTTTAGTGTTTCATAGGAATGGTTGGACTCGATGATCCGGTGGATCTCTTCCAATCTGGTTATTCTATGATTCTATGATTCTATTTGCTAGTTTCCAGTGAGCACTCCTTTTCCTAGACCAACACTACAGTTAAGTTCTACTCAAACCGCACTGTTGTATGGGCAGCTAGGTGGCTCATGGGGCTAAGGCAGCCTCAGCATCCTCTGCTCCTCATGTTGCACAGAGGAAACACCTCCACTTACTGCTGTGAGATAGCTTGAAGGTAATGTAGAGTATTCATTGTTTGCAGGAAAACAATCCATCTAAGTATAATGGTGCCTAAACAGATAGTTATTTTTGTGCGTAAGCTCTGATACAGTTTCTGCTGTTCTAAGCTGAAATGGATTTATTCTTTTTTATCACAGATCAGTTGGGAAAAAAAAAAAAAAGAAAAAGCTGGGAAAACACAATAGTGAGTGCCAGCTCTGTTTTTTTCCCCTTCTCCACACAAGCTAACCCAGAGGTTCAGATAAGCTGGGGACAAAAACAGGAAATCAATGATCTGTCATCAAGGGCTCCCAGCAGCTCCCTTTCTAATTGTGTCCCACAGCAGCAGACAGCATCAGGCCATGTGGAGAAGTCACCATCCCAGAGCTCGCCGTGGCCACTGGAAGTCTTGCTGGGAGCATGGACTTTGTGTCACATCAACTTTTGCCTGTTTTAGATATTTTGATTTCTTCACATCCTCTCACAATTTGTCAAAGAAGGCCCATTACTTCTCTCAGCTATGTCTCACGCACCATGATAACTTTGAATCACTTCTACTCTAACGGAAAGGAATAAAATAAATGTCTGGGTTGTTGCAATGCCACTACCGCTTAGAAAGAGCTGTGCCAGTCCTGCAAGTCTCTTTGATTTGAATGGCCAGAGTAGAGTGCTAACCATTGCTGGTCCTCTTTCCTTGGACTCAAAAGGCAGAACAAGGTTTTATAGTGGCAATTTCCAGCTCCTTGGGAGGCTTTAACTCTATCTCCGCCTTATCTACAATTGCAGATGCAGGATTTTCCCATGTTACACACGTCTCAGGAGAAGATTTGAAAGTATTTCATTATTAATAACTATAGCAATATTATCCAAGGAGTGTGTCTGGGGGAAAAAAACAGTTATCCAAGTAGCTCTGACCAGTGTTCAGGAGAAAGCCAACTCCACACCTGACTGGGCAATGAAAACAAATTAGCATGACTGTTGCCCTTATAGGAGAAATTAAGCTGGATTTTGCTCTCTTGGTAAGAGGTTAACAGAGAATTTTTTTCTAGCAAGTGACAAATTACCCCATGAAAACAAGTCTCTCAGAGTGCTCACATATAGCACATTCCAGAGGAGGTGTGAACTCAAGATAACTTTTTCCTTGGGTTAAACAATCCCTCAATCTTTTCCATAAAGCTGAGAAATAATGAGTCTAAATTTTTAACCAGACCCTATTTAAATAAATATCATATTTTTAATACATGAAAAAGCATTAGATTTTCATATAGAAAGCTATGGTTTCTCACTGCTAAGCAGTCTCTCTGCAACAACACTGCAGCCTAGTGTAGGTCACTTCAGGGAAAAGATGATCTGTGTAGGAGTAAAAAGAGAGTTTCTGTTCAAATGCTTGCTCATTGACTGAATTGTCTCTGGCCTTTTATTGCCATGGAAGCATAATGTAAGATAGAGCAGCTCTGGCAGTTCAAAGATAGCACAGGTGAGCCAGCCTGTGCTAAGCAGGAACAAAATCAGAGGTATATGTCAGCAACCTTCATGCAGTTTCTGAACAGAACACACTGCCTTGTGTGCAAAGCAGCTTGATTATAACCAAGAATTTGGCCCTTTGTTTAGGAAGTTTGATGATATAACATTGGCCTCTTAGCTGAAAAGCTCTAGATCATCAGATCATTAATACCTTTCAGTTTTTTGTCAAACAACGGTGAAAACTCCAAACAGAACTTGGGGCAAAGTTCACGAAGCTGGCAACAGTCCTGGGAACATGCGCCAGGAGTTTAACTCAGACTTCAATGATTTCTGTTTATCCATGTCACTACCCAAAATGGCCAGAGATGGAAAACAACAGTGGGCATCACTGCAGATTAAATCTCTCTGGTTTTAGTTCCTTCTGCATTAAAAAGTGTCTTATCACTTTAGAAGCATAATGTGTGGTTCTCCTGTTGAACAGAGAACAGCTTGAACTTGGGAGATGCAAGTTAACTTGTTTTCCCTGTTTTCAAATTTTGTATTCTCTATGCAGACATGGAGATTTCTGTTTCATAATTTTCTCATGTTCTTTCTGACACACATCCCAGGAGCACGTACAGAACACAGCAAAGCTGTTGAAACATTCATACAAGCTTTGAGGCGTTCTAGTTATCACAGAATCACAGAATCACAGAATAACCAGGTTGGAAGAGACCCACTGGATCGTTGAGTCTAACCATTCCCACCAATCCCTAAATCATGCTCCTAAGCACCTCGTCTACCCTAACCTTAAACACCTCCAGGGACGGTGACTCAACCACCTCCCTTGGCAGACCGTTCCAATGCCTAACCACCCTCTCCGTGAAGAACTTTTTCCTAATCTCAAGCCTAAATCTCCCCTGGCGGAGCTTGAGGCCATTCCCTCTCATCCTGTTCCCTGTCACTTGGGAGAAGAGGCCAGCACCCTCCTCTCCACAACCTCCCTTCAGGTAGTTGTAGAGAGTGATAAGGTCTCCCCTCAGCCTCCTCTTCTCCAGGCTGAACAACCCCAGCTCTCTCAGCCGCTCCTCATAAGATTTGTTCTCCAGCCCCTTCACCAGCTTCGTTGCCCTTCTCTGGACTCGCTCCAGAGCCACAACATCCTTCTTGTGGTGAGGGGCCCAGAACTGAACACAGGATTCGAGGTGCGGTCTCACCAGTGCCGAGTACAGGGGGAGAATAACCTCCCTGGACCTGCTGGTCACGTTGTTCCTGATACAAGCCAAGATGCCATTGGCCTTTTTGGCCACCTGGGCACACTTCTGGCTCATGTTCAGTCGGTTGTCAACCAGCACCCCCAGGTCCTTCTCCTCCTGGCAGCTTTCCAGCCAGGTTTCTCCTAGTTTGTACCTCTGCTTATATCTTCTTGAGTCCCATCTTCACCAGATACCTTACTAGTACTTGCCTGTGGCAGCACAGTGTAAATCATGCAGCTCAAATTCCCAGTTAAGGTGCATGCATGTTGTTCTAGGTGCACCATGAAGCATCATTCTTTTGTACCAGCAAGTAACTGGCACCAGAAGCCTCTGTGTGTCTGTGTGCGTGCACATGTACAAGTGTGTGTACTGAAAAATGAAAACAGTACCAAAACTCAGGTCCTCGTGTTCTGCTTCCTGCAAACACCACGGTAAGTCCCAGAGGTGCTCAAGTCCTGTGTCCCTGTAGTGCACTACATAATGCTATAAACAACTAGGAACAATTAACACATAATAAATAAAAAGCTAATAGCTATAAATAGCTTTAAGAGTTGTCTGAACAAGTAAATAGTTTTATGTCATTTTACTATCTGTCAAACCACACACGTCTGAAAACAGCTACGAAGTTTTTTTTTCCTCTCCAATACCCAGTTTAATAAGCTCCTGTGAGCATTGTGGGGCTACTTCTGTGACAAAAGGAATCAAGTTCTCTCAAACTAACAATTCTATGAAAATGGTTTCAAAAATCATGTCAATACAAACTTGCTAATAAAGATATGGCTTACTGAGAGTTTAATCTCTCCTTTCCCAGAACCAGAAAGCTGAAGTTTTCTCAAATGCCTAGGAGAGATTCTGAATAATTACTGCCACAGGTAAACCAGCCTACAAGTAGTTCGACTTGCTGATAGCCCAAGCCCACATTGTGACACCACTGATTGGATGTGCACAGAGAACGGATACTTCTTTGCACATCCAGAGCCACCAAGTCTAAAAAGGTGCTGTGTAGGGGTTCCTGTCTTCTGCTGTTACTATGTCAAGTGATACAGGCCACAGGTAATAATATTGGCAAGGCAGGTGTGAACTGGAAAGATGTAGATTAAGCAAATTGTCCTGGCAAGCCACATGGAGGAGATCCTCATGGTGGAACTCAGCAGAACATCAGGAGACCTGCCAGCAGCATGAACGTTTTGTAAATTTGTCTCAGTTGTGCTCGACTGTCCATGAATAACAAACCACAATAAATGGTGAAAGCTGAGATTTTTCATGTGGGCAATGCCAGCCAAACATTTGGTTTCCAGTTGGAAATGGCTCTTCATTTAGAAATTTCATTCCACTTGGTTCAAGAAAATAGATGTTAGAACATCCTACCACACTTTAATCTGAAATGAAATGTTTTTCTCTACATCAAAATTCAGAAATTTGTGGGGTGGGGAGTTGGAGGGATTTTAATAATTTTTAAAAACAAAAAATACCATCAATCATTTGAAAGGTTCTCTTTGCAACTCTGGCTTCTGATGGGATTTGGGGTATCCTTTGCTTTGCCAGCTTAATTTGGAGCTATAGCTGTCACTGGCTGTTTGTGTTACACCAGTGGGTTTCTGACCTCGGATGGGCTCTACTCTACCAAATACTGCAACAGCTCCCTTTCAGACCCTGGGTATCTTCTGCCTCCTCCTTTGCTCTGCTTGCTGCTGCCTTCTGCAGAAATTTGCCACAGATAAGCTGCTCTAAAAGGGCAAACAGGCTTCCTGTGCTGATCCCTCCAGTCCTGTTCTCACAGCACCACAATCCCGAAAAAGCCAGTCCTGCCAGATGCAAGTGGGTCAGCATAATCTGCCCCCATCCACAACTCTCATGATAACCAGCAAAAGATGAGCCAGGACAGATTGTTTTCAATGACAGACTCTAACTTCTGCTACTCTCCAGTGCCAGCGATTACTTTAGCCAGAGCATGACCATATTCACACACAAGATTAGCCTTTTCCATGAATACCAGGACAGTTTTCCCTGTAACGCACTAGTTTCTTTCCCCTTAAAAGTCCTGAGAAAACCTCTGCTGGCACAAATTATCCTGAGTCTACGGAAATCAACAGAGCTCTGACAATTTTTATTCCAAGTCAGGTTCTTCTGTCACTTGGGAAGGAGAACCACCTGGCATGAGGGTAACCTGATAGGAGAATTCAGGTCTTTGTCCCTGCCCTTGGACCTGCCTAACTAAGAGGGAAAGTAGAGTCCAGGGAACAAGAGCGAAAGGGCAGCGCCTTGTTTAACAGAAACAAATGCCATCATTATGTTATCATCATCTGCAATAGACTTAAATGAGCTTGGAGTCAGGATTGCATTGAATCAGGTTGCATGACCTCAAGAAATCCCCATCTAGTTTCTGCTTGTTTTTGAGTAAAAACAGTCAGGAAGTGGATACAATACCGCTTTCTTTCATTGGATGTGTCGGGAAATGTGATTGATGGGCTAGACGGATAGCCTTAAGGTTTGTGCTGGCAAAATAACTTTTCATGTCTGATAGTGCACGGTTGCACATCTCACAAAACCTTGTCCAAGGAACAGTAAAGAGCCTTTTGAATTTAAAAAACAAAAAAGTAAAATCAAGATTAGGACAGGGAAGTATAGAAATTCTTCTTGGACATTATTTTCTTAATATTTAGATATAATCTGCCTAATCCAGAAGTATCTGTTCATGTTCATAACAAATACACTTTTGTGCTCTGCAGCAGTGTCCAAAAATGAGGTAGTAAGTATTGCTTCCTGATCACATACAACTGGAGTTTTATCTGTGCCAAGATCATAATATGAAGACTGGAATAAAACTACAAGCAGATGAGAGAAAGGGCACACACCTTTCGCTAGCCTTTCCATCACCGAGCTCCAATATCATGCTCTAATAAAGCTTTGCTGCAGCTTTGTTTTCAGAGAACATTTATATTCTATTAGAGAAGAGCAAACAGCTCTAACAATAGCTTTGTGTCAGGCCAAAATTGCTGTATTCTTGATGTTAATGCAGACTATTAAAAGAAAAAGTTCAGCCAATGCCCCCTGGCTTCTGAGAGAGCTGGGCTGGAGCAATCTGGGTGATTCAGTTCCAGTTTGAGAGCTTTTCTATACAGAGGATTTCAAACCTCCTGATTCCACCAAGAGAGATCATACCTGCTAAATTTGCACTAAACTGAGAGAGGCTGCAAGTGCCTTGGCAATCAAGGTTAAACCACAAAAATATCATAGCAATTTGGAAAAAATTAGAAGAATAGAAAGAATGGAAGAATTATAATTCTGTAGGGACTAGAGTAGGGCAAAAATAAAACATATCTGCAGAAAAGGTGGCAACTTGAATTACAAACTGAGCTAGATGATGTGCCTCTGTCAAAGAGGCAAGCATCGAGCGAAGGTGCCCAGGCTGGCAGCCTGGTCTGCAAAAGCTGGTGGATTTCACAGGGCTAGGAAAACCTGAGCTGAAGTGTCCATTGCAACACAGGAGACTCAGACATTAGGAAAAATCTTTTAATTGAAAGTGTAAGAAATCGGTGCAGTTAATTGCTTGGGGATGCATCACAAGAGATTTTGAAAATCAAGTGAATCAGCACCTGTGGGGAATAGGTGGAAACAACAAAGGTAAAGACAGTTCTGTCCTGAAGAAAGGGTAGGGGATCAGTGAGCCCTCCTCTCCCACTTCCCACAATCACATCTCTGGGTACTGTACAGGAGTTTGGGCTTGAGATCCCAGAGCCAACTGGAGTTGCAGCCTGTTGAAGCTTGTGCAGGAGAACAGTGTGTTTTCCATGAACTTCCCTAGAGTGTCTTCATTTTAATTCATTGCCTAACAGGCTGCACAACGTAAAGAGGAAGGCAGCACTCCAAGGAAAACATCCCTGACTGACCTTCAGTGTTCCCAGTTAATCCCTTTGCTCAAGAGGCCAACTCACTCCAACCTAGTGCCAGAGTGCCGATTACTTCCCATGATCAAGGAGTTCAGTTACAGGACTTAAGCTAAAACAACAATAGATGCAACCACTAACTCTATGCCTTCTAGGACACATACACATTACTGCCATGAAAGTGATACTCACCACATCCATGAGATATGGAAGCCTAGAAAGTGTCATTATTGAGCCAGATCAGTAGTCCATCTAGATAATCAGGCTGTGACTGCTGTTTGGCTGCCCCTGTGTATAATATTTCCTTGTAGATCATCTCTTTTCTCCAGAAAGGCACCTTTGGAGGTAGTTCCACATGCTGGCACTAGGCAGAAATGCAGCAAAGCAATATATCTTGCAGTCATGAATGGTTTTGCCCAGGTAGAATCATTATAAAGTGCACAGACAGAGTTATAGGAAACAGTTCCCTCCAGCCATACTGAAATCATACTCCTTTCTGAGGTTGAATCTAAATGATATTTTACATCCCATCATTCATTAAAGGGCTAGGAATTGGGGAAAACAGATCATTTCTCTGAATAATCCTTTCTGTTTGAAAGAGCACCCTTTTGCAGGCTTGCTAAGGATGTTTTCTTTTTTTTCTCACCATCTACAGGACTCTACGACCCAAACAGCAGGGAAGCATTTTAAGTAAATCACCCCAGCCTGACTTCAAAGGCAAGTGAGCTGGACAAGATGTGCCACAGGATTTAACATCTGTGCTATTCCTACGAAGCATTGTTTTGGCCTTCATACTTAGTGAGGAGACACCCACATGTGTTTTCCACTTTCATTGTGAAAGCAGGAAATGTTTAATTGAAATCAAGCTTAACCTACTTTGTTTTCTCTTCATGGTGAAGTAACCTCAGCTGCTGAGAGGCCCGATCTAAGAGTCTTGGCACCCAAACGGCCTTATCCGGCTAAGGGATGGAGCTGGAAAGATCCAGAAAGATCCATTGGGATGATATACGAGACTCTAGGGTATGGGAACAAATTAAGTTGTGTACCAGGGAGGGTAGAACTTGTTGTATTGCTAAGGAAATTCAACGTGAGTAGTTCTACAAGGCCAAATTGTTCCCATTTATACAGAATGACAGAAAATAGGAAGGGCAAGAACCTCACCAGGGAAGTGAACTTTACCAAGGAAAGTGGTTAAGTCACCATCCCTTAAGGTATTTAAAAGACAGGTAGATGAGGTGCTCAGGGATCTGGTTTAGTAGTGGAAAAGTACAGTTGGATTTGATAATCTCAATGTTCTTTTCCAACCAAACAGTTCTATGATTCTCACCAGGAGATGAGGTCCACCTGCCTTACTCCAGTCCGTCACTCTGATGAGCTGCAGCAACTTGGAATTATGAGTGCTAAAGCAAGGGCAGTTGTGGATATTGTACACCAGGATCCTCCTCAGACCCAGCAGCAACAACTTGCTGCACCAAATTAGATTAAGAAACTCAGAGATGTTACTGATTTATATCCTGACTTGATCAGGGCAAAGTAATGACACTCCATCCAACTTACTATCCAAATTTTACCACGTGGTGCCTTTCATTCGCTTAGGACTGAAAGGCTTTACAGTCCCCTTTCTCTGGCCATACAGTAATACAAATCTTTGTATTATGCATCTATAACACAGAAAATAGTCCTATGGTCTTGACTGGTTTGGGAGGAAGTTTAAGGCTGCAGATTCTTTTTCCAAGGACAACTCCACTTCCAATCACAGATTGTTATATGTCAAAAACAAGTTTGCTTCACCAACAGTGATGCTCTCAAGTGCTTTTGCTATGGTCCTCTTAGGGAAAAAACTGTGTAGCAGGAACTTTCTATGCATTGATAGTAAGTAAAGTTCCTGGAGGTATCCACCAGGCTGCTTTGGAAAACTCTATAGCATCAAGACAGGCTTTGATCAATGTATTCTAAATAACATAATTATTTCCATTAGAATTTTCGCCAATTCAGATATTCTTGAAACTGAAGTATTCTTCAAATAATTCAGGGTTTTGAATCAAATCTCTCCATATAATTTTATTGCAGAAGAGGAGTGACCCAAGTCAAACTGGAAGCAAATTAACATTTGCAATTTTATTAGTTTTTCCAGCCAGGTGTTAACTTTCTCATTTGCAGGGAAATTTTGAGGCAGGCTTGTTGAAGCTGCGAAGAGCTGTTTAAAACCGGTTGGGATTGTCGTATCTATTAACATAATCACTGGCATTTTTCTATAGTTTAGATGTGGTCTTTAGTGCTTAGAAGAACAGCAGCTAGAATATAGTGCCGGTCGTGATCCCATTATCAGATCCACCTCTGTCCATCAGAACATAATCCCTGCCTCGTATAGCATATTAAAGTGGGCCAGAATTGCTTCCTCTGTTATACATGGGGAAACTGAGATAAAAAAAGAAAAACATCACTTAGAAAGCAGAATTCCCTTCTTCCATTGAGCTTCCATCTTGCAGCAAAAGGAAGGATAAGAGACAATGGATTCCCTAAATATACTGACATGTTTCTGCATCCAAAGTGAGAAGAGGATGGAAGGATTAATCCTGTATATCAGTGCTATGATAGTGCAGATTTGTCTCAATCACTTTAATGCCACTTCTTGTTTTTCCTTCACTCCCACTTCAGCCCATCCTAAAATCACCCCATGCTATAAATATTTGGCCGCTTCCTCCTGTTTTCTCCAGCGAAGTTGCCCAGAGCTCAGGGCAGAACAAGAGTGTGAAGCACTGTGGCTTATAGAGTTGAAGCACAGCAGTATTGTTTCCTCAGCTTTAGAGGCTATAAAATGGTAAGCACAAACCTGTTGTCATGACAATGAGTGTGATGATAAATGGGGGTTTCTCAACATAGTTCAAGTGTTGAGAGAAAGGTAACCAGGACAGCAATAAACACTTGACAGATTTCACTGAGTTGAGGAACAAAGCAGCACAGAGTCTGAAAAGCACTTACAGTAGAGACAAATTGTCCATTATTGATGAAATGACCCAGACTTTCCTATCTGAACGGATGGACACAAGTGCTGTAGTGGGCATGAGAAAGAAGCCGGGAAGCACAGAAAAAGGTCTGTGTAGGCTGTTCCCACAGTCCAGCCTAAGTCCCATGTATTAATCCAAAGTCCTCCTAAACTAGCAGGAGGTTCTCCAGCAAGTAAAAACCTAATCAACAGAATAAATGCCAATCTATAGAGTGAAATACAAACATTACAGTGTCATCACGCAGATCTCCACCCAGAACACAGACTGGATTATTGAGTCTGTAGGGAAGAAGCATTGGGACAGGTTCCTTGATAAAAATGGTTAATTGAGGGAAAAATATCTCTTGGCAAACCTCAGGCTGGCTGGTTACAAATGTGCTTAAGAGAAGAACTGTGGTAGTAACTGTAGTTGGACTTTCTGCTTACTCTTCTGCCTGCCTACAGTCTTTGCAACACTGTCAGCTAGAGAAAACTCTATAACACCTCCCTCACGCTCCTACAGCGCTTTCAGTCAGAGACACTTTATTCAATATCAAGGAGTTACATGTCCTCCTGATGGTAATAGGAGAGTAGCTGACATACACGACTCTCTAGAATCTGTGCTGATCAGCACAAGGGATGGTCACCCACACAGAGAGTCAGCAGCACCTTCCTGGTAAAGATACCAACCTCCTGCCCTACCTCAGAGGTGATGGGTAGACAGAGATGAATTAAAAAGGGCAAGCATGGAAGCTGAGGACCTATGGTCACATCTTGCTCCCTCTATTCATGCACCCAGCCTGCACAAGGGAAGCTATTCCAGACTGACCTAACACCTGCAGATGGACTTTTCTTTGTGGTTGCAATGCCACACTCAACCCATACAACCAGGAAAGCCAAAAGAAAAAGCTGTAGATCAAATATTTAGTACAGTCAAATGCTTTCAGATTGCCAAAGAGGTGGGAAATGGAGAGAAATAGGAGAAGAGAAATCAACAAAACTGCTGATACTAGTGAGTCCCGGAACAATACTCTCCATCTCTTCCACAACCCCACTACTCATCCAGGATTTCTTTGCAGCCTGCTATTTACAGAATCACAGAATCACTTGGTTGGAAAAGACGCACAGGATCATCGAGTCCAACCATTCCCATCTGCAACTAAACCATGCCCCTCAGCACCTCATCCACCCATCTTCTAAACCCCTGCAGGGATGGGGACTCAAACCCCTCCCTGGGCAGCCTCTGCCAGTGCCCAATAACCCTCTTTGTGAAAAATCTTTTTCTAATGTCCAGATTCCCTTCAAGCTGGGTGAGTTTGAACTGAAGGAACAGTGTACAAGTCCGACAGTCACAACCTAAAGACCCAGGGTGCTGATCACTGCAAGAAGCAAGCAACAATGAAAAATTCTGAGCCTGCTCATTATGTTTAACCTATTTCCCTGTTTAATCAAACCAGTGACAGTGGGAGCGCCATGGTATGACCTGAAAACAGGCTCCCTCAAAATGTATAGTGCTTTGGCTAGAGGATTTCTTTTTTTTCTTTTCTCTTATGTTCATGAACTATTTACCTTTAGTCCTAAGGAAGCAGATAATAGTTTTTTTTGAACAAAGACAGACTGATAGTAATAGACTTCTCAGTTGGTAGGAGGGTTTTCTTTGTTTTCAAGTCAAACACCACTGGCTCAGATCCAGCCAGCTGTCGAGTTTCTGCATGTGGCTCTCAAGCGAGGTTTTAAAACTACATCCAGCATTGTTTAATTGATGAAGATTCATATTTTGGAGCATTGTAGGGTGGACATATCAAACAATAAGGAATGATAAAGGCCAACTTGACATATTAAATAAACTGTGTGTATCATGCTGACCACGGGTCTTGTCTCTTCACAAAAATAAATCTCTAGCTAGTCTCCTCTAGTCTCAATGTTCTCTTCCTCTCTCAAAGCAGACAGTCCTTGCTATGTTGAATTCCAAAAGCAAGAACAGTCCATACTTTTCTGCTTAAGCATGACTGATCACAGTTTTTTTTCTGCTTTGTGATGCTTGTGTCTACTGCTTCTCCAAGACTACTCTGTAGCGTACTTGATCAGACTAGCAGGAATTTTTACTTGCCGTTACTCCTTCTCCTTTTTTGGCAGGCCTAGGTGTGTTCAGGGGTCTTATTGAAAGCCATTCTTCAAGACATTTCCCATTATGTTGCTAATCCCACTCTCTTTCACACAAGTTCTTCTCTATCTGTGTTCACTGCAGTCCTCTTCAGCAGTACAACAGGGCTAATATCTGTCACATAGTGTTTATTTTCTTTCTCTTCACAGCTCACCTGAGCCTCTTTCCTTCATGCAATCATCTTTCTGTAAAATTAAGAACACACGCAGTCGATCACATTTTCAAACTAGGTCCTGTTGTGAAGGCACTCCTGCTTTCAAGCCCAGCAAGGCACCTGCAGCTCACCCGCTGCTGGAGTTGAGAATGGCTCCTGTTGGCATCCAGCTACTGGAAAGGGAGTCCCAGCTTTTCTGATCTCATACAGAGGTAAGCTTTCATCTCTGGTGAAACCAGAATTACCATATTGAGAATGTGTCTCACTTCACTTTGAACAGAGCAAGGGAACATTGGGTTCTCAACTCTCAATTTGGCCACAAAAGCCCTCCAGGAATTTTGACTCCTCTCTTTGAATTTCTCTTTTGTTTCCCAGTTACCATTAAGAAAATTGTCATTCTGCCAACTGCATAGGATGTCACAGACTTGGAGGTCCAGCGTGGATGGAGGATTTTTCCTCCCTGGTGACCTTTCTTTTCACAGTGTTCAAATTCCGGCATGTGCCAGATGGGAGACAACTGTGAGCATCCCATAAAGACAGCGAGAATAAATGATCATTTCTAACCCGGAACATCAAGCCACAAATGGTCACAGTGTTTACTCAGGGAAACAAGAAGGGACACCTTAGTTTCATAGCAGGGTCTGGGCTGTGTTTTCAAGGGAGAAAGCTGGACTCATGCTCCATGTGCAGCCCCCACAGAGAGATCAAAATGAGAAATGTGGAAACTTCTCATCTAGGAAACTACTGATTTATTTGCATTGCTTCTAGGGAGGAGAGATATTATGTATTTTTTGGAATGGAACTATAATGTGCCATAAGTAGCTTGTGGCATTAGGACTAATAATTTCCCAGTTGTTAGTTTACCACTCTCACCAGAGGGACAAACCTTACACTACAAAAAAATGCTGTTTCGTCCTATTCTGTTATGCATCTAAGGAAATCTTTGGGAAGGTTTTTACTTCTCTTTCCTAAATGGAAACCAAGGCATATTTCTCATTTGTCTGTTTAGTATATATGTTATTTTTAAAGCTATCAATGTTTACCACCTCCAGACAACAGGCCACTGTGCCTACTCATAATTCGACTGCTCAGAGAAGTCACACCAGGGTTAAATGACTTGTCCAGGGCTGGGAGAACATAACCAAGTGGGGATTGTAACTAAGGGGCAACAGGCTCCTTTCCTGTTCAGTCGCGCTGCTGTCTGCACTGTGATGATTTCATTCCCCAAAACATGATCACGGACAAAGAACGGACTCCACAAAAACAGCCCGTTATCTTCTCCTGCCTGCCTCTTGTCCAAGTCATGTGTGATTGGTTTACTGACACAAACACCCCTCCGGAGCCAAAGCAGCTGCAGGGGCAAGCTGTGCTCTGATACAGTTCATGCCTTTGCAGCAGTGTAAGAGCAGTAGCCACGGTCTGGCCAAGTCCAGGAGCTTCACTGTTTCTAGAGCTGGAAGGAAAATATGGTTTGATTATAAAGTATCAAGTAGACCTGGTTGAGCTGGCAATCACAAAAGAAAGTCAATCCTCATTTGTAACAATAAATGCAGTGAGTATGAAATAAAGATCAGCTGTAGGACAGAGAAGTCTAATTCACAGATGTTTTAACTTGTCTTTTTTTGACTTTGTTGAGAGGAACCAAAGGAGTTCAAAGCACATGGAGCTGGGGAGACTAGGAATAGGTGGCAGCAGAGCCTCTACGTGACATAACACCAACCAAATATCTTTTTAAGCAGTTACTCTCGTGAAAATTCAAACTGTGGGAAGCTTGATTTCAAATAGGTCTCTGCTGCGTGGGTTCTTTGATATATGCTGTGAAAGGAGCTCTGCAACTACCTTTCCCTAAGTGAGGCACTAATAGGCTCTCTTCATTCTATCCAACTCCTATTTCTTTTAGCATTTCCAGGGGCTTATTCTGCCAAATACCTTTTGTCCTCTCTCAACCTTGGTTGAAATAAGACAACAGGAGCTATGATGTGTGTGCACACATCACCAAGAGTAACAGGGACCGTGGAAGCACTGATATAACATATGCCATAGAGACCTCCTCTCATGTTGCAGCAGCTTTTCCAAGGCAAGTGTTTTTACTCCAGTTTTTTCAATCTGAACTTCATGCTCTCCTCAGTTTCAGCTGCACAAAATTTGTAGGAGCCCTTCATCTTTTACTTCCTTATAGGCATACAATGTGACAAGCAAAGCAAGCACAGCCCAAAGGCCAGAACATTTCCACCCCCAAACTAGCAAGCATTTAAGATGGATATCAATTTTTCTAAATATATAACCTCAAGATTTTTAGGCCAGGACGATTCTTCTAGGGAGGGAATCTTAGCACTGCTGCAAAACAGTGTTTAGTGATTAGTCCAAAACAATTCCCCAATACTTAGTCCACAGTAATGGGTTTATAGGTAGATTTTTTTTTAATGCTACATCTTACATTTTAATACATACTACATTTTAATAATGCTACATCACACAGTTTAATGCTACAGCATAAATACTGACCTAGTGGAAGGTGTCCCTGCCCATAGCAGGGGTTTGGAACAAGATGATTTTCAAGGTTCCTTCCAACTCAAACTATTCTATGATTCTATGTTCTTCTGACCCGTTAGGACAGTTATTAGGATGTTGCCATGGTATTTTTTCTAGACTTTTACTCTACTTGATCATATTTATAAAGAATCTTTGAAAACCGAGACTAAAGTGTGTTTTCCCTTTATTTAGCTTTTTGGTATTTACGTGGGATTACGACCCATTAGGTAAAATGTTATTAATTATAAATTATTTTTAGAAGAGAAATGGTTTAGCTGATAGAGCCTTCAGAATCTCATTTATATATCCAAAGGGCAGTTCATTTAACAGTTTGGTGCAGTAAACAAATCTTTAGCCTTCCTGAATAGCAGGTCATCTGTATCATGCTACGGTTGTTCAGACTTCTATAAAGCAAGGATTTGGTGCTGAACACAGCAAGGAAACTGAAAAGCAATGATGTAAATAGAAACTGGAGACCTTGACATAGGATGCACAGGGAATGATTATGATGAGTCATAGGGTAAAGGCAAGTCACTGAGTCCCAGATCCATCCCATTTGGGGTAATGTGGGGTAATGTAGGAAACTAGGCTACTCCGTTGGTCAATATAGAGATAAAGGAGAGCTGAAGTGCAGCTAGTATTACCATGTCCCTTTAGTACATATAGAAGAAGTCCTGACTTTAAAGTTCATTGATGCTCCTAAGCTAGAGACCTCACTTAACTGTGCAGTTACTCCCTTCCCAGGCAACCCAGACTGGAATCCAGTTGTCTCCACTACAGCTTAAATGTCTCTTGCTGCAATTATGTCCATTCCTTCTTGTCCTTAACCCAGTACAGAACAGTTTATTCTTCTCTTCTTTGCAAGAACATTTCACACTGTTACTGTGTCCCTTACTGATGGGTCCAGGGTAAACAAACCCAATTCTTTCAATCTTTCCACTCAAGCCACAGTGTCAAGTCCTCTGGTTGTTCTCACTGCTTGCTTTTGGGATTATGCCACTAGGCTCACATATTTCTAAAAGTTGGCATCCAAATCTGGATGCAGGCATTGCCAAGAGACTAATGCCAGGCATTGATTTGCTACTCTATTTTCACTAGAGTAAAGGGATTATTTTATGCCTTGCATGTAACTCCTGTTTGTGAAGCTTGCATAACAGTGGTCACCACTCCCCAGAGACCTTAGAGTACGTCAGGATTACCAGACCTTTTCACTGAGAGAGAAAAAAGAGCCCTACCCCTTAGTCCTACTTCCACAAGAACGTCTTTTCATGGTACAGTAACTAGTGCCAAGAGTAATAAAAGCAGGAAATGGGTATAAAAAGAAAAAGGCAAGTTTGGTGGAATCAATAGGCAGTAATTCCACAGGCTGAACACCAACGGATATGCTGAAGTTGTGATTGCAGTTTCACCTTGCAACACTTCTCGGTGCCGACAGGAAAGTCATTTAACCTATCTGCCCCTTTGATACCCCTCCTCACTTTGACCTAACCAGCCTGATTTAGGTCTGTAGGAAGGTGCCAGGTGTCAGATTCAGACATTCTTCTATCTCACTCAAACAGCCAGTCTCCACTGTTGTACAACTGATGGTAGCAACTGAGGTAATAAGTTGAGAGCAATGGCAGATGCTCAATCCAATCTCAAAAACATACATGAGTCTGTAATTTCAAAACTTGTTGAATGAGAGTTGCAGACACCTGGGAACCAGCAAGATGCCCTGATAGTCATGTTGGGAACCTTCCTGTGCCTTCCAGAAATGCTTTTCATGGGTTTGAGTCTCATCAATCTGAGAACAAAAGCAATGCCCTATGTCTATAGACAGCACATGATGAACAGCAAATACACAAAGCAACGAGGAAGGCAAAGAGTCCATAGGCAGCCTGTGGCCTGAAATGTGTTTGCATAAGCAAACTCCTTGAATCGCTATGAATAATTAATGTGTAAAAATCCCTAATCTCATTCCTGGGTAGTCTGCAGAATAAAGGGATAAATAAATCATAAGGAACAAGGTGTTTGCTGAGTAACAATAGCTGAGTTGACCACAAGCTTAGCAGTTTCAAATTTTGAAGCTGTGGCGAGTAGCCTGTGGATACTGTCCAGAACAGCTTCACAGAATCACAGAATGACCAGGTTGGAAGAGACCCACTGGATCATCGAGTCCAACCATTCCTATCAAACACTAAACCATGACCCTTAGCACCTCGTCCACCCGTGCCTTAAACACCTCCGGGGAAGGTGAATCAACCACCTCCCTGGGCAGCTTGTTCCAGTGCCCAATGACCCTTTCTGTGAAAAATTTTTTCCTGATGTCCAGCCTAAATCTCCCCTGGTGGAGCTTGAGGTCATTCCCTCTTGTCCTGTTCCCTGTCACTTGGGAGAAGAGGCCAGCACCCTCCTCTCCACAACCTCCTTTCAGGTAGTTATAGAGAGCAATGAGCTCTCCTCTCAGCCTCCTCTTCTTCAGGCTAAACACCCCCAGCTCTCTCAGCCATTCCTCGTAAGGCCTGTTCTCCAGCCCCTTCACCAGCTTCACTCGCTCCAGAGCCTCAACATCCTTCTTGTGGTGAGGGGCCTAGAACCTGAACATGGAAGTGTCTCAATAACAGTTTTGCTATTTAAAACAGTAATATTATTCTACCCACAGGAGACCTTTTAGATGAGGACTGCAAAGTCGTTCACAGCTACTCAGCCTCACAAAAGCCCGGTGAGGACAGAGTGAGTGCTTATTAGATGTAATTATGGCATTGTTGCTAATGCATTACAAATTTAAAGGCAGATGTAAGTTTTTCTTTCTCAGATACAAGGGAGTTATATGCATTAAGTATAATAGCTAATAGAGAAAACTTCTTTTAAAAACAGAATAATCTCCCTTTTTTGTCCAAAGGCATTGTGTATAAGCAGCAAGGATACCAAGAATTTCTTGCAGGTGTCATTTATGTCACTTGGTCATAAGTTAATTTAGCTTGAAGCCACAGTGAGGTATTTGTATTATTAAATGTCTTGCTGATCGAAGAGGAGGAGGGAAAGAGAGGTTGAGTTAAACTGAATTCAAAATTAGAATCTTACAATGAAAACTGAGCTAGAACTCAAGAATTCCTTTGTTTCGTCAGGCTCTGAACAAAACTAGAGAAGCAGAGGCCAGACAGAGCTGCATTAAATGCCTCTAATAAAGCTCCAGCAAGGTCAGCACAACTGTGGTGATTCACCCACTATGACTGGCTACCCCTCTGTCTTCATCATTTTTAATCAAAAAGATATAATATCTAGAGCTTGGGCATTTTTTCTGAGCACAAAAATGGGTAGAATGGCTAAGGTAGCAAATGCAGTGATCTGTGGTCAAAGGCACATTTTGTTCTGCTTGGAACACAAAAAAGCAACATGCTGAGGAAGTTACAGTAATGCTGCATCCTTCCTCTTTCATAAAAGAATTTAAACTAATTACAGCTTGTGGAGTCCAACAAGAAAGTTTTGTAATTTTCAGAGTGGGTCTTTACTGATGATCTAATTCTGCAAGGGGCTAGGTACTCTCCAACCTTCCCCTTATCCCTGGGAATCCGATGCAGTGCTTCCAGGCTAGATCAGAACCTTGCTTCTGTCATTCCTTTGGTTTTAAGACATTAAAATTAGCCATATTACTTCACCGATGTTGCAGAGGGGTGTAGGCACTGGTGCAGGAAGACCAGGTCCAGGTTCACACGTGAGGCTCTGGGAACAAGCTTCACCATTTCTGAAGAAGCCCAGAAGATTTTGGTGAATGCACCACCAGTACAGCTTATCAGGAAAGGTGTAGGGATGGACTGGAGCTGCCAAGGCTGAACTGACATGCAATTCCTGTTCTGTTGTTCCAGAGCTTATGGAGTCCTTAATAGAGAGAGAAAATCACATACAATTTTGTGAGCAACGTCTACAGTCCGACAAGATTATTGTCAGACTCCAATGCCAACACACAATAGAGTTTTAAATGCAGGAGGCTAATTGAGCTCAAAAAAAGACTTTGAGACAAGTTATGATGAAAAGATAGACATTGAGACCAAAGCCAGACCCAGGGGCACTTCAGGTCTGATTCTAGTTACATCTGTGCTTTAAGACCACAATCATTTTATTGAAAGACTTAGCTATAGAGCTTTAAATTCTGGCCAGATTTTCCAAAGCACAGAGAACATCATCTGGTTTACCTGGTTTATGTGGTTTACCTCCGGGGAAACTGGGGAATGCTGAGCACTTCACCTTCTCATCCCAGGTATGTGGTGCTAAATAGAGACTGAAGAGATGCTTCCGATGGATGGTATCTAAACAGGATTTTCCATCAGGGATCTGCTGTTACCTGCAGAGCCAGAATTTAATTTAATTTGTCGTTACAAATAGATAAGCAACCTCCTGAACAGTAAGGCAATTTATCATTATCCTGGCACAATTTTATGCTAGATAGAAAGGCAGCAATTCCTGCTTACAAAATCTAAGGCAAGGATTGCTCTTCTCCTTAACAAAAAAAAAAAGGCTTAAGTTTTTTTAAAAGATACTAAGGCAACATATAATGACTGTCATTTAGATAAAGCCTATCACTGAACATTATGAACTGCTTGAAAGACAGGTTCAAAAAATAAAATTTGCAACTCAGCATCTCCAGAAAGCTTCAAAAGGCCCTGCTACTGCCAACAAAAAGGAATAACCATTCAGCTTTTTTCCATGTTGTGACACAGTCCCAGCTATTCAGAGCTCTTTCCCAGGGTACTGCCCTGAGCATGAACTGCAATTAACTTTTCTTGCTTAAAAAAATAATCCAGAATACATTTTTTCCCAGCAGGAGCCCTAGATAATTTCCCTACAAAATCCAAAGCCTCAGTTCCACACCTGAAGTCACTCAGACAAAAACGCTGGGCTACCCAAATGTCAATCCTGGTTCCTCCCCAAACCATCTGTATTAATCTTTTTTCACGTTCCAGCCATTAGCTTACATGTTTAAGTCCTCCAGGGCGTGAAGGGGAAAGAAATGGTGTTCTGACATCGCTAACGGGCATCTTGCTTGACACCAAAACACTGTCACCGTGCTTGTTCACTGCACCTCACATCCACACCTCAAGAGGTGCTTGTAAAGGATTAGCTTTTTGTTCCAATTAAAATGTGAGATGATATTTCCCATCCTACAGATGGGAAACCTTTGGGATGGAGAAATAAAGCAGCTTTCTGCAGCCAGTATGCAGTGAGGCAGGAATAGAGTAAAATCTCAGAGGACTCCCAGTCATCACTCCTCTGCTCTGATCTTGCACTACAATCTCCCTGTATAAACAAAGGCTCTGGCTACCACTCTGTTTTCTGGCCTGATGTAACAGATTTCACCACCCTGCTCAAAGGAATCACTGATGCTTAAAAAAGAGGTAGTTTTGGTCAGGCTTTTCTCACAGTGAGACTTCTCTGTAGAAGGAGTCTAGGTGTCAAGAAAGTATAGGGAGATGCAGACAGTGAGATTAAACTGAGTGATTAAAATCAATTCTTAGTTATAATTTGGATTTATGAGTGCATTATCATTGCTCCAGATTGCTATTAGTTCAGATTGTAAATAAGATGCTTCTGTCAAATAACTATGGGGATTTAATTTACAAAAACTGCATTAATAGCAGAAAGAACACTGCTTCCAGCAGCACCAAGCCTGGTTTGTTCTTAGCAAAGTTTGAACATTGCTTTTGCCCAAAAAGAATAAATTCCTGCAGGGTGAATGGCAGCACAATGGTAAAAGCACTCTATGATCTGGGACATCCGTCAACAGCTCTGCCAGGGGAGGTTCAGGCTCAACATAAGGAAAAAATTCTTCACTGAAAGGGTCATTGGGCAATGGAACCGTCTGCCCAGGGAGGTGGTTGACTAGACTTCCCTGGAGGTGTTTAAGGGAAGGGTGGATGAGGGGCATGGTTTAGAGATTGATGGTTGGACTCGATGATCCAGTGGGTCTCTTCCAACCTGGTGATTCTATGTTTCTATGGTTCACACCAAGATTCTATGTTTCAGCTCAGTCAGCAACAGCAAGTTTAGATCAAGCAGATGTGATCTGCATGTCCCCCATTCTGGGGCATTGGATGGATTTGAACTCACTGATCCAACTCAGTGTTTTCCTGAGGTTTGACTTTTTAGCAAGAACACAACAGAGATTTCAAGAGACAAGGAAGCCTTTGTCTTGGCTGTTCCTCAGCATCTTTTAACTCAGTGTATGTAACAGAGAGGTGGAAAGAGAGCTATTACATTTCTCTCTATGATCACGTCGGGGGAATTAATGAATCGGTATGCTTGCTTTTTTCCGGATAGAAAAAAAATTTCCTTTCCAGTACTTAAAGGGAGCCTACAGGAAAGCTGGGGAGATTTTTATCAGGGAGTGCAGGGATAGGATAGGGGAACAGTTTTAAGCTGAAATAAGGGAGATTTAGACTAGATATTAGGAAGAAATGTTTTCCTGTGAGGGTAGGGGAGGCACAGGCCCAGGTTGCCCAGAGCAGTGGTGGCTGCCCCATACCTGGATGTGTTCAAGGCCAGGTTGGATGAGGCTGTGAGCAGCTTGGTGCAGTGGGAGGTGTCCCTGCCTAAGGCAGGGGGATGGAACTTGATGGGCTTTAAGGTTCCTTCCAACCCAAACCATTCTATGATTCTGTGATTTTATGACTCTAAACAAGGGCTGGGTTATTGCGGTGGTGCTTTCCAGATCATCAGGGTGTGGGTGTGGGTGCCCTTACTAGCACACACTACTACATACGGAACCTTGTGTACTTACAGTGTCATACACACAGTGTCAGGGTGGAAAATATGAGCGCTTTAGTTATTTAATATATTTGTTTTATGTTTTTGCAGCATTGTTTAACTAAAAGCAGCTACGTACATTATTTGGCGCACAGTCACATGCAATCAAGAGATAATGTCAATGGAATTGCATGTTGTCACAGGATAACAGCCTCCCGCTGTTGCTGAAATGCCAAACTGAAGCTGAGGCATTTATGGAAAATAAACGTCAAGTCAAAGCCAAGATGTTTATTTTAAAAACAAGAGACATGGATGTTGTGGCAATGTTCCATCATGTCTCTATTTCTCTAATAACAAATGTCCAGTGTGAACAGAGATCAGTGACAGTTTCCTCCTGGGACATCACAGAAAGAGTGAAGCCTGATCATTTCGCATGAAGACTTGTGGAGTTGTTTCTCATCTGATTTCCTTGACTTCAGGTTTTAGGCAAACTGTCCAGGTAACAGAATGGTTTCTTAGATGTATGCTAAGTTTACAAAGGGAATTAGGAGAACAGCAGGAAGAAAAAAAGACAGCAAATGCATATTTAACTTGGTTTTGCACAGATCTTTTTCTTCAAAGAAAGAATGACAATAACATGAAGCTCACTGAGATCAGCAGGAGGCCTCCTTGGCATATTATGTTAATTATGGTAGTGCCCGAATTTGATGAGTGTGACTGGACCAAGGCTGGACAAGGAAGACAAGATCCTTTTGGGTCATAAGCAGCATCATGGGCAGCCTTTGCTCTTGACAGGCAACTGCTCACACCAGCTGCTGGCCCACAGGAAATTTCTGCTCTGCCCATGCCAGTCTCACAGCCTCAGAGAAACTGCTCCTTCACTTTATTTCTCCTGTAAATCTTCCTTAAATCCAGCTGGTAACCCAGTAACAGAGACAACTGAGTTTATTTTTCTTTGTACGGAGAAAACAGAAGGTTACTTGTAAGACCCAAGTTGCTGAGATACGGTAAGAAACTGTGTCCAAGCTAAAGTTGGACATGATGAAATCTGATTCAAAGTTGAGAACTAGAGTTTTGTCAAACCTAACTATAAAGGCCTGAGAGGAGACATCCCCTGCTACTCCTGGCAACTTAATGGGTTTGACATCCTAAAAGCTCTTTCAGATCTTCATATCAAATTTTCCCTTTCATCACATTACCACTCATTAAATCTCCTTGTATTCATCTAAATTATTCCTCTCCCTCCCTGACAATTTTATATACCTTGAGAGACTATGTCTTTAACAAGCTCAAATTGCCTCTCCATTCTCCTCATCTCCTAACCCCTTCTTTAAAGGGTCATCACCTCTATGCCATCATCATCCCACTCTAACTAACCTTGCAGGCCACCTAAGTGGGCCAAGACGTGATACAGAGAGCTCAGAGCATCCCTGGATCTGCCAGGATGGTCTCCAGAGCAAGTCACTTACATGTTCCAAGAACACAGAGCTGGCAACAGCAAATCCACTGCCCGCAGTGTTGCCTCGGCCACTGAAACAGCGAAGGAAGGGGTTACTTCCCAGTGCTCAGCCCCATCCCAGTCCCTTGTCCCACTGCTGGTGTTGCTGACATCCCCAAGGGCAGCCTCTTCTATGCAGATGCATACACAGGCAATAGGGCCCTCATCTTTGCAATCTGTTTTGCAGGGAGAGGGGCAAGAGGACAAGCAGGAAGCTGTGCAAAGCATCTCGAAGGGCTGGGTTTAAAAATACACCTAGATAACCCACTTCAGTTCCTGAAATGCTGAAACTTCACAGCTCATGCCAACAGGGTTCCTCAAATGCAATACATTTTGATCTTCATTGGATCTATCCATCATCCTCTGTGCAACAGAAGAGTGATCTGTCCTAATAACTGCTGAGAGCCTGGGATATTTTTTTAATGACTTTGAAGGGAAAAAATAAATCAGTTGCTTATTAAAAATCGTGATAGGCAGAGCAAGTAGAAAGAATTAATTTCTGTTCTGGAAGCTCTCCTTTTGACCCAGTAACATTAAATACTATGCAAACAAAGAGCTACATTAAAATCATGCTACAGATCTGTCTGAAATTCAAAAAAACAAGGAAATTTCAAGTTAAAGGCCATTTGCAAAAAGTGACGCTCTGAAAGGGGTTAAGCCTGCAGTGATTATTTGGCTGCTCTGTGTTCCAAGGGTCAGAGGGATGTTCTGTCCAGAAATTGTAAATTGGCTTATTTTTAACTTTGGAGATGCATTGTTTCCCAAAGACATTCTGGCTTCAGCTCAGATCTGGCACTCCAGATTGATGATTATTGAACCAACAAAGATACTGGGAAGCAACAGGTGATTATGCTTCTTCTTGTTTACTGCACACTTGCTAGTAGTTTCCTCTACTTCTTCAAATTAATTACAATAGGGTGAGGAACTCCAACTGAAGATCTGATAGGACAGCTTAATAGGCAAAGAGCCAGCATTTGATTAGGTTACCATATTTATTAACTGTAGAAGGATGCTATAGCAATAGTGGATCTGAACAGATGACAGATGGATGATGCTTCAGAAATAGCAAGCAAAACAGCTACATGGTATCCCAACAGTGCTTTCATCTTGGAAAAAAAGTATTAAAGTATTTACCAGATTTTATTTGGTTGATCGATATCAGTATTTATCTGGCTGACTAAAAAAGGACTAGGCACATTCACAAAATCCATCTGAGCATCTCTGCTGTGGAGGGTTCAGGGTGGTGATGCACCACAGAGCTCGTACCTACCTTAAGTGTTCCAGCTATACTTAGAAAACAAAAAATTAGTTCTATCCCAATTTCTCCACTACTCTAACCTGGTTTCAGGTTGTTATTTTTCTTAAACCTGTGTTACAGATACCAGTCCTGGACAAATATTCCTAGCCACAAGCCTTCCACTCTACATTCAGCATAAAGTCACCCTCTGTTCTTGGAGATGCTGTGCCTCCCACCCTTCCCAATGAAGAAGGTCGCACTTTGGTCCAGCAGATGATGAGCAGCAAAGCAAAGTCCACAGGAACGTGACGGAACAGTTTGCCAAGCAGCAGGTCCGTGCTGGTGTGTCGCTTTTAGTCAGGGTTAAAAAAACAGTGTGTAAATAAATAAATAAATCTCTCCTAGGTTGCGACCTTGTAAATCAAGTCTAAGCCTGGAAGGGATTTTTATGGTCCAGCTGGAACAGTGGAGCAGTCTTAGAAGAATAAATATGTATTGGGGGGGGGGGCGACGAAAAAATAGCTGTGCCTTCCTGTAGCTTCCAGGCTGCCGTGGGGACCATTTGGTGCTGCTGTATGACATGCTGATGATTAAAAAATTGAGAAAGGGGACTCAGTTCTCATTTACCAAACAGCTGGTTCGCATTAGTTTAAGAGGTTTAAAAGAGGAGGAAAACTGTTAAATGCACCCAAGAGTAATCTTCTAGCTTTTGAGCCAAATAGAAGGCTGAGCAAGTAAATGAAAATCCATTCCAACTAGTTCCTAGTAGCAGGTTTCATGGAAGTGGAAGGGAGCTGGGCAGGGATTGCTTGGAATCCGTTATCTGGGCATTACATCCCCAGGACGCATCATGTACTTTATTGCTCATTAACAAATAACAGAACTAATACTTGGAGCAGTCCCTAGATTTAGTGTAGTTTGGCCAGACTGGGTAAAAGCCACTGGCTGCATTTTAAGCAGCCCCGAGAGACACATCTGATGTAACAGAGGAAAGCCAGAAACAGGAGCTGGGACTTCTACCTCCCAGCTCTGCAGTGGCTCGGTCTGGCAGGGCTGGGGACGAGGAGCAAACAGGGCTCACAACAGGATGAACTCATAAAGCAGACCCTGTACAGAGGTGGTAGAACCATCCTTTAAACCAGATTTTACACGGTGTCCTTTGAGGCTCTGGAGGTTCCCTGGGCTGAGGCAGGAGGCATTGCTGACATGGGGTTGTGTGTGGGGCTTGTCCACAGTGGAGACATCCCATGGGAGGGTGTCCAATGCTTTTTAATGCAGAACGATGCAGACGCTGTTCATATTTGAGATTTTATGCTTTCCAGGTGTAAAGAGGGGGAGCACCTGCTCCATCAATTCATGCTGCTGTGCCTGCCAATGTGGGACAACGAAGGCACAACGATACGTGATGTATCTCTGGCATGAGATGTGCCCCCAGTACTTATGCCATCTTCCTGCCTTGGGGCAGCGGGGACTGACGTTGGACTAGTGTCACAATGAATATTTAGGGTACTGACGGCCTAAAAGCTGGATATGAGCTGGCAATGTGCACTTGCATCCCAGAAGGCGCAACCATATCCTGGGAAGAGTGACCAGCAGGTCAAGGGAGGGGATTCTCTCCCTCTACTCTGCTCCCATGAGACCTCACCTGGAGTCCTGCATTCAGTTCTGGAGTTCTCAGCACAAGGAGGAGGCAGAGCAGGTCCAGGGGAGGACACAAAGATGATCCAAGGGCTGGAGCACCTCCTATATGAGGACAGGATGAGAGACTTGGGCTTGTTCAGCCTGGAGAAGAGAAGGTCATGGGGACAGAGGCCTCCCAGTACATAAATGGGGCTACAGAAAAGATGGGGACAGACATTTTAGCAAGGGCTGTTGTGACTGTACAAGAAGTAATGGTTTTAAACTAAGGGAGGGTAGATTTAGACTGGATATAAGGAATAAATTTTTTACGCTGAGGTTGGTGAAACACTGCACAGCTTGTCTAGGGAGACGGTGGAGGCTTCATCCCTGCAAACATTCAAGATTAGGTTCAACGGGGCTCTGAACAACCTGATCGAGTTAAAGATGTCCCTGCTCCTGGAGGAGGGTAGATGACCCGGGGTGTCTATGCACAAGAGCTATGGGGCAGGGAGCAGGCACAGCGCAGCCAGAGCAGAGGGAGGGGAACGAGAGGGGAACAGGCAGGGACAGGGGAGAAGTATGGGCAGGGGTATTGGAGGGGAAGGGGTACAGGCAGGGGCACGGCAGGGGACGGAGAGGGGTATGGGCAGGGGTACGGGAGGGAAACAGGCAGGGATACGGGAGGGATACAGGAGGGATCCGGGCAAAGATATGGGGAAGGGTATGGAAGGGCTAGGGAGAGATACAGGCAGGGTACGGGAGGGGTACAGCAGGGATACAGCAGGGATACGGGAGGGCTATAGGCAAAGATGTGGTCAAGGGTATGGAAGGAGTAGGGAGAGATACAGGCAGGGATACGGGAGGCCTACAGGCAGGAGTAAGCGTGGGATACAGGAGGGGGACGAGCAGGGGTACAGGCAGGGCTGCGGGCAGCGATACAAGCGGGATACGGGAGGCGTAGGGGAGGGAGTACAGTAGGGGTACGGGAGGGAGACAGGAGGAGATGAAGGATGGATGCGGGAGGGGTCGGACCTGGCTAAGGCGGGATACAGGTGGGTTCACGGGAGGGGTACGGGAGGGGCAGAGACAAGGGTCCCGCCGGGGCGCGGCGCGGGACGCGGAGGGCAGCCGCGCGCGGCGGGGGCGGGGCTTGGCTCTTCTCGCTGCCGATTGGCTGCGAGAGCCGAGGGGGCGTGGGTTTGACGGGCCGTCCCTGCTGACGATTGGCTGCGGGAGCGGTGGGGGCGTGGCTCAGCGGCCCCCTGGCTTCCCATTGACTACGGTCTCGGTGGGGAGTGGCCTAGCGGCCTCTCGCTTCCGATTGGTTTTGGGCGCGTCGGGGGCGCAGCTTCGTGGCCCTTTCCAGGCTTTCGATTGGCTGAGGGCGTGACGGGGGCGTGGCTTCTCTGCCCCTCGCCGCCGACCGAAGGCAGTCTGGGCGGGGAGCGGCTTAGCGCCCCCTCGCTGCCGATTGGCTGCGGGCGCGGCGTGGGGGTGTTCTCCCGGCCCCTCCCCGGGTGCCGATTGGCTGCGGGCGCAGCGGGGGCGGGGCCAGGCGCGCGCGCGGCGCGGGGCCATGCGGCAGCCCCGGGGCGGCGGCGGCGGCGGCGGGAGCGGGAGCGGCGGGGCCGCCTTGGTGCCCGCGGCCCCGCGCAGCCATGGGCGAGGGCTGGCCCGACTGCGGCCCCCAGAACCGCTCGGCGGGCGGCGGCGGGGCCACGGCGGCGCCCCCCGGCAGCAGGCAGCTGCCCGGAGAGGCGGTGTCGCAGCAGTGGGCGGTGGGCATGAGCCTGCTGATGGCCGTGGTGGTGCTGCTCATCGTGGCCGGGAACGTGCTGGTGATCGCGGCCATCGGGCGCACGCAGCGGCTGCAGACGCTCACCAACCTCTTCATCACCTCGCTGGCCTGCGCCGACCTGGTGATGGGGCTGCTGGTGGTGCCCTTCGGGGCCACGCTGGTGGTGCGGGGCACCTGGCTCTGGGGGTCGTTCCTCTGCGAGTGCTGGACCTCCCTGGACGTGCTCTGCGTGACCGCCAGCATCGAGACCTTGTGCGTCATCGCCATCGACCGCTACCTGGCCATCACCTCGCCTTTCCGCTACCAGAGCCTCATGACCAAGGGTCGCGCCAAGGGCATCATCTGCACCGTCTGGGCCATCTCCGCCCTGGTGTCCTTCTTGCCCATCATGATGCACTGGTGGCGGGACGAGGACCCCCAGGCGCTGGAGTGCTACCAGGACCCGGGCTGCTGCGACTTTGTCACCAACAGGGCTTACGCCATCGCCTCGTCCATCATTTCTTTCTACATCCCGCTCCTCATCATGATCTTTGTGTATCTCCGGGTGTACAGAGAGGCCAAGGAGCAGATTAGGAAGATTGATAAGTGTGAGGGACGGTTCTACGGCAGCCAGGAGCAGCCACAGCCGCCCCCTCACCCTCACCACCAGCCCATGCTCGGCAATGGCCGAGCCAGCAAGCGGAAGTCCTCTCGGATCATGGCCATGAAGGAGCAGAAAGCCCTCAAGACTTTGGGTATCATCATGGGGGTGTTCACCCTCTGCTGGCTCCCTTTCTTTCTGGTGAACATCGTCAACGTCTTCAACAGGGACTTGGTGCCAGACTGGCTCTTTCTTTTCTTCAACTGGCTGGGCTACGCCAACTCTGCTTTCAACCCCATCATCTACTGCCGCAGCCCTGACTTCCGTAAGGCCTTCAAGAGGCTGCTCTGCTGTCCCCGGAAAGGTGACCGGCGGCTGCAGGCCAGCGGTGGGGAGCTGTCCCGGCTGCCCGGAGGCTTCATCAGCACGGTGGGCTCCCCAGATCGCAGCCTGGGAGGGACCTGGTCCGACTGCAATGGGGGCACGCAGGGTGGCAGCGAGTCCAGCCTGGATGAGAGAAATAGCAAAACGTCCGATTCGGAGTCCAAGGTATAAGGGGGATGTGGGGAGCTGCGTCGCACCCGAGGCAAGGGGGAGAGGCAGGCAGGGATTGCCCTGCACCCCAGCAGCTGCCTGGTGGTGAGGCTGATGCCAAGCAAACCTGATCCCTGTCTTAGCTGGGAGAGAGAGCGGGTGTTTACTTAGGAATTAGAGCAGGTGAACTTGTGAACGACATACCTCATTGAAACTGCAGCAAACACGAAACCCGCTGACCGGAGAACAAAGAAAATAAAGCAGCCCATCTCAAAGATAGCCAGCTTATATTTAGGAGAAGCACTCTTTGAAGGGGCTGTGACAGCAGCGCCCTTTGCTCGGGTGAGTTGCCCCAGGACTGTGCTGGTGGCTGAACCTGAGCGTGGGGCACGGGCATTTGGCTGCCCAGTTCAGCTGCAGCCGTGATCCCAGCTGCCCCCTCCTTCACCTGGGGCTCTCAGACACCCCGGTTCTCCTTTCCTTGTGTGGGGCTGTCAGGTACCGCGGCTCGCTTTCCCAAATCCAGGGCTGTTTGACACTCTGGGGTTGCCGGACACTGCAGCTCTCCTTCCTTTGCCTAGGGTTGTCAGATACCCCAGTTCTCCTTCCCTTGCATGGGGCTGTCAGATACTCTATCTCTCCCCTTGCCCATAGCTGTCAGATACCCCAACTCCCCTCACTGGAGACTGTCAGATACCCCGGGACATTCGGACACCCTTTGTTCCCTTCCCTTGCCCAGGGCTGTTGGATACACCGGCGCTGTCGGACACCCCAGCTCCTCTTAGCTCACCCTGAGCTGTCAGACACCCCAGCTCCTCCTCCCTCACCCAGGACTGTCAGACACTCCAGCTCCTCTTCCCTTGCCCCAACACCCATCAGTTTGGGGGAGACGCGGGGTCCATGCTGCAGGTGCTTCAGGCAGGGAGTACAGCCCCGCGAGCAGGATGCTTTCCGAGCACGGAACAGCTTTGCCCCCCTCATCCGCACAGTAGCGATGGAGACAAATAATGAATAGTGAGGAGCACAGGCATATTTTGAAAGTGGGTAACAAAACCCCAGCCCACACTCTTGTGCTTTTTCCCTCTGCATCAGCAAGCAGTGAGTTATTGTGCTTATCTCCTTCGGCCAGACGATAGCAGTCGGGCTGAGAAACTTCTACCTCAAACTGTGCATATTGTACAGGGGAATAAACAGACTGTGTTTATATTAAACAGAGTATTTACAGACCATTAGTAGTATTTTATGAAAAAGAAAAAGAGGCGGGGGGGCAAGAAGCCTTCTTGCGTCTTGTTCATGGTAATTGCAGATGAACAGGGAGGGTGGGAGGGGAGAGTCCTGGCAACAACAACAATTTACTGCACATTTTTTAAAGTGGTGACAAAGCAGGTTTTTGCACAGTGTTAAGAGTTATAAAGGTCTTTGAAGATGTTACTTGCGCACACATACACGCACGCAAATTACAAATGAAATGGATGTTTGAATAACACTGACCCTGAACCTGACCTCTGGTATTGCCTGACCTGTTATAGTTTTACTGAAAGAGTGACTTTTTTAATATTATTTTATGAAGGTACTGTAAATATATCCGTATTATAAATTAAAATATCTTAAGGGATTTTATTTTATTTTTATTTCCAAGTGCCCACATGGATCTGCTGTTATTTTAGCACTTGTGTGTCATTTCCATTTTCCTGTGTGTGTGTGTTTTATAACATATTTATACTCTGGTGCAATTTACTACTGTGTAAGTACTTGGTCTATGTGCAATAAATACCGTTGCAGCACAAGCAAGCGTGTTTCTGTAGGTTTTGGAACAATACCTGTAATGGGAAGAACAGCATTTGTTTTTCTCCAAAGATGGCTCAGATTACCGATACAACTCTATCTAATGGCTTTTCCTGACACAGCATTGTAAAAAAAGTGTTTGAAACCCAATAAGGTTGTGTTCCTGTCGCACCAAACTCTGCTCACTTCCCTTGAAATTAGTGGCTAAAGACAAGGTGTTTCCAGGCTGATAATGAAAACACTTATTTTTCTGTAACTCTTCCTTTCTGGAATATATTCTTTTTTTTTTTTCTTTTTTATTTTTTTATTAGGAATGTGCTGCTGGGGGTCAAGAGACCAGAATATTTAGGATTACAGAAGATGCTTAATTTTTAGAATTACAGAAGATGGTTAATTTGAAAGATAAAAATAGTCTTGAGCAGAAATAAATCTCCATAGGTGGTGCGTGTAAATCCACCTCATGCCAGTCCCCTGGTGAGCCTGATCCTGCCTGAGCGAGGTGCGTGGTGTGCGCTCAGCAGGACCAGGTCTCAGTGCTGAGTGTGGAGCTCAGGGAGAACCCGTCTCAAAAAGGAGCAGGAGGAGACTCAATGCCAGCAAGGGGAGACGGCAGCCGGGCGGCCAGTCAGAGACTGTAAAAAAGGAGTTAATGTGAGAGGGAATTGCTGGGGCGTAACTGGAGCAGGCTCAGACTCTGAGGTAGACTTAGAAGCTGCTAAAATCAGGGGCAGCATCTTCTGTTGTCACTTGGTGGAATAAAACTACCCAGTTTGTAGACTATAAAGTTAACAGTCATGTGTAACGTGGCTTTGCAGCCGTCTGCTGCCGATACTCACGTATTCCTTGGGGCAGATCATGATAACTGCATGTTGCAGCCTGAACTGATCCAAGTAAGCAGGTACCGTGAGCAGAAGGGCTGCAGATTTGTGTCTTTGGTCGGAAAAATTCTCGTCCTTTATTGCTTTATGAAGGTACCCTGTATCCTTGTGGTTTCTTAAAGTTTTTCACTATTGTGATGAATTCATGGCAGATGGATAGAGCAACAAAAAGGCAGTACAGAATAAAAACATAGACATTTTTGGCTTTATTGGACTCAGAAGTCAAATTAGATTCAAAATTAGACTCAAATTAGAACTCAGCTCCGAGGAAGAGCACTTCCCAAAGCAAGTTCTTTAGAGTAGTGGCCAGTGGTTTGTTTTGGAAACCAATTGTTCATTTATTTGGTTTAGAAATTAAGAAATTTTTCAATGTCTAAGGATGTGTTTTCAGGGGGGAAAAATGTTTTGGTTTTTATGCAAGAACAAAGTAAAGAGACCAGGAAAGTAGATGCTACTGGGGTTCAATGTGAGCTGCAGTTAATGATGTCTCACCTAGTAATAGTGAAGTGGGCTCCTTAAAATGCTGGGGTGATGCTGGGTCAGGTGCTCAGTGAAGCAGGCTCTGCCACCAGATTATTATTATTCCTTTTTTTAATCTGTTTTTGTCTGTGATTCCAGCAAAGGCAACAGGATGAAAAGTGTGCATAGGATGGTGATATCTGAGCTGGGAGCTGAAGTGGCTGTTGAGCCCTCGTCCTCATTAGAGGATCCTGGGGATGAGCAGTGCTGCCTGCTGCATGGGCATTGCACAAGTGGGACAGGCTGATGGACTTGGGTCTTGAGTCTCATAAATCAGTTCATATACTTGGTTTTAGACATCAAACACTTGTGTACTTAGACTTGAAAAAGTGATTAAAGTTTTGGCTCAACAGAGTCCTTAAGTGGGAAGTTTATGGCCAGAACTCACTCAGCTTCTCCAGCTGAAAAGCTGCTCTGGGTCGTGCTTCCTCTGGGCAAGTATAAGGGCACAAAGAGGGTGAAAAGTAGGGTGAGTTTTGCTTGTTGGCCTCTGTAGGGGCAGCTGTGTGAGCAAAGCCGTTTGTCTACTGTTGAGTTTTGGCCAGTTAATGACCTGCTTGAGTAGAGGCTGGCACATCGCGTCCTTTCATAGTCAGATAATCCACCTGGCCATGTGGATGGTTGAGGCCAGTCTGTCTTGTACAGTGTAAAAAAGACGACGGCACAGGAGCGATGCGGACATATGGCACACACGTGTGTGAGGAAGGGGAGGCTGCTGGCGAGCTGTCTGCCATGGATCACACTCAGAACAGGCTGTTCTCCGCGGAGAAGAAGGATACTCTGAAAAGTGTTATGGGGCAGCTGAAATGCTCCGGAGGCAATGAGTCAAACAGTCAGGAATATTTTTTTCTGACAAAAACCAGACGTGGATTAGCAATTGGAGCTGCAAGTCAGAAAGTAGAGGTGGTAGGCATGCGGCTGCACACGTACGTGGGCAGGAAAGCAACAACAAAGAGCCGTGGGCCCGCAGAAAGGGAGACACAGGTAGAACAGAAATCCACTCAGAGAAAATTATTTTTGAGGGTGCCTGAGACTTCCACATGCAAGATGCCCGATTGTCAAAGGCGCCGGCTGCCCTCTAGGCAGTGTTTGCTCAGCACTTCTGGAAAGCAGGCTGCATCTCTCCACGTGCTTTAATGGGGATATCTCAGGTAGAAAGCCTGGTTTCAGTATGCCATGTATTCAAGAAAGTAAAGGATGTTTCAGACACACAGTGAGCTATGGAAGTGCCTGCAGCAGGACCTCCCCACCCTTGAGAGTGGCACAAAAGCACTCCTGAAAATTCATTGTGCTTTGAGTCTGCGACCCTTAGCGCTAACTGGCTGTAGCTCCAAGCAGTAACGGATGAATGAATGAAACTGTGCAAAAAATGTGACTTAAAATGGGATCTGAACTGCATCCATGGCACACACAGCATTTGACAGCATCAGCTGGGTGTTTGTGATCAGCTGGTTCTTCTGCAAGCGCTGCTTTCCCTTTTGGGTATGCATGTGTTTTCAAGTATAAGGACAACTTCTTTATCAGCCTGCTTTTTTTTTTCCCCCTAAACCCTATCTGTAGTCAATGTTTTATTAATAACTTTTAAGTGGTTATTTTGAAAACCTTCCTTGTGCTGCTCACTTTCCTAATTTATTGTAATTTCCCGTCCGGTGGAGTGCACTTACTTCCTTTATGTAATATATCAGCTGCAGGGCTGGAAATTGTGCAGCTATGAACTGAAAGAGCAGACTTTCTTGAGGCCAAATGCGGTCAGGCATCATTGCCACTGGGAGCAGAATTTGACCTGATAATCTAATCTTATACAAGAGAGTATCTGCAGAAAAGTAGTGTTAGCAGGAGTAAATGACCTCTGCTAATGAAGCTGGAGCAATTAGTCCTATTCAAAGCCGTCAGGAAAATGTTAACTGCTAAACAAGTTAACATTGGATAGCTCAAATAATAAGTGTTCTGTTTGCTGATGTGTGTTAGGTGATGTGTTGGGAAATAATTATCCTTTGACTAGCAGCCAGCTTTGTACTAATCAGAAAGAAAAAGTCATGTTCTGTTGGAAGGATTATACCTAAAAATAGTTCAGTTGCTGCCACATCAACTTGTGGAATGAAGCAAATTCACAGAGACATACACACATTAGCGTTTCACTTTTCGTCCTAAAAACTCATTGTTTGGCTGGAAGTTTCTGTTTGATCGTGTCAAAAGCACTAATATGATCTCCTGCAATAGCACTAAGCACACTCCCCACCTGAGGAACATTACCCTATGCACCACTGACTTGCTTTCAGAGCCTGTCAAACTCCTGAACGCCTAAGGGGGAAGTAAGGAGTCGTTCTTTTTATTTGACAATCGTATATAATATAAAATCAACAATATATGTGATAATTGTCTTGCAGAAGAAAATTATACAGTCTTTATTGGAGGTGTTTGTACACTCGCCCATCCACGAGGAGCAGCTGTGGTAACAGCAGGTGATTCTTTCGTGCAATTCAGTAACTTCAGGTTGTCAAACTGTGCTGAAACAAAAGTGACCGAGATGGGAAATGGATAAAAAAGGTGATGCTGGTGAGTAAATCCAGGATTGTCATTGTAAACAGCAAAAAGTGGGTTGCCTTTTGCTATAGGTGTTGCCTTTTACTGGGGAGTCTAACCACTTTGGAGAGGGATGCATCAGGCAGGGGTTAAGAAGGGTGTGCAGTGAGACACGTTACATGCAGGACCTTGCCACCAAAGGACTGGCAGCTGGAACATGCCCCAAACACACTTAACAGTTTTCCTTTCTCTTTTTGGGTAACAGCAGCAGACTAAAGCCCACCTGATCATCTTCTCAGCCAGCATGAAGCCCCCCAGCTCCCTGGCCACCCACGGCTCCCAAAACACATGCCTCTCCCTTACCATCTCTTCCTCCCAGGGGCTCCATCTTATGTTGAGTTTAGCAAGACCTGGAGCCTTTCCCTCTCCCAGATCCATCATCCTCTTGGATGGTGCCAAACAGGAGGTGCCCCATGGCACCCTAGGGATGGGGCTGCTGCAGGGTGCGTCCGCGTTACCTCGACTGTGCCGGGCATGCTGGTACAAGCTGCTGGCCACGCCGCTCCCCTGACTCACCACTCCATCCTGCAAACAACACCAGCAGCAGCATCAGGCCTGCTGAGCTGGAAATGGAAGAGTGTTTGGGTTTGTTATATAAACTGGCCATTGGCTTCCTGGTTCACAAGAAATGACAGCTTGGTATGCATGTTCACTTCGCAGGCTCCCAGTTTGTCTTCCTGCCTGCTCAACTCCCAGGTTTTTTTTTTTTTTGTGGCAGTGTTTCCTTGCTCATCCTTAGCACACAGCAGCGTGAGTGCTTTGGTGCTGCTCTGGCAGTACATCTGTGAATGGTACATGATGTTAGGCAGTGTCTGGGTTTGGTTGTACCCATTTGTTCCAGGTTTGATGCTTGGAGTTATTAATACCAGCTGCCCCAAGGTGGAAAAGCACTGAACAAATAGGATATGAGTTCTCCTGAAAATGATCCAAAGGCTGGAGCACCTCCTGTATCAGGGCAAGCTGGGAGAGTTGGGGTTGTTCAGTCTGGAGAAGGCTCCAGGGAGACCTCCCAGAACTTAAAGGGAGCCTACAGGAAAGATAGGGACAGACTTTTTTGCAAGGTCCATTGTGACAGGACAGGGAGTGATGGTTTTACACTAAGGGAGGGGAGATTTAGACTAGATATAGGGAAGAAGTTGGTCAAACACTGGCATAGGTTGCCCAGGGAGGCAGTGGAGACCTCATCCCTGGAAACACTCAAAATCAGGTTGGATGGGGCTCTGAGCAACCTGATTGAGTTAAAGATGTACCTGCTTCTGTAGGAGCATTGAACTAGATGACCTGTAAAGGTCCCTTCCAACCCAAAGCATTCTATGATTCTACGATTACAGGTCCACAATCTGAATGAGAAAACAGATGTTTACTCAGATTTTTGCTATTGCCATGGTGAGCAGCACATCTCAGATGTAATGGTGTGCCTTTCCCTTCTGCTCCCGTGTAATACACTGAATCCTGTTGTCTTTAATGAGATTAAATGAAGATTTTCTACTAGTTTGGTGCTCCAGCCATTAGCCACTGTTGTGCATCTCTAGGCAGTGATGTACATTTGCATGTCAGGTCCAGTGATACTCTCAAAGCCACAATATTTCAACTTATTCCTACCAAAATTATTTTGATAATTGGTCTTAAGTTCATTGGCCCAATGCTTTCAAAGGCATCTTTACATGTCTCCCCTCAGCCTCCTTTTCTCCGGATTAAACAACCTCAGTTTCGTTAGCCACTCCTCCTAAGACTTGTTGTCCAGCCTCTCATGACAAAAATTGTTCATGACGAAAGGTTTGCCATGCAGTAAGTGCTTTGTGGCCAAAATTTAAAGAGTGCTTGTTAAGTAGAAGGACTTCAGACAAGCCCCTGGCAGGATTTCCTAGGAGGGAAGAGAGAGTTACAAATGTGGGATGCCGTGTGAGCCACAGTGGTGGACAAGTGCCACGCATCCCGCCCACCCCTGGGAACAGGTTTCGGTGCCCCCGGCCCCCTTGGGTGTACAATGTGCCCCTCTCTCACCTGCCCGAGGATTGGAGAGTATCTCAACACAAAGGAGTGTGCCAGCCTGCATCCCACCTTGAGGCTTGCTGACCCCCGCAATGTGCTGGGGAGGGAGGAGCCCTTCCTCTTGGACTGGAGAAGGTAAACTGGGAGACATCCCACAGAGCTCCCATTGTTTAACGGCTCGCCAGCTCGCTTTCAGCAAGGGGTGTTTTTGTTCTGCCCCTAAGTACTCGCTTGGGAGCCATCAAATAAAATCTCAATTAACTGGCTTACGCCACTAAGCATGGTGTGGGATGCGTTCCCTGGCAGGCGGCTGCTCTCGCTGCAATACAGCAACAGAGACCAGGGGGAGGTAAGGCCTGTGACTGGAGGGACCCGCTGCTCACATCTTCTCAAACGAAGCATCGTTGATACCCTGGCAGGTTCCGGTCACTGAACTAGGACAACTGCAACCTTTGTGTACCCAGGCTGCACCTGGAATACTGGATCCTGACACAGGAGTATCCGATCTGCTCACCAATCAGCTCCTCTCAAATACTCGGGCTTTTTGGAGCTTTCATGTAATATTCAGTGCCAGGCAGCTGCTGCTGCAGTAATTGCCAGTAACAACAGGTATAATCACACTGCTCTAAACCACCTTGAGAGCATCCGTGGAAGAGGTTTTGTTCCTGTTTCACTGCCAGGTGGTTCCCAGTGAGCTAGCAATGAGATGAGTGTCTGTCCGTGGTTTTCAGCAGCAGCCTATCCAAGCCAGGACTGGCACTCGCACTCTGGCTCTGCTGCCTGCACAAATGCATGGGCAAAGGGCTCCTCCAGCTGACAACCAGCCCTTTCAGAAAAGGCTTGTTTCAGCTGATCCAAACTGGTTGCACGAACACAAGTAATGGCAACACATGGAGTGACGAGGCTGAGTTCATTGAGTCTGGGTAGCAGCACTGATGTGGATCCCTCGCTGGAATCACAAACCTTATGTGCAGGATTGATGCTGCAGAAGCTGAAACCCAGATCAGCACCATCTGGCCTGTCATTTTGCCTGACCAAAGCAGGCCTTGACACCTAAACCTTCTCTCCCTGCAGGAGCCACTCTGAATATTATGTTCAGAATTCTCATTGCAAGTGAAAAGTGGGAAAAAAAATACTTCTGAACAGAGATTCCTACAATAGAAGAAAAATATTATTTAAGTCTGATTACCTACTGTGTAATTAAACTACAGTGTAGAGCATGGGACAGAGTCCACAACTTTCAGCAGAGATCTGGACCAGGGGAGCTAAAAGAGCAACTCAGGTACCAGGTGAGAGCACAAAGCTGTCCCCAGCTGCGAGAGGGTGACGTGGTAATGAGGCACAGGCAGTGAAAAAATAATGCCCCAGGAAGAGCTTCTCTGTTAGTCTGTGTGGATCCTGATGCTGACAGACACCATGGAGCTGTTAGTGACTTGTGAGTAATCCCCATCATGTTTGTCTTCTGGTGGATGAAGTTCAACTGCTTTTATTCCTGCGCACTTAGCTCATGTGGGAGCAAGGAATGCAGTGATAAAAAGGCTGGAATCGTTTCAGGTCTGGATAGTTTCTATTAATGTATTTCTTGTTATATAACACTGCCATTGCTGTACCAAATATGCTAAGGTGCCGTTTAGGAAGATGGAACGTTTCTACGTAGCCATAGTTAAGAAAGTTGTGTTGTAGAGCAGGCTGGGCTTTGATCTGATACTTCTTTTAATTGTAGCGGATGGGCTTTTGCATGGTATGGGTTTCTTAGCCTAGATGTTATGAGGCACCTCATAAATTAAACGCTTGATGTTGTCAAATGAATGCCGTTAGCACTCGGAGCAGATAATCCATTCAGTAGCCGCAGCGGAGTCTATCACAGGGCCTGTCTCCAGATAATGGCCTGGAAGAAGAACAATGGTGCTCTGAGCTCCTGGGGACCTCCACCCTCTGGTTTTGCACTTCAGAAGAGAAAAATTATCATTATCTGCATGGCTCAAGCTCCCTTTGAAATGCGGTTATTTTTTACTCATACATTCCAAGTATTTTTTACATGATATCAGTGAGAAATTTGAAACCCACTTTGAGAAGAGAGATTTCATGCAGCCCCACTACTAAAGCAAATGGATATCAAGTAGTAAAGTTCAATGACTGACTTAGTATTAAATAAGAAAGAGAATAATGAATTAGAATCTGTGTGCCTGTTTTCCCTCTGCAGGGAACAATCAGACTAATGGGTTTGCGTTGCTTTCTGCTCCTGTTTGTCAGTCTAGGTGAGTTCACAACACTGCTGCCTTTTTGTGCTATTCTTTCCCTGCTCACTTGTGGCAACTTCAAGTATTTGGAGCCTAGCAAACACCTTATTTTTAATACTATCAATGCAGTGAGGAAGACACGCAAGGTTACCCCCTACATCCACCCATGAATTGTGGCCTGCTGTGTGGACATCTGTGTTTTATGCTAGCTAGCTGCAAGTAGGCAATTCCTTACTTAGGGTGGACACTGGTTTCCTACTATTATGAGCTCAGGCCCTAACATCCTTCAAGAAAGACATTATTTCCCTACGGCTTCACCAAAAACTAGCTGGGTCTCCAAACCCCTCCTTTGTTTACAGGCTTTGCTGAGCACGCCGTAGACTTTTTATTGGGGAAGGAAGGGAGGTGGTGTAGGAGGAAACTATTACAAAGCTATATAACATAAACAACTTTCTCATGTAAACTCCCAACATCACTTAGCAAGGAAGAGGTTAAAGCTGGGGGGAGGATGGGGGGAACTCATTAGGACAAAGATATAAATAGCAAGTTGGGAGGCCTGGACAGGGACACAGGGAAGGGGAAGCAACGAGTTGACCCAAGGTGGGATGGACTCCCTAGGTTTGCTGAAAGCCCTCTGCTGCTCTGCTCTCTGGGCTTGGACCTGAGTCCCGCGTACAGCATCCCAGCGTGGGGGGGTGCTCAGAGAGAAACCCTGCGCGACTGATTGGGAGTCATAGTTGCTCAAAGGTGAACCTGAAGGGTGTTCAGGTCACCTGATGACTTCCCACAGAGCAGCAAACCACCGCTGGTTTCACCTGCCCCTTCCTGCCCCAAACCTCTGCTGGGTCCACCAGTGCCTGCCCAGAGGCAGGGAGCTGCTCTCTGCCTGCTCTGATGGTCGGAGCAGGATTTCTGTTTTCCTACCAGCCTTCATGCCTCAGGCTTTCTTGCCTGTTTTTTTTTGTCCAAATGGGAAACACATAATGAGAAACTGTTTAAACAACTTAAGGTACAAGGAAACTCACTGGAGTAAAGTACTTCATCATTTATTTCCAAGGAAATGATGCACCCTCCAAAAGCACTCCACTCAAGCACTGCAATTTAAAGTTGCAGGATAATTGCTGGCCACCTTCCATGCTGTCTGCAGCCCTCATCTAGGTCTGAGCGTGGTGCATGGGAAGGACAAGAGTCTGCCAAGATGGTCTGTGCTGCTGTCTGGTCTTGCCACCAGCAACCATCCATCAGTAAGTCACTGCAGATCTTTGCACAGCGTGAGCTGCTCGATGTGGGTATCACTGCTGGTGAAGAGGCGCCAGGCAATGTTATATAAACTCTGTGCCAACGGATGTTAAGATATACACAAATGTTTTCAAGGGCGTTTCCTTAACAATGTTTTAAACCACCCGTAGCAGCTACATGAACCAAGATGAGTGCAGAGAATGACCAAGTGAAGAAGCCTTTCCCTTGTTCCCCGAGCTGTGAGTGGGTTTGGTACCTGGGCACAGCTAAATGCCTGAGGATCAGGGAACATCTAGCTGTTAGAGCTGTCCTGAATGTTGGTTTGCTTGCATGGGTAGGTCTGGACAGTCTGGTGCTGGAGAAGGAAAGCCTAGGAGCCATCAAAGCCCTGGAGGAATGCTCTCGTGCTATTTCCAGCCCTGCTTTTTAAGATACAAAGGGCTTCAGATCAGATGCATTTCTGAAGCTTATCTGTGTGAATATTTGACTGCTTATCCAAACAGAACAAAAACCTTTAAACCTTCTGAGGTCCATCCATCAAGAGCTTTATCTCCTCATGTCGCCGCTCGGCTCCCAGCCGCTGCCTCTTGGAGCCTCTTGCCACCCGGGACTCAGCTCTCCCCACCAGTTTCCCATCTCCCCTCTCCGAGTGGCTTGGCAGCATTATCCCTGGTCACCTCCTTGGCTCTCTGCCACTTCAGTGATGTCCTCATCTCCTTCCCCAGTGTGTGCAGCCATCTGGGCTATGGCCACAGCCACAAGAGAGCAGAGCACACTGACTCTGCTTAGCGCCAAGAAAGGAGAAAATTTGTCTTTTTTTTATGGGATATTAATGAAGCGCAGATAAGGTTCAAAGAGGTTCAAAGATGGAAATATCCAGGCAAACATTTCTGATCCCTTCTCCAGTAAAAGGGAAGTTTTGTAAGAGGTCCCCTAAAGCCCAGCTATTGGGACGAGGGGATGTCATCCCCCTGCCACTTGTCAGCCGCTCGCTCCCTCTGGCAGAGCCATCTTTGCTGCTGTGCCTGGGCTGCTTGAGATTTCAGATAGCACCCTTAAAACCCCTGCCTGGTGAAGCACCAAGATGCACAAGGAGCATGGTGAGTGTGCAGGGGGGGCACCAGCAGCCCTGCGGAGGTTTCTGGCCGGGTAAATCAGCTGCATTGTTAATCTTATGCCCAATTTATACAACATGTTGCTCAGCCTTGTTAGAAGAGCCTTTGCAGTGCTCGGTATCAGGGCCGCAGGACATTTCTTGCTTTGAAGCTGAGCTGGCACAAGACATCGTCTGCAGTCCTGCCGTCCTGTCAAAGCTGTGGCCAAAAACAACAGGGTGAAGACTTTGGAAAGAGCCACCCATCCACAGCATAACTGAGTTAAAATGGAGACCTGGCTAGCTCAGGGCTTGAGAACAGCCTTTAAGCACATCAGAGACTGAAATTCTATGTACAACAGTGGGGATCGAAGGTGGCTGTTGCTTGGAGCCACCTGGTCTTGGCCTTGATCTAGACAAGCTTCATCATCAGGGTGGCCTTTTCCAACGGGGACCGTTTTCCTATGGCCCTTGCACAGAAGGATCTGACCCTTGGGCTGTTGCTGCTCTCTTCTCCATGGTTTTCATTTTCTCTCTATTTTAGCAGTGGGAAGAGTAAAACTAATTCCCGTCTTATATATAACAATGAATTTAATTCAATAGCAAGAGGATAAATTTACTTTTTATACTGCAGTGTATGATAAGCTATTTATAAATATCGTGCCACTTCTAGGTCATGGTCAGAATTTTAAATAAAGTTTTAATTTAAACATAATTTTTCAGTGTTGACAGATATGATAAATACCTTTTTGTTCCAATAAAACTTAATTTTGACACTGTTTTGTGAAATTCATTACAAGTCAAGGATTATTCCCCTGATTTTTTTTTTGCTTTGTTTGCCTCCATGTTCCAGTGTTACATTCTGTTATAGAAAAAGCATCTGTGACCACAGTAATTTGTTCACCAAGGCCTCTGCTTAGGGGATGAGAGGATGCTCTTGAGAAGAATGATGGAGAGAGGAGTTAGCTTGTGTCGTGGAGGCCTTGGGGCAGCTGCGGTAGCATTTTACACTGTTCAGGGACTTAATGCTTTCCTTGCAGTTCCATGGGACACTAAAGTTTACCACCATTGGAAGATACTTTACCTTGAAGTGGATCAGGACATTTGATCTGGAGCTGGCACAGTGGTGCCACTGCAGCATGGTGACAGCAGTACGACAGCACTGCCGGAGGGAATTTCACATTTGTGCAATGACCCATGACCGGAGATGCCTGTGCCCAAGGCTCCTGTAACACGGGACTTCTTTTACCCTCGAACTCCCTCACTTAAACCATACCTCATAGTGTGACGATGGTGTCGCCTCCTCCTCCCCTCCAGAGCATCCTTCCTCTCTTCCGAAGTCTCTTTCTCAGTCTTCAAGAGCAATGGCAGAACCAGTCTTAGAGGTGAGGCTGCAAAGCCTGGTGGCAACCTCATGGCAATGGAACTAACTTTGATACTCAAAGCAATCCCAAAAGAAAGCCAAGAGGACACAGCGGGGCAGATTTCGTGTCTGGAATGTGAGGTTAAAAAGAAGGCCTCCATCTACAGGTGGGTTGTATTCCTGCTGCCTGAGCTGCCTGTTTCACAGAATCACACAGAATAACCAGGTTGGAAGAGACCCACTGGATCGTCGAGTCCAACCATTCCCACCAAACCCTAAATCATGCTCCTAAGTACCTCATCCACCCTAACCTTAAACACCCCCAGGGACGGCGACTCAACCACCTCCCTTGGCAGACCGTTCCAATGTCTAACCACCCTTTCCGTGAAGAATTTTTTCCTAATCTCAAGCCTAAATCTCCCCTGGTGGAGTTTGTTGCTGAGCCAAGTCCCTCCAAAATTTCTCTGGACCTTCTCTGGTTTTCCTGCTTTCCCATCTAAAGAGGTCTGAGGAAGATTTCTTTTTCTGCAGTCAAATATTTTCATTCTGCAGTAAAATAGCTCTTGCATCATGTACCATTGCATTGTGGATGCAAATGCAGCACCACAAAGCCTTTACATGTTGTGAGGTGAGAGAGGCAGATCCTGTGCTTGAACAGAAAAAAGAACAAGGAGCAATGAGCAGGGAAATCAATTTGTTTTAAAGTGCTTTGAACCTGCTGTCTATTTTCTGAGTCCTGCGGCTTGCAGCCCAGACTTCTCATGTCAGCTCCCCATTAGACAGTCAAACAAGAGATGATGCTATTCGGAAAGCAAGTCTGTGTGCTGGAGATGTGCAAACACTGATGCTTAGATCCGCATGAACTGGCCTCCATCTGTATGGAGCCTCCAGCTGTTGTGCTGAAAATACCTGGAAAGGCAGCATCCAGAAGGACAGAAGGTGGTTTTCTGGTGGGTTGTCGTGTTGCTTGGGCTGCTATCATGGTGATACCTACAGGACATCAACTGCTGTGGCCAGCTATTATAATCCGTTCAGTGGGAACAGGTGCTGAAGTATAATCCTGCTGTTTTTCTTGGTTATGGTTCACTTCAGTCACTAAGACTGAGCAAACAGGATTATCATAGCAGTCATTCAGGAGGTGAAGTTACTGATGCTGTGTGTCTGTGTCTCTGTAGACATTTGTTTCCAAGGCAGATGCCAGCGTTGCTGAGCAGCTTGTCCTGGTGAGGGCAGTGGGGCAGCAGGTGAGCTGTCAGCATCAAAGGGCTTCACTGGCCCGCTCCTGCCAGCCTTCAGGACTGTACTATTCCCTTCAGGGACAAGAACTGGATCACAGATGCAAAGCCCATGCTCTCTACAGGTCTTCTGGAAAGATGCCTCCCTCAGCTAGCCAGTTGCAAGTGGGTTGGGGACCACCCAGTCAAGTAGCAGCTAGTGGCATTTACCTGAAACCTGGGCTGGGCCAAGGCACAGGCAGGAGGAGGACGAGGGGTAGCAGCTCCAGCCAGGATGCCAGATCCTCTCTAGTGGGAAGGCTTGAGGTTTTGCAGACCCCCTGAGGATTGTGGTTAGCCAGACCCTCCCCATGACTCTTCACATCAAGTCTCCCTGTGTAAGCGCCAGTTCGTGCTTCCAGCAGACTTGACTCTATCGTCAAGTTTTGTTTTAAATCCCTGAAATGCTGCACTCATCTGTTTCATAGAATCATGGAATCACTAAGTTGGAAAAGGCCTTTGAGATCATCACAGCCAACCGTATCTCTTCACTAGTAAATCATAGTAAATCAGGGAACTGGGATTGTTTAGCCTGGAGAAGAGGAGGCTGAGGAGGGACCTTATAGCTCTCTACAACTACCTGAAAGTTTATAGAGAGGAGGGTGCTGGTCTCTTCTCCCAAGTAACAGGTGATAGGACAAGGGGCAATGGTCTAAAGCTGCACCAAGGGAGGTTCAGACTGGACATCAGGAAAATATTTTTCACAGAAAGTGTCATCGAGCACTGGTAGAGGCTGCCCAGGGAGGTGGTTGAGTCCCCATCCCTGGAGGTATTTAAAAGACAGGTAGACGAGGCACTCGGGGACATGGTTTAGTGGCAGATGGGAACAGTTGGACTCAGTGATCCAAGAGGTCTTTTCCAACCTGGTGATTCTATGATTCTATATCCCTAAGCAATCTCCTGTCAATCATCCTCCACTACTCTTAAAGACCACTGTGTGCCTGGTGGCACTCCTTCCTATGCAAAGGCAGCGCCGCTCTGGTGCTGTTGTACCACCTTCTGCTTCTGCTGATAACCTCTGACACCCCACTGCATCCCAGCAATTCCCTTCTCCACCAGTGAAAGAGCACATGGAATGTTCATGGCACCAGCCTTTTCACACTGTCCATGCACAGACATCTGCTCCCCTTTACTGGTTTCCTTCAGGACTTAGCTGACAATTTCAGTAACAGCAAAGCAATCGAGCTTGGCTTCATGGCTTTGTGGCAATCTTCCCCAAAGTAGTTCCAAATAACAAAATAAGCTTATGTGTACAGAGACGAATACCAAACTGCAGGAGTAAGAACTAGAGACGTGCACCTCAGGAAGGGTTGTTAAAGCTCCAGCTTGTAGCCATGCTGATAAGGCAGTTTCCAAGAAGTCGCCCAGCCCTTGAATTCTAGAAACTCTCTCTTCCCAGGTCAATAACCTTTTATGGACTGAATCCTGGTGTCATCCCACAAGCAAACACAGTCCGGGAAGGGTCTTCTGCAAGTGACAAAAGAGAAAGCAGAACTTGTGTTGCTATGAAGGGGCCTGGAAACTTTTTAGCATAGAAAACCAAAACACACAGAGAAAAGCAAATTCGGTAATTCTGGTAGTTTGGGAAAGCACAAAAACATGCTTCAGGTAACTTAATTCTTCTCCTCCTTGCCTGAGGCTGCCAGAGCTCTCCCCACCCTGCTTGGTGCTACAAGGCTTGGACCCCCTCCAAGGTCTCCCCTCTTCCCTAGGGAGCACTTTATCAGTCACCAGCCTTAACTTCAGACATGAACAGAAGCCCTTTGGTGAGATTTTCCATAGCATCCTGCAGTTTTGTTAGCAAAAATGCTCAAAGTGGCTCCAGTGACAGCAACAAGACAGGGCTGCTCAGATTCAGTTGTTTGGCTCCCTCGTTTCATCATGAGATTTTAAAGTAATCTTATGCAGGTGGGGGAGTTGACACAACAGAGCATGCACCACATTAGGGTCCATCCAGCTTGTGTGTAAACACCACTAGTCCCTTTTTGAACCTCTTAGGTGCTATTTCATAAACACAAAACGTTTTGCTTGATTTCTAAATCATGTGCCATTTCCTTTGCTGGAAAGGAGAGACGCCCGTGTGGACACTGGCTGCAGCCCTGCAGAAGAGTTCTGTGTCACTGGCAGAGCTGGCAGCAGAGCCAGGCAGAGGCTACCACCTGCTGGACCTTTCTTGTTCACCCCCTGCTCTGAATTTCCCCACGATGCCACTTACTGATGGCACTGACCACTTTCTGGGCAACCACAGCGACGCTGTGTGCCGAGCATCATGGCACAAACACTTCTTGGCAGCTCTTCATCAACAGCAGAGCTGTTGAGGTGTAAGCCACGTGAATGAGAAGGATGCTCATGTGTAGCTTTGTGAGCCTAACCTGTTTGTTGATCCTTTGGAGTCTGATGTGGGATTTGAAGAATCTGCATTCTTCTGTGCTGGCCCTGCAGAACACAAACACCTTTCTGAGCTGAGGCCCTGCTCCTACAAAAATAAACAAATTAGCCTTCCAGCAGTCCTTAAGGAGGGGAACATACTAGATGGGCACATGCCTGAATTTGTGTGGGATCCCACAGTTGCGTGGGGGACTTGGGTGTCTTCATGGCAAGCATCCTTAGGGGTCTTCATGGGAGAGGGTGAACCCTGCTCTGAGCATCATCGTGCAGCAGGACACTTGAGCAGCCGAGCCAGGTCCACAGGGCTGCTGCTTTTGTGAGGGTGTAGGACCTGGCCTATGGAATCCAAGCAAAGCAAGGCTTTGTTTGCCCCACTCGGGGAGCTTGGCCAGATGAGTCCTGTAGCTCACCCTGATTCCTGCAGCCTTGAGATTAAGGGACTTGACATCTGCTTTGCATGAGCAAACTTCGAGCATCTTACAGCATGTCCAGAGGACCTCATGGTGCTGCAGGGTTTGCAGTTCTGAGGCAGAGACTTTGGTTTTGCATCAAACACACTGTATGCCATCAGTGTATTTTCCGGATCTAGGTTTTTTTTTGATTGACCTGCTCTTCTGAGCTGCCCTAAGCCTCAGGAGGTCATGCTAGCTCACACCTACAACACATCAGACCTCAGCTGCCCAGTTAGCCAGGATCCAGGAAAGTCATTGGAAGGACTCCAGTGGCCTCAAATAGGAGTTGACTCATGGCCCATGAGATCAAAACAAAATGTCTCTGCATATGAAAAAAAATGTTATGGAAACTGTATCATTCATGCACAAAAGCAACACTTCGAATTTTATCATATAAAATACATAATATTGCAAATGGAAAGAAAAATTGGCCTGGTGCATATTAAAATTGTTGGCCTGTGGAAACATCCCTTCTGACAAACACGGCTGCTTCCTGGGGTCTGGTACACAGTAAGGCATTTGAAGCTGGAAAACTTGGACTCCTGCGCTCCTTCAAAGCTTTCTCAATAGCAGTAATTCATAGGCTCACCCCTTGTCTTGTCAAGAGTGACCCAGAGCATATGCTGACAGTGGGCTCGCTAATAGGAGGTGGTGTGGTTGTATGATAGATGTGCTCCAGCACCTCCTAAATACATAAATGCAGCAGCAGCAGCACCAGAGAGGGATGCCTGGGGGCAGAGAGGGGTGCTGAGAGTGCGGTACGGGCAAGAGGCAGCATTTAGGTCTTTGTGGGAGGTCTGACTCTGTGGTCAGATCCTGCCCCACTGGTTTGACGGTGGCGCTCAGCAATACAGGGTCCCTGCAGTTCCCACAGCTGCCATCAGCAGTTTGGTTATATTCCAGCAGTAGCTGCTTGCCATGGCCCAGGGAGCAGGATTTAGCATATCACCTTGAGGAAAAGATCTGGGGGTGGCTTGGCATGCACAGCAAATGCAATTCTTAGAGAAAAAAAAATGAATTAATGTTGGTATCAACCAGCAATTTGTCATATGGCCTCTAAAGCCAGCCTCTGATGCTGAGCAGTGTGCAGTGAAGAGCAACGGATACTTCGGCCTCTGCTCTGGTTTCTCCAAAGTTCTTTGATGCTGGGAGCAGGTGAACAGTACCAAGACTGGTTGGGAGAAGCCACAATGAATGCTTCAACTGCCAGCTGCAAGTCATCCTTTTCTCTGACCTGGGGCTGAGGAGCAAACCGTAGCTCAGCCTTTCCCTCGTGCTCCTCTCCCGAGGCAGGTGCACCAGGAGCTGGCTGCGGGCAGTGCAGAAGTGCTGTCTCTCTCCCAGTAGGCTGGACCTGAAGCGCTTTCCATTTATCGCTCTGCTGTGCCTCACCACCACCGCTCCTCTGGCAGACGAGTCCCACCACACACCCTCCAGGAGCTGGGCCTGAATGCAAACACATTCAAGCTTCAGGCAACAGAGTCAGGTGAAATAACCCATTTGCCCTCTGCTGCAACCAAATTACCCTTTTTTCCCTAAAAAATACATGCGGAGCAGGGCAGTCGGTCACAGTGTGCAAGCGCATCGCTGATCCAGGTGCCTACAGAGCACAAGAGCTGTGAGATGGTTGATGGGCTCTCCTGCTCTCCCAGCCCAGCGTTAGGGGTTGGCTGTGGAACGTGGCTCAGCTAGCTGGGCTGTACTGGTTCCCATAACTGCCATCAGGGGATGTCCAGCTGCAATGACTAAGCTCTTCTTACATACCAGAAATCCAACAGATAAATGTTTCCTGAAAATAAACTAGCGTTTTGGTTTGGGAAAGGAGTGAACCATGAGCCTGGTTGCTTATGGGGACAAAGCTTCACAAGGACCCGCGGGGCACCAGGCAGTAACGCGAGCATCTTGTTTGCCCACCCTCCCATCTCGCCTCTCCTCCTTTGATGGGTTTGGAATGAGCTCGGGAGGTCTCACTGCAGAGAGTAATGATGTGTGAAAGCTCAGTTTCATTTTTCACTCTACTTTTTTGGAAGGTGGAACATTTTACAGTTGACAGGACCACGCTAGAGCCATATGAGGCAAGAAACTATTTTTAACCAGACGGAGACGATCTGAGAGTCTACTGTTGAATCACTTTAAAAAAGGAAGAAATCATGGGATCCAAGAGTGGTACTCAGGGAGATGGGGGTGGCAAGGCTTTTACCATGCACTTATTCCAGCAACTGTTCAACTACTTCAAGACCATGATAACTGTCTGAAAGCGCCTGTGGGGTCACTTCAGATAGTGGCTGCATTTTACAAAATGTTTCTGCTTTGAGAGAGTCAGGTGCTCGGGTTAGAGCAGTTTCAGAGGCAGCCTGTGCTTGCTGACCCCGTACACCACACTCTGAGCTGCACCAAACGCAAGAAGGCACTTCAGCATCTCGGTACTGCCCTTCTCTGAGTCCCCATCATGCCACTGCACATTAGCTGGGTGCAGTATGCTGAAATGGATGATCTTTAAGGTCCCTTCTAACCTAAACAGTTCTAGAATTCTATGACCATAGCCTGGGATGAGAGGAGAAAGGATGTCCGCAGCTCTGGTCTGGATGTTCTTCCACCTGACAGCAAGAAGCACCATTTCTCCCTCCTCTGCCCACGCCAGCACAGAGCTGGCACTTCAAATAATGTGAGTTTGCCAAGTGAAATCAGCCTCGTGGAGAAACTGAGGAATTTTCTCCCCATTTCCTTTGTCTAACGTGTCTCAGAGTCACAGCAACACCCTTTCTTGCTGGAAGGCTGGCAGCTGTGGGCGAAGGCAGCTCCTTGCAAAAGGGAAGGGAGAGCTGGAAAGCAAAGCAGCTACAGCTACCTGACAGGCCACGACCCCAGATGTGTTACAAGCCTATCAGTGCAATGGTGTGAATTAACACATAGCCTATTTATACTCACTCAGAGCACAAGGGTGATAACCACATGCATTGGTTTTAGATTTGTTCTGAAGTTTGTGGCTCTATTACATGTGAAATGGAGTATTTGGCCTTGGACCTGAGCTGAGAGTCCATGTAGAAATGCGGCACAACTCTGGGAAACCATGGTGCCAGACAAAGTGTCGGGAGGAATGTTTCTGCATTCAACCCCAACTCGATCTGCAAGGCTTTGTGGTTTTTTTCCCTTTTTACAAGGGGAAATAAAACCTCCTTCTCTGACCTAGGCTGGTACTTCATCACTGACACATCTCAGTATCATTGAAACCATGGTGGGACACATCCTCAGCCCCTTTTAGATCAGACTCTTGGCTCGTATTTCCCAAAAGCTGCTGCTTCTGAGTTCCTCTGCATTGAGAACAAAAGTCAAATGCTGTCCCATGGCTGGGTCAGAGTGTGCAGAGATGACACTAAAGCATCATAAAGAGGTCCTGTGTCTGCTTGTCACGCAACAAAAAGAGTGGAGGTGGGAAAGTTCAAATAAGCCCTTCCTCTACGAAGCCATCAATATCACCTACAGAAAGGATAAGTGCAAAATAAGAGCAGTTTTAGCTGCCAAGTTCATGGCAACCTCGAATTAGGAGCCTAGTGGCCACGGTGTGTAGATTGCAGCTCTCTCTGCTGCACTGTGCTTGCAAACATCCTAAATGTGAACTGTAAGACCAGGTGGACTTTGTGGCTGCAACAATCCACAAGGAAATTTAACCAAAGGACCTGGATACATCCTCTTTAAAAAGCTGCCAGGGCCAGTGTCTGCAGCATGGGGAACAGAGTTCAAAATACGTGATCCTTGAACTCAATGTTTTAAGAGCAATTGCAAAGTGAGGGGGACACAGCAAGGCCTGCTGCAGCCTCCACCAGCCTCTGCACAAAACCCAGACGCTATAGCTCGATGTTGGGTTGTTACAGCTGTCACTGTAGCTGTCACCTCATGGTTTTGTTCTTGCTGTGTGAGGGGAAGAAGTGAGAAGCAAGGTTTGTGTTACTACTCGTGATGCTAAATGCAGCACAAGCTGCCAAGCTCACACATGTAGTCTGTGGGGCTTTGGAAAGAGGGAATTTGCATCTCCCTCTTGACTTCACTCCCGCATGGGGTCTCCATCCCTTGAGAGGTCCAGAACTGCCTTCCCAGACCCTCCTTTTCTGTCTTTCCCCTGGTTATTTCTGATCTCACCCACCCTCTCCAGGCACCGCTGTGGCACAGGGATGTCTCCCTGCCTGCCACCAGCCCACCCAGACCCATGCGAAGCTGACCTGGGCTTTTCACTTGAGGAAATATGCAGTTCATCTGATGCTGCTGACCAGCATCCAGCTTCTCACCCTTGCACGCCATGTGTGGTTTACCCTCTCCCTGCAGTTGCGATCTTGAGTAACGGGGTGTTTTTCCAGAACACAATCTCTACAGATCAAATTAATTCCGTGATTTCCATCTGCTTCCTCCTCTGCATAAAAGATGACGACTTCCTGAAGCTAACGGCCAAGCTGGGACATTAAAATTCATCTTTTGTTCTTGGGTACTTTCTGTAGCCTGATGACTCTGGGTGCTACTTCTCCCTCCTCGCCTGCAGACTCATAGGTCCCAAAGCTGCAAGCAAAGAGGCATTTTAGAGGGGGAGGAGGAGGGTAGGGTGTGAAGCAACTTGTCTGTGGGTTTGAGCCTGCCTGCAGGCTCAATCTAAAAGGTCTTTGCTGAGAGCCTCCCCTCTGTTGAGCTGCTGCTTGTGCTTGGGGCGAGGTCAGAGCTGTGAGTCCAGCCTGGTGTCCCCCGCAAGTGGACTCAAGTGAGTCTACAGTTTCACCCCACTGGATGAGGCCAGAGGTCACCCAGGCATATCTAAGGTCATGGTAACTGAGGGCTGTGTCTAAAACCACCACACAATCTCTCCTTCCCAATTCGAGGCGGTGCTTGCTGAATAGGATATTTGTATTTGAGCCCTAACAACACTGAGTGCTGTTAGACCCTCTTTGCATTAAGAGGAACTGAGATTTTGATGGGAACATCCTGTATTATGCATGCAGTTCCCTTCCTCTGCTTATCAGGGGTTGCATCGTGTTGCTCATATTAAAGTCTAAAATACAGATGAAGCTGTGAAGCATGAATAATAAATGCTGCTCATTAGTAGACACTCCAGAAGCACATCCCATTAATGAAGGGGTTTGGGTGAATAAAATGCCTTTTACTCCTCAATCAAGACATTTTTGTTCACTTCTTTTTAGCAAAATGTGGTGTTGGGTCTGAGCCAGGATATTTATATTTTTGTGTTTCTACACTTGCGTTTTCTCGTATCTGGTTCTATGACCTGACTGCCTGGCTACTACAAGTAGTGGTGGCTCCACAACATTTTCCAGCCTGTGAAAGGCACAGAGAAAAAGTCTAGAGAACATAACCTGCACTCGCCTCTCACCTGCTGAGCAGAACTTATCTTACAGGTAGGACCTCTCTCAATCAGACATCTCAAAGCCCTCAGTAAAGTGTATTCCTTTATTGAAAAATGCTAATCACATCCTTACTGAGCTTTTTATTTGAGCAAGACACAGTGTCCTGTTGCTGAGCTGCAGCTTTCTTGGCTTGCTCTGCTCACCAGGTGGGTCTGTGCTAATTTTTGAGTGTGGTGGATTTTAAACTAATTAGCTAAAAATTTACAAACCTGAGCACAGAATCTTCATACTTACTTCAGTATCAGCCCTCAGGGCCAGGCCTGCTAGATGCTTTTGGTGAGGTCAAGTCCCTTCCTTGCTCAGAAGGTGCATTACTATGCGGTGAGAGGGAAAGCAGTTGTAGCCACATCTGCCTCATCAAGTCCCTCTGTTCTTGCACTGATTTTGTTTCTGTGTCCTGCCTGCAAGCTGTGAGCTCTGCATCCCTGTTACACAAGCAAACGCTGTCAGTGTTTTCCTTTCCCATTGTTCTGTGTGCAATTTGGGTTCCACGAGCAGCATTTCAATTATGTCAGTGCATCATTTAAAATGTTTTTCTTGGCAGCAGGTTTGCTTTTCTTGGCAATACAGGTAGGGCATCTTTGCAGACGTGCACTGGCGGCTGCACACTGTTTCCTCTTTTGTGCACCTTGCACTCGCCTCTGCAAATCCTGCCTGCAAAAAAAAACTTGTTTTGCAGTTCCTTCCTTGCTTACTTGCAACAGCTAACGCAATTTCTCTTCCCCTTTAATTCCCATACGTCAGTGCTTATCTTGGATTAAAGAATGCTACAAGAAATCTTTAAAGTTTTCTTTTTGATAGCAGATCCAGGCAAGGATCAGGAACAGTTTGTGCTAGTTCTGCACAGGCAAAACCCAATACTCTTGGTACCCAGGTGCTTCTGCTCTAATCTTCTCAGGGGCCAACAGAGGGATCCGAACAGGGAAACAGGAGCATTAGGAAATGATGGTGCAGCATTATCCAGCATGACAGAGGTATGTGCTTGCCCCTAATCATCTCCAGATCTTTGTCAGAGGCGTGCAAAGGAATTTCAAAGAAACTGAAGGATAACTCGGTACTTTTGAGTGTTCCTCAGCATTGCATCCATGGCTCTAACGTCACTTTTTGCTTGTCCTTCTCTGTGCCTTCCCAACAGAATGGATTTAGGACTGTAGTTTTCCCTGGGCTGATTAGCAAAGCCCATTTCTTACTCCTGGCAGTTCTGTTTTCAAGGTGTCTCTAGCTTCCCATAATATGGGCTTTAAGGCCCTTCTAACTCAAATCATTCTATGATTCTGTGTGCCATGCTTCCCACCACACAGAGCAAATTCACTGAACTTTTGGCCTCCAGGAACCTAAGAGCAACCTAGAAATGCAAGAAATCTGCTGTCCTCATGACTTTTTGTTTTAAGATACAGGAAGAAAAAGGAAAAATATTGTATTGGCCTAGTGATTCCTCTGTGAGAAAGCAGCCGTGGGAACATAAGGTTTGACTCAGACAATGGTTCCTGCACTGCCAGCGCGTCCTGCTCCTCTGTGGGAATGCAAAGTGAGCAACCATGAAGCTGAGGGAGGTCTGGCAGGGGCCAGGGTCTCTGGCTCTGGCACGAGCAGCAGAGAAGAAAGGGGAGAAGCAAAGGTTGATGGATTTTGGAGCCAACACACAGCCCAGTGCAGACAGACACTTCCCAAAAAGAACCTCCAAGGTAAATACAACTGTACAAGCCATTTCTGTGCCACGTTGCCAAAGTGAGATAGACATTTCCCTTTTTTTTTCATATATGAATATACTCAACAGTGCACATTTTGGATACCCTGTGGCTGAACAAGGATAAGTTAAGATCATGCTGTCAGGTCTGCTCCAGACCTGAGCTTGCAGAACCCTGAGTTCGTTCTGTGCAGGAGAAGTTGCCATGTTCCAAAAGCGAGCAGGGTTTGCTTTTGTGCCAGAATGGTCTTTTTAAAAACAAATCATAAAATCATGGAATGGGTTGGGTTAGAAGGAATCTCAAAGCCCATCCAGTTCCAACCCCCCTGCCATGGGCAGGGACACCTCCCACTGGATCAGATTGTTCCAAGCTCCATCCAGCCTGGCCTTGAACACCTGCAGGGTTGGGGCAGCCACAGCTTCTCTGTGCTCATGCCTCACCACTCCCACAGGAAAACCTTTTTTCCTGATCTAAATCTCATCTCTTTCTGCCTAAAATTACTCCCCCTCATCCTATCCCTGCGATCCCTGCTCAGCCGTCCTGAAGCCCCTTTTAGTACTGGAAGGCTGCTATGGGGACTCCCTGCAGCCTTCTCTCCTCCAAGCTGAACAACCCAAATTCTCTCAGCCTGTCCTCTTATGAGAGGTGCTCCAGCCCATAGATCATCTTCATGGCCTCGTTGCAGAGTTTGCTCTACCTTCCTAACAGTGCAAGCGGGGTTTTCTGGTTGCCTTCATGGCCTCAGGTAACAAAGCCAGGTCTGGTCTCTCTCCGGGCAAGACTAGCTCCTTTTCAGTTCTGCCTTGACTACTCTGGCTGACTTCGTCCCCGCTGCAAGGTTAGTTCTAGCAGAGGAGCCAGCAGGCTGGTAGGGGAACAGGAGGTCCTTCAACGTCCCTGTGATGATGCACGTGTCAGAAGACCCCAAAAATCAAAGGAACCATCTCATGTTGGAAAACAGATGAATTCTTCACCTTAATATATATGTATGTATGAGGGATCATAACCCCAGCTGACCTCCCTGGTAGCTGTGACAAAGATGGGTAACAAGGTGCTCAGACAGAGGATGGTGACTGCTCCCCCATGTCCCAGTCCAGCATGATGGGGATGAGGTGCCAGCGCAGGAGCTCATGAGGCTGCTCTGAGTCACCCTTTGGAAGGGCTTCGCTTCCTTGCTGTCCGATCCAAGGCTGCTATCTTGGCAGAAACCTCCCCCAGTGGTAAACTCACTGCTTTGGGTTGGTTGGGTTGGGTTTTTTCCAGTGTTTTCTCTGATACACAATTAATTAAACGTAAGTGCCTTCATTTATTGCTCTCTAGAGAAACACTGCTGGCTTGTGTGCCCTGGCCCTTGGGGACATTGCTATTGTTTCAGCTATCTCCAAAGCCAAAGAGAGCTAAATCACACTCACCTTCATCATGATGGGAGGGAGCTCACCCACGTGGCATGTGGTTGCCCAGACATTGTCTTTAAGAAGGGACAGGTTGCAGTGGATTTGGCATTGCAAGGTGACCACTGCCAGCCAGGTCCAGGCAATGTCAGCAGCCCAAGCAAGGTCAAATCAGTTTGAAATAGTTGACTGGTCTTTCACTGTCAACAAGCAGCCTTGGAAGATTGCAAGGAAAGTCTGAGAGAGGGAAATGGTTTGACGTAATTCAGGTAACAAAAAAAAATGTAATCTGCCAGCCTCGTGCTACAGGCTTACTGCCAAATCTGTCACATCTCTTTTCCAAGGGCTTCAAACTGCCTTAAGAGCGCAGGGGACTTGATCCAAGACACTTTTTGTCAGATCTTGGTTTAAAGGTGCACCTACGATTTTGAAGTGCCAGCACAGTAGCCGTTCCCTGCCAGCAGGCTGTCCTGATGCATTTGGGATCGGGGCAGCGTGGATCAAGAAAGACCATGAGGGCTTCAGAGTGCAGCACCTGGGACCATTGATACCTGGACTGATAGCTACTCAATTCACCAGATGGGTTTACGGAGCACAGGGTTTCCTCCTCCAGTGACTGCTGATGGAAAATGCCTGCTTGGCTCCAGCTGCATCTTTCTAGAGCCTGGAAATGTCTGATTAAAGCCAGGCAAAACAAGGAGCTCTGGACACCTGGGGAGGGTTTACCTGGAGCAGTGCAGGGGTTTTGCTGCCAGTCGTCATGCCTCACTTAAGGAGTTTTGTCTCCACAGCATAGAGGATGTGGGAGCTGAGCAACCACCTCCTTCATGCTGCAGGTCACAGCGCAGCGCTGCCAAGGAAAACACATCCTCCTTGCTTTGCCTTGAAGGCTGAGCTGTGTCCTCTGCTTGAACAGTTGAAGAACCACAGCTTGGGAGCAGGTGGGCAGCTGCGGGTATAACTTCAACCCTGGGACAGTCTTGTCTCCATCCCCACCACAGTAAAGTCTTGTCCCCTACACAAGCCATATCCACCGGCTGGTTGAGCCTTAGGGCCAGATCAGACACACGGCAGGGGGAAGAGTCCAGGGAGAGGCCACTACGAGCCTGGCTGCCAGCAGCCTGTGTCACTTCTGATATTATACCCACAACAAGCTCATATCATCTCATTCTGATCCCTCACTTCGCTTTTGGGTTGAAGATCCTTTCTCCAGAAGGGTAAAACATTTCTCACAGTTCATCTAATCGATATTTCTCTGATAATCTAATAATTAAGGTGAAGCCAGACTACCTGATTAGTACAAGAGTCTCACAGCATTAACGAGTCACAGCTCTGAGCCCAGGTTTGCTGTTTTTCAACCTCTTTGACTTGCCAAAGTTTCCAGGCAATTTGCAGTCTCACAGAACAGGTTTAGGCTGACCAGTGCTAGGCTTGTTTATTCAGTCTGTAACTTGGCCATACCCTGCTTTTACCCACAGTGTTGATATAAGGGACTCTCATCTTCCTCTCCCCTGTGTCAGGCGCTAACTGGAGCTAAAATAATTTCAGTTTTAATAATTTTCATAGTAATTTTAACCAGCTGCTTTCAGACCACAACCTGAAAAACATAGCCAAACGTTCACACCTTGCTTCAAGCCTTCTCCATCTGCAAAGGCAGCACCAGTTCCTGAAATTCCACAGGTTGGATGGCCCAGGGCAGCATTTTTGGATCAATGGGAAGGGCTGTACCTGCCAGGCTGTGCTCGCTTACCTTGTATCAGACCTCAGCGTTTTGGTTAGAGCTCACAGACTTCTCCGCGCTTTCGTTTGCTGCTTTTCCTCACTCTTCACACGTGGGTTTCTTTTATAAATAGAAGCTTCCTCAGCAGCCCAGAAGCACCCAGACCAGAAGAGATTCAGCATTTTAGTCAGCAAGGTGCTTCACTTGAGGTATTAGAGCAGTCCTGCACATGGTAAAGAGCCCTGTAAAACCTGAAGGCCAGAGGATTTCCTGACTATAGGGCATCCACTGGAGCAAAACATCACCAAACACATCTAACAGCGTATTTATGCACATCAGATGAGAACAACTTGTTCAGAAGCACTCTTCTACTGCAAGTTACATTTATGCATGTAAAAATCTTACAAAATCTGGCACAGACCCACTGTGATTTAATGTAAAATAGCCTGAGAACAACCACAACAAAAACTAAACCATACCTCTCAATTAAAAATAGAGCAGGGAGGGAAGAGGAAAATAGCAGTGCCAGTTTCCTCTTTTGCAGCCAGCTAGGCAAGTAAACTGCTAGCGTTGGGTTATAGACTGATTCCCCAGCAGCTCCAGTATGGACTGGCTCGCTTCAGGAGTGAGCACTTAACACTCCTGTGCCACGAGAACCCTTCCTCTGCACAGACAGTTCATAGAATCGTAGAACAGTTTGGGTTGGAAGGGCCCTTAAAGATAATCTAGTTCTAACTCCCCTGCCATGGGCAGGGACACCTCCCACTGGATCAGGCTGTCCAAGGCCCCATTCAACCTGTCCTTGAACACCTCCAGGGATGGAGCATCCACAACCACCCTGGGCAACCAGGAGGGCTGCATGTGAAGAAGTGTGGCCCACAAAGAAAAGAACATTCTGCCCTTCTATTCCGCTCTAGTGAGACCCCAGCTGGAGTCCTGTGTCCAGTTGTGTTGTTAGCCTGAAACACAGATCTGTCTGTAAAACCAAGGTGGGAAGTTGTTCACTACTTGCAAATACTCCAAAAAGCCAGGATATGTATGTAAGGAAGTTTATCCTCAGGCTGTTGTTTCCAGACTGCAGCATTCGGCACTGAGGGAGCACAAACAAACCTTAATTTTTAGCCACGTCTGTTAATGAGAGTGGTATCTGCTGTCAGTGGAAAAGGCTAGGAGGAAAACGTTGAGCTGGAAAACAATTCCAGCACAAAGTCACACAGGTAACAGTAACCAGAAAGCATCTTGGTGATCTTGGGGTTGTTCAGCCTAGAGAAGAGGGCTCTAATATATTATAATGGCCTTCCAGTACTGAAAGGAGCTACAGGAAAGCCGGGGAGGGACTTTTTACAAATGCATGAAGTAATAGGATGAGGGGAAATGGCTTTAAACTGGATGGGGGAAGATTTAGATTAGACATTAATAATAAATTCTTCATGCTGAGGGTGGTAAGGCACTGGCACAGGTTGGCCAGAGCAGTCGTGGCTGCCCCATCCTTGCAGGTGTTCAAGGTTGGATGGGGCTTTGAGCAGCCTGATCCAGTGGGAGGTGTCCCTGCCCATAGCAGGGGATTGGAACGGGATCGGCTTTAAGGTCCCTTCTGACCCAAACCATTCTACGATTCTGATCGTTCACCAATTCAGGAAAGCTAGGGGTAGTTTGCCATTAAATTTCAATAAAGTAGGATACCTTCTCTTACTTCAGATACTCTGGGATATACCAGAATAAACTCCATAAACTATCCCCTTCACGGCTTTCCTTTTCTCCTTCTTGTCTCCCCATGAACAGTTTTCAAGGGCAGAAAAACTTACACCCACCAGTCCTTCGGATGGAAAATTCTCACCCCAGTTTCCAGGTGATGGAGTACAGTGTGCAGAGAAGGTGTGCAGCTCTATTTTCTGTGTTAAGGCAGTACCAGAGGCATGTGGCAAAGATGCACTGCCATCTCTTGCCTAGACAGCGCAACGGAAACATACAGGCTGGCAGCAGGCACTGCCCAGCCCAGCTGTGAGCAGCAGCGATGCCTCCACCTGCAGATCCTGTTATCCATGTTATATCCACTCACAGAGAAACAAGATGGGTTTTTTTTTTCTGGTGCCCTCCCAGCATCCATGCTGGCAGGAGCAGTTTGCTGACAATTAAGGTACTTTTCAAAGAAACATAGAATACTTTGGGTTGGAAGGGACTGTAAATCAGTTCCAATCCCCCTGCCATGGACAGGGACACCTCCCACTTGACCAGGTTGCTCAAAGCCTCATCCAACCTGGCCTTGAACACCTCCAGGGATGGGGCAGCCATAACTTCCCTGGGCAACCTGGGCCAGGGCCTCATCACCTTCAGCAAAAGAATTTCTTCTTAATGTCTAATCTAAATCTTTCCCCTTCCAGTTTAAAGACATTCCTTCTCATCCTGTCACTCCATGTCCTTGTAAAGTCCCGCCTCAGCTTTCCTGCAGCCCCTTCAGGTACTGGAAGGCGGCTATAAGGTCACCCTGGAGCCTTCTTTTCTCCAGGCTGAACAACCCCAACTCTCTCAGCCTGTTCCCAGAGATGAGGTGCTCCAGCTGCCAATCATCTCCACAGCCTCCTCTGGACCCATTCCAACAGTTCCATACCCTCCTTATGCTAAGGATTCCAGAACTGAATGCACGACTCAAGGTGGGGTCTCGTCAGAGCAGAGCAAAAGGGGAGACCACCCTTCCCTTGCCTGCAGGCCACACTTGTTCAAAGGCAGCCCAGGACATGGTTGGCCTTGTGGGCTACGAGTGCACCATGCGGGCTCACATCAAGCTTCTCATATATTAGCACCTTCCTGTCCTCAGCAGGGCTGCTCTCAATCCCATCATCCCCCATCCCGTCCTGAAACCACAGACTGCCCCAACCCCGGTGCAGGACCTTGCCCCTGCCCCTGTTGAACCTCAAGAGGTTCACATTAGCCCAGAGAACTTGTTTACAAGCACCATTTCTGCACTATGGAAAGAGCAAACTCACACCCAGCGTGGAGCAGCCTCCCGTCACCACCACATACCTTCACAGAGCACTATGAGCGCAGCCCCGAGTCAGGCAGCAGCATTTATATGTTTATTATCTCAAAGTACAATATATACATAATGTATAGCGAGATCTTCAAAAACTTTGTACAGAAACAAGTATCTACAAAATTAAATCAATAGACATTCTCTGTATACTCAGACAGCAGACACACACGTATTGGAAGATTCAACATAGTCTCAGAACAAGAAAATGGTAAGGAAACCCCCATCCAAAATGGAAAACCTCTAAATACCACCCAGCTCCCTCTGTAATACAGCAGCTGCCCTTTGACAGACTCCAGGTCGTTGTGGAGACACAGTAAATCTGATTTCTAGTGCCACCTACTGCTGATATTTACCATCACAGTTGCTCCCACTGAGAGCGGGGAGGGTGGAGACCCATTCAGATAGTCCATGTACTCTTAACACCCTTCCCGATGCAGATCTCTGCAGTGTGCAGGCACTCAGCTTCACCCTCCTTTCTATGGAAACCAGAAATCTGATTTTTAATTTTGTATTTTGCTTATGAACCAAATATTGTCATGAAAAATATTTCAAGAGAGTATTCTCAGTTTTAGTGGCTGGAGAGACTGCAGGTGTTGCCAGCAGCAAGCAAAAATGATGAGAGCGTATCTGAGGAACAAATTGATCCTCATTGTTTTCTGGAAACTAAAATTAAAAATATTGCACAATTCTATGTGGCAGAAAGCCTGTGGTTTCTATAGCATAAAATGATAATCTTCAGTTCAGAGGGTCTGGCTTTAGAGAAAGACAGTGCTGGGTTTTACAGAGGGTGGAAAAGCACAGGCAGCTTTCTAGTAGGGACTCTAACATCTGGATGTGCAACGTTTGAATTCAAAGAGCACCCTGAGTATTTAAGAAACAGATGCTTAAGCCTGTAGGACACAACCAGCAACAAGCCTGGCATTCTCAAAAGCAGCCTGTGGCAATTACATGTGTAATGGACACTAAGTTTCAGTGACAGCTAGGCAGACAACTGCTCCAGGCTGCCTCCAAAATCAGTTTATCTCAAAAGTTTTTGGCTGCCCCTGTCACGTATTCATTCCATCCTGCACTTATCAGATAGGAAATCATTTTTCAATGCGCGAGCTACAATGAAATACCCATCTCCAACAGGTAAGTTGAACATAACACCTGCAGCAGATTATTTTGGTCCATGAAAATACCATGCACAACAAACAATATGATATTTTGGGTGCTTTGTGTGTCTCTATAACCAAGGAAAAATGTCTGAGGAGTTACTTGTGCTACAGAGAGGAAGCAGCATTTCCATCAGGGCAGGAGGACAGGTTTCTCAAATAACTTAAAAGGAGAAACATCCACACCAAAAAGAAATAAGAAATTCCACAATGTCATTGCACTTGTTCCATCTGCACCACGCCTCTCCTTCATTCATATTGTACACCTGGAGAACGTACAGTAAATGATTACAATATTAACATGTTATCTAAAATACTGGAGTCATTCAGCTGAATGCTTGAACATACCCAGAAATCTGGTACATTAAAGCTTGAAAACAGAAACATACAAGAGCTAAGCTATGTTTTGACATGCAAATTGTTCTAAATACTTTTTTTCTGCAGAAGGTCCAGTCCAGTCAGGAACAACTGTCTCTTCACTGCCTGGAAGCTGGTGACAAATCTGTTTCAGCAGAGCCAGGTATTTTCCTCGTCACTTAAACAGAAGTAAAACAGAGGTAGTGCCATGACTCGACTGGTCCAAATACCCTAACACTTAAGATAACCATTGCTTTCAGGAATTAGAAAAATATATATAAAACCCCACCCAAATTAAGTGTTCACAGTTTCTACAATGCTTGATCAGGTTTTAAACATCTTCTGAATATCCTCCCCTTCTAAAGAAACATGTAGTCCTTCAACACTAAAAGGACCTGCCATCTGAGACTCCTGAAGCTCTCCGGACCACAAACCAGATCTTGATCCCACAAGGGCTTTCAGAGATCTATTTTACTTTGAAGATGGGTTAAGTCTCACTGTCTCAAATCAAACTCAATTTGGTTCATTACATAGCTCAAGTGACTCAGTGGCACCCAAAAATGGAGTATATGCCCCCAAATCACCTAGATGCTTTGATAAATCACCCCCATGCTGCCAGATCCAGGCCCCTTGTTTTGTGCAGGATGCAACGGTGCCTGTGCTAAGACAGATTTCTCCCCCCTTCCTGTCAAGTATCCGTTCTAATTAAAATACTAAAGCATTGCTATTGTCAACATACATTGAATCTGTATTCATGACAACAGAAGTTCAAGTATTTAAAACCCAAAGTAGATATTTACACTGTGATCTGGTCAATTCATTTTGGTCAAAAGGCAATAAATACAGTAATCTATGCATTTACTGCTGGAATAGAGACATTTCATATCCCAAAAATTACCTCTCCAGGAATTAAATGTTAACACAATGTTGTGACTAACCAGAATCTTGATACCATGACATTCTTCCTCCATCACCCTCTCAGCCCCTGAAGGACTAAGTAACAGTTCTCTGTTCATGCCATTTTGACCACTTAATTCTTAACAACAGTAAAAATAAGGAGTTGCACAGATTTCTGTGCCACTTTCACAGTCCAACCAACAGATTAAAAATCCCATTTAGATGTAATTCCCATTTCTTATCATTCCTTAACTGTGGCTATACCAGTGAAAGTAGAAAACAGAGCCAGCTCTTATTTGCTTTTGGAAATAGATTTTCTGATCATCTGAAAACAGATGCAATCACGATGTCTACCTGTACATATATAAAAATGGGCAGTTGAAACTCCTGCTTTTAAGATGCTATTAGTTACGCAGAAGGCCAGAGAATTTTATTAACCAGTTATCTCAGACCTCTTTAAATCCCTATGCCTCAAGATAGAGGGTTCACAGGATTCAACTGACGTTTGTTTCAATTACACACATTCAACAACTGAACTGGAAAGCTCCTTAATCCCTTAGTTTTACTGTTGTTTCACTTCTTTTGAATAAAAAAGTGACCAGTTGAATATTAATCTAAAGCAGAAAGTATGCAATATCACTGCCATGACTTAAAAACCAAAATGTTGTGACAAAGAATTTTTCCACGCATATGTCAAAGATGAGTAATCAACCTAAATAGCAAATAATTTGCAAGAAAGCAATTGATGTCTGAAAGCCCTTAAAGCTCAGTAACACTGGATATGTTCAGCAACTAAGATATAATTGGTTTCATTTTTTATAAGCTCCATCATTAACAAACTGATTAATTACACAGTGCAGAAATTGAAATCTCACTGCAACTCACTCAAAACACAGTACGCACTTTGAAGCATCTGTATGTCATTTGAAATAAAAGTTTGAGATAAATGTAGTGTGTAGGAAAAGTCCACAATGCCTCAGGCTGGGATGGGGTAGACAGAACCACGCCGATGCCGTGACCTGTATCTCTCTCACACAGGGAAGCCTGCGTGGTTATGGGCTATGTATGCAAAACGCAAAATGCTTGCGCTGGCAGGCAACCAGACTTCAGGAAAAATGTAAAAATCCAGTGGTCTGTAGCACCTGCCTTGCCTGCATCTTCGTGTTGGTTATTCCATAGCAGTTGTAGTTATGTCTGTTTTATTCTCTGTTCCAGTTCATGCTTGTGTTTAATAAGCCGTTCTATTTCTGTTCCTAGAGTTTGAAGGTTTTCCTTTGGGGGCAAAAAAAAGGGGTGGGGTAAGTTATATAAGGAAAGTGAGTCAATCAGCACAAAATGCACTAATAAGTTAAAATTACTGTTTATTTCAGCAGGTTGATACTTCCAAGTATCCAGAACAAGTGCAAATGATTAGACAGAGCAGGAGAAGAACAAGCTCATTTCAATAAAAGATGCAAAGCTCTCAGTGAGCCTTTTTGGCAGTTACTAATACTCTACAGGCTGTCTACAAAGTATAGCGTTCAAGAGGAAGGATAATCACAGGAAGAGACATCGAACCTCTGCAGAACACTGCAGCCCGGCTGGCAGCCTGCAGAACATTTTCCAGCCAGCTCTTTCCCTTGCAGCGTACAGACTGCCCCAACAGCTCAAAAGGGAACCCTGCTGCTGGCATGAGCCAGGCACGTAGAGCCCGTGCCCCTAGCCCCACAGACTCAGGGAGAGCACAGACAGGCCCTGCCCTGCTGCACGCACAGGCAGCCCACTATTTATTTCAAGCAGAAACTTGTTAGTGCAGCACAATACGATGGTCCCAAAGCAAAGGTTTGGTGTTACCTAACTCTTCAGTTAACCCAATGCTATCAGTATCGCCAATTCACAAAGAACTGTCTTTTAAAAAGCCTCCTCCTTTCAATGGCATTTACCTCTGCAGGCAGTATCTCAAAACCACAAGAACGTGTGGAAAACTTGGCATCACTACTCACCTTTAATGTAATATTTTTCAGTAATGTATCTTCTAACACAGCCTGCAGCTTCCTGTTTATCTCTAAGGAGAGTTCCAATGTCAGACCGCTGTCAGCGGGATGAGATGTATACAGAGATGCCATAATCCCACCCCGTCTACTCAAGTGTACTTTGTTGAAGTCCGAGGCCTCTGATGACAGCGTTCCTGCTTCTTCCCGCAAAATGTAACTCTGAATAATTCTGGAGAGAAAGAAATTTAAAAGACACCATAGCATTACAAGGCAGTGACAAGTCAGACATTGAACTGACTTCAGATTCCTGACATGGAGTGACTTGTTCTCAAGTAGTGCTGTATTACTGAAAAGGCAGTAAAAGTAAATGCCTGCAATATCTAGGTCAGAGGAAAACCTAGGACAGCACAAGTGCTATAGGAGATGTTGGTAAACTGCGTTACTACAATGTGCAAGGCTTGCACATTTAGAAGTATTTTGTGAAAGCAATATTGCTGCGGGAGCAAAAAAGTTACTTAGAAAATGCCTCTCTCTACTTTTCTTTGCTGAGACTCCAGATAGGGAATCTTAAGCTTTCTACAGGGGAGATAAAAATTAGTCTCTACTTCACAAGCTGTGATCGTGTTCTATGAAATGGTATCAGACAGGCACAAATGTAAAGGCTCTTCAAGCAAGGGCTGCACTTAGACAACTGTACTGTAGGGAAAAGGGATGTCACAATTTCTTCCTCTCCCAATTGAAGTTCCAGACATTATCCTACAAGATGAGATTTCCATTTATGTCAAATGGACTCTTCTGTTGGCCAGTGACAGCAGTCCACCTCCAATCAGCAACCTGGGGACCACTCTGCTACCAAAAACTCCACTAGTACCATTCTATTCCTCCTGAAAAATTCTAGCAGTAAAAACTCAGCAATTACTGTAAGTGCTAAGGAGTGAATGAAAAAAGAAAACCAAGACTAATCCTACCTTTGAGACCTATTGCCACCGCTATATTCTTATTGTTTTAAATATTTTCACTTAGACAATTACTTGTCTTGATTTTATTCTGGATAAGACCCAGAATACTTGTCTAGTGCACCAGTTCAGCAGTAAAAAACTGTATGAACAGAACTCAGAACATACTTTGTTTTTTTCCTGATCTCCTCCACCAGTTGCTTAATGTGATCCTCCATAAACTCCATCTTTTCATTTTTTCGAGCATGTGCCTTCTGTAGCCTGAGTATTCTTTCAACCAAGACAGACTTGTCCACCTCTGGGAAGCTATCCACAGCTCCTGAAGATCCAGTATTCTCAGGTGACCGATCCTCATTGCTGCTACGCGCATTAAGGGACCCTGTCAATACAATCGTATTAGTAAGGGCTCTTTTTGCTTTTACATCAGGTAAAGTCTTCACTAGTGCAGTGCATGCATCCATTACATTTTGGTAGCTAAGGATATTTTCTTTTAGATATTATTTTCCCATTTATGTTAGTGGGTTTTTAGATAAATAATGCTTACACTATTTAAATGACACATCCTGGAATAGCAGTGTAGACCCTCAGCATGGGCCCAGTTCCCTTCACATAAGCGTTCTGGCTGCAGTAATGCTTAACTCCTGCATAAGTACCTTCCTATTCACTAACATTACTTTGTACAAGACTTAGCTGTTTTAAACATATCTGGTTTGGAGTCCACTAAAATGCTATGAAAACTGTGTGCAGACTGACAAAAGTCCTGCATACAAATACTCACTTAAAAGCTTCCAATATTTTCTTCTCTTTCTATTCTTCTGTCTCTAATACAGTGAGATTACAAGACACTGATGGAGTTAACTGAGCTTAAAACCCAAAGACACCAAAGAAGAAAACAGATGACATTTTCAGTGCTTAAGATAACCACTTTCCTTCTAATCAGATGAATTTTACTAAAATACACCAATGCCTCTAAGCAGGCAAATTGATTTCTCATTTACACAGTTCCAATTGTCAATAGCGCAATTAAACAATGTCAGAAGCCTCTGCTCATTTTTTAGTTTGGTTTGCCTCTGGCAGCATTTAAGAGGGTCTCCTACAAGCTAGAGTCCTCTGAGCTTCCTCCAAACATAACAACAAAGAATAAAAAAAGCAGGCATTTAAAAAGAACCAAAATACATAAACATTAATCTCATAATAAGAGTAAGCACCTAAAACTGCTTTCAGTCAAGTGCACTTTGGAGCATAAAGGCTATTTTGTCAGCTGTACTGGGAGGCTGCCCACACGCTGCACAAGCACAAACTACAGAAAGAGCAAGGCTCATGGCTACACACCACAGCAACCTTACTAAGATCAAAGGATTGTTTTGGCAGCCCTGCTATGTGCTATATTACCTGATGAACTGGAACGACTGCCCATGCTGCTGCCTTCTTTGTCATAATTGCCATTTTCCATCTGATCCAATTTTCTCCGTGCTAAAAGTATAATAAAATGATTGTTACCAACAGGAGATTAAAACCCTAAAACCACAGTGTCACACGACATACAAAAACTCTGATCATCTCTGACCTACACTAATTTAACAAGGCCTGATAAAGGCAACAATGAAAAAACTTAGGGGCAAAAGTACCCAAAAGCAAACAACCCCTCTCCTCCCCTTATCTCAATCACGAAGTGCCTGGACGCAGCACCCACCAAGATCCTTACACCCTGCAGCAGTTGCCAACTGAGGGTAACGCCATGCATAAGATCCACTGGGAACAATAAGACTTAAAAATGACTTTAGTTTTGATTAGGACTGCCACATAAATAACTACTTAATGACAGCTCTGTTCCAGGACCTCATTGCGATACCACTACTGAGAGCTGAGTGCAGGAATTGTACCAGAAGCACCGCCCACTCAGTCAGGATCAAGAGGGAAAGTGCACAGGTGTTCAAAGAGAGACACGGAACTTGTCTTGCACAATGCCAACAGGATCTCTTCTTTCAAACACATTTCAAACAGATTTGATTATATTCAAGTCTATTTGCATTCAGAGCATATGCATTATTGGGTACTTTTTATTCGTTGACAGAATTAGTCATTGTACTCCTTATCTATCTTTAAAAAAAGGAAGTGTTCTGTTTAATAGACTAAGAAAGAACTGTTACTGGCAATTCCTGACACAGTCAGCAACAAGGAAACTTCTAGTGACGCCTCCACAGACCAGTATCTATACGTACCCACAGTGACATTTCAGTAGTCACACCCATGACAACAAAACTCAAGCTCTTTTGAAAGCAATCTTCCATTTTATGTGCAAGCTCATTTCAAATCTTATATTTAGGACTGCAAATTGACACCAAGGCCTGATGTTGTAACTGCAGTTTCCCCAAGATCTAACACACATGCTCACTCTCATTATCTTTAAGGACAGGGAAAGCTTGAAGGGCTACACTCAAGTTTGCAGACACTGAGTCTCCACCAGACACTGTGAAAGGGCTGACTCATTAAAGCTGAAAATAATTTCAACCTAGCTGAAGTTGTTTTGCGAGATCTTTCAGGTTTGCTGCATGCTTGCGCTTCTGGGTAGCCAGTTCATCTTTCAGTTCATCCACCTGGGTCTTCAGCATTGTTAGCTCTTTCTGCTCTGAAGCTAGCTGAGCCTGCAGCATCTCAACCTCTAGCTTTCGCTGATCCTCCTCCATCTGCAGCTTGGTGGCCTGAAATTATAGTTGTATTTTCATTCATGTACAGACAAATTCCAGTCTAACCACACTGTATGCTCAACAGCCCTATCTGTATTTACTTTTAACCTCAGAATCATTCATATTTTACATCAATTTAAGCTAAACTCTGGAAACAAATATGCAGCAGTAAGACTGCTGAACTATATCCAAAACATGTAGGTGATACAGTACAGAGCCATGCACACCTGTACACTGCAGTCATGTTCCTTCCATCACATATTGCTTATAAAAATCACACTAATCTCATTATACAAATGGGAGCTAACAAACAGTTCACAGCAATGAATTTCACAGACAAATAACAACCTTTTGATTGTTTCAATTACATTCGTACAGACAAAAATGCTGTACTTCCAGAAACACAGTAACACTCCCTCATTCCAGCACAGTGTGCTTCAGGATTTCTTCCCACTCAGAATCATCAGGTGTTCGTATCCCACTGCTATCATTCTATCAAACTGGCAAACTCAGTGAGAAACTGCAGTAAGTCACAAGGCGGATTTCATGTGCCACATCAATACCAGTATCAGACACCTTACTAGCGCAAACACAAGCTGCATGCTACACTTACCAGATCATCTTTAGCCTGCTGAACACATTCCAGCTGATTCTGCAGCTCTCTTTCACTGCAAGAAAGCTTATCCAACTGGCTCTGTAAGGAATTGTTTTCAGACTGAAGCTGTGCATTCTTACTGGTTAATTTTTCAGTGAATATCAATAGCTCAGATTCTCTTTTCCGGCTACCTTCAATGTCCCTCTGGAGATCAGCAATCAGAGAGTTGGAACCATCAACTTCTTCCTTTAAAACACTGATTTCCTGTTCATCTCTGTCAAAACAATTGTATCTTATTAGAGATAAGCTGAGCTTAAAAATAAGAAACCTTATTGAAATAAAAGCAGCATTCACGTCAAGACCAAACAAGGCAGAGGAACAAACGATGATCCTGGAGCATCTCTTAGCCACTGGATAGTTTCTAAATCATAAAATAGTTTTGGTTGGAAGGGACCTTTATAGGTCATCCAGTCCAACCCCCCTGCAATGGAGCAGGGACATCTTTAACCCCATCCAACCTGACCTGGAATGTTTCCACGCGTGGGAAATCCACCACCTCTCTGGGCAACCGGTGCTGACACATCTCATTTAATTCCCTGTCAGACAGAGACTACCAGGAAGCTCAAATCACTTTAAACCAACAACCCTATATCAACATGTTTTTTCAAGCAGGGGTGAGGCTCTCGGGCAATCTCAATCATTAATCATTCTGCAAATGAACTATGATTTTGTAAAACTCAGTAACTGAATTCCACTAGAACTCCATTACTATAAATTACATGCTTCCAGCTACTGAAATGAGGCGCTAATGTGGTTAATGACAACACTAGTTAGCTAGTGTTGGACCACCAAAGGATAACAAGCACATTGTAGCCTTCCTCCGCAGCCTTTTTTAGGCTAATGCCACCTTTCAAAAGACTTAATACAGAACAACACCACCATGGATTTTTTTCAGCCATTTATGCTGCAAAATATCTCACCTCTAGCTCCCATTTAAAATCTGATGCCACAAGGCTACACTTAGCCTTTACATTTCCAAATATTTTATTTCATTATGACATGAGAAATCTCTAATTAACAATTAGGGCTGAAACAGCCACAATTAAATGTTTAGACCATCCTAAAAGAGGTGTCTGATGTCTCCTTAAAGGTCTCCAACAAAGGAGACCAGGCAGCACTGGAGGTAATCAAGTATCCAGCTCACCCATAAAGTGCTTCTCAGCGTTCAACCTAAAATCATCTTTCCCACAAAACTTTCTTTTTATCCTTCCTCCAGTAAACAAAGATAGCTGAACATTCCCTTTAAAATAGCCTTTGATACATTTACAGATGTCTCCCTTCCACCTTCTCTTCCCTAGGCTGAAAGAGATCTGCTGTCTCTGTGCAAGATACTGTATGAATCAAGATGAAGTTCCTTCCTTTTACTTCCAAGAAAATGAAAGGCAGTCAGTTTGTTTACATAATAGGAAAAAAGAGGTCAAGATTCCAGGATTTCTCTTTCACAGATGATAATGGGAATTTACTGGTCCAAGTTTTATATCTGCGGCTAAGATTCCACAACTTCATCAAATATTTTAAGGAGTCCTGGAAATACATTAAAGTCAAAGTAGTGAAAGATAATATGAAACTTGATGTGGAGATAAGTATTGCACAAGAAGGACAATTCAAATAAAATGATCCAAATTGAATAGGAATGAGACACATTTAAGCATGTCTCAATTACTCAAAAAAATACATTTGCAGTTTCACACTGTGATCACAGACCTTCTAATTCATCTGACAAGATCCCAAGTGAAAAATAACTATCAGATCCAAGTGGAAGCTTCAGTTGTCTCTGACAGACTGCAGTTTCCCTAGGAAGGCTGACGACAGTGCCAAAACAGCTGGCCAGCACACAGCAAGTAAAGGCTTCATTCTACATGCCTTCCTCAGGGTTTAGAATCACCGAAGTATCCTTCAATGATAAATAAGAACTGTTTAAAAGCATAGGAGGGACATATGTATGGTTATGCTTATCTAATATTTGTCTCTGTTCATTTACACAACATTATTAGAAGCAGTCAAGTGGATAGCGCTTGTATATTCTAGTCCACCTGCACCATACCGAAACATGACTACACTCAGACACTCCTCAAGTGCCTATGAATCCTACTCTTCTGGGATTACTCCCTTACATTCTTAAACAATCAAACTTTGACACATCAGAACGAATTCCAGTCTCACAGAAGTGCTCCCTACTACTCAAATATAGCACCTGTCAAATACATAAAATAGGTTTTGTTAAACCTCATTCATCCATCACAATTTTGAAGCAATATGTCCTTCCAGTTCAGCTGCTTTTCTCCAATCTTTCAATTAAAGGAGCACAGGGCAGACGCCTAGAAGACAACTTCCCACAGAACGTGCCAGAACACAAATGTTTCTTATTCTAATAATGGATGAAGTAAGCAGACTTAGCAGTCTCAAACCTCTCCACCAAGCTTGTCCCCAGTACTGGCACTATTGATTTACATTAGAAAAACACTTAAATCAGAATTTCAAATTACAACAGATTTCAAAGCATCAATAATGTCAATATAAAAATAAACTCTTCACACCCTTGCCCATCTTTTAAATTATTCCTCCAAGCACACAGCTGTACCTCTGATGTTGATCCTGCAGATGATCTACAATTTTGACTCTGTCCAGCAAATTCTGAATTTCATTTTTCTGTCTATTAATGATTTCTTTGTACTTTGATAACTCATCTTCTGTTCTCAAACGCTCATCCTCAAGACACTTCACCTAAACAGAAAAAAGTAAGAAACTGTTCATTCTCCCAAACATCAGAGCTCAATTATTCTGACTGTCTAGATTGTAAGTTGCAGATTGATGTTATTTTTCAGTAACCCAAATGTTTCTGATTAAGTGCAGTCAGAAAAATAAACAGAAAAAATGCAAAAAAAAAAATAAAATTAAACAATTGTTATTCACATTAGATTTGTCCATATACTCGAAATTATCAGTCTAATGGACCAGTATCTAAAGACATCATCTTTCCCAAACATTACCTTTGTTCTCAGGGTTCGAAGCTCATCCATGCCTTCTTTAAATGTCCTCTTCAAGTCTTCCAGTTCCTTTATTTTTGCATGATGCACCTTTTTAAAGAGTGAGAAGCTCCTTGAGAAATTTAAATAGATACTGGCATCTCTTAGGATGTCAAAAAAATCTAGGCCGATACAGCACAGGTACCTTAAAGGTTCATTTTACTTATCCAGAAAGCAAAGCCAAGCAGAAAAGCTCCTTTATTCTCAAGAGAAATGAGAACAAAAGTCAGATTACACACTCTGGTTTTAGGTGTACAAATCTAAGCCACAAAGGCCCCGAGGGAAAGATCAGGGCAAATTGAAGGCAGCAAATGCATGTAAGAGCTGTGAGCAGGTATTAAATCATTTGAGAACTTCGCTTAGGGGCTAGCAAATCTCTTCACATAATAGAGGCTGTTCCCCATCCCTCCTTGCCATATAGCCTGGGAAAATACTGGTCAGAGAGAGGTCTGCCCATCATTTGAATTTGTGCTCTAAATTAGGGTAACATTCATGTTACTAAATGAAAAGGCAATTATTTCACGGAATCGTAGCATGGTTTGGGTTGGAAGGGATCTTTAGAGGTCATCTAGTCCAAATTCCCTGCAGTGAACAGGATCTTCAATCAGGTTGCTCAGAGCCCCATCCAACCTGACCTTAAATGTTTCCAGTGATGGGATATCCACCACCTCTTTGGGCAACCCGTTGCAGCATTTCACCACCCTGAGCATGAAAAATTTCTCCCTAATATCTAGCCTAAATTCCTTTTAGTTTAAAACCATTTCCCCATATCCTATGGCTACAGTCCTGATAAAAAGTTTTTCCCCCATCTTTCTTACAAGCGTCCTTTAAGTACTGATCACCCTAACTTATCCTAAGTGCTCATCCTCATCCTATCATCCATTTCCAGTAACTCTGAGTTTTAAAAGTACATCCAAGACAGCAACTGAAAATGACCTCCAGAAAGCTGGGCTGTAAAAATACAACTATTTGACAAAAATTGTAAGCTTAAAGTAAGTCTCAAAATGAAAAAAAACTCATGGCATTCTTAACTGCTAAGTTGCCAGCTGTTTTGTCTCCACACACCACATATTTACCTCCAGGTGATCAGACTTCCCCTGAATTTGTTTCTCTAGTTCTCCTTTAGTTACTCGGAGTTTTGCATCCAATTCATTTGATTTAGTTTCTTCTGACTCCTACAAGGGTTGAAGACATGTAAGTATGGTTTTGGAGCTCTATGTTCCCCTTCCCAGTTTTGTAAGTACAGACAGCTTTTCATATCACCGAGTTTTTTTCTGTAGGTGCAGACCTAAGAATTCTGAACATGCCAAGACAGACCCCACACAGCACGCCAACTGAGATAAAGATTTCCCCTTGTATTTAGAAACTTTCCAAGTAAAGAGATCGGTGAATAGTCCTCCCAGCTTCATAGCTCACACACAATAATTCTTCCCTGTTTCAGCTTAAGGACTCTGATGCTAAACACTAATTTCACTTGCTGAAAAAATGTACCTACTTGATAGGTTTTTATCATTTCTTGACAGTTTTGCCTTATCTGGTCTGCTTCTTCCTTTGCTTCACTTAATTTTGTTGTTGCATCTTTGAGGCGTTCTTTGGTTTCCTACAAAACCAGTAATAAATAATAGGTTAAATCTATTTATCAACTTTATCTGGAAAATCATTTCTCATAAGAGTTTCCTATTTCAGTCTAGAAAGAATTAACAACAAAAAAATTGTCCAGAATTATTTTTCCTCTTTCTTCCATTCAAGTAATGCTTTATGCAATTTTGATCCAACATTGAAAGCGCAACAAAAGGACCTCTTGGTTTAGTGCCACGCGCTTTTTCAGATGATAGATTTAACACTATCACATGAAAACTAAACTGAGATGACAGCTGATTCATTAAAAAAACAAACCAAAACCACCACAAATTAAAAGCTAATCCCAGATCAAATGGATCCCTCCAACACCCCTTCCTCACATCCCTTCAACATTTCCATATCATTATCTTTAAGAGCATCGTTCCTACTTTTGCTGCAAGTATTCAAACTAAACAAAACTCACTTTTGAAGCAGATTTTAGTACAACATAAAAAGTAAGCAGTACAACAACTACATTCCTCTGACTGTACGTTCATGTCATGGTTCCAGTACAACTTCACTAACCTTGTGTGAATCCATTTCTGTTTTCAATTTGTTCTGAGCCCATTTCACTTTGATAACATGAGAATTGATTTCTTCTTTCAATTTTTCTATTTCTCTGTTGAGTCGAGTGGCTTCACCATCCTAGGAAGATTTCATAGATTTTGATTTTATAGATTTAAACCATTCAGTGCTTCCACAGCAAGAATTCTGCTCAAATGTCAAATGCAGGCCATGGGTCTTTTTATTCTTACTGTCTGGATTTTGCAAAGCACAGTCTGGAGTTCTGATCTAAAATAACCATCCCCTGGGTAAGCTGCACGCTCCTCTTTTTGGGGTCTTTCAGACAAAAGGATGAGGAAACAGGTTCAAAGTGCTAGAGTCCTATATTATACAAAGCTACAGACACAAACTGCGACACCAATGGAACGGTGTTACCAACTACGCGGGTGCAGACTAAATGCTGACAGCAAAGTGCATTCGAGTCTAATCACTGACCTGTCAGTCAGCACCATGACAGGATGTCAACAGAAGCACATTGCTGGCGTAACCTTCTATGCCGCAACCCACAAACCACTGCATTAACCCAGATTTCCAAAGTCTGTTTCTGAAGTAATAGGTTCACATTACAAAAACGGTTTCAAGCAGCACCGTATGAGGGCAGTACAGTTCCTGTAAGGCTCTCATGTAACCTTCCAGAATTATGAGGGTAAGTTTTGTTTAGCAAACCCAAAGTCACGCTCCCACTTCCTGTTCACATGACAGAATACACTGAGGTGATTTTTTTTGTTTCAGAAGCCTAATTTTTAGGAGTTCTAAGACACATTTTTCTGATCGTTTCATGCACAGTACAACTGCTCAAATGAGGATCAAATCAAAGTTTTAACCCCATTAATACATCAGGTTTTGGATCATTCTCCTGACATAGAATTGTGAAGCACAGCACACAGAGACCTAGGTAATTTTAAGAGGCTGGAGGGAATCTCTTACTGGCTACTGAAAAATGGCAATTTTTTGGAATTGGGCCTGAAAAATCCTATTGCTTTATTAGCAATTTTTAATAGTGCAAAAGAGAAAACAGAGTGAAAACAGAAAAATAGCAAAAAACCCTGCAGTAAATTAATGCCATTACAGCCTTTTAAAAAAGAATCCAAACAAGCTAGAAATTTCCTCAAAATCCAGGCATCTGCAAGAAGCGGTATTTTCAATTTTGTCAAAAAGCCCCTAAAGTTTCACAAACTAATATTCAAGGCAATACTAAAAGGAATTTCAAACAGATAGCAACTCAGTAACTTCTTCCCATTGAGGAAGGGGTTTCCACAGCTATACAGTAAAACCAAATGAAAACAAGTTTTTCACCAAATACTATAGCAAACAAGGGATAAGGTCACTCAAGTCATGCAGCAACACTTAGAGCACCTTAGTTTCATAGAGCTGGTGCAATCTTCCTTTTTCCTGAGAAAGCTGTTTGATTTTATTAGTATGTTTTTCGATTTCTTTGTTCGCATCTCTCACTCTCCTCTCAAGTATTTCCTTTTCCTTTCGGAGGTCGAGCGACTCTTTCTCCCCTCGGACGTATTTCATCACCATTGTTTCTTTTTCATGGCGTGCTTCTTCACATTTCTTGTTTGCCTTGAAAAATATTAAAATAGAATTGAATCAACCTTGTATTTCATCATTAGGTTTTATTTATAAGACATTATTGGATATTTTCAGTATTGCAGTACAGTAGTGTAATACAGGAGGACTCAAAAACTCCACTTTTCCACAGACTAATATTAAATCCCATTTAAGTACTAGAATGATTCATACTTCCAACAGTAAATATACATCTAAGCAGCTGCAGCTTCACAGCTAAATACCTCAATGAGTTTTCAATACATTACTAATTTGGACCATAATTTGTTGTTTCAGAAGGAAAGAAGTAACTTGGAAGTTTTGGCAACAAGATTATTTTGCTAATACCCTGTACCAGTCCTGTCTCCCATTGTCTATGTGCCAACTATACAATCGTTATCCAGTGGCTTATTTTACAGATTCCCCCAACTCCAGCATTGACAAATTCTGCTTCAAATAAAAAAAAAGAATCGGACACTGCCCTTTAGCATTCACAGAGTAGAGAAAATACTTGGCAGAACAGAATATTAAGAAGGGAAAGAAATCATCTCAGTTCTCAATAATGCATAAGACAAAGTAAGAGGTTTGTGCTGGGGTTGAGAAAAACATTAATCCTGTGATAGTCTGTCTGAAAAAGGCCACTGCCAGCTTTCACCTCCTTTTGAACCACGACCAGCTTACAGGCAGGGAAAATGAGATTTCCTTGACGGCTGAATTCCATATACATACACATACATGTGTATGTTTACATACATTATGAAGAATTATCAGGCACTCTAGAACATTAACAGATTTAAAAATGCACTGACTCCAGTTATCAAAAATGCCTATATAACTGAATGCTAATAATTATAGTCATTAAAAATAATCATCTTCCCATTACCTAGTGTCTAACAATCTATGCTGTATGCTTCCTACAAGAACCAGCTTTGTTCATAAGATGTTTAGTAATTAAAGGTTTCCCATATTACCTGTTCCATTCGAAAGGCCATCTCTTTATGCAACTGCTGAATAGCATTTTTGGCTGCTGCATCTTGAGTTAGAAGTTTGTCTTTACTAGCTTTCACCTCCTTATTAAGTTCTTCTATTCTTGCTTCCAGCTAAAAGACAACATTATGATATAATTATAGGGAAAATAAGACTCTAATCATGTTTTGTACAGGCAAGAACATTTCACACAAAATTAGATGCTTCAACAGATACTTGCTTGCAACTACCCACACGAACACTGAGCTTTGCATTACAGTGCAAGCATGAAAGGTGTCAGTTCTCATCGTCAGCAAGCCTGAAGATGCATCAAATCAAGTAAAACATAAGGCACAGTAATTCACTTCACAATGAATTAGATTGACAGCAAATGCTGCAATGCCAGAGCAGGGCTGGCTGCTCTCTGAAGTTGCTTCACCTCACAGCCTTTTGTAGCCATCCTTGTGCCGTTATCTTTTGTGCCAGCAAATCAGTCATGCATCTGATCTGGGAATTAATTAATCAAAAAATAACTCAGCAAATAAAGAGGCACTTCATCACCATGCTGGCATTTTTTTTAGCCACCTAATGAACCAAGTCAGAAACAAGATCCAGCTGAAGAACAATTATCCATGTTCAACTGGAACACTTCCCAGAGTGTGGCACGCCAGTCCAGCAGCAGCAAGACCAGCACAAGAGTAAGACGTGGCTGCATAAGCTGTGATGCTGCTCAAATTTGTGCCCTAATGACTATCCTCCCACGCCAGTGGAAAGCCAATTCACCAGGGTTAGTTTAGGTTGGCTTGATTTGGAGGGGTTGCGTGGGGTGTAAAAGAGCACAAGATCTCAGAGTCTGTATCTTACATCTCTGTACACTTCCAAACTACTACACAAAAGGTAAGAAGGACCTAAAATGCTTCTGTTACCTCATCATGAATTGATTACACTCTGTTCACCTTTGCAAAGAATAATTCTCAATATGAAATAAAGCTTTTACACATACAAGCATGCAGTTTGCGTGCAGCTGTGAGTGTGGACAAGCTTTCATTGACTGGAAATCTACCAGAAAACAGTAATTTAGGAATGGTAATATTAAGAAAACTTGCATCACAAATGAAAAAATTCAGATGTTTCACTCATGTCTTTCTTACAACCCCAGGTGCTATTCAACTACTACAAAAGTATTAAACTCCAAACCAGCACTTTCTGAAAGCACTTTCTGAAAGCGTGTAGTATCACAGACCCTTTTACCTCACCAGAAAGCAAAAGAAACTCCCACATAAATATTTTTTGTCAAAATTGGATAAAGCAACTGCTGCGTAATACAGCTTCATGAGATCATACAGTGCTATTATCGAAACTCAGACAGGAGAGAACAGGTAAGCTGCTCCTACCCATTTATTCTGGCATATGCAATTCCAATTCATAGCTTAAAAATAAGACTTTTCAATTCCATTTTCAGTCACATCATGGATTTTCAAAGATTATTTGAAATTAACCAAAGACAAAGACATAATAGGGAAACCTCACGACTAGGGTGGCATCACCAGTATTTTGACAACTAAAATTAAAGACTTAAATGCTATCTCTTGCCAGATTTCTAAGCTCTGAACATGTTATGAAGCCAGGCTTACCAACTGCAGGAACACTAGTGGACAACGTTGTAACAGACAAGCAACGACCTGCTCTCACCTGATCCAATACCTTTTCTTCCCACATTAAAATCAGTCTGCACCACTGCACATTCTATCTCCCTCTTTGGCTTGTCATGGTTATAACAACTCCCTGGGGAAATGCCTGTACATAGTAACCAACAATACGAAATAATGTCCACAATCAGTTAATATGCTTCACTCTTTATAGACGTTCCACATTCACAACTGTAGTTGTGCATCCCTTCCTATCAGCAGACATGGTAGTTGTTATAACAACAAAAGGTAAAGATGACAAATGAAGAAGAATTTTGGCTCAGTAAAACACTCATGTCAAGATCTTCCTTATGTCTACATCCATACAAGAAATAAATCATCCTATCCGAAACAGGATAGGATAGAATTTCATTTTCTTGTAAAAATGTCTAATGGGCCTTCAACATACACTGTGACAGGAAGGTCTGGGGTACAACAGATCCCACCCACCAGGGTCACCCACGGAACAAGAACTCTCCTGGCTTTAAGGGAGACTTCCAGATATGGAACACTTAAGTTATCTGAACCTAGAAAGTCAGTTTATCCAAGGCATGTAGTGCTTTTAGCCAACAAATAATATTTCTTGGAATGGAAGAGATTTATCCTCTTAAAAAGCTCAGGATAATAAGCACAGGATGCCTTGTCAGGCAGTGGCAATAGTGACATGGTGTACAGGTGAGACACTAACCAGCACTTCTGTTTTGTTATCTGTACCTGTTTAATAATGTTGAGGTGCTGCTTTTCTGTTTCTGTTCGTTTTTTCAATTCATCTTTTAAGTTGTCCTTTTCTGAACAAATGTCCAAAATCAGCTCCTGATGTTTTTTATTTTCTTTAATCAATCTGTAAAGAAAAAAGAATTAATTTAAGGGCAAGATACTTCAGTACTAGGAGGGGGGAGGGGTTGTTTGTTTTTAATTTTGAGGTACATAGTTTTTTCTCTTTGATCTGCCAATCCTATGGGAGTTACAGCCAGAAACACTAATGAAATCCACAGAAGCCTTACAAAAAAGAAAATAGTATGTTGGACATGTGAAACTTAAATCCAAACCAGTAAGCAGCATCTTCCTTGTTAAGTAAACTGCTTGTTTCCAGCATTCTCGGCGTGCTACTGCCAATGACAAAGCAAAATATTTGGCACCTCTATATAACTACAGAACTGCAAATGCTAACAATTTTAAAGTACTTTTAAGACAGGTAACTTCCAGTCAGAGCGCTCCATCAAACACCTGAAAACACAGGCCCTATACTCAGCTGATGGACTGCTCAGAGTTCACAGCTTGGTGGGACAAAGAACTCCAATACAATTTTCTAAGCCCTCAGAAGGTATACAAGTATAACAGCATCCATGCTCATACTCCTTATGAAGTTCATATTTTTAGCAATAGCTTGCTCCTTTGCAGCTCAGCTGTTTGAAGCCTGAGTTGACACTGACACATACCTATTTTGACCTTCTAGCAATGCAGCAGAAGATGTATAAAATTCAGAATTTCCATTGTTGGAACTGCTGCATAAACAATCTCACATGCATTTCAATCTTTAAAGATACAGTGGCCACTAATTTGTGGGAGGCATGCACTATATTTAAATAACACTTGACATATTGACTCTTATCTTTATCTCCACCCCTTTGCAAAAAAAAAGAAAAAAAAAATCTTTATACAAACTAGGCTTTTAAATTACAAGGAATTCAAAACCGTCAGTGAAGTGGGTTTTAATCTGTTAATGAATATCCCAGGATTATAAATTCTCAATTCATACAATTGCTGCCCACCATCTTAGATTTGATGACAGGAGACAACTGGGCTATTTCCAGAGCAATGTTACAAGCAATTCTGGTGATCATAAACAAGGGGACAAAAATCAACCCGATCCAGAATGTCCTTTGGACCAAACATAAAATGTTCCACAGCAGTTTCAGACTCCTGAGTTGAGTCCCCAAGGGTCACAAAGGTACAGCTGGGAGAACAGGTGGCAAGAAAAAAAAGAGATTTAAAACCGGCTTATAGAAAAAACTTTCTCTGTGTACATAATGCAAATACGTATTTACATAGACATTTGTCTTAAAGTAATTGGTCCATGGCTGAAAACACTGAGCTGCCTTGGAGTTTACTGTAAACATCCAGAAACCCAAATAACTTGTTCATTTACAACCTCCTGGAATTACAACCATCTAGAAACCCATCATTTCAGATTCCCACTCCTCTTCCTCTGTAATTACTGAATGTCTAACTATGCACTCCCAAGCCTTCCTGCCATCAACTGACCTTCCACACACTTATTTCCGTCAGAACTGGTGAGGTGCAAGAGACTACATCCCCTGCTCTACTTTGGGGTATCTCTTCTCCCTCTGCCTGGATTCCTCCCCTTTGTAGTCCTCCCATACCATAGTATTACAGCGTTTGAAGGTGAAGGCTGCATTATGTTAGCAAGGAGTCTTTCTGCAGTGGTAACAGAATACGAGACATCAAGTGGGGAATCAAGAAATCAAGCAAGGAACTGGCTTTTCATGGCTATAATATTCTTCATTTGGCACACTGCATGGTAGAACCATCACACCCAGTTTATTACAGCAAAGTTTATAAGCCATACATCTCAAAATCCCTCCTATAAACTACTGTCTTGTCACATTTCATTTATATGCAACATTTTCAAATCAAAGAATAGTTCTCCACTGATTAATAACTTCGCTAGATTATGACAGGAGACTGAACACTACTTGAAAAGGAAATAAGCAATTTCAAACCCATAAACAAAACACATATAGTGGGAGTTAGTGATTACAGAGCATCCTTTCTCCAGAGACATACAAGGACTGAATGAATCCTGGACTATTTTTATATCACCATTACTTTTACAGTATTTAAGTGATTCTAGACATTGGCAGGCGATTCAACTGAACAGTTGGCTATTCAGTTCCTGCCAAATTCCCCAAGAATTCAGAGATCTAAGTACACGTTGTTATTTATAAGCACATACCACAAGTAAAAATAATTCCTCGCTTAAAGAACATAATTTAAAAAGCTGTCCTTCCAGCAACTCACAAGAGACTACTTCTTTTGTACCAAGATGTTGTATGCAGTTGCACGCAACATGCAAGCAAAGCGGTTCAGGACACCCCTCCAACTGTGATGAGCACACTCAAATACTCACTTTTTTATAGTTTGTTCTTGCTCCAGGTACCGATCATGCACGCATTTTTCAAACACAGCCAAGACGTGCTCACCCTTCTGCACACCATTTGGGAATTTCCATTCCTTTGAAAAATCTGTAGATAATAGGTCAGACTCCAATTCCTTTAGCAAATCCTCCTGCGAGGAAGTCTGCTGTATTGTGGAAATGAGCTTCTTTGTGCAGTCCGTGTCATAAGGGCTTTCTGAATAGATTTTATCACTAGTTTTTTTCACAAAGTCAGGCTCCTCCCTTAGCTCCTCTAATATTTCCATTAATGACTGTTCTGTTTGATTAGGTTTTGGATCTTGTTGTTCAAACTCTCCACTAGACATATGTTCTGGGTTTGTGGAGCCTTCTACCCTTCTCTCAGAGCAGGTATTAACACAGCAGTCCACCCCTGCACACGGCTGCTCCTGTCTTTCTGCCAGGGCCCTGCTGCTGCTTATATCAGTAGCTGTTGAATCCTGGTCTGAGGGCAACAGCCTTGAGTCCCTTTCAAAGGTACAAGCACCACCTCCAGTGTAACTGATGCTTGAACAGTCCTTCATTCCAGATGTTTGATCAGATTCCTTGTTATCTAGGGACCTGGAACAGACATTGTCCGACAGATTGACCGGCTCCAGCATGCTTTGTGTTTCTGGTGCATGTCCTTCCATCGTTTCCCTTCGGAAATCTAGGAAAATTCACATTATACAACATTTTACATTCAAAATCAAAATTACAAGGCTACTGGAAAGTAAAATTCAAAGGGCAAAAATATTCAGATACTTAAGTGTTATGCTTGATTTTCTAGTCTCACTTTTAAATAATGCTCCAATACAAGTTGTTCTCAAAGAAAGTGAGAAATTAAGGAAAGCAAACAGCAAGGAGAGGGACATAAATGCCAAGACATTAAATGAAAAGAAACAGCTTTGTAGAATAATTTTACCATTTTAATCCACAAAATGTCCAAGTCATCACCTCTGAAAAACTCAGACATAAATGAACAATGAAATACAATCTAGGGCCTTTGAGCTTCCATTTTCTGTACCCTGTCTGAAAGCAGCAATATGCTTTGACCCACTCACTTTTACAACACGCAGCCTCATCCAGATCAGAACACACAACTACTTCACTTGTCACATCCTCACCCACCACCCATACAGCAAAGTGTATTTATATCAAGCAACCTAAAGGGAGAAAGGGGATGGGGGAGGATTCCCTTTTGGCTGCTTTCAAGCAGCCAAAATCCCTTGCTGGAAGATGTTGCACAGATGGCCTGCAGCAGATTTGCTCTCTCAAAAAGTAGCTTGCAGAGCAAACATTTGAGGAGCTGCAAAGCATTGTAGAAAGTGTTCTTTTAGAAGGACACCAAATTGAGATCCAAACAGTCACAACACTTGGGCAAGAGCCTGGGTACAACGCTGCACCTTCTTTTTCAGGAACCCCAGATGGTTAGGTGTCTGGCAAGACCGCTGGCATTTTTAGCAAGCACAAGAAGTCCTTAGAGAAAATTCATTACAGCAGTCAACTTTCAGATACAACCCTATCCCCCTGACCCTGTATAAATTAGACTATTTAAAAACAAAGCAATTTGTTTTCATTTATGAATTCAACCTTTCTATCCCAACAATTATCTCAGATGAAGTGGTAACCTTGCCATCTTGCAATCCCAATCTTGTTTTCATACTGGCATTCTCCTTCGTTTAGCTTTCTCTTGCATAGTTGCACAGCCCAAGTCATTTAGCTGCAGCCTCCAGGCCGTGCACTTGGACTCAGCTGGAAAGGAAATCCTTTGTGCTGCTCGGTTCTGCTTCTCCACAGCTCTGCCTTATTAATCAATAGTTGGTACTGAGGCTTACATGGTTAGAACAGAGGAATACATGAATCCCTTAGTTCTGCAGCTAATTGCTACACTATCACCTTTCATTATTAGGTATAAAAATCAGATAAGGAAAAACGCAGCAGCCTCAGCCTGGCTTTTTCTATGAGGAAACACCAATGGAAAACCACATCACTAGTATCTGCAGCTTCTAGTTAACCAAGAGGAGAGCATAGGAAAAACAGCGCAGGGCTGAGAGTATGAAAGGAAGCATGTGACAACTAGATGAGTCACAAATCATCCAGTGACAATTAAACATTTTTAAGTAACAAGAAAACCTCGTTCTTCTTTTTGCTTTCAAAGCAAAAATTTCAATGCTACAACCCCTAAATCGGTAAAAATCAGTAAGAACCAGAAAACAAATAATAAGGAAAGCTACCTACAATGTCCAGTACAGTCAGAGAACTGGATGCTATTCCTTATCAGATGAAAGCAACAGGTGAAAAATACAGTCCTGTTAAACCATTACATTGGGAAGGATTCTAAATTTTCATCTCATTGCTTTACTTCCTGCTGTAAATAATACTACGAATTAGTATTAAAGAGAAAAATACTGCATTAAGTAAACAAAATAACTTCTGGTCTCTTAGGGTATCTTCAGAAGGTGTCAAAAGTGATCAAAAAGGGCAAATCCTGACTCAAGCAGAACAACTGTTTCATGTAACGATATGTTCCTTGTGCATCAGACAAGCATACAGGAAAGGGCCAGGTGAGCACAGGCCGACCTTCTTGTGGTATTTTGCTAAGCCTCCACCTTTAATCATTTGCTCCGCTCCTTCCACAGGCTGATGATCATCAGAACAGAATAGTAAGAACATCTTGCTCCTCAGTCTCCTCTATGTGACATTTGTCTCGCCTTCACAGTATGTGCCCCTTCTGCTGCCTGCGTCACAGAAGAATGTAATCACTATCAACTCAATTTAAAACACCCAGAGCAGGAACTTCTCTAATTGAGTTTTGAGATGAGCCCAGCCCATGCCTGCCTGCCTGCCCACCCTGAATGACCATTCACCTCCAGTGGCATGTGCTCAAAGCTTTCTGTCACCTCACTGCTGTGACAGCACTCCCAGCACTCACAGGACTGGTTTGACCAGTTCTCCTCCTGTTTTACAGCACACGTTTTGACATTCTTAACACACCCTCCCCGAATTCCTGCCCGATTCTAAAGCTGAGGAGACAGCTGTCCACAGCAAAGCAAGTGGAAACATCAATTCAAACCTGGTGACTTGCGTAGCGGAGAATGAGGAACCAGCGGAACTCAGCCAGGCTTCCTCTACAGCAATAATGGGCCCACAAGCCCAGTTTGCACAAGCAAACTCCTCTCTGCACGCATCAGGATACAAAGTTTACCCATGAGAAACCAAAAGTTTGGTTTTCTTTACTTTCTTAAAACACAGACACTGGTTTTCCTGAAGAAGCAAGCAGCACATACTTTTCCTCATTACATTGCAGTATTCACAAAAATCAGGTTTAAATCTGCATCAGCGTGTATTCAGGGCCTATAGGAAAACTGGGAGGGGGGTCTTTATAAGGAAGTGCAGGGATAGGACAAGGGGGAACAGTTTTAAGCTGAAAGAAAAGAGATTTAGATGAGATATTAGGAAGAAATGTTTTGCCACGAGGGTGGTGAAGCACTGGCACAGGTTGCCCAGAGAAGTCTTGTCTGCCTCACCCCTGGAGGTGTTCAAGGCCAGGCTGGATGGGGCTTTGAGCAACCTCACCCAGTGGGAGGTGACCCGGCCAGTGGCAGGAGTGTTGGAGCTGGATGGACTTTTAAGGCTCCTCCCAACTCAAGCCATTCTATGATTCTATATTGTATCCATTTTTAACATTGCATTAGTACTTGGAGAAGTAGTTAAATCACAGCCACAAGAAACAACATTAAAGGCTAGTGCTCACAAGGTCTGCAACCATTTCTCATATCACTCTTCCAAGCACAGTTAGAAAGACATCAAATGCAGACTTCAGAAAACAAGCAAGCAATGGACAGCTTCTACAGGCACAAGCTGAGAAAAACAATTACAAATAAAATACTTCCAGCAACAGCTACAATGAATCACCACACTAACTCCTCTGTTCAACATCACTGGAACAGCTCTGTCGGAAAATTTAACAACTCTGTATTTTTCTGTATTAGCAGACAGCCAAGAGCTATCATTTTACCATCAACATTTAAGCCCATTCTCCCTCCCTCTCTCCCTCCTTTTCTTCCTCCTCTTTCTGCTTATTACCCACTATAAAGTGAAAGAAAATGCTGCAATAAAGATAGAAGACAGAAAGAAGGAAAAATAAAGGAGTATCAAAGTTGTTCCTTTCCATATATGTTTTAACAGTAAATTCTCATCTCCAAGTCCATACACTGCCATGGAGAAAGGCAGTTTCTAACAGTCACTCCTCTCTCTGCTGAAAAGTACAATATTATTTTTCAAGGAAGCTGTAGACACCCTCACTCCTTGGCCATCCATCGCATTATCCACCACACCAGCTGAAAATCTTCCTCCCCATTCAGTACAGCTAATTCTCAGCCAGGAGAAGGTAATTCATAATGAAAGCAGCTCCCTGTATGCTCCCTACTACCTGTACAGATCTATCTGGGAACACAACCCTTCCTAGCGATCACCTGTTGTTCTGTTATTACAGGCATGCACTGAGAATCTGGTACATTTTAATTCAATATTATGCCAATTCAAATTTCCCATCTTAGCACAAATGTGATTCCTTAAGCAGACACATTATTAATGTTAACACTAAATTTCATAAAATAGATGGCTTGACCCAATCCTATCGACACTTACATTGTAGAGTAGAGGAGGAAGAAATGACTTTGCATCAGTCAGTTTAAAAATATACATAGATGTCATCTAAAGAAACATATGAAACCGTAGGAAGCACTTTGTGAGGTGTGACTGCCTATTAGAATCCTCTAACAATGAGAGAAAAAAAACATGTGTGCCTTGTCACCCAGTAACTATCGCAATAAGGCTGCACTACAATAAACAGATCAAAGAATGACAGAATTGCATGCCCAGGGTGATTCTGTAAGCAAACAGACTGACGGTCAAGGTCCCAAGAAGTAAAACACACTGCTATAAGGAAAAGATATTTAAGCTACAAAGCTTAAACGTGCTGTAGAGAAAGAAGCGAACAAAGAGACAAGGTACCAACGCTTCACGGGTGCATGCATATACAAAAACTTAATCAAATCAAGGTGGATTTTTGAAGAGAAGTGAAGAGCATTGAGATAAGTGACTCTGAGGCACACAGCCTTCTGAAAGGGGAGTGATAATTTGAAGTTAATACAGCAGATGCAGTTCACTGGACACCAGACACACTCAACCATGCATTACATAATATAATGGCCAGTAGTAGTCAACTATGTCAGCTCTTTTTAACAAGCACAGATTTCACGTCATCTTTGGGGAAGATGTTTTTCACTCATAGCTGTGCTCCTAAGACTCCTGTGGCAGTCACTGACAAAGAAGGAATCATCTGCTCTCCAAACAAGTATACATGCTGTCCACAAAATAGTGGAAACAGTTCTCACATCACCAGCTAAGGCCACGAATGCCGTTCACCTCTGGATATGTAAAAAGCATCCAAACAGGTTCTGAGAGACACAAAACAAGTTCATGTTTAAAAAGTAGATTTACAAAGCCATCCTCTTCCCCTTCCATTTCATATTCGTCAGAGCAGTACTCAAATTTCCTTTAAGTAATAAACTAACATCTGAAATTGACCCAGAGCTGATGTATTTCAGAGAGTGGGTGGGGGACAAGGAAATGAGTGATGAAGTGCTCCATGGCTCATGGGCAGATGACCCCAACAGTCAGCAGGGTCCTAAGCACCATAAGAAGGCCAGGCAAGCAGCTGAGTGATAGAAAAGTCTGGTGACACCCACACATGCAGCCCGTGTTCCCAAAGTCCCCATCATTCATATGGATGCCACCTCAGCACTCATACAGTCACGCTGCCACTGAAGTCTGCACTATTCACTTGCTAAGGAAACAGTGCATATCTCAAAGCCCACATTTTCTGGAAAAAGCCTACCTAGAAAACAAGTCACTTGAAATTGCTTCGGTGCAATTCTCTTTATATTGTAATTAGAGATCCTTATTTCCTGGCTCCTTCTCAAACTGCACTGCATCAATAACTCATAAAACTGCTGCTGTTACTCTTAATTTTGCTTTTCAAGATGGCACCTTCTCAAGATAAAGTCCCACTGGAAATCCATCAATACAAATCTAAGCAAACACCCTCCAAACAGTAGTCTCTTCAAATGCTCTGTAATACTCACTAACCTTCTATATTGGCTCTAGTTGATTCCATACTGGCTCTGGTTTCTGAACTCATGGCAAACTAAAGTAAATTGAACTTGACTTACCTCCTTTACTATGCAATTCAGGTTTAGTGCACAGCTCACCTTATCAGTTACTGGAGAAGGGATAAAACATGTCCTTTGGCCAGCTTCTTACAAAGATAGTTAGAAAAGGGGTTTACTCTTCACATCCTCAGCTTGCCTAGTGAAAGCAAATCACTAATCCTTTTACCCAGCACTAGGCCAGGAGACCCAAGAAGCAGCACACCGCTGAAATAAGCAGCTCTCTAACCCAGGCACTGCATTGCTGTTGTCTGTTCCAGATTACAACTTACTTTACAAACACCTCTGCTCCTCTGTGTCCTCCTCCCCAGTTCAATCAAAACACACTCGCTTGACCTATGGGTTTGCACTGATTTCCCGCCGCCCCCCACCCCCAGCAGTTCCCAGTGTTGTGGGAGTGAGTGAGGAAAGAAGCTTCATTTTGGTACTGGAGGTACCAGATGCAGACAATGAATTAATCCTCTTCTGGCAAAGCTGAATTTAGGGAGGCAGACATACAGCTTGCTTACATATTTAGAAAGCTAGTCTTTATCTCTGCATAACCCAGGCGCTAGAAGAACAGACGGTTCTACACCACAGTTAAGCTAGTTAGAAACGTAATGCTTTCGTGCATACTGTGTTGTTTGTTCCCCTGCAATTCTCCAGACACCTATGTGAGCACCAAAGCCCCTGAAACTGTAGCTGGTCTAAAGAGACATAAGAAATTGTTTCCTCTATATTCATTGCTGTAGCTTCCTAATAGCTCTCCAAACACTCAAGAGGTCTGTTCATTGCTATGCATTATATTTAAATTAACTTAATGATGCAATCTTTCAAAGCTGCTCCAATATTAAGAATAAGTAATAAATCAAGGCATACACAAACAAAAAGGAAACGAAAAAAATCCAAACTAACGGGTAAATCTAGAATTGAGGTTTCTTAAAGACAGTCTTTTTTTTTTTTTTAAACAAAAGCATTCCTCGAGGAATTACAGCTGCCAAAGGAAATACTGAAGTCAAGTAAATTTCTGAGAGAAAACTGCATGCATTTTACTGCTATTGTGAAGATTTACACTTACACCTCAGGTCAAATCGTAGTACACTTTTGTAATTACTCCAGCCCTCCAACTACAAGCTAAAGCTCTCAGCAGTGTGCCCAGCCACACCGACCTACACTACTCACCTGGATTCAACTGCAAATGGAACTTCCATTATCTGTCTTTATTCTGTTCTGTGTCTTGACCTGAAAAATACTGAGCACTCAAAGCTTCCTTTCTGTAGCAAATATGCTATTTGAGATGAGCTGGTACTTCAGCTCTTTTTGCTAGGCTGGAAGGTAACATTCCCTTTGCAGCCAGCTGAAGATTGACTTTTAATTCAGCAATACTGAACAATACGCTTCAAAACATACCATTTTTCTGACATCACCTTCAAAAATTCATACAAGGAAAGATCAGCAATGTCCTCAGTCTATCCTGAGGCAGCAAGTTCACACTCCTTGGAAATTGTGATTCAACAGTAATTGCGGTTTTAGAAAAAAAGCAACATGACATTATAGTGCACATACAAATGCATAACCAACATGCACTCCACCATTTAAACAACTCTGCCTCCTATTCACTCACGTTAAGCGCATGTAATGCTAAATTCCAATCCACAGATTGATTTCTACAAGTGTTTCATTATATTCAAGCAGAATCCCAGCTCAGAAGCACCTCTCCATGTAAGCAGCTACTAAAGTTCATAAAGCAAAGACAAACATAGAACTTCAACAAAACCACATTTATCATTCATACGCCAATAATGCACTGGCTCTTACCCCAATCACTGGAGTATAAACTAAACACACTGGCAAAGATTCTTTATGCCTTACATTTCAACTTATGCGTCTAAGAAATGAAGTGACAAAAGACTGGTTTTTCAATAGTCAAAAGGCTTTCCTCAGTGAAGCTCCTATGTTTATCAGAAGGCCCAACAATACCTAAAACTGCACACCAGCAAACAGAACAGTACAGTTACAGACTCACTTCCCTCTTGCAGGTTCCCAGGCAACAAAACAACCGATTACAAGCGACATAGCCAGTCTTCAATTGCAGATTCAAAAGTTAACTTGAGATGCAATATAATCCAGTGTAACACTGGGGTTGGATTTTATTTCTAAGAGTTTATTAGGATTTACTGGCTGAAGACTACTGAAGAGAACTGAAATAATATTTAATTTCTTAATAAGTGTCACCCATATGAAGCAACCAGCAACCAAAGTAATACCTTGAAAAGTTACATATAAAAAAGCTTCACAAATATTGTAGCTTTTATTAGGAAGAACATAATTTATTTGTCAGTTTGTTCACAAAGGGCGATTACTCTCCTTTGAATACCATGCCACAAAATATTCTATTAGGTATTTAATCCTGGATGGAACACAACAGAATAATAAGTAATTTCTATTATCTCTAAACAGATTATCCTAAACCAGAGAGACTAGAATAATCCTTAACAACCAGACAACTGTTAGAATCACAGGAACTGTCACTTCATTTCAGTTCAGGTTTAATTTCCAACGTATTACACTTAGGTTAAAAATGAAGCTGTAGGATGGCCTAGACGCTATCACATGTACAATGACACTCCAACAAGACTGCTGAAGACTTAACTGGCTCTGGAGTATGACAATGGGATTTTAACTTCTTACAGTTGTGCTGTTCTTTGTAAACCCAAGATGCATTGCTTCAAGAACTTTCCACATACTTAGAAGACAATAATAATTATTTCAGCAAATTAAAATGCTTTTCCAAGTCACTGCCTATTTGTCACTGCACCAGAACTCTGGCTAAAAATTGTACATGACAGTAAGATTAAAAATAAAATGAAAGATAAATTTTACAGGTTGTGTTGCACAAATCCCAACAATTCCTTCACCTGAACTAATCTGAACAGACCAAATACACTTAACTTGGCGTTTTTGTTTCTTTCTCTAAAGCAAATTATCCTCAACTACCGTCTCCTGCTCAGCACGCTGACAGGCAAAATAAACTTTCCTGTTGTTTCCAATTAACACCCACCTCAGATGTATTTTGCATGCTACATTTCATAAGAACTCCACCACAAATGGCTTTTCCAGGCTAAGCATTAGGCTACCAGGTAACACTGCAAAAGACAGAAAGAAACTCAAATCCTAGAGATAATTCTGTTTTCAACTGAAGTTTATAAAAAAAATGAGGATTGAACTAAATAAGGTCAACATGACAACATATAAAAAGTAGCTCTACTGTATACCAGTTGTGTGGAGGAACAATGCAAAGCTTTCAACTAAATCAAAAGGGAACAGGATAGAAATATCCACAAAGCCAGATAATTTACACTATCTAGCCTGAGATGTATAAATATGAAGCCAGAAGGACTGTTCGAAGTGCATTTGGGTTACATCTCTATGCGTAAAGGTAATCAGAGCAGCAAGCCACCCAAGCTTAGAAGTGATGAAACACAAAAGGAACTGAACCAGATGGAAAAGCATCACAATACCTAAGAAAAAGTCAGAAAAAGAACAACTTAAGAGATGAGTTGAGTGCCACTGCCTGTTTTCCATGCAAAACACACCTGATACAAGAAGACATGAGGTCTCACACATTGATAGCCTCCCTGTAATCACAGATCAGTAGGTTTCTTCTGTTTTCTATATGTGTGGAGTCCCACCTATACGTGCTCTCCCAATATTAATTCACTTTTGCCCAGGATACTGCTCTAAGTTAGCAAATAGATTACCGCAATTTCACCTAGTACAGCTGAGAAGGAAGACAGAATCATAACATGGCCCTATCTACCCTAAAAAGCCAGAGGACTGCAATACAGATGGGACAACCATGACTCTCAGCACAAGCGTACTGGGCTGGCTGTGTATCAGGACAGCGTGTCCTCCAGAATAACCTGACACAGTTCTCCGAGCTCACACAAAGACTTGCTTTGATGCACATGCCTGAAGGGCAGGGAGAGGAGGGGTACATATGCACAGCAGGGAGACTCTCAGGATTGCTTTGCTTTCAGAAGTTTAATACTTAAATCTTAACTACTTTTGTCTCTTCCAATCTCACTTTATATAAACACGGATTGCATGCAGTGCCAAGGTGCAAAGCTCAACGCTACTACTAATTCCTCTAACATGAGTCAAGTACTCCAGGAGACAAGGTTTACTTAAAGTTTATCTTTGTTTTTCGTTACTTGTGGCACAAGTTAGATAGCTGAACAATGCTGTCTTAATTCCTGCAAGGCATCATTCAGTTTTCTACCGACCTCAGGCAAGTGGTTAATACTATGGTCATATTAACTCCACATACACAGCCAATTACAGCACAACTCCAAAGTAAAGTTCATCAGTTAAGGTTTAACAAATTGCTCCTATCACAACACAAGTCATGGGGTACACCCTGAGAGTGTAATTTTTTTTCGTATTAGTCCTAAGTTTGGAAGATCTCATCTCAGGGGGAAAACAAGATACTAACAACAGCATGCTTCTACTATGAACTTCAAGCGTGACTTGGATACTTAAGGGTTTATGCAGAGACTTGTAATATTCTGTTAGTAGATAGCCTTCAGCACAGAACAACTCTTACTCTTTTAAGTAATGAAAACCAGTCTCTCCTTCAGCAACCAGTGCAATACCAGCAACAGCGTGACTGCAACCTTTTAGGATGTTAGCATCACACCTTACACTCCACTTACGACTCATACCAGCCAGTTAGTCACTACCCTGTTTGCATTCACATTCTGATATCGCCAGCTGTGCAAAGAAGAACGTTTTAAGGGAAGGGAAGAAATCAAGTTCACGATCAAGTGCACAGCCTGAACAAAGCACATTTTGTATGACAAGTCTGCTCCACTTGTAACTGTGTCACACTGTAAACATCAGAGCACTGTCAGAGCTCCTTACAAAAACTGTAGCATCTTGGCATTGGGAAGATAACAGGTCTTTGCATATTTGGGACTGAGGATGCGGGCATATGCACTATCCAAGGGCATATTCAAATGTTGCTTCCAGAATACACAACGGGTACAATTCCAGCCACGACGTTACTGTCTGCATACTGAAAAATACCATCCGTGAGGATGGTAGGGATCTACTGTTATGAAATCTGAACCTCCTACAGAGCTTCTCCAGCACTCCTGAAAACAAGCAAGCAAAAACTTTCAATCCTTTAAGGATCTGAATCAGTCAACTGTAGAACCTATAGAAAATCAACTTCTGCATTAATGAAAAGGGTAGTGTTATACACAGTATTATTACATTAAAAAGAAAAGTCAATATTTCATTATTTCCTTCTCTGTTCCGATGCTGATTTGTTTCATATGAGACTTTCCCCTCCCTCCTCAACTTGAGGCAGCAAGGTCTTGGTCTACAACTTTAGATAAGAGTTTACAAGTAATGCTTTCCAATACTGTTTCTAGCAACATGGAAAATACAAGACAATCCAGACCAGAACAAAGTAAAAGATACTGCCAGCTGCTGAAGCCCACATGTTAAATCAAATCAGTAGCCTACAACTTTTGTTATCTGTCCTCCCTAAAAACACTACTAAATACAGAAAAGCGCTTGCTTTTTTCCATAGCTGTTTAAAAAGCCAGCTCCAGGAAAATCAGTATTAGCCTTTGTAGTGATAAGCAACATACCAACTAATGAGGACCAAGTTCTTCAGTCCTTTTCTCAACACTCTGAAATAACGAACCTCACAATATCACAATACTAACAATCATCTGCCAGCAACCCCAAATCAAGCCTTTTAAAACAATGTAGGATCTTGTTTTAAAAGCAAGGCAAGAAAGATGATCAAAGAATTTCAGAAAGAGAAAGAATCAAAAGCAATATTGAAGAAATATACTTTTTTTTCCCTCCCATAAAATCAATGGCATTTCCAATCTCTTGAAACTTCCTCAGAATGGCAGTTTTTCATACTTTTAAAGCTCCTCTTAAAGTCAAGGGCAACACAAGCATTCTTGGCAGGCAGTAAATAAAGTGATTACATTTCCAAATCAATATAAGAATGTAGCTGTGGCTCATGCTGCTTCAACCCTTTCCTTACACAACAAAACATACCGGGACACTGGTCATGTGTAGCTTTTCAATGTATTCAGCTTGCAACATTTTAACTTCAGAAAAGCAGTTTTACAGCAAGATAAAGCAAACTGACAATAGAGTCAGATGACCGTATTTCTAAACGTACATAGATTTCAACCCTCCAAGAGACTCTCTGCTGGTCTGCACAGTCCCATTGGAAGTATATCTATATCAGACTCACCTGTGCAGACTATTTTCCAGGACAACAGCCAAAATCCGCAAGCCTACATCATAATCACCTCACTGGAGTTGCAGTAAAGCTTCCTGCTTTAGAATCTAGGGGGACAGACAGCTTTTTCAAACACCATCTGCAGAAATAAGGACACGTACCCTAGGTGCAGCGACTGCAAAAAAACCCTTCCGTACTGGTGTAACAGCTGCTGGGGTTTGCTGTCGAGTTATTTAAGCCCATACTGAAACTAACACACAGCCAATCACCTGGGATAGCCTAATTAACTGCGCAACGAGGGAGAATGCCTTCACATTGTTAGGGGGAAGATACAGATCAGACATTAAGAAAAAATTCTTTACAATGAGGGTGGGGAGGCCCTGGCCAGGGTTGCCCAGAGAAGCTGTGGCTGCCCCATCCTGAAGGTGTTCAAAGCCACGTTAGATGGGTCCAGTGGGAGGTGTCCCTGCCCATGGCAGGGGGTTGGAACTGGATGGGCTTTAAGGTCCCTTCCAACCCAAACCATTCTACGATCCTAAGGTTTGTTCTAAAAACAGGCCGTCCTGGCACAGGAGCAACACCCCCTCGCTTTTGGAACGCTGCGGTCTGTCCCCTGGAGAACCAACTCTGGGTGCCAGAAGCCCAAATCCAGAGACCAACCCGCAGCGGGGTCTGAACCCCTCTGGATCAGGGAGTGCAGGGACGAGACCGGGGAAGGGCAGGGGGGCAGTTTTAAGCCGAGAGAAGGGAAATTCAAATGAGATCTTAGGAAGAAACGTTCTCCTGTGAGGGTGGGGAGGCCCTGGCCCAGGTTGCCCAGAGAAGCTGTGGCTGCCCCATCCCTGGAGGCGTTCAAGGCCAGGCTGGACGGGGCTTGGAGCAGCCTGGTCTACTGGCATGTCCCTGCCCGTGGCAGGGATGGGACTGGCTGGGCTTTGGGGCCTCTTCCCACCCAAAGCTTTCTACGAAACACAAGATCCCACGAGCCCCCACGCCAACCCCGCCCGGGGTCCCCCGGTCTCGCCTCACCCGGTCGCTGCGAGCGCGGCGTCCGCTCCGCCCCGGCCGCGGGCTGCGGGCACGGCCGCCAAGATGGCGGCGGCGGCGGCGGGCGGGGCTGAGCCCGCAGAGCCGCGGGGCGGGACCTCCGAGCGCTCCCGGCCCGCCCGGCGCCTCCGGGGAGGGGGCAGCCCCAGCAGCTCCGCGCAACGCGGGACCCCTCACAGGAGAGCTTTTCTTCCTAATGTCTAAGCTAAATCTTCCCCCTTCCAACTTAAAGCCATTCCTGTCCCGGCACTCCCTGATCAAGAGCCCCTCCCAACCTTCCTGCAGCCCGTTTCAGTGCTGGAAGCTGCTCCAGCGTCTCCCCACACGCTTCTCCCTGGAGCGTGTCCAGAGGAGAGCAACGAGGCTGGGGAAGGGGCTGGAGAACAAGAGGAGCGGCTGAGGGAGCTGAGGTTGTTCAGCCTGGAGAAGAGGAGGACGGGGGGAGATCTCATTGCTCTCTACAACTACTTGAAAGGAGTTTGTAGAGAGCAGTGCGCTGGTCTCTTCTCCCAGGGGACAGGACAAGGGGCAATGGCCCCACGTTCTGCCAGAGGAGGTTCACACTGCATATCAAGAAAAAAAAATTCACAGAAAGGGTCATGGGACACTGGCAGAGGCTGCCCAGGAAGGTGGTTGAGTCCCCATCCCTGGAGGTGTTTAAAAGACAGGTAGACAAGGTTCTCAGGGACACGGTTTACAGAATCACAAAATCACTAGGTTGGAAAAGACCCACAGGACCAAGTCCAACCACTCCTACCAATCACTAAACCATGCCCCTCGGTGCCCAATGACCCTTTCCCTGAAACATTTTTTTCTGATGTCCAGCCTGAACCTCCTCTGGCACAGCTTGAGGCCATTCCCTCTTGTCCTATCACCTGCCACTTGGGAGAAGAGGCCAGCTCCCTCCTCTCACAACCTCCTTTCAGGCAGTTGTAGAGAGCAATGAGGTCTCCTCTCAGCCTCCTCTTCTCTAAGCTAAACAACCCCAGCTCTCTCAGCCGTTCCTCGTAAGGCCTGTTCTCCAGCCCCTTCACCAGCTTCGTTGCTCTTCTCTGGACTCGCTCCAGAGCCACAACATCCTTCTTGTGGTGAGGGGCCCAGAACTGAACACAGGATTCGAGGTGCGGTCTCACCAATGCCGAGTACAGAGGGAGAATAACCTCCCATGACCTGCTGGTCACACCATTTCTGATACATGCCAGGATGCTATTGGCCTTCTTGGCCACCTGGGCCACTGCTGGCTTATGTTCAGTCACTGTCAATCAACACCCCCAGGTCCTTCTTCTCCAGGCAGCTTTCTAGCCAAACGTCTAGTCTGCCAGTAGTTTAGTGGCAGATAGGAATGGTTGGACTGGATCCTGGAGGTCTTTTCCAACCTGGTGATTCTATGATTCTCTTCTCCAGGCTGAACAACCCTAACTCTCTCAGCCTGTCCTCATATGAGAGATAATACAGCCCTCAGATCTCATCTTTGTGGCGTCCTCTGGACTCACTTTATCATGTTCCGTCTATCCATGTCCTTCCTGTGCTGAGGACTCCAGGACTCCAAGTGGAGTCTCACGAGAAAGGAGCAGAGAGGGCAGAATCCCCTCCTTGCCCTGCTGGCCACACTTCTTTGGATGCAGACCAGGACACAGGTGCCTTTCTGGGCTGCAAGCACACAGGTTGAGCTTCTCAACCACCAACTCACCCAAGTCCTCATCAGGGCTGCTCTCAATCCATTCTCTGACCAGCCTGGATTCCCACACATTTACAACGAGGCCAGTCAGGAACTGGATCAGGTAGCTCCATCCCTGGAGGCATCCAAGAGCCACCTGGATGGAGCCCAGACCACCTTGCTGTAGCTGACCCTGCAGTGACAGCATGACCCTCTCCTCTCTCCTTTCCCTCATGTTCCCCCACTCACTGCACGCGTGCTCCAAAGGCTGAGATAATGATAGATCTGACCAGAGCATCTTAAAACAAACTCAGTATAAGCCTTCACTATATTAGTTTAATAGCTTCTGGTCACGACATTGTTTTATGTGTTCTCAGAATTCTCACCACTACTGCATCCTGTCTGAAGTCCAAGGCTGCTGACAGCACACCAACAGACAGACAAGGAAATGAAACGAGACGTTAGCTGAAGGTGCTGACAGCTCCAGGAGCTGAAACTGCTGAATTTCACACATAAGATAATTTAGAGTGCATGTATAAGTATTATTTCAGGTCTGATTTTTTTTTTCTTCTTTTCTGATATAGACATACAACCTCTCTGGGAAAGGGGTCTTATGTCCCTGAGAAGCTGCCATATGGGAGGAACTCTTTACCTCAACAGCTTTTCAGGAGATGGGCACAATGATACTTCCCCTTTTTGCAAGATCGGTGCACAAGCAGTGACTAACAGAGGCTCCTCTTTCCCAAATAAAGCATTTAATCTTCCAGAACCAACTCCCTATACCTGATATCAAAAGGCTCTGCACCCACATGCCATGTAAGAACAAATCCAGTGATGCTAAATAGAGTCCAGCTTCAATTAACGCCCACCAGGACTTAATTCCTCATTCTGACAGGATATAACAAAAATAAAAAGGAAAAATTGTAGGGCATAAAAAATTTGGAGTATGTTTCAGTGCTGGGTGCAGTAACTGCTCCATGGAACACAAAGCTTTTTGGAATCCAGAACACTACATAAATGCCTGAAAATTAATTAAAAAAACTACCTTAGCAGACAACCTGTTAAGTGAAACAGTTGCCTTAACTATAGCAGATCAGGTGAAGTAAGTAATGGCTCTTTCCTGCAGGAACCTCTTAACCACAACAGAAAAGCAAGATAAAATCATTGAGTAATTTGGGTTGGAAGAGATGGGCGGGATTATCTAGTCAGTCTAATCTCCCACTCACGGCAGTACTAATTTTGTTTTAGATCAGATTGCTACTTTATTTTGGCTAATTTATATACCTATAAAAGCATATGCATACCTATATGCTTTATACCTACAAAACCCTGCGATGATTTGTTCATATCTTGGATTGCCTTCAAAATACAATGTGCTGCATAAGTTTACTCACAAACATTGATTTTGAGCATTATTTTAGAGCAAGTTATTATTTTCCTTATTCTTTCCAGGGAACCAGAATATCAAAATCACAAAAGCAAGTATTTGGATCCTAGAAAATGCTCCCTTTAAACAATTTCACAGATTCTTTAAAAGATCACTGGGATTTTAGCAAAAAATCAATCTGCAAGCCAATTGGAGCTCCTAACCATAAATCTTTGCATTTTCATTATTTTGGAAAAGATAACAGTTTCACATAATTAAACATTAATATCCTGACCACCACCACTAAATGACTGAAGGAGTCAGATGAAGGCTTACATCACTAAAACCACTATTTAGGTGAGAGCTTGAGTAGGCTGTGGAGAGAATTTGCAGCATCAGCTTTAATCTCCAAATAACATTTTAAAGGCAAAAATCTACCTGTTGCTTTGGTCATAACATGCTGTGCCAAAGCACATTAAGAATGAGATGTGGAATAGAGATAGACAAAATTTATCCATTTTCAGAAAGCCGTGCCGTGCAACACTCACTTGTGAATTGCCACGGAAACCAGGTCTAAGCTTTTCTTTCGGAAATGCTTTTCTATTCTCACTGCTGCTCTGCAGCTGAGCTGCAAAGTTCACCCAGCCTTGCTGCTCTGTAACACAATTACTTCAGTGCTCAAATGCTTCCTATTTGGCTTCCTCTTTTAGTTTCTTAGAGGCTATTGCAGGTACACCAGCGTACTCCGGCCCCAGTCAATCTACGATTTATGCTTCTGCTTTGCTGTACACTTTGTCTGCAGTCCCACTGATGTTAATCATATGTGGCTTAGTGTGCCCCACCAGACCTAGCAGAATTTTGGCTGGTTTTCACCTTTTATTCTGTCCATTTATTTCAGCTGGACTGAAATCAGGTTAAGAAAACTCAGCTTTGTTAGGGGATTTCTTCCTTAAAGGCAGGTAAAAAGGGTTATTTTGTACCCAGCTGGGCCTACCACAGCTCTAGTGCCAGTATGGATGCTCAGATACTTCTGCCTCTCATAGTACCTGTGCTTAAGCCAAATTTTCATCTAAACATCTGCCCAGGAGGCATCCACAGATACTTAGGGAATGATAATGGCAGGACATAAAGCCCCTTCTGAATTCACATTAAATACAAATGACTGGTTTACTCTTAGCTAGCCAGCCATAGTTCTCATTTAGCATGTACAAATGCTGAAGAAAATTTCTGAGTGAGAACATATAATCAGAAATACAGTCATATGCAACAGGCTTCTCATCTCCAGCAGATATAAGTTCAGCATTGCAGAGGCAGAAGCAGAATTTGGCCTGTGTTTTCAAAAGGTTGTATTACAGATTTGGCTTTTGGCTCATGCCTTGTTATCTAAGAAAAAGAGCATATGTGCTCATGTAATTACTCAGTTTCCAGGCGCCAGTTGTGAATTACACGTAGCATTTTTACAGCTTTGCCCACTGAAGGGGGCTCACAATCCTATGCTCCTTCAACTAAAAAAGTGTTAAGCATCTCCACTTTCAGGGAGAACAACAAGGTGGCTGAAACAGCAGATGTACCAAACATCTCATAGTCCTCTGGGACCACATGGTATGGCAAGAAGGAGCTGGGAGCCATGTCCAGGTTGCCTGACTCCCATCCTCTGCATTTTTCAGCAGGTCAGTCTGTTACAATGCAATAACCACAGGTTGATTTGATTCCTGCATTTCACATCATGGCAAGATTACATAGAGTTATTTTCTGCATTAGGAATCACTTTCGTTGTCTAACTCTTTTATTCTAAGTAAGAATGGTTTGCCAGGGGTGGCAGGGAGCATGATCCACAAAGCCCGAGGAGCCCTGTCTTCCCTCCCTGTATCAGGCAGGGACAGCTGCACTGCTGAAGCCACCTCACCACCAGTGTCATTTCTCATCTATGCACTGTATAGTTAAATCCTAAGAGTGACGGTGATTATACAAGTGCTCTGAGTAAGTCATACCTGGAAAAACTTATTTTCATTATATGTTGTTTGGACTGTCCTTTGTTTAAGCACATAGCACAGTGGTGTCCCAGCTAGTTCCTAGGCACTTAGATCCTACAAATTACAGCTAATGACACATCAGTACAGCTATTACAGAACCTACATGTTGGCAAGTCCAAAGCTCTTGCTGAAAACTGCAGGCAAGCCCCATCAGCCTCCTGCAGCTCCTGTGATGTTGCTTCTCATCAGCCTTCCTGCTAAGAGCACTCTCCCCATTTACCTTTGACACTCCTTGACATTTATCTTTTTCCACTGCTGCAGCCAGACCTGTTATTTTTTCTTGTTAGAATTAATTTTACTGCTGTCATTTCCTGCCTTTTCTTATTGCAGTATCCTGAAGCATGGAAAGTCCCAAATGACTGACATTTAAAAAACAAAACCAATGAAAACAACATTTGCTCCGGCTCAATCATTCTTTGCAGCAGCTTCTAGGCACAAGAAAACTTTGTGCCAGTTCACATGCTGATAAAGTTCTGTCTCCAGCGGGATACTTGATTTCCCTTTTCATTGCAGCCTGTCAATATACTTCCAGCATAGTCTATAGTGTTAATTAGTGTCATTTCCAAGGGCTGTTCAGACTGGCAGCATTGTTTTGATTCAGAAGGCCTTGGGGATCAAAACAGCTATCCAGCTAATGTATTAAGAATGTGGATATTTCAAGTCACAAAGATAGCCTAATTTGTTTTTTGGTTTGTTTTTTTTTTCTGTTGCCTGGTTGTTTTTTTGAGAGGCTTCAATGACATTTCTTAATCTCTCACTTAATTAGTGCTTCTTAGGCACAAGTATTTTTGGGCTAATCTTGGGTACAGAGGAACAAGGTGCAACCTCCCATGAGACCATGCCTAGTCTGATAAGCAACGCTCAGTAATTTTGCAGATGGATTTCCTGAAATCCTAACTTCTCCTACCTAATTTCCCCTCCTGCTTTCAGAGCAGCCTCTGTTACATTCAGCTTCTACTCAGTTTGTATCCAAGGGCTGGGAGCTCACTGGAGCCAGGAAGAGTCTTTCCTCTGACTTTGGCAGGTAGTATGTAAACCACCTAGAAAAAAATCAGCAAAACTTTGATGTCTTCTTCCTTTTTCTTTTGAGAATGCTTACCAGGGAACAATAGTTTGGCAGACAGGATGGTAGACTTAAACACAGAAGATTTAGACAGAAATGCAGCCATAGTGAGACTCCAAAGGACTTCCAGGCAAAATAGCTGTGCTTCAGTTTCTTCTCTGTGAACAGAGATAATTATTCCCTTCCTCCCAGAACTTGTAAGAATAAAATCCATCACAGATTTTAATTCTTTAATAATAAGTACAACAGCGTAGGTACTAAAATAGAAAAGATGATTTTATTTTTGAATGAATGTTTCTCACACATTCAAACACGTTCATGGTTTAGTGTTTGATAGGAATGGTTGGGCTCAATGATCCAGTGGGTCTCTTCCAACCTGGTAATTCTATGATTCAAAGAGCATGCAGATGTGGCACTTTTGGACATGGATTAGTTGGCACGGTGGGGTTGCGCTGATGGTTGATCTTAGAGGTCTTTTCCACCCTTTATGATTCTATGATTTTTTTTCCTAATATCCAACCTAAACATCCCTTTGGTGCAACTTGTTTGCCATTCCCTCTTGTGAGAAATACTCATTCACTAATAAAATACTGAAAAGGGCATAGTCGTCAAAGTGAAAGCAATAATATTTTTATTTTACAATTCAGCACTGAATTGGATGCCCTTCTAAAAAAGGGCGTCACACCTCACAAAAGCAGTGGGTATATATACTAGACAAAACTCTGTATATCCTTAAAGAACATTCATTCTTTTTTAGATTTTCCAAACGTGTCTGGAGGCTCCCTTCAGGTTCTCTCCTGACCTAAACCAGCTACATCTTATGAGACAAGTAAGCATATGTGAACATATTGAGAAGAGGAGGACGGGGGGAGACCTCATTGCTCTCTACAACCACCTGAAAGGAGGATTTAGAGAGCAGGGAGCTGGCCTCTTCTCCCAAGTGACAGGGGACAGGACAAGGAGCAAGGGCCTCAAGCTGTGCCAGAGGCTCGCACTGGGTATCAGGAAAAAAAATTTCACAGCAAGGGTCACTGGGCACTGGCAGAGGCTGCCCAGGGAGGGGGTTGAGTCCCCAGCCCCGGAGGGGTTTAAGAGACGGGTAGACGAGGTGCTCAGGGACATGAGTGGCAGACAGGAATGGTTGGACTCGATGATCCAAGACATCTTTTACCACCTGGTGATTCTATGATTCTATGTCAAAAAATTCTCGCAGCCCTAAGACAGGTTATCTCCTGACCTAAACCAGCTACATCTCCCAAGCCAGATTTACATGGCGAGATAATTAAACACGCAGACCAGCTGCAGCAAAGCTTATCAATTAATTCTCACACGCTCCTCCCGTCCCTTGCTCCTCGGGAGTAGAGCCCAGCACGCAGCTGCCTTCACCCTCCTTTAGGGGGGCAGCAGAGAGCGATGAGCCCCCTCCAGACCTTATAAAGCCGAGGCAGGGATTCCCCTTCCCCCCGCCCCGGGGTCCGGCCCTGCCCGCCGGGGGCTGCGCGCAGCACGTGGCGCCGCGGGGTGAGATGGCGGCGCCGGGGGCTGCGCCTTCTCCGCAGCTCAAGGGCCGCGGTGGCCATGCAGGCGCTGCCCCGAGGACGAGCAGGGCCGGGGCTGCCGGGTAGGAGGCGGTTAATTCGGTTCCGAGTCAGTTAAAACAGCCCCCAGCGGTGCCGCTGGCGGGTGGTTGGGTTGGGGGCGGTTGTCGGTTCGTGTGCTCTGACCGCTCTGCTTTCGGTATCGACCTTGTTTCGATTGGGTTTCTCCCGTGTGAGGCGGCGAGAGAGCCTTTCTAGATTTAAAATAATGATATTTTTGTGTTAACGCTTGGGGAAAGCAGGTGCGAAAGTTCGTGTTGGCACAGTCATTCCCTGCTTGGAGACAGGTTGTGTCCCAGGGCTTTGGACCTTCTGCTGTGGCTCCAGCTTGGAGAAACCCACGGGTGCAGCTTCTGCTTCGCTGAGGAGGAGATGGATCTGGAGTGGAATGGGGTCTTCTTGAGGGAGCTGGATTCCTCCTAGGTCCAGCAAGCTTAACGTGCCAGCTGTGACATGAAAAAAAAAAATCACGGAAAGGGTCATTGGGCACAGGAACAGGCTGCCCAGGGAGGTGATGAGTCGCCTTCCCTGGAGGTGTTGAGGGACGGGTGGATGAGGTGCTGAGGGATGTGGTTTAGTGTTTGATAGGAATGGTTGGACTCGATGATCTGGTGGGTCTTTTCCAACCTAGTGATTCTGTGACAGCAGTTCCAGCTCATCAGTGCTGTCCTCTCAAAAAGGACTTTTTGCCCCTTATTTTTAATCTGGGGTGTTTGTTGTAGGGCTCTTGAATGCAGAAAGAATTTTGCTTTTTACTGTACAAATTAAAGACTTCAAAAGCTCAAGTAGAGCTTCAGAACGTGGCTTCCAACTATTTTCGTATTTGATTTACGTGCCTGCCTGAATTAATGTTTAAATCCATGCTTTTGTAGTTACCTGGTGAGCAGCCACCTTCCATCGCGCTCAGATGTTAACACTTCCATGAGGGCAGAACAGCTTCACCTGATGAAGAATAAAGGTAATAAAGTTGTATTAGAGGTTAAAGCAACAGAACTGTGGCTGCCAGCTTCCTTTTGCAAAGCTCTCAGTTAGCAAGCTGAGTTTCTAACAAAAATGAGTATTTTGTGAATAAACAATACGGGGTAGGTTTTTTTTTTCCACGTGTAGAAACAGTAGAGAAAGCTTTAACTGCAGCACAAGTGCAATCAGTGAGAGGCTTAGTCCAAAGCATGGCAAAGGCATTTTGACTTTGTTCTTCTGGAGTTGTGCGTATGTTTGATTATTGATAAACATCATTAGGGTGAGTACGGTGTATAAATACACCTAACTTGTAATTATCCGAACTTGTGGTCTGTGAAGTAGGTCATTGAGGAAACGGAATAATTGGAGTACTGGGGTGTTTGGCACAGATAGATGCAATGGTGGTTGTAGTTCCTTCAGCAATTTCTTGCCTCTTACTCAGAATGGGAGAGGAGGAAGGGAGGCTTGGTTCTGAGATTGCTTGATATGCAGCCATCTTAGGGCTGGAGCATTCATGAAATTAAATTTCATGTTAGGCAAGAGTTCAGGTAAAGTATATGAGATTAATTTGCTTTCAGGTAGAGAAGGAGGGCCACATGGGCTCAGCAGGGAACTTGGTCTTATCAGCCTGCCGGACTGGAATAAGCTCCAAATGGCATGTGTAGTCTAGAATTGAAACAAATTTTTCTGTAGGTAAATAAGTTGGCCACTTATGAAAACATAGTTCTTACTATATTGGCATGCAGCCTTTGTTGAATGTGTGTCTTTTAAGAGTTGTAAGGCTTGTAAGACACTCATTGGAATGTCAAAATCACTTGTTTCAGAGCATTTTATTTCTCAATACTTGTGACAAAACTATGCATAAACTGAACATAGACCACATGTTCAATGGTATTGAAAGGAACTTGTACTGTTTCAACTATATATTATTCAGGATATGGTTTAGTAGTGGGCAAGTATGGTTGGACTTGATGATCTCAAAGGTGTTTTCCAACCAAAGAATTCTACAATTCTTTATTGCTTATTCTGAATTTTTGCCCTATGGATATTGGAAGTATGTTTGGATTTTTTTTTGTTGTTCCTGCTAAACAAATTAAATTGAAAGAAATTTATGGATGGAGGACATTAGGGCTTATATTGAGTGCTTTAATATCACTGATGGTAGGTTTGAATAAATGTCACATCAGTGATAACAAGAAGTGACTTCCAGAGTGCATTGAAGTCACGGTATCTCAGTTTGCGCAAACATGCTAGCAGTATAGAAGGTGTAGACAAGAGCCTTTTGTCTTCCTGCAAATACTCCATAACACGTGCATGCATTAGCGTTTTTAATCAGATCTCTTTGCAAATATATCTACTTCTAGGAAGTTCTGTGGAAAGCATAACTGATAAAGGGAACCTGCCATTGACAGCTGCAGCTGATAAAGGAAATACTGTGAGTTCTTGCGCTTTATAATTGCCCCAAATATTCAGAGCATTTCTACATAGCAGAAGTGATCAGTGTGCACTGGTCTTTCGAGAACTTTGTAATTTTTACTCTTTGTTGTCAGATTTTGGTATATGAGCAACCTGACCCAGTGGAAGGTGTCCCTACTCATGACAGGGGAGTTGGAACTGAATGATCTTTAAGGTCCCTTCCAACCCAAACCGTTCTACAGTTCTATGATATTTTAATATTTCTACCATAATGGACAGCTTTTTTTCTGGTAAGAATCACTCGAGACTTTTCTTCCACAGATGTCCCGTTTTCATGAATCAAACCAGAAACAGAAGAAATCGCAGTGTTCTTCTAAGAGTGTGTTCTCTATTAGCTATGATGAGAGTCTCTTTACTTCATTAGTACCACCATCTCTAAGAAGTACTTGTCATCACTGCAGTCTGTTTGGTAGGTGCCTGTTTTTCTGTACTCTGTAATGTGTTGTCTGTTTGTCACTGACACCAGATCAGGAGACTTGCTCAGGGATGTCTTTGAATGGATGTATATATATATATTTTTTTATCTCACTGTAGTGACCGTTCAGAACTTAATTGGGGTGACAGAACTGATAGACAAGAGGGAATAGCCGCAAGCTCCGCCAGGGGAGGTTCAGGCTCAACATAAGGAAAAAATTCTTCACTGAAAGGGTCATTAGGCAATGGAACGGTCTGCCCAGGGAGGTGGTTGACTCACCTTCCCTGGAGGTGTTTGAGGTGCGAGTGGATGAGGGAGGTACTGAGGGGCATGGTTTAGAGATTGGTGGGAATGGTTGAACTCGATGATCTGGTGTGTCTCTTCCAACCTGGTGATTCTATGATTCTATGAAACAGGAGAGCATCTCCTTATAAAAAAAGTCTTGGTTTTTTTTTCCTGGGGCAGTAAAGTCTGACAGCTATATGTGAATACAGAAAACTGTTTGTATGTGCTTAGGGAACTGTAATAGAGCCATCTTGTAAAGCAATTTTTAAGTAGTATTTGGAGACTGTGTTGTGGCAGTTGTTGTCTCTTCTGATATAGATGTTTCTCTCTGATTTTAAGGATACCTCAGATGTTCACAATGCAAGCAAGTTTCCTATTGCTCTGCAGATTGTCAGAAGAAAGATTGGCCAGCACATAGTATTGTATGTGAGCCACTTAAACAGAAGTAAGTTTCTTAAAAGTTCTGCTAAATAGTCTTTGCTGGAAGACAGTATCCCTCGTAATACAACTTAAATGACTGTATAAGGGCATTATTACCGTAAAATATGCTACTTATTCTTAGGCTAGAACTGCATTGTCTTATGCTTGCCAGGAAACTCAGTTCTGCTGCCTTGGAAAGTTGACTTGAAAGATACTGTTGGTGTTCCTAATGTGTTCTGTAGAGCGACTTAAAGCAAAAGCATCATTTTTTCTTCTATCAGAAGAATGTGAGCATGCAGTAAGAATACCAGCAGTGTCACATGACTTTGCTATTACGAAGTTGGTGACACAGGAAAGCGAGGGAAAGTGAGACTGCTTTTCAGCAGTGCCAGGGTTAATGGATTGCCTTATAACAGACTCTAAAGAGGTACCCTTTGAATCTTACTGGAGCCTCAGTGAACTTGGATATCTGATCTTTGATGAGCACAGCTGCAGTTAGAACAAGCTATCTCTAGCTGCTTATTACTGTGTTTTGACATGCCAGTTTAGATGCTGAAGAGACTGTTCCCTAATCTGTTAAAGTAAGCACTGCTAGTTTATGCCGTGGTGCAGATTGACTGGTTGGCTTTGGAACAGTTCAGGGGAATGATCCGAGTGTTTAACCTGACAGTAAGGAGTGATGATTGCAGTTTAGTGAATCTTCAACCAGGTGTCCAGAATTAAAGTTTGCAAGAGAGATTTTTTTTTTCCCCGAGTTTTTCTACAGTGACTGAAATGGGAGGACAGGATTGGATGGGACATAGGGACAGTCTGGCATACGTGTTATCTGGATATTACTCGTGTATTCAACTGAAATCGCAACTTAGTTTACTGTATTTTGTAGTTCGTAAGGTTTTCTTGGGATTACAGTGTTATCAGAATTCCACAACAACAGTGTGAGATTTCTTCTCCATTTTAATCAAAACTGGTTTATTTTTTGTTGATGGCATCAGGAAAAACACATCACATGTTGCATTGCAGGGAACTAGTGGATTTGCCATTCTGCAATTTCTTGAAGGGGGAATAAGGGTTGACAAAACCCACATACTATGAACCTAGCCTTTTTGTTTTATTTGCCAGTAGGTGTTATGAATGCTGCTTGCCTGTCCTTGACTCTTCAAAATTTGTCTTTCTTTGATTACAGTGTAAGTAATGACAACGGAGACAAGCTACCTACTGAAACTGAGAGTGGAGTTGATCTGAAGGTATAGTATGCAATTTTCAGTGTCTTGAATGGATCTGCTGTGAGCTAATTGTAATACACTTAATTTAACCTACACTGGAAAGGAATGAGTGCCAGAGATTATGATCTACTCCTTGCAGAATGATCAGTGCTTCGAATCAAAAGTTACTGGGAGAAGGATAAGTTACGTCCAGAGCTCCTAGCAGTGCTGTTAGATAGCTTTGTTTTTCTGTCAAAAAACATTTGTGAAAAGGTTAAGACATGTAGGATGCTGCTAGAGAAATTTTTAGAAAGGAAACATGAGTAGCTTGTTCAATTTGGAAAAATGCTGGTGTCATGTTTTCTGTATGGATCATGAGCTGATGCTTAGAGCCTTTTAAAGTGCCAATAAATAGTTGTAATGTAGTATAGTATAGTCACAGATGCAGATAAACTTGTATTTCCTTGCTGCAGCAGGAATTAAACATGAAGAAGTTCTCCTTTGTAGTGTTTTGTAGCCTCTTGATGTTACTTTCAGCCAAACGTTTCCTGTATTCTTCCTATGAACTCTTCCTCAGGAGATCATTTTGCTGTCCTTGTGGTTCCTTGGGATGATATTTATGAAAGCAAGCAGATGTGCATACCTCCAACTAGCCTGTTGTTTTCACTATGCAAGCAAACTCCTTTGTCATGTGCTTCTTTGAAGTAGCTCATTCATCTGTTTAATTTTTGGAAGGAATGTAGAGGCTTCATTTTGGCTCATGAGACTTATGTTAGTTCATTCTGATAAGTTTCTGCTGTGCATGTACTTGTGACTGTGTTCCAGTAAAACTGATCAACTCCTAGCGAAGGACCTTTATGTCAAGAGGACATAACAATCTCTAACAATCTCTAGCCAATTTATTGTGAAATATCAGAAGCTTCTATTTTTTTGCCGATTCATCTGAAACTCAAGTAGTTCTGCAGAAGTAAAAGGGCTTATGTGGCATGTTGAACAGTATTTAATGTATTTTGCTATTGTACCATAAGATGTGGGGGTTTTTTTAATAGAATGATTATTGTTGCAAGTAAGCAATTAATTTGGGAGTTGCAACAGTAATCTTGGTCATTGTGCATTGTCTCTGGTTCATCAGTCCTAATGTAGGAGAGATTTTTCCTAAGGATCTGTATGAGGTTATTTTTCTTCTGTTTTTAGGCTGTCTCAGACAGATAGTATGCATTAGAATGTTTAGACGGTTTTTAAAGAATGGGTGCCAGCAGTTAAAGCAAGAGCTAAAATCTACTCTGTGGTGTTAAGGTGACAGTGAAGGATGGAATTGAATTCCTCTTAGTCATGAGAACATCCCAGGAAATATAACTGAGTTGTCATGTAAAACACGTGAGAATGTGTGAGGCTTCAGCACTTGTTTTTCATTGTGTTCAGTAACCTCTGTGATAATGGTAAAGTTACTTCCGAGAGTAATACAAAGTCTGTGAGACTGTTTACTATAAATCGCGAGAAGCACTTTGTTTCTTGAAATGAAAACAAGTTAGTTGTTCATTTGCTACTACAAGGAGCTGCAGCTAAACAACTCCAGTTTAAACTTAACTTGTGGCTGTTTTAAATAGGATAATTCGACTTCTGTGGATCCTCTCAAGACAGGAGAGCACAAGAAAATAATGCTTTCAGATCTCCAGACTCTGGGGATCAAAAAGGCTATGGAAATACAGGTACTTTAATTTTGGAAGAATCTACAATGCTTTGTTTGGTTGCATTTGAAGCTTTGTTAAGCACTTACAGCTGCGTGTCATCTCAGTTCTTTGTGCCAGTTTGCTCATGTGGGAAATACCTTTATAAAGGTGAGTAAAGGCAAGGAGGTCTGGGGGGAATAAGTAAGGAACATTATTTCTATGAAGGTGAATGTCACTGGTTTTGGCCTTTGTAGTTAATTGTCTAGTTTCAAAACAAAACTACAAGATTGGGTATAGGATGAAAAGCACTTACTGAAATGAACACTGATCCTGAATAATACCCTGTAGGCTTTTCGTGCATAATTATCATCTACTATGGCTTTTCCCTTTAGGGCAGAGTAACAGAGTTCAAGAGTCCAAGTGAATTTTATATACAGATCGATTCTCCAGAAGTTGTAGACCGCTTCGGTAAACTTTCTGTGAAACTGCAAGACTCTTATGCTAATGCAGTTATTAAAGAGCAGTATGTTGCTGTCAAAGGGGAGGTCTGCATTGCAAAGTGTTCTTTGGATCAGGTAATATCTGATTGGCTGTAAAATAATGACTCTGTGTTGAGCTCATCATCTTTTGTGAGTTTTGCTTTTATGTCTCTACTAGTTAGGGCTGCCAGTTGGAGATTGCTTTGTGGTGGAATTATGTTAGTAACTAGCATTATAAGATCTTGAACTCAAATTTAAGGTCTTGATTACTGCCCTCGCCCCCTAAGAAGTTTACTGCTATGTGTTTGCCCTCGTGTTACTCGAAGGCTGTGTATGTTCTTAACAAATCTAACCTCCTATAGTTGGACTATGGCTCTGCTCGATTAAGGAAGTTATTAATTCTTTGTTTCTTACTTGACTTTTCTGTTTGCATTTCTACAGTGACATATAGTTCCTGTTTCCCTTCTCACCTCTTTATTGTATTTATTTCCATTTTTCTCTTCCATTGTTAGCAGATTCTTTATTTACTGTATGGTAGCCAATATCCATAAGAGTAGAATTTTATCTTCAGACTAGTCGACAGTACAGTGAGTTCTGCTCATTTGAGTCGCTTCAGAATTGATCAGTGCCTTTGATAAAAAAAACAGATGAAGTAAAGCAAGATATGTTGTGTCTTACTGAGATTATCCTTTATTCCTACACAGACCTGGAACAGAGCACTGGTAAAAGACGTGGATGTATTGCAAAAGAAAGCACGAGTATTCTATATAGATTATGGAAATGAAGAAAGTATTCCAATGTCCTGCATTAAAGCTCTGCAGAAAGACACTGAAATGTTGTTTCCTCCATGTGTGAGTAGTAGCTGAGGTATTTTAAATGAATAGATCTAAAATGAGAGTAGCTCGTGCCTTAGTGTAGCTGTTGTTACCACAGTATTTTGTGTTCAGTGAAGGTGATGCATAAAAACTGCTATACTACACTGAGGTTTACCTTCTGCTGTGTTTCCTAGCTATTCCATGGGTGTGAGGAAGGCTGTCTCATAAAGAAATTAATTGAACTGGAGAAGAGAGGGCTCTAGGGGGACCTTATACAGGCGTTGCAGTACCTGAAGAGGGGCCTGCAAGAAAGTGGGGGAGGGACTTTGGTAGGCCAAGGAGGAAGGGCTTTACATTGGATGAGGGCAGATTTAGATTAGACATTAGGAAGAAATTCTTCACAGTGAGGGTGGGGAGGCCCTGGCACAGGTTGCCCAGAGAAGTGGTGCCTGCCTCATCTCTGGAGGTGTTCAAGGCCTGGTTGGACAGAGCTTTGAACAACCTGATCCAGTGGGAGGTGTCCCTGCCTGTGGCAAGGGGTGGAACTGAATGGACTTTGAGGTCCCTTGCAATCCAAACCATTCTATGATAGCACTTCAAATTCCAACAACAGCTTTAACTTTTCAATGCAAGATTATATTTCTGAGGGCCTCAATTATTTAGTCACTCTCTCTACAGGGCAAACAACCCCCTATCCCTTCTTGTTCTAATTGTAATTCTTTCCAGGCCATTAAGTGTTCCTTTGCTAATTATGATCAAAAAAAAAAGGCATGGAATGAAGGCACCGCCAGCTTTTCTTCCCAGCTTTTGGGAAAGCACTGTTCAGTAACTATTGTTGACGTGTTACAGGAAGAAAATATGCCGAGTTTTGCTGTAGATGTTGTTCATCCAGGTTTTGGTAAGTACTTGGTAGTGTGGTGAAAGAAACCCAAACAATTGATAAGGCTTTTATCTTCAGTTTCCTTCCTCCTAACCCTGCCCAAATAACTTTTCCCTTAAAGTTGTTTTGTTCTTTTCCTCTCTTCCCTCATTGGTTTCCCAATCTGCTCCTTAATTATTTTTTCATGTTCTTTTATTTCACTCTTCCATATAGAGAGCATTTAAAAATGTCTGTACCTGAAATATCTCATTATGCTTAATAGCCTTAAATTTTACTAAGGTAACTTTTCTAATGGAATTGTAATAAATTTAGCATTTTCTGGATTATCTTGTTTATTTTTCAATTTTAATAAAGGTACACAAGTTTTGGACAGTGTTGTTCCTTTTATCTCATGCGTTTTTAACTCTTCAAACATAACAGTGTCAGTTTTTAGTTCCAGTTAGGATTTTATCAGCTTTTGTTATATTTCGTACACGTGCAGTAAACAGGTATCCCTCAAAAAGTGCAACCACTGGATATTTATTGTATCTAGTTGGAGAACTCTTAAGCAGGTTTATAGTTCCAACGTCGCAAGCCTTGGTGGATATAGAAAACAGAGCACCTGATCTCTGAGAAGCCTGAATATAAATATTCAGTTGAGCTGAGGAGTTGGCTTTGATTGTGCAACCAGATTAGTTAGTACAGAGAAGGTGTGCCTGTTGTCATCACTTGGAGCACTGTTTTGTTTAGTTTTCTTCTGTCTGTAGAGGAAGAACAGTGCAGTGCTAAGAGCACGTTCCTATTACTGGTGTGCAGCTCACAGAAATTTTGAAGGAAGCAGTGGCCGATCCTCTTAGCTTGTGCATGAAGCATATCACTGTGTCATAATCCCTGCAATCTGTAAAGTGATGGTTCACCTTAGTCCTTTCCCGTGTATATTCAACGGGCTGAGGGTTCTGCTAGGTGTATTTCACGTTTGGTTGCTTTACAGCAAACTAGTGGCAAAGCAGCACTCTCCAGCCTCTTGGAGGGGGAAGAACAGAAATCTTCCTACATTCATAAAATGTTGCATGCATCTATTCCGTGGCCCTAAAAAGCAACTTAAGCATCTATATTCAGGTTGTCAGTTAAAAATAATGATGTTGAAAGCTCGAATGTCTGCTTCATGCATTGGAAATGGAACATGTAGATAAGAAACTCGTGATTTCTTTGTAAATCTTGGTAACTCATTGCACACTCAGTGTTGTAAATCTGAAGGTAAGCCGTGTGACTCCCTGTGTGAAAAGCTGTAATGAGTTTTCCAGCTGACAGACTTCAGTGAGTACAAGTAGATGTTGATTGTTGCTCCTTTGCTCATTTTATTCTGCCAAACAACCTTGGAGCTGTGAATATCTTCAGAAAACTCATGTAGTTGAGTTACTCTGAAACTACTTTTGTTTTGCATTGTAGGCACGTTAAATGCTCAACAAGTAAGTGGAACATCAACAGGTAAGTAGAACAGCACATATTTCTTAATAGTATAAAGTACTTGTTTAGTGATGTTTGAGCAGTAATTTCATGGAAAATATGACAGAGGCCCTCAAAGAGTCAGCAAAAAGAATAAGCTGCTTCAGTGTCTTTAAATCTTGCTGTTCACATTTGCACAGTTTTGAAGTCTCTGTGTCCTGGCTGGTGAAGTTGCATGTTTCAAAGTCACTTTGGATCAGTAACTACTTCTTTCCTCTTTTTTTTTTTTTTTTGTTTTAATATACAGTGTCAGAGAACCATTCTAAGGGAGATAAAGAAAAAAATGCTGAAGATGAAGACTTTCTTTACTGTGTGAATTCAGTTGCAGAGTGTGCCTCCGTACTTGTGGGAGACACGTTTTCTGCTGTAGTTGCCTGTGTTGTAAATCCAGAAAACTTTTTCTGCCAGCGGGTGGACAGTGCCTGTAAGTGATGTGTGGAAAATGGGATACAGGATATGTAGTACGGCATTATTCTTCAGTAGAGAGTGATTGGAGGGAGGTGTTGCTGGTTTTGTAGCTTGGCCTGAAATGGTGATTCACTGTAGCATTAGGCCATGCCCCGGTCAGTTAAGAGTCATGGTATTGGCAGAGGATGTTTTTGACAGCATTAAGCTGTTAATATTGCTTAATAACCTGTAAGGTAATAATATGTGGTCACTCCGAATAGTGCAGAGGAGAAAGATGCCCTGGCATGGATTTTGGCAATCTGAAGTTAGTTTGTATCACAGAAATTTGATTTTGAATAGGTTCTTCCATGTGTTCCAGAAATGCATTTGAATTTACTTTGTTTATTCCTCTGATGCCTTGTTTCTTTAGCATGGGAGGGAAGTGTTTCCACCTAGGCTGGGTGTGTGCACTGAACCTCTTTGTTATGTAGTATGGGGAGAATATCCAAGTGCCAGGTAATAGCGCCAGATTAAAGTGCCAGATTCTGCAGTGGTGTCTTCTGATACAGTAAAACACGAGTCTGTAAGTAACACTGTAGTGAAGCAGGGGCTTTTAGTGGTCTCCCACAGTGCCTGTAAGCAAACGTCTGAGAGAAAAAGAGCAGAGTAAGATTGTGGGATGTCCTGCTAGTGTTGTCTGAGTGAATGGGATTTTTTTCTCACCTAAAAGAGCTTTTGCAGCTAGGTGTAATCTGCTGTTTCTTCTGCAGTGGATTTCTCTGCTGTGTACGTGTGCAGCCTTTGAATTATGGGTACACTCACAGCATAGTGTGTCCTTCAGAAAGAAGAGGCGCTTGTCACCTTGTTGTTGAAATAGCTGTCTTCCTTGATTTCCTTCTAGTATGTCTCCAATTGCTTGGTTCAATTCCTACTGGCTTCAGTTGCGTTCCTGTGTTGAAGTGTGTGACTTGTTTTCCCTGGCTCTTTTCTTTACCACTGTGATTCCTCTGACTCAGGTGAGGACTCCTATCAATCTTGCTGACCGAGGAGTCCAAGTCTTGTTATAATGTTGGTTTTGTGCTAAACGCTATGTGAAATAATCTCCATTATACTGTGAGGTGTTCTTCCAGGCTTTAAACTTAAGTTTTGTGTACTTTTGTAATAATTACAAGACACTGTGTTTCAAACCTGTATATTTTAACCTCAGGTAAACTTGCTGAGCTTCAAGTGTCTCTTAAAGAACACTGTGACAAAATTCCTAGTAGTCCTGCTTTCCATCCTGCTGCTGGAAGCGTGTGCTGTGCCCAGTTCACAGGTATGAAAAGAGCGTTATTATGGCGCTTAATTTATGTCACATGTTATTTATGTTCTTTATTACAAAATAGAAATATATTTTGTAGTTATGTTTAGAAATGTTTCATGTAGAGTTTATTTTATTTATGTCTGGTTTTAGCTGTGGATAACATTTGGTAGTGATTTTAAAAACTTAGAATAACGCTCTGTAAAATAGTAGTTTGAGAAGAATATGAAATGGTCCCTTTGTTGAGCAAACTCTTAATGCTGGATTCAATTTTTGTGTAAAGGAGCTTTTTAAGAGACCATGAAGAAATTTAGGTTTTGATATGTTGGTGAGCACTATTTCATGTGGCTGGAAATAAATGTAGACTTGGAGTTTTAGACCCCCCAGAAAAGGACAGAGAAATGGGATTATATGTCACAACGCTGCTCTGATAGTCGACTTCTCAAAATACTACTTAGCTAAGACCTGGTAGTCCTGAATTGTATATTCATAATGTAGTTTCCACCTGACAATTATCATCGCTGTCGGGTTTCTACAGGTCTTGTACAAAATTGAATCCTGCCTAAACACGGGGTAGCATTCTGTGTGTTTTATGCTGAGATTGGTTAAGTCTGTATAAAATAAATACCTTTTTGTTTATTAGAATTGAAGTTTGACTGAGTACAGTAGGGTGAAGATGACTCTTTTCCTCACAGACCATTCTCATTTTCATCCAGCTTTTAACAAGGAAAAAACCCCACAATTTACTGTTCTTATGCTTTTTTTCTGGTCAGAAATGTTGCTTCTTTGTCATGGATAAACTTCCCTGGTCATTTGTTTCTTTCAGTTTCCTCTGGTTTTGCTGCTTTAAATACATGAGATGTGGGACTGAACAGATAAGCTGAAACAAGTGCCTTTTTTTTTGCATGTTCAGAGAAAGCTAGTACTGCCAGTAAGCTGTTCTGGCATCTGAATGCATACTGGTTTCAGGTGCCTGCTAGGGAAAACACTCAGTTCAGTGCCTTGGAGGTCTTATTAAATTTGGATCAGCTTCTATTACTGTTTCTCAAATACTTCAGTTGGATTAAAATACTTCAATTATTAGATCTGATGTGTGGGCTTTGAATTGTATGTCATTGTGGTCACCTGAGATACTGTTTGCCATTTGTTTAAACGCATTGAACAGAAGCACTACATCCACATAATGTGGTCGTTTCTTCATTGCAATGTGTATTTGTGAGGTGAGGGGTGTTTATGAGAAGAGTGGGTTTGCAACGCTCAGCTCATACGAGGGGTGATGAGGTTTGATGTTTCGTGAAGGGTTGATCTGTGTGAACTGAAATGCTGCTATGTTATATTTTTATATACACTGCCTCAAAAATCATTCTCTTCTCAAAAGTTAAAAGCAAGTACAATGAACATCTGTATCTTCCTTTCCAGAAGACAATCTCTGGTACCGTGCTGCTGTTGTGGCGTACATTTCCGAAGATACTGTTTTGGCAGGCTATATAGATTATGGTAATTTTGAAGCTCTTCCACTAACGAGACTGCGTCCTATGATTCCAAAATTAATGGACTTGCCAGTTCAAGCCATAAGATGTACCTTGGCAGGTAGGAAATAAATGATAAGGTGTTTCAAACTGGATAGACCCAAATAACTGGGTTTAGATAACAATCCCATTGAAATATGGGGAAGGGTAGAGATAACAGTAGACATTATTTCCAGACTTCTTAATTGTTGTGGAATATCTACAAAACATGAGAAATCTTTTGCAATATCCCTGGTGACGCATGGTTGTGTTTGGAAATATGTGGCATGTTAACATACATGTTAGGTTTTGTGTGTGCTTTTGTTCTAAGCAGAGTTCATTCATCTTCTGGATTTGTGGAATTCTTATATTTTATGGTTCTGACACTGTGGAGGAAGGTAAAGTAGAGTTTTTCTATCTTGCAATTCAGTCTGTCCCCCTCCCCTGGGGCAAATCTAGTGAAACTTCTGGTAGGCTCCTCTCTGTAGGCTCGTGAAATCTGTCAAGTTAGAAAGGACATTGGTGCTTCCTAGCTCATCCTTCCTAAGACAGGATCACAATCTGTGTTTTTGACATACTTGTTTAACCTGCTGTTGAAAGCTGGTTTTTTGTGTTTGTTCCACTCACTAGGCAAGACAGCCCACCTCTTCAGTAGCTTTCCTTCGCTACTTGGTGTCTGTCCTTTTTTTACAATGCTTTATACTTAACCTGCTTCTCTTTTTTTGATGAAGTTCAGAGCAGCATTCTAGCTTCTTACTTTGGAGGAAAACGTGAAACAATACTTCCCTTGTATGTAGTTACAGAACCAGTGCATATGGAATGTGACCTAAAGAAATTTCTTCTGGGGAAAATCATGATGCCTATACCTGATGAGTGTTCTAAGACTTAAGAAAGGTCCTAAAGACACCATGGACACAAAGAGGTGGTCACGTATTTCCTGAACAGGGTCAAGCATTATTGATGCATAAAATATGTTTTTCTGAAGATAATTTCTGCCAATCTGCTGTTATAAATTTCTGTTTATAACTGGCATTTTAAAAGTAAATTTAGTAGCATAAAGAATAAACTATCCAGGAGGACACAGCTTGTAGAGGTAAGTACACTGGCTGAGAGATGCCTTGCTTTACTTGGAGCTATAGAATGTATTCATGAGACCAGAAGGCTGATACTTCTTACAGACTTTCATTTTAAGGAAGCAGTAAGTCTGAGTTGTTACTTCTCTTTGTGTGTTCGACTGGTTGTATGTGATCTTCATTAGATTTTTATAAAATCCAAATAATTGGGTTTGGAATCTTCTTACAAGCATGAGGAGTGGGTTGTACCTTTCCATGAATTGTTGAGACTGTCTTCAGAATCTTTCCATGCTGTGTGACTTTTTAGGTGTAAAGCCACCATCTGAAGCCTGGACCTCAGAAGCTGTTTCTTTAATGAAACAACTAGTGAAAGACAAAGTGTTCAGAGTAAAAGTAGTGGATAAAGAGAGTTACAGATTTGTGGTGGAGCTTACAGATGCATCAGCTACTCCAGCAATGAATGTATCAACCTATCTCATAGAGAAAGGCTTTGCAGTTGAGGAGTCAGGGATGGCCTTGCCCACAATCAGAATGAGTGATGTTAAACAAGCAGAAGGTGAGTAGAAGCACATCCTGCTGAATTGACATTGTTTAACCTCCTGCTGGAGTGGATACAAAGAACAGAAGCTCTTACCTGTTAAAAACTTCACAGTCTGGCTCATCAAGCGTGGCTTCATAGCTCTGAAGCTTTGTCATGATGAAATTGTGTTTGCTTTTGTGTCTGTATGTGTGTATATGCATTTGTGTGTGTGCATACATAAGAGTTACTTTTGGAAGACTATACTGGTGTTTCTCAGGGTAGGAGTCTTAAAATTCCCAGCTGAAGTAGGACACGACTAGTTAGTACGTTGTTGTTCTTAGCCCTCATGTTTTAGCTCAAAGAGTATTTCATCTTCGTTGTCCTTTGTTTTACCCCTGAACCCACATGTTTACTCCTTAACTTGTTTGACTCTGATAGCCTGTAGAATTTCATTTATACCTAAATTGCCTTTTTGTCATTTAATGACTAAAGATTCAGTTTGAGAGATTTGCAGATTTTGTGTGATTTCTTTGTATGGTGGGAAGATTCCTGGCTTCTGTTGTATGAAGAATTTTAAGCCCCTCTTTTCTTTCCCATATCTGGTAAAACTGTATACTCTCTCCCGATCTACTGAAGGAAGTCTTCTTGAGCTTCATGTTCAGAGAAAAATGCAAGCACTTTGAACTGCGAAGGTCTCCCAAAGTCTGAGGCCACCCACTTGGACTCAGGTTAGAAAGGCTGACAGTATTTGTGTGCTGCTGCCTGCCACAAGCTGTAACAAACTTAACAGCTATGAAAAATATAGGAAGATATAACAAAATGCTGATGGAGGAAACAATGGCTTCTCCAGTGTGCCATAACTTAGTTTTCATATGAAGCATTCTACAACTTGTGCTTAAATAATAACCTTCTTCCAGGTACTAGAGTAAAATAGAGTGCAAATTTCTGTAGCCAATCTTTCTGTTCTTTCTCCTCTTCAGACCATTTCCAGTGCTCTTGACAGCTTTTTCTGCTTTCTGTGCCCTCTACCCTATTTCCCAGGAACCAAGGTCCCCCAGAGTCCCTGTTGCTCAGGTTATTGCCACCTTGTCTGTACTCTTCCCTGCTCACCTACAGATGATTTGTAACAAGAAATTTGAATGAGCATTCAGGATGTGTGATTTTTTTTTTCTTTTCTCCTGTGAAACTTATTGTAATTTCTCTTCCTTCTTCTTTCCTCTTTACTCTCTAGAGGACATAGCGAACAAAAAAATTTATAGATGGAATAAATTAACTCTTAAACAAACAGTAGATGTTGTAGTGTGCACGGTGTACAGTCCTGGAGACTTCTACTGTCAAATGATTCCAAAAGACAATGGTAAGCTTATTCAGCATTTTTCTTTGCATCTTGATCTATCATTTATCACAGTTCCAATGCATTACTGTTTCAAGTGAGCTTGTGGCACCAAAGCTTACGTTTGAGTTTTGTGTATCTAACAATATACATGGGAAGAAATTGGACTGTGGTATGTAGTGACTCGGAGATTGAAATCTGAAAATTGTGAAGGTAAATAATTGGATAAAATTTGATCACAGGATCATCGAGTCCAACCATTCCTATCAACCACTCACCCATGCCCCTCAACATCTCATCCACCCGTCACTTTAACACCTCCAGGGATGGTGACTCACCCACCTCCCTGAGCAGCCTGTTCAGTGCCCAGTGACCCTTTCCCTGAAACATTTTTTCCTGATGTCCAGCCTGAACATTCCCTGGTGAAGCTTGAGGCCATTCCCCGTTGTCTTACCGCCTGCCACTTGGGAGAAGTGGCCAGCTCCCTTCTCTCACAACCTCCTTTCAGGTAGTTGTAGAGAGCAATGAGGTCTCCTCTCAGCCTCCTCTTCTCCAGGCTAAATCAGCCCCAGCTCTCTCAGCTGCTCCTCATAAGACTTGTTCTCCAGCCTCTTCACCAGCTTTATAGCTCTTCTCTGGACTCACTCCAGAGCCTCAACATCCTTCTTGTGGTGAGGGGCCCAGAACTGAACACAGTATTCGAAGTGTGGTTTCACCAGTGCAGAGTACAGAGGGAGAATAACCTCCCTGAACCTGCTGGTCATGCCGTTTCTGATACAAGCCAGGATGCCATTGGCCTTTTTGGCCACCTGGGCCACTGCTGGCTCATGTTCAGTTGGCTGTCAACCAACACCCCCAGGTCCTTGTCCTCCAGGCAGCTTTCTAGACTGACTTCTCCCAGTCTGTACCTCTGCACAGGGTTGTTGTGCCCCAAGTGCAGGACCCGGCATTTGGCCTTGTTAAACCTCCTGCCATTGGACTCTGCCCAGTGGTCCAGCCTGTTCAGATCCCTTTGGAGCCTCCCAACCCTCCAGCAGATCCACACTTCCACCCATCTTAGTGTCATCTGCAAACTTGCTAAGGGAGCACTCGATGCCTTCATCCAGGTCATTGATAAAGACATTGAACAGGGCTGGACCCAGCACTGAGCCCTGGGGAACCCCACTTGTCACTGGCCTCCAGCTGGATTTAACACCATTTCCCACCACTCTCTGGGCCCGGCCAGCCAACCAGTTTTCCACCCAGGAGAGTGTGCGCCTGTCCAGGCCGGAGGCCGACAGTTTCCGAAGCAGAATGCTGTGAGAAACTGTGTCAAAGGCTTTACTGAAGTCCAGGAAGGTACATCCACAGCCTTTCCCTCATCCAGTAGTCGAGTCACTTTGTCATAGAAGGCAATCAGGTTAGTTTGGCAAGACCTGCCTTTTGTGAACCCGTGTTGACTGGGCCTGATCTCCTGCTTCTCTTGCATGTGCTTCACGATACCACTCAAGATCACCTGTTCATGACTTTCAGGCATACACTTGAGATTTTTAGAGTGAAAGATGGTTTTTGGATTAGTAGGAAGAATTACTACTAGTCATTTTACTATTATATGGAACTAATTTGTCAGTAACTATCAGTTATCTCGCCTTTTCCTGCTAATAAGCCTGTCAAAGTTAAATAGTTAACTCTGTGTGAAAGCTTCTTTTTTTTATGAAATTCTAAAATTTATGGAAAGCTCCCTTCAAATCCTCTATAAGGAAGCTGTGCCATGACCCGTATGGGTAGAGTTCAAGTCAACTTACTTCATTGACCTCATCTTTTGTGGTTTTGGATTTTTTGTTTTTCTAATTTTCAGAGTTATCTGCTCTAAACTTACTTAACACATCATTGTCTGAGTACTGTCAGAAGACTCCACCAAACGTTTTTAAGCCGAAGAATGGAGAACCTTGCTGTGCTTTTTTCTCTGGTAAGTAGCAGGCTTAAAGTATATTTGTTTTTACAGAGCAAACATAAAAAAATTCACAGAATCACAGAATGCCAGGTTGGAAGAGACCTCTGGGATCATCTAGTCCAACCTTTTAGGTGATTTATAGTTTAAATGAGGTGGCCCAGAGTGCTGTCAAGTTGAGCCTTAAAATTGTAAAGCAATCCACTTCCATGAGGAGATTATTCCAATGTTTAACTGTTCTCATGGTGAAAAATTTTCTTCTGGAATTCAATTGGATTATCCCCAGGAGCAAATTATACACATTACCCCATGTCTTCTCTGTGTGACTCTTGTAAAAAGGGAGTCTCCATCCTCTTGGTAGACACTTTTTATGTACTGATACACGGTAATAAATTAGGTACTTGATGGTTTGTATTGGCAGAGGACAGCAAAGAGCTGGATTTATTGACTGAAAAATAGGTACTAGTAAACTTAGTAAATGTGTGACATTATTTATTATTTTATTCAGAGGATGGTAACTGGTACCGTGTTTTGGTGCGAAACATGACTCCAAGTGGAACTGTTAAAGTACACTTTGTGGACTATGGAAATTTTGAGGAAGTACCACTGGATAAAATACGGCAGATTTCATCCTCGTTCCTGAAACTCCCATTTCAAGGAATTAAATGCTGGCTCTCAGGTGGATCATCTCATGGATTCTTTTTCTTAAAAGAGTTATTGCATTTAGAGACTTGCTGCTGTGGGGGCAGGTTGTGATGACAGGGTTGCTTCACAGAACAGTGTTTTGGTTTGTTTTTTGTGGTAAATGTCTGATAATTACAGGAGCTGTCATTTTAGCCTTACCGCACAGCAGAGTAGCATTGAACAGAGAGACAGTGGCTCTCAGTGCTGTGGAGTGGTCTGTTCAGAGGTGGCTTACTGATTGGAAAGGAACTTGTATAGTTCTACTTCATCTCTAGCGCTTCCTAGGTTTTGGTTGCTGCCTTGATTAGGAGTAAATGTACTTTTGTGCAACATAATTATTTCTCAAACTTCTTGCAGGCAAAGGAGCTCAGAGGTTTTTATGAAGCAAGTTGTATTTTCAATTTTCTGCTTTTCCCCTTCCCTCACTAAATCACTCAAAATTCCACAGAATTATTCTTCCTTTCTAAAGTAGAATACTTAGTTTAAAAATAAAGAATGTGGAAACAAGAAAAAGTTCAAAACCGTGTTTTTCCAAGGCGTCTTTTGCTTTTCTTCTCTCATAAAACACTGTCTTTCTGCTCAGTTGATGAAAAGGCTATATTAGACTGATTGGTAAATAATCTTAACAGTGTTGTTTATGCTAAGGCACAAGGATTTACTTGGTAGAATATCATAAAGCTTAGAAAACAAAACTCAGGATCCTGTCTTGAAGTGGTGAGTCCTTTTAGAGGAAAGGTGGAGGGGGGGGCAGTTAACAGCATGAGGTACAATGTGAACCCTTGAGGTAGAAGAAGTAGCCTTAGTATTTTTGAGTTGTGATTTAAAAACTTGTAAGGAAAATAGTGTTTAAGAAAGTCACTTTTTTTTGAGGTATTTTGACAGCTCTCCTACTTCCTAGGTATAAAGCCGGGCAACAGCAAGTGGGTTCCAGAAGCTACAGCAAAATTCCGTGAGCTTATTACAGGGATAACACTTCAAGCCAGAGTAACTTCCCTTACCAGAGATGGGGCAGGTGTAGAGCTTATTGACAATTCCACAGGTCATCCAAAAGTGATCAATGAGATATTAGCTTCTGAAAAATTGGCTGTGAAGGAAGTTCTGCCAGATAAAAATAACTTTCCAAACAATTCTGTTAATAAAAAAGGTAATTATGTTAACCTTTGGGCTGAAAAAGAATTTTCAGTATTCCAGCCTTTGGCTGGGATCTTGCTGTTATCTATAGGTGATAATTAAAACTATGCATGCTTATTATATTGTCAGTTTTTACAGTTAAACACAAGCTGCCCTGCAGGTGGCATTGCAGACAAAAAGAGAGAGATAAAAATCACTGGGTTTGTATTAATTAATGCTGTTTGAATATTTGGTAGCAGAGGGTTGCAGCATTGCTCCACTTGAAACTTATCACATGTTCATTTTCTAGATCTTATTTTTAGATGCTTTTAGTTTAGCTACTTTTATATGCTAATAGCTCATGAACAGCAGATTAAGCAAGAATTGTCTTGGTTTAGACTTCTCAAAGTGAAGACACACAGTTGTCTCTAAAAAAGATATTCTGCAGCAATTATTTGTCACCTGTATGTGCTTGGAGGAAGGTGGTACACTTCATGTTCTTACTGTATCCACCAGAAACCTTGCTTGGACACTGGAAGTCGATTGAATTTACTGTGGGTGAAACCGTATCCATCTGTGTAACAGAAGTTTTAAGCCCAGATTTGTTCTACGCTGTACCAGCTGAAAGTAAAGGTAAGAAAATGTGTTCACTTACTAATACCGGTAAGGAATTGCTTTGTAAGTTAGCTAGTAAAATGAATGCCCATAGCAAACTGAATGATGTGGAAATGTAGCACAGACAGTAGAAAAATAAAAGATGTGCTGAAAGTGGAAGCAGGGGAGGTCAAAAGTAAATATGCTCTTCATAGAATCAGAGTTGTTTGGATGGAAAAGGCCATTGAGTCATGCCATACCTCTCCACCACTAAACCAGATCCTTGAGCACCTCATCTAGCTGTTGCTTAAATACCTGCAGGGGTGAGGACTCAACCACTTCTCTGGGCAGCCTGTTCCTGGCTGTACCCAAATGTGGTTGCCAATAAGTTGTTTGGGGTTGGGTTTTTTTTGGTTTTGTTTTGGTTTTTTTTTTCCCCCCCCTGTAGATCAAGAGAAGCTGGATAGGCTGTTGATTGAACTAGAAGACTATTGTAAATCTTGTGAGAAACAGCTCTTCAAACCAAAAGTGGGTGAAGCTTGTTGTGCAAGGTTTTCAGGTGAGGCAGTTGTTTGTTCCTCTATTTCTTTGACCAGTGTCAACCACAACTTTTGCTTTTGCTTTAGGAAAAGGAAAAATGCTAACTGGAAAGTGCTTCCAGATCTCTTAATTCTGTTCCAGAGGATGTCTGAGTTGCATCTTCAGGGCAGAGAAACCATGTGACACTCTGGGAGACAAAATAAGGAATAGGTTGTACCCTGCAAAATGTATGGAGCTTTGAGAGGAAAGAATAGCTGGTTACTGTTTAAATGAAAACTTATTTGTGCTGCCTTGAGTCACAAGGACGTGAAAGTCATGTCCTTGCAAAATAATGCACTCTGGTTTTCAGGTGCCTGGGTGCTTTTTGTTGTTGCTTTCTGTGAGTGTGGGGTGATGACAACTGATAGTTCAGCTGTGTTAGCCTCACAAGCTGTTTAGGTTCAGAGGACACTTATTTCAAGTCAGAAGTGTTCTTAACATCGAGAGAAACAAATTTATTGTCTTACTTTTTCAGAAGATGGGATAATCTGCTGCTATGTTGTGTATATGATATTTCACATGTGACTCTTGTCCTGATCTTTTCAGGTGATGGCCATTGGTACAGAGCTCTTGTTCTGAAAGCTTCTTGGTCTGTAGTGGAAGTGCTGTATGCAGACTATGGCACCACAGAAACTTTACCACTTTCAAAGGTGCTGCCAATAACTGATTTGTACTTAAAGCTACCTTTCCAGACAATTCTATGTTCGCTTGCAGGTAAACACCGCCCCCCAAAACCAAAGCCACCCAACTCTTACTCTCCCTCCCTCCCCACCCCCCCCCCAAAAAAAACCACAACTGTTTTTTCTCTTGAACATTATAGATCTGTAGCTATTCTGATTATAGTTGTCATTCCTTAATACTGATAAACAACATGATCTGCTGAGTTAGTGTACTGGCTATTCCTGCAAAAGCTGTTTCAGAAAGTGTGGTTTTAGTTAATCATCTGTAGAAACTAAGCTGTTTGTTTGAAAATATGATCCTAAATTTTCCTAGAATGGTGATAGAGTTGCATGAAAGATTCAAGCCATAAAATGGAGTTCTTTATAGGACAATCCTGATGGTACTTTTTCTCTTTTCAGGAATAAAGAAAGATGACTGGTCCTCATCATTACTTGACAGGTTGAAAGAAATGTTATTGAATAAATGTGTCACAATTACAGTGAAAGAGATTAATGGCAACGTTAATTCAGTAACAGTGGAGAAACCTTGTGAAAATGGCAGCGTGGATATAGTTGACAAACTGGTAATGGAAGGTTTGGTCAAATCCTGCAGGGCTGAAAGCTTACATACTGAACATCAAGGTACATAGATAAGCGACGTTTCCTTCAAAAAATATTAGCATTCTGCACTCTATCTGTTTAAATTAGCAGTGTCCATGTGCATTTTGCTCATTCACTTGCTTTGTTTTTTGTAGGCAGTGCAGGCGAGACCAAATGCTGCTGCACAGAATTAAAAATGCAAGTAAGGTTCAGTCCAAGCAATACTCTCTCTTTTACATTTTCAGAATTTAAAAGAAACCCTGTGGGGAAGGGAAGTGGCAGTAGGGAGATAATAACTATCCAGAACATTGAAGATATGCAAAGTGAATACTCTGACACTGCGTCTCAGTTTAAATACATTGGTAATAACTGGAGCATCCTCAAACTGAGGGAGGATGGGGTATAGATCACACAGACTTCATTAGTCTGTTTGCCACACAAGCTGTTTTATTTGGGTTTTTTCCTAGAGTATGAAGGCTCAGGAGAGTTAATTTTTGTCTGTTTTGTAGAGGTGGTTGTGGGTTTTGTGTAAACAGTGTCCTTTGAACAAAGGGCAGGTTCTTTTTTTTTTTACTAGCCAGTTGCAATGTTTATTTTAGCCTTTTGAAAAACAAAGAAGTGTCTCTTGTAGGTATGGCACATCCTTGTAATTTTTGAAAGCTTTCTGGTTTTAAGCTTTCTTATTTTTTATTTTAACTTAGGCTATTTATGAAATAGTAAAACTTTAGATTACTAGAAGTATACCAGAAAAGATGTATCAGCCTTTCTCAAAATGAGGATCCTTGTCAGGAATGAGCAAAATTTTGTGGTTTAAAGATAAGAAGCCCTTTCAAGGGTCAGTTGAACTTGCCCCTTTTCCTCCAGCTAGAGGCAGGCAGCAAGGTCAAAAGCAGAAATATGCACTGTGATATTTTGGAGGTCATTTAGGCCTTTGTGGCTTCAGAGTAAGCAGTTCAGTGGCAGAAAGGCAGTAAAACTATGATGTTCCTGAATGTAGTTGATTTGTGTCCCACTGTCAGCTGTTGAACCGTTGTCCCTTCCCCCTCTATATCTCTTTCATCTTCTAGTTTGCTCTAGCTGACGTCTTTTCGACTCAATTGGGCCCTGTTGTTTTCTGTCATACTTCCCTACTTGGGTACTTCTGTCTCAAAGTCTCATGACAGCTGAAGGGAAAACAGAAGATTGGAATATAACTGAAAATACTAGAAAATAGACATGTGAATAACCACATTTAGGATCCCCATCTCAGTCCTAATTTGAGTATTTAATCAGTTCGGTTCAAAGAAGCTGCTTCAGAAAACAAAAAGGTGGTGGGCTGAGCAGGGATCAGTCAGCTATAATTCTTTTCTCCTGAGGATTTAGCAGCAGAAAGGAGTGGTGTATTAATTGAACTACTATGGGCCCTAGCTGAGTTTGTAGTTTGAGAATCTACCCTAATCTGAAACTAGTAATTAAACAAAAAAGAATCATTTACTTCTAATTCTTTGTGCTTATTCCACAGCTTAAAAAGCATGAACAGATCCTACTCTTCTTTTTAAACAAGTACGGGAATCCAGATGGGTTCGCTGAAATGAAAAAACTGTTGGAGAACTAAGTCTGACGTGTGCCATGTTATTTCTGTGTATACCTTTTGAGGAAGAGCAAGTTTATTCATTGGTTTAAAAATTAGTCACTTTGTAGAAATTCTGTGGTTAAGTACCTGTATTTATCTGCATGTTGGGATTGTTACTGTGAAATAAGTCCAGCTTGAAAGATTTCAAAGCTGCAAGCTAAAGTCTCGGTTCTGGTTTTGGTTTATATCACACTGCTGCTAAACCTTTTTGCTTTTATTTTGCCATTGAAGGCACTTAACTTTATGGTGTGGCGATTGCCTTGTGAATCTATTCTGCACATTTAACACTGGAAATTAGTGTAATCATAAACCTGACTACAACTTTGGTACCGTTAATTTTAATTGAAAAGCAGTATCTTATCTTGATTAGTTGTCCTTCAACTCAATTTCCAGTCTGAAATTAGACTGAAAATTATTCTTTGTAAACTTGTTTTCAGTATCATTAAAGGCTGGATATCCTCTTGGACTAAATGCAAGTAATTCTCTCTAAAGCTAGTAAACACTAAAAAACAGTTATTTATTAACATTTAAAATATCTAAGTATTGCTCTGTAATATCCATCTGTGAATATAGTTTTGAAGCAGATTACACTAAAGCTGTTTTGTCTGTAGCTACATTGCCTGGATTTCTACCCATTGAGTTTTTTCACATCATAATGGAAAAATGCCATCTGACAAAAATTGCATTATTAATGGATTTTCAGTATTTCTCTAAAACACAGTTGATACCTGCTTGTCACTTTTGACTAATCCAGTGATGGTGTTACTAAGGAATGCCAAATTTTTCTACATAGAGCATGGTAGACACTTGTTTATTGAAACTGCAGGGTCAGCTTTTTTGCATATGTTTTGCTTTTGGGCTTGAGATTAAACTTGTGAAAGTGAAGTACTTTTGCTTGACTTCGTGTTTTATTACACTTAAATTGCTTCAGGTTACTTTTTGTTGCATCCTAGTCTGGTAGTTCCTGATAATTAGATGAACATTTGCACTTGGGTCTCGAGATCTCTTTATGCCTTCAGTTCTTCACTCATACAGGGGTAAATGAACCAAGGACTGTGGAGGTATTCTTAGGTTCCTCTTGCTTTTTTTTTCTGTGCTACTTTTAATCTGTAGTTGGAATCTTCTTGAAATTGGGGACTATCAGCTATGAATTATATTTATGAACCTGAAAGGAGGTTGTAGTGAGGTAAGTGCTGGTCTCTCCTCCCATGTAACAAGAGATAGAAGAAGACGGAATGGCCTCAACTTGCACCAGGGGAGGTTTAGACTGGATACTGGGAAAAATGACTTTATTGTGAAAGAGTGATGAAACACTGGAAGAGGTTGCCTAGTGACCATTATCATGCCTACTGAACCACGTCCTGAAGTGCCACATAAACACACTTTTTGAACACCTCCAGGGATGGAGACTCCACCACTGTCCTACAGCTATTTATAAATATATCAAGTGAACACTTTCAAAATAATATTAACTTCAGTTGTAAAAAAGAATAGGGGAAAAATAAAAAAAACCCAAACCCAACCAAAAGCCCCCCCCCCCCCCCCCAAGAAAATGCCCTAATTTTTAAAATGGGCCCGTTAAGGTATAGTAGTGATACTGAAAATGCCGGCAAATAAACTCTCTAAGCCTCGGTCTGGAGTTTTAGAGAGCAAGCCTCCTTTATCAGGCCTGGGCAAAGAAAGAGAATCGTCCCCATCAATCCTGTGCAGTGAGACAAGAACTGGGGACAGAATACATTTCCTACTTAACCTGCATGTGTATAAACTTACCAGAAGTCTTACACATCTTCTGTTACTTTCCAGGGTCTAACGTTAATGTTGTTATGAACTTCACAACAGTCAAATATCTTGCTAATTTGGATCTGTCTCCAGCTCTGTCTGACCTTGCATTTGAGGTGGGGAAACTGCAAAGGGGATTCCAGAAGAAGAGAGATTTCTTCAGCACAGATCACACTGCATAAAAGATGTTATCTCCATCGAATGATCAGGGTCTAGGAAAAAAAAACTGAAAGAAAGCATGCTGTCAGAGGGACATTGTGTCTAACTTTCAAAAACTACAAATACTTAACTAAAACTTAACTCTACTTCAGCTTAAATCTAAGATGTTTCACTTTATGTAGTAGCAACTGCTCCTTGTATTGGTGTGAACACAGTGCTTTTACTCACAGGTGGAGAAAAGCTTTCTGTGGAAACCAAGCATTAGTGAAATTGTTCTCAAAAGCAAGCAGACTCCTCTGTGAAGTCCCTCGATGGCTGTTGGTGGTCAGCACCCTTCAGTCTGGTTTTACCTCTGTGCTGTGTTGCTATCAGCCCCATTCTCCGCTCCAGAAGAGCAAGTGCCCCTGGTGCTGACATTTCCAGCTGGAGTATTTGGAGGAGCAGATGCAACAGTGAAACTCTCAAATGGAACCTGGAGCTGTGTGTGGGTTCTCGGGGTTGTTTTGTTTCCAGATCCTGCTTGTAAATGGTGAGATGTGAGGAGGGGAAGCTGTCACAGCTGAACACAATCTCAATCCAGGTGAGGCTGCTAATAAACCCACCAGGTGCGTGAGTGCCATGCAACAGTCTTGCAGAGAACAGGTAAAACGCACCTCAAAATGCTTTTATTCCCATCTTTTCTTTTCTTTGTTCTGGTTGCTGACATCCTAAACCTCTGACTGAAAGGTTGGGGACCGTGTAGGGGAGCAGGGGTGCTGCGAGTAGGCTGGGTTTGCGATGGGGAGGAGAGGGAGAGGGAGAGGGTGGTCCCACCCGGCTCCTCCTCCGGCTGCCCCGGCTCCTGGGACGGGAGGGACGGGGGAGCCTGCCTGGTGAGTCCCGCGGGGCTGGGGTGGCGCTTTCCAGGGCTGCTGGGCAGTGGTGGGGGCATCCTGGTCCTTCCGAGGGGTGCTGGGGGGTAGTGGTAGGGGCATCCTGGCCCTTCTGAGGGATGCTGAGCACTGGTGGAGCAATCCTGATCCTTCTGAGGGATGCTGAGCAGTGGTGGAGCAATCCTGGCCCTTCCAAGGGGTGCTGGGCAGCGGTAGGGACATCCTGAACTTTCTGAGGCATGCTGAACAGCAGTGGGGGCATCCTGGTCCTTCCAAGGGGTGCCGGGCAGTGGTGGAGCGATCCTGGACCTTCCAAGGGGTGCTGGGTGGTGATGGGGCTATCCTTATCCTTCTGAGGGGTACTGGAAAGCAGTGGAGCCATTCTGGTCCTTCTAAGAGGTGCTGGGGAAGTGTGGAGCTGTCCTAGTCCTTCCGAGGGATGCTGGGAGCAGTGGGATGCTGGCTCTGCAGCTGGCATTGCAAAGCCTGGGTGCTAGCCAGGGTCAAGACACTCCAAAGCCCCATTGCTCAGCTGAGATCCCATCTCGGGTCAGGAGAAGCGATGGGACCTGGGGCAAGTGCAGCCCCAGCCTCTGTGTGTTTCACTTTTAGTCCAGTTTTGTGATGCCCCAGAGGGCATAAGCTTTGCTCCCATCCTCAGTAACGGGGATGGGTAAGGCTTGTCTTGTACAAGGGATGAATTTGTTTACTGTCATGAATAAATAGTGCTACATTGGGTTGTTAAAATAACAAAACCCCCTCCACCCAGACAACCAGAGCTAGTCTATGCTGTAATGCTTTAATTGACTTGTTTGGAGCAGTTTTAGGGTGCGGCCAGGGGAAAAGTGCTGAGCTTGCCAGGACAGGCTTTCAGACAGGTTGTGTCTCATGTCCTTAATGAAAATTTTTCTGCAGAAGGCACAGAGATCAAGGTCTGACCACACGAAGACTGAGGGACCAGGGATAATATCTTTGGCTTTCCCTCTGCCCCCCTATTGTGCTACAAATTCACACACCTGTGAACGTGTCACTTTGTATCTTGGTTTCTGTGTATGTTAAAGAGGGGTGGAGATGCCATCCCCAGCGACCTGGAATGGAAAGGAAACAGGGAGATGGCAGAACACTGCTTCCAACTTATCTGGGAAAATGTGAATAAGTATTAAAATATGACCTGGAAGTTGTGAAATTGATTTCACGAGGGCTTCTGATAAGTGGATATCCATTTTGTTTATTTTGCATAAAAAACATGAGGCATCATCAGGAGACAAGTCCCACGTATAGCTGTTTTTTCCCTACTCTCTTGAGGGAGGGTAGGGCTGGAGAGGCTGTTTGGATGCTTGCTCACTCCATCCTTGGATGCTGGGGGAGTTAACCATATCATCTTCAGGGTGTGCTTCTTCTAGGAAGACTCCAAGGGAAATAAGTAGATGGAATGACTTAAAAAAATCTCTTTTGACCCTACCAAACTTTGGCACATGTCCATCCGGTGGAAGATTCCTGCTTTCTAAAGCTCCTTTCAGAAGGACCCACCAGCTGCTGTCCTGAACACGCATGTAGGTAACAGCTTATACCTGTTTGCAGGAGTGATACCATGGAGAAAATTCCCAGGCTGTGGCTTGTCCCTAGGGCTCTTAGAGATGCAGCAGGAGGATAAAGTGTGAATTGGGGTTAGTTTTGTAAAAGGGGCTGGGTGTGAGGTGATCAGGAACATCTTAGTGTTGAACATTCTGTGCAAGCTGAAATGAGAACAGAAAAACTCATATTCTGAGAGCTAAATTGAATATCAGAGACATTCAAAAAGGGCTTTTCCTCTCTCCTTCCAGCCTCTTCTGTAGGAACTGACTGCAAATGCCTGGCTCAGAAAGGTAGGATTCCTCCTCTTCTGCAGTGTTGAGTGTTTGAGGAAGGACGCACCAGAATTTTGCTTCCTTGAGAGGGAGGCTTGTCAGAGCAATCTTTAAGTCTTTGCTCCTGCTTGTGGTACTGAGGCTTGTCCTTCTAAGCCAGCCAGCAGGTGCTTGTGCTTTGAGGCTTGGGTTCCTTAGCATCAGATTGATGCTCTTTGTCCAGCGGTTTCCTTCTGCCGCAGATGCCAAGCACTCTTCCTAGCACTGCTGAGAACACGTGCAGAGAAGGCGCTCGGGACAGTGAAATAATGGGGGGGAGGGTCTGTCTTGCAAGATGAGGTGACAAACCTAAGGTCTTCCTGTCCCCCTAAAAAGCTTTTGGACAAAGGCATCTGTGTGGCATGGTGGTAAAGCTAAGGAATAATGCAGAGACATGATGTCTCGCTGATATACATAAGAAAGCTGCGTGCGGCAAGGACATGGGGACCGTGACCCTCTCCCACCTCATTCTTTGGAAACCATTCACACCTGCTTGTGGTGTAGGTAGATCAGTAGTTGATTGACCTTAGATGTGGATGTATTTGGCTGGTGTGAGGCAATGCAGGTCAGGTCTTGAGCCAGGGACCAGCTGTAGCCTTCCCAGATCTGCATGTCTCAGAGAAGAGGACATCAGGGGACAATTACAGTGATTGCGTTGGACCCCAAAGCCTTGAATTAGTAGTTCTCAGTGTGCTATGTGACCAAATTGTCTGTGTTCCTTCATAACTGTAATATAATTATATTGTTTGTGTATTTATTTTCTTATGTGGCTGCTGGTTTGTCCTAAGACGCAGAATTCCTGTAGATCACTCTAACCCATTTCTCAGCTACGCTGTAAAACATTTCTTCCCTTCATTTGCACCAAGTCTCTGCTGTGTGTAAGTGCTGAGTGCTGGCAATGCTGAGACAGGCTCTGGCTCCCTTGGGTGCTCTTGCAGGTGGCATCCAGCACAAGATTAAAAAGATGAGGCATTCGTGGAGACGCTCCTGCTGCTGTTGCCACAGGCAAAGTCAGTAGTATGAGCACTTCTGTCAAAACAAACTACACAATAAGTTTAGCTTGAGCTTTTGAGTCAGAGAAGTGTCTCTTATTCTGTAACTCCTGGGTCGTACAGGACCTGATCTGCAGGATGTTGATTTTGACAGCACCCCATGTGAGCAGCGAGATCAAGGTCCCTGTATGTGCAGCAGCCCTTAGTGCATGGGAGAAAAGAGCCTGTCAATGCTGTTCCTCACTGCAGAACCAGAGGGGTGAATAAAGAAGCTGGTTTTGCAGAACATCTTATGGCAATGTCGACTTGTTTATCACTTGGAGGAAAAAATTGTTGAAAGCTTTAGACTGATATTTCATAGGATCGTAGAATGGTTTGGGTTGAAGGGACCTTAAAGATTGTCCAGTTCCACCCCACTCTGCCATGGACACGGACACCTTCCACTGCATCAGGTTGCTCAAAGCCCCATCCAGCCTGGCCTTGAACACTTCCAGGAATGGGGCTTCTGTGACTTCTCTGGGCAACCTGGGCCAGTGCCTCACCACCCTCACACTAAAAAAATTCCTTCCCAATATCTAATCTGAATCTCTCCTTTTTCAACTTGAAACTGTTTCGGCTCATCCTATCCCTGCACTCCCTGATCAAGAGCCTGTCCTCTTTTGCCTGTAGCTCCTTTCAGTACTGGAAGCAGCTCTAAGGTCTCCCTGGCGTCTCCTCTGGGCTGAACAACCCCAACATTTGTGATGTTTGTTTTAAGGAGAAGTTAAACATTTCTCCTTCCCCACTCAGTTTTGTCTCCCACTGTTAGATGCCCCCAGCCAGGACAAACCCTGTGGCTGGGCAGAGGGGATGCCTGGTGTCCCCAGTGGAGGTGCCCCACTGCCTCCAAACCTGGACAAGAATTAAAAAATAAAATTTACTTAAGAAAAGCTGTTCCAGGCCAGGTTGGATGGGGCTTTGAACAGCCTGATCCAGTGGGATGTGTCCCTGACCATGGTCAGTGGTTGGAATTGGATGATCTTTAAGGTCCCTTCCAACCCAAACTCACTGTGTTTTCAGATCACAGTTCGGTTCTGTCTCATTAGAAAGACTAAGCAAGCTCAGATATTTTGCAGATGGTGAAAGACGAGCTGGGAAGTTACTTGTCAAGAACAGCTTTCCCTTCTTCTACCTTTCCCCCTCTCCTTGTCTCCCTCTTCCAAATAAGATAGCTCAGTTACACTCTTACCTGGTTTGCAGAAGTTGTCGTCATATTTACGTGGCAAAGCGAGAATCTGGGTACCAAAAAAAAGAGTTTTGACTGAGTATGGGTGAAAAAAAAAGATTATTTTTGACTCAATACTAATGCAAATGTTTTTAAAATTCCCTTTCTTAATGGCCAAGAAGATAAAGTGAAAAGGTCCTTCACTCATCACCCCATATCCTAGTGAAACTGCTGTCTGGTGTTCCTGGTCTGCTACTGATCCTGGGCTAATGCTGATAAGCAGGTGATGATGAAGCTTTCAGTTCCTGATGCTGGGAGTCTCCCTGGGCTGAAAGTGAAAGAATTGATCCTGTGAATTAGTTGATTTAAGCCCAAGATAAGACCGTGTTGTAGAAATGTCTCAACCTATCAGTGTTTTGTATGAAAACAACCTGAAATCTCTCCACATATGCCACATCTGGTTACAAGCAGAGGCTTATCCTCCTCCTGGTGCTGTGTGCTGTGGAATTTGCTCCTGGAAAGAATGCCCTTGGGGCATGGCAAAAGGATGACCTTACTTCTGTGGCACGTGCCAGGGCTTGAAGCTACTGAGGGACACAAGGGTTTCCTTGATGAAGTCATGTTTTGTGTTTACCTCTCTTTAACTCAGCAAGCTTGGGATCTGTTAATTTGGCAGTGGCAGTCTGGTGGGACTATGTGTTGAAGTGTGATGCTTTTAAAGCACCTGGTGCTGGATAAAGAACTGCAAGACACAGAGAGTTATTGTGTCTGTAATACCTAATGATGCTTTCTTAATCCCCTCTATGTTGTGGACCTGTTAATAGAGCTGGTTACCAAGAAATGAACTTCTTCATCTTTAACTACATGAAGAAAATCTGCTTTTCCAATGAAAGAGGCAGACCCCCAGCATGAATCTGGTCAAATCTGCTGTAGTCAGTGCACTCAGTGCTTTTAATCAGGAGAAAAAATAAATATATGTGTTTTAAATACGAAACCAAGGTTTCTGCCAGACTTGCTTGGTCTAAATCTAGGCATGCTTGAAAGTGTCACTGAAGTCGATCCACAATGTAGTGGCAGCTTTGTTGATTTCAAAGGAAAAATGAGCAGAAAATTGACTTTGCTGGGCAGTTGTATGTAAAAACACCTCCCCAGAAAGCCTGCCCTCAGAAAATGTAGGTCATGAAAGAACTTGTGGTTGAGTGTTGTTGAAGATCCACGATGAGGATGGGCAGCAGCGCTGGCTGTGGCAGGCGCCGCAGGACAGGTCCCCCTCTGCTCTGCTCCACAGCAAGGATGTCTCAGCAAGAGCTGCAGGTTCTGGTGGGATCACAGGGGCAGTGGCTCTGTCCTGTGCAAGGTGAACCCCTGAAGGAACCTGTTTGGCTCGCCCCTGAGGGCAACGGGGGCGCTGGTGCAGTGAGGAGGAAGGAGAGGAGGAATGAGAGTAGAGGTCCAAGTGGCCATGGGGGAAGGAGAGGACAGAAGGCTGGGCAGTAGCTCTCTACCTTACAAAGCTTGCCTTCTCTGGTTTTGATAGGAAAGGAGATGAGTACGCGGGGAGACTTTCTTTTCTATCATTCCCTCATTTTCAGGTTTTTTTCCTTCTATCTGTTTCCTACCCTCCTCTCAAGGCTGGGAGTTGCTTTTGCCCCTCAGATTAAATACTTCTGAACTTGTCACATGAAACAACCAGCTGCAGGTGAAGAAACCCACTTTAGAAATGTAATTAATACTCCTCTCCTTGTTTTTATTTTCGTTCAGATTTGTCACCATGAGCCTCTTGTTGTTTGAGTCCATCTGCGTTTTCCTGCTTCCCCAAGGTATGTTTAAAGTTGCTATTCTGCATCAAGTGGTTTCTTCTTCAGGTGCTTTGCTGCCTCTAGCTGGAGTTCTTCATGCTGAGAAACCAGAGACAAATCAGTGCTTCTCCAGAAGACTTAGGGATAAACCTCTGAACCATAGTTTCACCCAGAGGGGATAAAATAATGCCTGGAGAAAGAGCTTTTCTGAGAATTTGAACATGTGTAACTGATTTGTATAGGAAGTTTCTAATTGATGTGGGAAAAGCTGATGTTGTTATGGTATTAAAAGTTCATAAATTTCTACAGTGCAATTATTTGGTGTCTCCAGTGCTTATGATTATCATCTTTGAAGCCTAAGCCTGGCCCAGTTCTCATTTTTGTGCTACGTCCTTCAATGCAGTGAGCAGAGGGACAGTCCTCCCTTGTGCTGGAGTCAAGTCCTTGGTGTGTCTCATGTTCTCTGTGTCATGGATGGAAAGAATTTCCTCCCATGGATACAGTGCTGGGCTGTGGCCCTGAATTAGTTTTGCAAGTGTGAAATCTGAACAGCAGGCCAGCATTTTCTCTGCTATAGATTAAAGCCTGCATGTCTCATTTATATATTAGATATTTACATATTTATTTATTTGAGACAGTTTCTATTGTTGATGGTGATTCTCTGTTTGATCACATAGTTTTGCTGGTGTCAGGTATACAAGAAATTCACGCTGACCAGGAGAGGATCAGCAAGATCTCAGCTGCTGGCCAATGTAAGTTTGTTTTTTAAAGCAAGTCTTTTCTGTTTTCTGAATTCCTTCTTTCTTTGTTTTTTTTTTTTTCTTGATGGTGTGGTTTTATTGTTTTATTTCTTTGTATTGTATCCCATTCAGTCCATAAAGTCCCCAGCAGTGCTCTGACAAGCACAGTCGTGGCTACTTCTGCCCTAACTTGGGTTTTCCCCTCATTGGTATCAGCTCCTCTGGGACTCCTGCCTCTGTTTTGCCCAAACTGGCTGCTTGCCAACTGGCTGGTGTCTCTGTCAGTTCCTTTGGAGTCTGCTTCAAGCCATGTTTAATTACAGACTTGATTTGCGATTGAACCTCTCATGTGGCTGATTTGTTCAGGCTATAGAGCCGGTCGCGATGCTGTGAGGGGGGATGCTGGGCTCTGGCTGGCCGGCACACCATGATCACCTACAGCTCCCTTGATGTTTATGCAATTGATTACTTATGAACTGTGTCATGTGTTCTCCTGCTAGACTTTATATCCTTTTGTCTGCCTGTCAAGTGATAAATTACATCTTCTCCTGTGCCAGGGATGCCCTCCAGCCCCATCCCATCCTACTGCAAGTTCAGCTCAGACTTCCCATCCTGATGTGCTCTGTTTCTCACTGATGCACATCACCAGGAGCCCTTTGGTGCGCTGCAGACATCTTGCATCTTACCAGTCCCTTTCATGGCTGTGCACCAGCACAGATCCCTGCTCCCCATATCGCTGAACTCCAGAGCAACCTGAAGACCATTTCTCCACACCAGCCCATACTGGCATGGGGGCACAGCGGTTTCCTTTGCGCACGCCTGGGCAGGCAGCTGTGGTCAGTGAGCACCTGGGTTATTGCATCTCGTGTTCGGATCAGTTGTGAGGGCAAGGCTGACAAGCCAGGGCAGCCTGGAGAAGAGACTCTGCTCCAGCTCATCCCCAACGCAGCGCTCCGGGCAAGGCTGATTATCCTGTTAGAAGAACCAGTGACCCAGAAGAGAATGTGTTATGATTTTCAGTCCCTCGTGATTTGCTATTAGAAAACCCTAATTATAAATCCAGGTTTTTGCTAGCAGGAACAATTTGGAAATAATTAGTGCTGATAAAAAGATGATAATAATGGGGGTACAGAAATGGCATGGGCCAAAAGGGGTCTTAAAAGGATGATATGCTTGCTCCCTGTACTGAGCTTCTGGATTCATAGCATTGTTAAGGTTGGAAAGGACTTCTAAGATCATCATGGTTGGACTCGATGATCCAGTGGGTCTTTTCCAACCTGGTGATTCTATGATTCAGCCCAACACCACCGTATCTACTAAACTAAGTCCCAAAGTGCTATGTTTACATGCTTTTTGAACCCCTCCAGGGATGGAGACTCCACCACTGCCCTGGGCAGCCTCTGCCAGTGCTTCACCACTCTTTCAGGAAAGAATGTTTTTCTAATTCCCAATCTAAACCTCCCCTGGTGCAACTTAGGGCCACTTCCTCTCATCCTATCCCTTGTTACTTGGGGGAGAGACCAGCACCCACCTCGCTATGCCCCCCTTTCAGGTAGTTGTAGAGAGCAATACGGTCTCCCCTCAGCCTCTTCTTCCCCACAAGACTAAACAATCTCAGTTCCCTCAGCTGCTCCTCACAAGACTCATGTTCCAACCCTGTCACCAGTCTTGGTGACACATTCAGTGTCCCTTGAAGTGGGCTCTGCTAAATGCTGCAGAGTTGAATTTGAAATTTATGTGTAAATGCTTTGAAAATGTCTCTTAAGAGTATACGGATTGCCTGTTTTAAAAAACATTTTATTTTTGTCAGTGGAATTATGGGCTTCTACTGCAGCGTGAGCACCTCAGAAACTTTTCCTTGGGAGCCGTTGTGTTCATGCAGGCAGGGGTGATACAAGGACACGTCTCTGAAGAGAGGATGAAAGGCAAATTTTTGTGCAAAGTGTTCCTGTCAGTGCCTCAGAGCTGTTCTGAGAGTTTGCATTTAGAAAAATAAGAGCGTGTTTTGAAAAATGTGCTGCAGATGAAACACATCTGGCTTTGTGGGACTCTGTGTGCTCTCAAATCCCTCCTTTTGTGAATCCTTCTGGATTCACATCTGTGCCTTGGGCTGGGAGAGCCTGCAGGTCCTGCTGGGCACGGCCGCCTCTGCCCCCTGCTCACCCCTCCGCATCCTTCCCAGCTCTCCGCGGTTAGTGATATTGCACACCAGCACATTGGGGGTGCTGCTGCCTTGCTTTACTCAACTGCTGATGCCAGGCTGGGGAGCTAAGGCGCGAGTCTTGCGAACTGTGAGGGCTGAACTGGAGCTGCCAGAGCAGGAGCGTGTGCAGGCTTTGGGTTGTGAACACCGGACTGCCCCAGTTCCTCCTCGGCAAGTCTGTCTGGGCTTTCTGCCACTTCCAGAGAGTGAGACTAGTGAAGTGCAGTTTCACAGCATTTGCTTTTTCTCCTAGTGATGCAGTGCTCGGCTTCAGTAGATGTCCTTTTCCTCTTGGATGGCTCCTACAGCATTGGTAAAGGAAGCTTTGAAAGGTCTAAGGTCTTCGCAGCCAAGCTCTGTGATGCCTTGGACATCCATCCAAACAGGGTGAGTGTCAGGAATGTCTCATTTTAGGTTTGAGCAGCTTGGCCATGTATGGAATGGCTGGCTATAATCACAGAATCACAGAATAACCAGGTTGGAAGAGACCCACTGGATCGTAGAGTCCAACCATTCCCACCAATCCCTAAATCATGCTCCTAAGTACCTCATCCACGCTCACCTTAAACACCTCCAGGGACGGTGACTCAACAACCTCCCTGGGCAGACCGTTCCAATGCCTAACCACCCTCTCTGTGAAGAATTTTTTCCTAATCTCAAGCCTATATCTCCCCTGGCGAAGCTTGAGGCCATTCCCTCTCGTCCTGTCCCCTGTCACTTGGGAGAAGAGGCCAGCTCCCTCCTCTCCACAACCTCCCTTCAGGTAGTTGTAGAGAGTAATAAGGTCTCCTCTCAGCCTCCTCTTCTCCAGGCTAAACAACCCCAGCTCTCTCAGTCGCTCCTCATAAGATTTGTTCTCCAGCCCCTTCACCAGCTTTGTTGCTCTTCTCTGGACTTGCTCCAGAGTGAAATGTGCTGAGTGAAACTGCAAAATTCAACCCAGCAGCTATCATGAGAATACTAGGACCACGGAGTGTCCTGAAGGGACCCCCCTTGACCAGGACACCCTGAGAAGCATGACCCTTCAAATACCACCAAGGAGGTGGAACACAGCCATTGGGATGGCCTCCAAAGTACTCCACTGCAGCACGTCTGTGAGTGTGATGGTAAAAAAGGCAAAGGGAGAGGATACATCTGAGGTGGTGACTTCACTGGAAGGCACAGGTCAAAGCTAAAGATGGTCTATCAGTTACTGGCTGTCTAAGGGCTGGCTTTGCTTATATATAGCAGGGCTCCTTCCACATAGAATCATAGAAAGGCTTGGGTGTGAAGGGACCTTAAGGATCACCCAGTTCTAACCCCCCTACCATGGGCAGGGACACCTCCCACTGGATCCAGTTGCTCAAGGCTTCATCCAACCTGGCCTTGAAACACCTCCAGGTGAAATATTCTGAATGCATTGCCCAATACAGACAATTTAGTCTGTTTTTATTCTCAGGCACTTTCAATTATAGGAAATTGTTTTAGAGGAGATAGTGGATAAAGGACTGATTGCTTTATGTTGTCTACTGTGCCCAGTGCCAGAGGGAACTGCTTTTAGTAAAAGAAAAATTGCCTGCAGTGTATAAATGGCTTGGTATAAAAGGTGTTATTTATAAACTTACTGTCCTTGAAGCTACTACCTGCTCTGAATGGATAAACACAGATCTTGAGCTGCCTGTAACTTCAGCAAGGTCTCCTGTTGCTGCTTTGTTTATATTCTGTATAGGGGATGCAGTGGTTTTTGCATTTTTTGAAGTTCCTTTAGATTGCCAGTGGCTCAACATGCAAAACAGTGTTTGTCTCGATACTGTGTAGTGTTCCCAAGTCAGTTAATTGATCAAAAGAGTAAAACTTTCACAGGCATCTTTCATAAACTTTAACCTTTTCTTTTAGGTCCGTGTGGGAATGATACAGTTTAGCTCAACTCCCCACCTTGAATTCCCACTGGATTCGTATCTGACCAAGCAAGAAGTGAAAGAGAGAATCAAGAGGATTGTGTTCAGGTCAGCTTCTTTTACAGCTTTTCTCTTTTTCTGGGTTATGAATGATCTCTAGACTTAGAGTTCTTTGAGGACTCCACCTCCACTATGTATACACCAACGCGACGCCCTCAGGGAGGGGAGTGTCTGAACACTGTGGTCCTTAATTCACTGTCCACTAAAGACATGCACCCGGTCTGTGTTTGTCAAGGACAGTTGATAGGGAAGAAAGACTTCAGCAGCACGGTAAATAAGGGAGAGTTTTCTGTTACCTTCCTGGCAGGTTATTCTGAGCATTTATGCCAGGTGGTGGGCTACATCCTTCCAGGGAAAAGCAATCGTGATGTTGCCACATGGCTGAGCAAAGACAGGACTGTGTGCATCTTCTTTTTTTTTTTTGGTAGTTACAGTTTCCTTTGTCCTACGAGGTAGTGACTCATTGCTGATCCCTAGATATATGGACATGTCTGGTGAATTCAAGAGGATCAGGTGTTTGGATGGAAACTTTTTTGCTTCCTGAATGTTAAGACTTGAATGTCTTCCCGCAACCTTAGGAAATGGAGCCAGAAGTTCAAAGAAAGATTCTCTAAGAACCTCTCAAAATCCAAACTTTTCATCTGCAAGAAATACATTTGGATCTACAAAGGATCTGACAACCACCCCAAAATAACACTTATTTTGATGACAGATGAGGTATCGGTATAGCCTGTGGGTGCCTACTCTTGCTTTAGCTGATCTGCCTTAGGGCTAAAGGTTACCTCAACTATTCTCGTGGCTGTCTGCTGCTCACATCATGATGCGCATAATGCAACTTTTTCCAGCAAGATCAGTTGGCTGGGTTTGTTGTATTGCTTTTGATAAGTTTATCAAATCAAGAAAACTTTTTGTGTAATGCTACAGGAAAAACTTTGCAGAAAGCAAGATGTGCTCCTCCTTTTTGGCTGCTGCTTAAGACTCTGAAAGCAGAGCAGAGGAAGCAAAGCAGGGTTTGGCATCTGGCATTGAAATGTCTTGATGACAACACATGCATGCTGACAGATTGAGTAAATAATGACCTTGCGTTCGGCAGTTTCATCTAGTTTAAATGAAAAGCTGACATTTCAAAGTAGATAAAATAGTCAAGGATGGATTCCAGTTGGCTTCTGAAAAAAACGGAGTGTTTGCTGCCTTGATTAAGAGGCTCCTTCATGTGCTTCTGATGAGCCTTTGGCCAGAGAGGCATTTTCCAACTCCAGCTCTGTGGTCTGGGTGTGGAGCTGAGAGCACTTGAAAGACAGCAGCCCTGGGGTGAAGTGAAGCTTTGGTGACTTATTCAGGAAGTGCTGGTCTCTTTCTGTGAGTCCTGTCCAAACGGCTTTTGAGTTCATTGACCTATTTCAAGCAGATTTGTGGCAATCTTGGAAGCTAGTTTTCTTATGAATTTCTTCCATACAAGTCAATGGATACCTTCTTGGTGCTGTTCCTGAGTAAAGGCAGCAGATAAAGTCCACATCTCATAGAATCCACACCTCCTTTGGCTTCAGAAAATCCTTAATGTAGTAAAAATGCCTTAAACGCGCATCTGCTGTGACAAAAAACAGTGAACCTCCAAATGCAAATTGACAAGAAACAAATTTAATGAGCTTTGACTCCTTATTAACTTTTCCGGATCCTCAGGGCTCACGTGGGCACAGATGCTGAATTCATCAAGTTCATCCAGTACCTGGAGGGGCTACAAGAAAGCTGGGGAGGAACTTTTTATAAAGGTTTGTAGCAATAGGACTAGGGGGAATGGTTATAAACTGGAAAGGGGCAGATTTAGATTAGACACAAGGAGAAATTTCTTCACAATGAGAGTGGTCCCCTCAACCAGACAGCAAAACCCCAGATCCCCCTGGTGAACAAGTACCATGTGCTGCAGGTGGAATCTAATCCTGAGGATGATGGCTCCCACAGCCTAGAATCTTTCCCTAGGCTGCACCATCCTCAGAAAAAGATTAAAAGATCCTCCATTAAGAAGAAGAGGAGGGTGATTGTTGTAGAGGACTCCCTCCTAAAAGGAATGGAGGGACCCATTTGCAGACTGGACCCGCTCCACAGAGAGGTCTGCTGCTTACTGGGGGCATCAGTGAAGGAGGTAGCTAGAAAACTTCCTTCCCTGGTCCACGAGACAGACTACTACCCTCTGATAGCAGTCCAAACTGGTAATGATGAATCAGTAAACAGAAAGACCAAAGCCATCAAGAAAGACTTCAGGGCCATTGGGAAAATGATGGAGCGCTCTGGGGCTCAAATAGTATTCTGCTCCATCCCAAGGCTAAATAGAGAGAAGCTGGAAGTCAGGAAGAAGAATTCGATTAATGCCTGGCTCCGAGACCAGTATGAGGAGAGAGGCTTCAGCTTCTTTGATCATGGGGTGGCTCACGCACCCTGAGGCTTTGTTACTAAGGATGGGACACATGTGTCTCCTAGGGGGGCTGAGCCTGGACCTGGGGTACTGGTGATTCGGAGAGGGTGTGCTGGAGAGGACCACCAGTACATCACCACACAGAAAGTGGGGGAGAACACACCTGGGGGTGGTAAGGGAGATACGGGTGCTCTGGTACAAGCTACTCCAGTTACCAGGCAATTGGGAACAAACTCTGTTCCCTCTAAGAGGGCTGAAGGCTCAGCAGCTCAACTGAAGTGCATTTACACCAATGCACGCAGCATGGGGAATAAGAAGGAAGAGCTGGAAGCTGTCGTAGGGCAAGGAGCCGATGATGTTGTTGCCATCATGGAAACGTGGTGGGATGGCTCATATAACTGGAGTACAGATATGGTGGGGTATAAACTCTTCAGGAGGGATAGGAAGGGAAGGAGAGGAGGCGGGGTAGCCCCCTTTGTAAGGGAGGACTTGGACACTGTTGAGATGGATTGTGACAATGAGGAGATTGAGTGCCTGTGGGTTAGAATCAGAGGAGCCCATAAGAAGGTAGATTTTGTGATGGGAGTCTGTTACAGGCCACCCAGCCAAGGAGAAGCAGCTGACGAGCTCTTCTATAAACAGCTGAGGTTAATCTCTAGATTGATGCCTCTTGTTCTTGTGGGAGACTTCAATCTGTCTGATATCTGCTGGAAGTACAATACAGCAGAATGGAAGCAGTCTAGGAGGCTCCTGGAGTGCATGGAAGACAACTCCCTTGCACAGCTGGTGAATGAACCAACAAGGGAAGGTGCCCTCCTGGACCTGCTGTTTGTGAACAGAGAAGGCCTTGTGGGGGATGTGGCAGTAGGAGGACGCCTAGGACAAAGCGATCATGAGATGATAGGGTTTTGTGTTCCAGGTAAAGTGAAGAGGGTGGTTAGCAGGACAGTAGCATTAAATTTCCAGAGGGCAGACTTTGAACTCTTCAGAAGGCTGGCTGGCAAAGTCTACAGACCTGTCAGTCTGACCTCAGTGCCAGGGAAAGTCATGGAACAGGTGAGCTTGAGTGCTATCATGAAGCACATGCAAGAGAACTGGGTGATCAGGCCCAGTCAACATGGGTTCACAAAAGGCAAGTCTTGCCAAACTAACCTGATCACCTTCTGTGACAAAGTGACTCAATTGCTGGATGAGGAAAAGGCTGTGGACCTGTATCTCTTCCAACCTGGTTATTCTATGATTCTATGATTGGTGAGGCACTGGCCCAGGTTGCCCAGGGAAGCTGTGGCTGCCCCATCCCTGGAAGTGTTCAGGGCCAGGTTGGATGGGGCCTTGGGCAGCCTGGTCTGGTGGGGAGGTGTCCCTGCCCATGGCAGGGGTGTTGGAATTAGATAATCTTTAAGGTCCCTTCCAGTTCAAATCTTTCTGTGATTTTAGTCACTGAATTGACTGCTCGATGTGTTTTCCCTCATGCCACGGCACTAAGAAGCTTTCAGCATTCATATTTTCAGGAGCTTTACTACAGCATGGACAAATAGCTTTCTGTGGAAAGTCAAATTAACCTGCAGCTCAACCAAGGAGAAAAAGGCAAAGACTCTCCATTACAAGCCAGGATGTGTGCTTTAGGTCTTAGTCCAAGAATGGCAGAAGGTCCCATTGCGCGAAAGGAATGATATGTGACAAGGATTTCTTGCACCTTCATGCATCAAGAGAAAGGAAAACGCTTTGAGATGCTGGTCTTCATTCGTTTTGCCCACTTGTCCTGTGCTTCTGACTGAAATACAAGAGGTTGTTGTAAACCAGCTTTTCCATACAACTCTTAAAGAAGCGACCATGATTTTCAGAGAGGGATAAAAGAAGCACTTGAGACATTTTTCAAAGCTGGAAGAAAAGGTCAAGTATCTGAGAGCTCTGGTTTCTCCTCCAATTGCAGGAACAGTCTGCTGTGTGCTAAAAGTCTTCTGGAGACTACTCTGGGTTGGAGAGGAGGGAGGTAAGGGTGGGTAGACGGGACCTCTTGGTAGGAAGAGAACAAGAATGGCAGGATTGGAGATCTCTGTGGAAGTGTTCTGTGGTAGCAGGAAGCAATATGCAAAGTTCCCCACTATCAGAGGGTGGAAATTTGGAAATAAAGTGGTAAATTCAATATCTGGAAAAGAACTTTGATTTCTGTGTGGTTTGTTATTTGGGTTTTGGTTTTTTTTTTTTTTTTTTTGTTTTTTTTTGTAAATTTTAACTCCCTTCTTCCTAGAGGTGGGAGCACAGAGACAGGTCGGGCTCTGAAGTACGTTCTCCGCAAGGGATTTCCTGGTGGCAGAAACTCGAGCGTCCCTGATGTCCTGATCATCATTTCGGATGGGAAGTCCCAGGGCAGCACTGGAATGCCTGCCAAGCAGATGAAGGAGAGACACATCATGGTATTTGCAGTGGGAATCAAGTTTCCAAGGTAGGAAACTTTCCACAGAGTTGGAAACGGAGGCCCAGCTAGCCAAATGGCAAGTCCTAGTGGTTGAGGGGTGGTCTTGTGCTAGATATCAGTTTTGGAAAGAAAAAAGGGGAATTTGCAGGGTAACACAGACATGGAGGAAACACTAAGTTGGTGGTTGGTGTAGAATGAGGATCAGAGTTGGTGAAGGAAGCATTTCTACTGAATAGAGCCACACTATTGCCTGAGACTAAACACACCAGGATCTTGAAAAGTGCTTGAAGGATCTCATGGTTCTGCATCAACTATTTGCTGCACAGTTTACTCATTTCTTTGGTGGTGAGTAAGGGTCTTGCTCCACAAGTGGTTGAACCCTACCTTGCTTGGCAGGTGGGAGGAGCTGCATGCGCTGGCTAGCGAGCCCACTGAGCAGCACGTGCTCTTTGCCGGAGATGCCGACGATGCTGTGAATGGCCTATACAGCACCCTCACCAGCTCTGTCTGCGGTGCCACCACTCCAGGTAACCCCTGTCCTGGCTTGTCCTTCACACCCGTGCTTTGAGCTTTGACCACATTAGCAAGTGAGGAAGATAAGACGTTGTCAGAAGGCCTACGGGGGAATTGGCAGGTGTTAGACTTTGAGGTAGCCTCCTGGTGCCCAAACTGGATGATGTGCTTGCCATCTACCTCTCCAAATACTTGCAAGCTGCGGGATCCTGTGTCTTTGTTCACCTCTGTAGATAGGATATTGGTCCTTGCTCACATCATGAGAGATGGATAAACACAATTGTATTAAATCTTCTAATGAACTTGGCTGTGTGTTAAGGGGAGGCCAACCAGGGACTCGGAAAAGATAAAAAAGATGGAGCTAGAGTGGTCTAGAGGTAGAATAAAATTGAATACATGTATGGTGAAGGCAGCAGAGGGGCTGAAAAGTTGTTGCTTAAGCCTGAACTCAACAGTAAAAGCTTTGTAGCGAAGCAAAGGAGGCTGAAGAGTGAGCACCTAAGGAAGTGGAGTAGGCTGGTGAAGACGTTGACAGAAAATTTCTCTTCTAGGGTCTCATGGAGGGTTCTTTGAAGCACTGTCTCATATGCTGTTGGCAGGTTGATGAGGAGAACTAACCTCTTTCAAAGTGGTGCTCTGCTCCCACACAGAGTTTGTGTTTTCAGGTCCTAGTTTGGATCTGTTGTTTGCTACAGGCTGCAAAGTTGAATCCCACCCATGTGAACGCAGGACCCTGGAGACTGTGAGAGAGCTGGCTGGAAATTATGTGTGTTGGAAAGGCTCAAAGCAGCCAAATGCAGTGCATGCATCACTGTGCCCTTTCTACAGGTGAGCTGGACACCCGCATCTTTAAAAGTTGATGGGGCACAGAGGAGATGAGATACAGTAATGAGGCTTTTATCTGATAGTGGCTCCTTACAGTGGTGAAGAACCCTGAGATGACTAATGCAGACATAGTCTTTAGACCTAGGCATGGGGAAGCTGTGAGTATTAGAGAAATGGAAAAGTGATTAACAAACATGACAGTAAAGCAGAAATCGTCTCATTGTTTACTGACAATGTTAGCTGCTTTCTTACGTATGTCAAACATACACTCCTGCTCTAGGATTGGGGTGTTTTGCTAGCACCTTAAGGCAGGGAACTGATGGAGGAAGCTGAAAAATCCCAGGGAGAGGCACAGCTGAGGATTTCTTCCTAGTCTAAACCTTGCTTGTCCAGTAGTTATAGCCGGATAATTTGGATGCTAGAATTAATATTGAATAAGAAATTCTCACTGCTGTAAAACTTTGGGTTTGTTCCAATTTAGACCAAAATTTTAACTCTCTTCTGTATCTGCTAAAAATATAATCATGTTGAGCTTTAAGAATACATGCATAGTATTTCAATCTGAAATGTCAAAGTAGAACTCAAAAATAAAAGAGTAGATTTGATAAAATTATGTTTTTTTTCTTTTGCCACCCCACTTAAACTGGACATTTTTTAAATACTTGTTTTGAAAAATTGCATTTTCAAAGGAAAATTTGTTCCATTTAAAACACAGTAAGGTCAGACTTGAAGATACCTTGTTAATCTTTAAATTCATGATAGGCTTTATTCTTCCTGTTTCAGGTGGAAGAAAGTCTTAGTAAAGCACCCCTCCAGATGCTTCCGAACTGTATGTCCAGGTAGGACTTAGCCTTTTTAAAAAGAAATGTAATAATTAATGAATAAAAACATGGGTTTTTACTCTCACTCCTAAAAAATTTGTTCTATGTGGGAGATTGTGATCCTTATTATGAGTTGATGTTATGTCTCATTTTTCTGTCTCATGGATGCCTGTGACTGGAGTTCTTTTGGATTAAAATATCTCCCTGTCGTTTCTCCTTCCAATTGAGGAGCCAGTTAATGCTCATCTACTCGTGTTCCTGAGGCTTGTGCTGCTCCCCAGTGCCTGCAGGGAGTCGCTGCTCTCCAGCCAGGGGTGTAGGCAATGAGATGCCTCCACTCATTCACTTGGTACCATGAACATCATCAGTTTAACAGGGAACCTGGCACTTGCAGCCTGTTTTTGTGACTATGGAAATAGTTATGGTCCTTGAGTTCTGCCCTGAACCTCATCCTTTTGCTGGTTTAGGTGGCAATGGCTGTATTTTCTTTGTCAGTACAACATTGTCCAAGCAGCAGGCCAGACTCTGATCCTTCCATTGCTGGTGTAAGTCGAGAAGGACTTAGGACAAGAGAGAATGGCCTTAAATTGCCCTATGGGAGATTCAGGTTGGACATTAGGAAAAATTTCTTCACCAAAAGGGTTCTCGGCCACTTGTAGAAGCTGCCTAGGGAGGTGGTTGAGTCACCATCCCTGGAGGTGTTCAAAAGATGGGTAGATGAAGTGCTTAGGGGTATGATTTAGTGGTGGACAGGTACAGTTTGGCTTGATGATCTCAAAGGTCCATCCAACGTAGTGATTCTACGGTTCTATGATAAGGTCTGCGTGAACTTTAGCAATTCTGTGTTTACATGAGCATTGCTGCGTTGGCATTATTCCTAAGCAAATGAAATGAGGTCACAGTCTGGTTTGCTCTCTTCATTACTACCTGTTGGAGAGCTGTCCCCAAAATGACATTACCATGGTGATGAGTGAAGAGGCATGTGACCCTTCGTTAGTTCAGACCCTGCAGCAAGACAGACAGGTGTCTGACCACTTTTCCACTGGCACAGGATGGGAAGGGGCACGCTCCCTGCTGACTCCCTGTCTCTCCTTTCCCTGCTCCCATTTAGACCCCTGCAACTCCCAGCCATGCCAGAACCGGGGCACGTGTGTTCCAGAGGGACTGGACAAGTACCACTGCCTCTGCCCGGTGGGGTATGGAGGAGACATCCACTGCGGTAGGTGTGATCCTGTGCTCTTCCTCCTTCCTTCTTGGCTGTGTCCTGCCTTTGTGGTGCCTGTGGCCGTAGGGACAATTCTGCAGCCTTTGTGCTTTTCTCCAGGAGACAGGAGGAGTTTTCTTTCATGTTGGTTGTGATGTTGTAGGCCCACTGACTGGTGGGTCCTGCTGCTGAGAAGCCTTGTGGATATGGAGAGAGCACCAATACTGACAGTCTCAGTCTGGTGTGGCTGCCTTTGTTTCTAAATGCTGGTGCCATGTGAGCAGGAGAACAGAGAAACTTGGGGAGAGATATAAATATGTCTGTTGGACTCCTCCCTGCAAGCATGGGCCCAGGAGGGACTCCTGATTTTGGAGGTTCAATGTAAGGAACTTAGGAAGGTCCCGATCTTCAGAAAATGTTTTGTAATTGCTTCCCCTAGAATCAAGGCTCCCACTTTAACGTGTGTCAAGGTGTTACAGAGGAGGGTCCAGTGCTTGGGCTCTCCTTTCTCCAATATATGATATATTGAAACTTGGAGTGTTTTCTGCAGAGTACTAGAAGAGTGGAGTCGTCATTTCTAATTTCATGTTTGTCATTGAAAAGCTCAGGAATTCCCCTAGGCTCCTGTCACTAAAGGCTCATGTGCCATCCAACCAAAATAACATGCACTTCTGGCACGGTTGTCCTCCAGCTCATGACGTGTCTGGCAAATCATTTAGGTTACTGAACATAATGTCTCTTCTCCACACCACAGGTCTTCCAGCAGGCCCTAGCTGAGCTGCCTGGCATGCTTGTTGTGTTGTCCTGCACGTGACAAATTACTCTCTTCCTTTTCAGCACCAAAGCTGAGTCTTGAGTGTGGTGTGGATCTCCTTTTCCTGTTGGACAGCTCAGCAGGAGTCACACTGGAAGGGTTTCTGCGCTACAAGGCGTTCCTCAAGAGGTTCCTCCAAGCAGTGATGGGCCAGGATTCACCAATGAAAGTGGGAGTGGCCCAATATGCTGACAATGTCGAGATACCCATTGAAGTGGGCCAACATAAGGATGTGTTCAGTCTCATGAAGAGCATCGATGCTTTGAATTTTAGTGGAGGAGGAACCCTGACAGGCAGAGCCCTGCGTTACATTGCACAGCATGGTTTTAGAACCCCAGTCCTTGCAGATGTGAAGGATAATCTCCCACATGTGGTTGTCTTGCTCACTGACTCCAAATCCCAGGATCTAGTAGCAGAAGCTGCTAAGTACGCAAGGGACCATGATCTCTTCTTGGTTGGTGTAGGCAGCAGCTTCATGAGAGCAGAGCTGATCAAGGTGACTGGCAATACAAAGCAGACAATTGTCTACTCGGACCCCCAGGACCTGTTCAACAGGATCCCAGAGCTGCAGAGAAGAATCTGCAGTGTGGACAATCCTGAAGGTAAGAAAGTGATATGGGGCATTGTGGGATGAGTTTGTCAAACCACAAGGAGGTCTTCTGAACTCCACTGAGGAGGAGGGAAGGACAGGATTAATATCCTTGTTTTGTTTGTGTCACTCAGAGATCCAGGGACTAACATTCCACCATTGCTTTCTATGATGGATCTGTTGATGTGAAAGGGTTGTAAATCACCCTTCTTAGCTGATGATGAGCAGTGATGAATTTTGCTCACTGTTTCCCACCCCCTGCTCTCTTTTGATCAGAAAGGAGTACGTGTGTATCCTGAAAAATACCACGCTTGCTTTCTTTCATCCAGGCTGCAGGGCACAGCCACTTGATTTGGCATTTGCCGTGGATGCCTCGGCTGGAGTTGGCCTGGAGAATTTCCTGCAGCTGATGAACTTTGTCAGGAGCAGCAGTTTGCTCTTCAGCATCAACAGGGATGTCACCCAAATCGCCCTTGTGATCTATGGCGGCAAAGCTCACGCTGTGTTCGCTTTGGACACTCACACAAACAATTCAGCAGTCCTTCAAGCCATCAACCAGGTGCCTTTCCTCGGAGATTCAGCCTTTGCTGGCAGAGCTTTGTTGCATATTTATGCTGATGTGATGACAGTGCAGAAAGGAGCAAGACCTGGTGTCAACAAGGTAGTGGTGGTGCTCACGAATGGAGGTGGCTTGGAGGATGCAGCTGCCCCAGCTCAGCAGCTGAGGGACAATGGCATCTTGGTGTTTGTGGTTGTTGTTGGGGATGCACAGAGGGACCTGCTGCTGAGGGTTGCTGGGTCTCCCAACTACCTGGTCCACATCTCCTCCTATGAAGACCTGCAGTATTACCAAAACCTTATAATTGAACAGATCTGTGAAGGTGAGAGAACGTTCTATCCTTGCTTCTTATGTTGGTGCCACCAGCTATTGTTATTGTAGATTTTCTGATGCTTTACTGAGTGAGTTTGATGTTATTTTTTGCATTTTACAGATGGGGAAGCTATACCATGGAGATCTGGTACTGTTCAAAACAATCCTATAGCAATAGGAACCAACTTCCTAAGATTCAGTCCACTGGGTGAGATTGGTCTTAGTGTGTCTGGCTCTTTCCAGCCCTGCCAGGTCTAGATTCTGCCTTCCCTGGAAGAAAAAGAAGTTTATTCTTTTTCTAATGTTGCTTTAAACCTGTAGAATTTGCTGTGTGTTACTGTAGCTCCTGCAGTGCTGCTGAGGGAGCTTCAGGGGACAGGTTTCTGCAGCCACCAGCATTGGTCCTGGAGTGAGGTCTCTGCTATCTCCTTCAGCAAGTTTGTGTCTAGGTGTCTGCAAAGTGGTAGCTTTGAAACCTCATCGTTTCTGTTCCTCCATAGTGTCCTGCAACTTAAGTTTTTAGGTAGGCTCTCGAGATTTTGTGTAGCATGGGATTTAATCATAAATCCAGCATCTGTCAGCTTAGAAGCTTGCAAGCTGTTAAATAGAGCTTTCAGACAGCTTGTGATTAATTTTGCTTTCAGGACTAAATTTTTATTTCTAAAGCATTCAGGAGTGAGGAATGTTTAAATAGTAATGTAAAAGCTTATGTCAAAGCATTTTCTTCAAAACTTTGAGTCCAGAGGGTGAGTCCCTGGCTGGGAAGAAATTTACTCTGAAATCAAGGTTAAAATGCTTGCATACCAAGTATGAGTGTCTGTGTTTGATGAAAATGAGCTTTTCAGAAAGGATAGCAGATCTGGTTTGCAGATGTTAGTGGTGATGAAAGCGCTTCTATTTCCTGGCCGCACCATCTGGGTCTCTCCTTATTTTAAAATGCCATGTTTTTTTCTCATTCCAAATAATCTGAGATTTTAACATCTAGGAATTTGGTCTTGTTACATTTTAACTGATTAGTAAGATCAAATGAAGAACCACACTGAGCAGTGCTGTAATTAACGGCAGAGTCTAAAGTCCTTTTCATCTCTGGGCATGCCCATGGCTCTTTCAGGGTTAGAAGGAGCTACAGCACCGTCTCTTCAGGGTGAGAAGCCTGTCTCCTGGCAGGCTTTGCAGACAGTTTCTACCTGGAGCTTTTCAACGTACTCTTGTTGCAGTGATATTTTCAGCTGTGTTATTATAAAAACAATCTACCGTACCATGAAATTAAGTACAATGCCTCAGAGAAAGGGGAAGAGACGACAAGGTTCAATGAGTCAGGGTAATAACATATCACTTCCTGAGACTGAATTGCTGCTTTCATGCCATGTGCAGGTAATTGTTGCTTGTACTAAGTAGGCTGGGACCAAGGGCGATTTAAAGATAAGCCCTTCATTCAGTCTTCTGCTCCAAGTCCAAGACTCAATAACAGAATCATTGTCTGTGAAAGGACTTTAAAAAAATCTATGACTCATGATAAAACTATTTGAGAAACCGACTCTGCCTCTGGACACCTGGAATATCACGTTTACTCTGAGGCTTAGCTGAAAAGAGATTAGAAAAAACTGATCTGGAGCCTAGGAGAGAAGAACCCAAGCATTGAATCTATATGAATGTGATTAATGGAAATCCAGCTCTTGGGATGACCAAAGGGTGTAATCCCTGAGTGCCAGAAGCTTATTTAAGATGATACTGTGTTAACAGTAGACTTGAGTTCGGAGAAATGGTGACTCTGTGGTATAGCATGATTCTCCCCAGACAGGGACTGTGAGGTTATGCTGTGGGGCAGTTGTGGAAGGAGGTGGTGGATGCATGGCCTGTGGAGCAGAGCACTGTGGAAAACCTCTCTGGGCAGTAGCCAGCACCTGGAAGATGGGTCTTGGGTCCAAGAAGTCCCGTTGGCTTTCATGACACACAGTTCTACCAATCTGTGACGAAAGCAAAAGCACATGCTCTTTAAGATGCACTGTCAGGCAGGACCCTACCTTTGATGTCTCTTGACAACAAAACATGTGGAACCCGTCTTGGATTCATACAAAACCAAGAGGAACTAAAGATTGAGATGTCTCAGATCTTGGATTTGACTGTCAAAAAAAGTGAACGTCAAACATAATTTTGCCAGTCTTAGATGTAGGTTGAGAGCTGATGTGCAAACTCTGTGTGTGGGAATGAGTACAGCGTGCTGTAAGCTGTAGTAACCATCCCAACAGATAGTAATTTCTATTCTTTCTTCCTCCCCCCTTTTCCTACTCTGTGTGTGTGTGTTTTTCTCTACTGTGGAGCAAAAGGCAAGGTTAGGAGGTCTGGACTCTACACCACGTAGTTGTTCAGCAGAGGATTTTCACACCCTTACTAATGCTGTGGTGGAGTTGCCAGCAGACTGGAAGCAAATCCCTCTGGGATGCCACTACTTAACCTAATGGATTCAGAGCAAGGCAGCATGAAACACTGCCAGCGCTGCTGACAGCTGGGCTCTGCTGTGTTAAAAGAGTTGGGAAAGCTGTCACATTCTTCACAAGAGCAGGACTAATAACAGCTCAGGCTGTGGTTGTAGGCTTCTCTCTCAAACCTCCTAGAAATAAAGCCCATCAGTTTTTCTCATGTTGTTTTCCCTTCGTGTTTCTCAGTTGACTTCATGTCCTTTACTCCTTTCTGATGTAAACTAGGTTTGAACTCCAATGGTGTTTGGGGTTGTAAAGTGCTTGGAACAGGGTATGTGTCTTGCTCTGCGTTGGCAGTGTGTGCAGCTGGGGGATTTGTGTTCTTGTGAGCTCTGAAGATACTCCGTTTTGGTTTTCTTTGACATTCAGCCTAATGTGGCATCACTCTTTTAAGCTTTATTAGAAATATTAACTTCGAAATCAGAACACTTACCAAAGCCCTTCTTCTTCCTTTTGTATAGGTTAAATGCAAAAGAGCTTGTTCTCTGTGTCAAGACAAGGTTGTGAACTTGCACACTCTGCTATGTTAATGTGGTTTCCCATCACATCAGCCCTAGATGACTTTTTCTGATGCCTCCTCTCTGGAGGTGTTGAAGGCCAGGTTGGATGGAGTTTTGAGCAACCTGAGCCAGTGGGAGGCATTGGACCCATGGGAGGTGGCCCATGGGAAGCCAGACCCATGGCATGAGGTTGGAACTGGATGGTCTTTAAGGTCCCTTCCAACATAAACCATTCTGTGATTCTATAGTTGCTGTTATTTTTGAAGCATCCCTGATGGATGTGGGTCCTAGCCATTAATACTCCATAGATGTGCCTGAGCCCGTTGTTCTGCTTGTGTTTGTTGCAGAAGCAAAAAGCCCTGTGAACCTTTGCAAACCCAACCCATGCATGAACCAGGGCGTATGCATCCTTGGGCCTGGGAGCTACCGGTGCGAATGCCATGGTTGGGGAGGACCCCACTGTGAGAGCAGTAAGGATCAGCAGATGTCATCCATTCTGCTTAGCCCCTCTGACTGGATCCCACATCTCCACCTTTCCCTCAACTCTGGCTGCAACTGGCTGCAACTCTCGAACAGCTGTCTGATCACCAAGTCTTGGTATTGGTATGGCCTCTCTCACATGGGAAGTGGAGAGATTTGGGCTGCTGAGAGTGTCAAAAGTGTGTGTCAAGATGCTGTGCCCCATTTTACACATTCACTGATCAAGCTGACTGTAAGAGAATCCCACAAAGTTCTAGCATTTTGATAGTTGTCCTCTACTCTGTTCTGTTCCCCATTTTCTGTAAGCCACACTACAAGAAAAAAAATTCTTTAATTCCTGATGTGGAAAGCTCTGCCCCTTATAGCTTTTGAAGCTTTCTGTGGCGTAAAAGCCTCCCCATTGCCTTCTGCTGCTTCAGCAGGAGAGAGATGTCTGGGAGGTGGTAGCCTCTGGCTCCCTAGAGATGGTCCTGTGCCTATAGGGAGAAGTTTTCCACTAAATGTGGTATGTCCCCTCCATTCTCAGTATTGTGCTCTCTGTCTGAGCCTCAGATTTCTCTCCAACATTTAGCAGCTAAGGCCAAGAGGATGCTTGTTGGGTTGTAATGGTGTCTGTTTCTCTTCTGCAACAGGAGCACCCCGGGGCGATTCTCTGAGATCCCCGGTCCTTCCTCTTCACTCCCACATGCAGTGGAGTCCAGGTGGACTGCAGCACTTCTCCAGAGCCTCCCAGCATACCAAAAAGCACACAGATCAGAGACACTGATGTGCCAAGTGCTCCAATTCTCCATCCTGGAACACTTACTGCCATTTGCAGGCAAGATCCAGCAAGCCACCAGTGTCCTTGGCAGTGATGGAGTTGCTCAAGCACAGGGACTGTGCAGAGGGCAATCCCAGTTCCTGCATTGCACAAACTGGGCTTCGCAGTGCTTTCTGTCTTTCTTTCTTTCTTTCTTTCTTTTTTTCTTTGTTTTTTTAATTGAAGTAAATATTTGTGGTTTAAGTATTTATTACTGGCATTTTGCATTTCCTCATCCAGATTCTCATTCCAGAATTTTCATTTTTAAACACATTTCTTGAGAGATCTTTGAGGTAGTCTGAAAAATATGTATATGACTGAGCAATATTGGGGCTTCTGAAGGGAGGATAACATAGATTATGCACTGACAGACAGGTGCTGAAGTGAATGGCTTGTTACACGTGGGAAGACAAAGAAGAGGAAGGAGAACTGGTTATAAGCCTCAAAGGAGTTGTCCATGCTGCTTTCTTCTCTGAATTTATTTGGAGTGATTGAAAATGATTTAGCTCCATGGGTATTTTGTAGCCATGTACTTTTGATAAGGAGAAGTTTGAAAAGAATTGATTTTTCAAGATATTTCAATAGTTTATGCAACTCCAAAGCAGAGCTGTGACAGTCAGTGTGCTTTGCTGTTCTTAGTAGGTGTTTTAGCTGGTTTTCTCCTAGATTTGACATAGGTCAAATCTAATTACCTGTGCTGCACACAGGTCAGGTAAGAGCAATCCCCCAACTGTTTCCAAAGGTCTGATCTGTTACAGGCTCTGGACACAGACATGGTTTGTACCATCCTGCTGGTCTTTGGACCTTGGTCTACCTGCTTTCAGGTTTAACTGCATTCCTTCCAGCCTTAATCTGACCTGGTGGGGACAGGACCAGGACAACATACTGAGCAGCTTCACATGGGTGCTGGGAGCAGAGCATGGCAGGCAACGTGCAGGTCAGAATAGGAAGAGGCCAGGACCTCTCCTTCCAGATCCCATCCACGCTTTCCTTCCTTCTCATGCTCCTCACCTCTTTGCTCTCTCCTTTGCTGATACACGTTTTTCTCTTATTCCTTCTTTTTTGCCCATTCCAAGTCAAGTCTCAGCTCTTTGTTTTGGTGCTGTTTCCATTTTTCTGTGCTTTGCTGTGTAGCATTGCTCTCCTTTTGGACCTGGCAGGGGAGAACGGCGTACTTGTCATGGCCTCTGAAGCCAGATGGATGAGCTCAGTGGCATTTCTGCCTCTTCTTTTTGTTTTAAGCTGTTCTTGTCCCCAGTGCAGTGGCAGTCTCTGTGGCACAAGCTGGTGGCTTGTGATGGTTTACATGTCCCACAAGACAGTTTGGCCACATGCCTGCATCCTTCAGAGCATCAGTCTCACTGGATCGCTGGATCAATTTGCCCATGAAGCTGTAAAATTTACATAATTGCTCCCCCAGGGTCTGTGGTTCACACCCTTGGGTTGTTCTTTGCTGCCTTTCCCATGGTGTCCGTCACCTCGGGAGAGCAGGAGTGGCTCTGGACAGAGCTGAGGCAGAGACACTGACTGAGACTGCCAGTGCTTATGAAAAGAGTGTCTACTGTTCCCAGAAGAAGAAAAATCCTTTCACCCAGCTGTCCTGGACCTCTTTGTGAATAGTAACATTAGATGTACAAAAAGAGACACAAATTACTCTGCAGATCCGTTGTCAGAAGAAGAATGATCTAAAGAACTCTTGGGGATAAAAAGCTGGCACTGAGTCAGGACAGCACTGTCATACCTTGTGGATGAAACTGGGCTAGGAGAAAGGAGAATTTCCTCTCTCTTTTCACTGCCACTTTACTAGATTGTCTGTGCAAAATAGAGGCTTAGTTGAAGAGCTGACATTTGGGATAGAAAAAAAGCTAACCTATTACTGTTACTCAGGCGTGGCTGTTGCAAAGCGTTGCCACTGCTGGAGAACTGTCAGCCGTCTCTTGTAGGGAGGATGGGTCAGATCAGACTCACAGCTGACACCAAAGACGTGGTTCATGTTTTAAGGTGCAGAAGCATCGGGGGAGCAGGGTGGATTCCAGATGCACTGCTCCAAAAACTCTGCACGTCCTCTGTTGTGTGACAGGTCAGAGAGACTGCTGCTTCTCATCCTCGCTGCCCTAGTGGGTTCGCAGCTCTGTGGTGGTTTCTCTGCTATGGTTTGTCTAACAGCATTGTGAGTTCACCCCTCTCAGGCATTTGTCCTCTGCAGGATTAGTCTTCCTGCTCAAATGGAGGTGTATTTACCCCATATGGCACGCAGCTCTGGAGCTGGGGTGTGCTTTCCTAGCCTCCTACAGGTACTTAAAGCCTTTTCCTTGTATCTCTGTTGCTTGCAGGATAGTTTGTACAGTGCTGCTGAGCGCTTTGCCTTGTGGCAAATGTGGTTTGGTCTAATCCTTGTTTCTACACAGCTAGTAAGTACACTTTTAGAGTGTGAGAGCTTTACTGGGACAAAGGGTGCTTGCCTGGGTCCTGAGTTGGAGGAAACCCTGTGTTCATACAATCCTGCTGGTTTTAAGCACAGATGGACAAACCTCTCTGCATGATTCAGGAACCGCAGACTGTGAAATCTCATGCTGGAGACAACATTTCAATGCTGGATGGGGTCCATCTAGCCACATGCATCAGTTTCTCAAGTAGAGATGGTATGAAAGATTGGAAACTCATAAAGGAGTTTTAGGAAAGCTGGTTCCTAAGCCCAGCCCATTGTGTCTGGGAACATCTGACCGAAGTCTCAGTGCCCAGAGTACCCCAGGGATCCCTGGGGATCTACATGTGCTGTGATTGTGACCTGTCTCCCAAACGTGGCTGATTGCTGAAGCCTTGGATGGTTGCTCAGACGGGCTCTGGAGCGGCAGCACTCATCAGGTCTCCTTCTAAATGGGACAAAGCACTTTGAAAGGTAAGGAGGTGATGGGGCATTGAGAAGAGATGGGAAAAGCCAAGCTGATAATAGGATCGGAATTAATGAGATGGTCTTGGAGAGACCTGCTGATCCCATGGGCAAGGAGGACATTGCTGAGCAGTTGTTGAAACTGTTCTCTTTTTGTTTTGTTTTTAAAAAATTGAGTTGAAAATCCTAGGTGATTTCTATGCCTTTTCTCCTGCAAATTTTAACTTAAAAAGAGTAAGTAAATAACTCAGGTCTCTGACATAGTCCCTTATTAAATCACTCTTTCAGACTGCTTTGATTCAATCAGAAATACTTAATGAGTGCTTACCTGATGGGAGCTCATTTCCTTAAGGTGGGGTGATGTTTGAGCCTGGCATGGCCACTGAGGATGCGTGGTCCTTGAAAAGCAGCACTAATCCTGTCTGGCATCAGGGGAGCGCAGAGGATGCTGTCTGTGCCACGTTGTCGTTAGGTGTCCGAGTGTTGCTGTGAATTACTCTCGCTCTGTAGAATTCCTGGATGAGCCTTGCCTGGTTGTGGGCCATGTGCTGACTTCAGGGGAAAGCCTGTTTCTCCTCTCTTCGGTACAAGTTAATTAGATCTGTACCCCCAGACAGTTTATATAAACATTCAGGTCAACTTGACTAGTAAGAGACAGATTTTTTGTTTGTTTGTTTTGTTTAAAATCTGGTACTTGTGGTTGAAAACCAAAGTGTCCACTAGCACTCTTGATGCGTTAGTCCATGCTGGTGGGGTCTCCTAGTAGCTATTGTAGAATTGCTTGCTGTATCCAAAGCAAGAACTGGAGGTACTTTGGTGAGAAACTTGTTAAGAGAAATGGTTTGTAGCAGCGTATTTTCTTCGAGAATACAAGCTGCTGCTTGTGACACTGTGGGCCCCACGTCAGCCCACATGCATTGGGCACAGATGAGAATTATAATGGGAATAACTAACAAAGTCCTAGCCGTAAGTGCAAAGGGTTTTGGGGAGCTCGGGGGAGCACACAAGTCCTTCAGTCTGGGTGCAGCCACGACCCTTGGCAGCTGTGTTTGCTCCCGAGGTGTTGCCCAGGGAGGTGGTTGAGTCACCATCCCTGGAGGTGTTTAAAAGATGAGTGGATGAGGTGCTCAGGGGCATGGTTTAATGGTCAATAGGAATGGTTGGACTCGATCATGCTGGAGGTCTTTTCCAACCTAGTGATTCTGTGTTATAAAGCTCCCACAGGTGGAGGCCAGTGCTGCTGGGGAAGGACAAAGGCAACTGCTGCTGCCCCTTCCGCTCACAAAACCAGGAATCCCGAATGGAGTCATTCTTTTGGGATTCTTGGGCTCAAAGGATGACAAAACACTAAGGGGCTTGCTGGCAGGTTTCTTAGGAGAGGAAAGGAAACAGGACCTTCCCCAGAACTTTGTGCCGTAGCTACAGTGCCTTCCTAAACTTTCTGCAGGAGCAGAGCTTGCAGTGGTAAAGCCACCAAAAGATCTTTAACAAACGGGTCTGGTTTGCTGTGTGTTCTGTAAAGACTGGCCTCAAGCACTTTCTTCACTACCTATTTTCCTTCCTTTCCAACTAAACCCCATCCTGGTGGCTTTCCCTCCAGCTACTGCAGCAGGCACGAAGTCTTGAACACAGTTGCTATCTAGTGGCCAGAGGAAGGTAGTGGATGCATTTTTCTCTGCTGGTTTTGTGCTGATGGACTGTGCTGCTGAGATACAGGCAGAAATCTTACGTGGATTCATGCAAATTGTATGAGTTTGGGCTCTTTTTCTTACTAACAGGGTTTTGATGTACTTGAAATCTACTGTAGAGCAGAGCAGGGATACACTACAAAGAAAAAAAAACACTTGTAACATAATATACTCAAGATTTTATTATAAAACCCTCTAAAGAGCCACTTTATAGATCACAGTTACAACAAAGGAAATGCTTTGAGTTAGGAAAACAATGGGGACACACAGACGTCGTTTAATGGTTCTTGTCTGCGGAACATGTGTTGCTCAGGACTTGCCAGTGTTTGCCATCTACTGATGGAGATACCCCAGCAGGACCACGGAAGCTGACTGAGCTGTGGTGTGAAAAGCAGAGCTGCTCTCATCCATGGCGCTCTCAGTACCACTGTCAAATGTCTGGACAACTTCTGGAGAATGAGAACAGGGCAAGGGAATGGTACTATATTTGTATTTAGTGGGTAGAAAATGTGTCCTGCCAGCTCATGATGGGGCAAACCCAAAAGCTTCATCATGTTGAGGACCTCCCTGTGCACTGGAGAGGGAAGTCCCAGGAGACTTGCACTAGAAGTTTCAGTGGTTTATTTGCATGAGTTGGTTTTATGCACAAACCTGCACAGGGACAGACCTGACAGGTGGGGCCAATGAACTCTTCCCCAAGACCTAGGGTTAGCAAATTCCTCCATCTGCACCACAGCAGAGACTTTTAAAGTGAAAATAGTGGAGCAAGGCCACCTTTCTTGCTTCCAGGATACCCTGACCCTGCTTTGTTGCACCCCAGAGCCTAGAGCCCCTCACCAACACATCCTCACTCACCTGTGCCACCACCAGCTTCAGGTGGCACAGCCCTGCGCGCACATGCTGGTCTGCTGGGTCTTCGTGTGAGGAAGCAGCATCCCTTTAGAGGTGGCCTCAGGCCTGTCAGAGCTTTCTGAGGGTTAGGAGTGTACAATTTGCCTATCTTTGTTTACGTGATGCGATGCTCAGCAGTATAGCTCTGGGACCCCAGGAACAATCCAGCCAGGGTACTGGTGCTGCTTTAGCTTTGCAAGGTTGGAAAACAGCTGCAGCCCCTGCCATCAACCCAGTTATGGAGCCTGGGCTCCAGGGCTTAAGGACTGGCAGAGGCGTTTCCAGGCCAAGAGAAGGATAGCAGGTTACAAGGAGAGGGTGCATGATGAATTCCAGATACTTCCCTCCCCCTCTTCAAATTTCCATGTCTCTAAGCTTTGCAGTCCCAAATGCCCAACATCTTTCATTAGAAAGCTTGGCTCGGGCAGAGAGGAGCAGGCTTTGTGGGCCACACTGCCAGGGCTCAAAGGCTATATTAAGTTTGATGATTTGGAAAATAAGAGTGACAGCACCAAGAGAGCCAGCAGGCCACCAGAGAGGTGATGCAACCTTCTCTTGTGGAGGATCCTGCCCATGTGGAGAGGCCCCTTTTACACAGGGATGTCTTCAGCAGACTGTACAACTGTAAGGTCAGCTTGGCCTGCCCTGGCTCTGTGGGAACCACAGAACATCAGCAAAGTGGTGCTCAGAGCCAGGGCAGGAACACAGGGATTGCTTTACCTCTGCGCACCCCTTAGGAAGGGCTAAGCCCTGAAGGGTTCATTGGGATCCAGCTTCCCTGCCCAACAGGTGAGCAGGCCTGGACCTTTGATAAATTATTAACAAGCATTCAAATATGATTATTCTTTTTTTTTTTTTCCCAGAACAAACTCTTCAGGTGAAGCAGATCAAGATCTTGAAGAATTAACTGAATCTGCTTGGCAGATCTTCTTTACCCAGAGCTCTTGGTGCCACCAGTCTGTAATACAGCCTACAGTACAAGAAGGTCAGTCTGGATCTTCCTTGATATTCTGGCCAATCTGCAGCAGGTTGGTAGGAGTAAGCACACGCTGGGACGCAGCAGGACACGTATTTACTTATTAAAAATCCCCTGGACAGGCTGCCGCGTACTTCTCATTCACGTCTTGAGCATTGCTCAGGCACAGATATTTCCCTTGACCAAAGGCTGGATGATCTGCAGCTGAGAGATGTCTGGCAGCAAGAGAGGTGAGACTTTAGTTGACTGCAATTTGCCACAACAGGTTGAAAACCACCGGGGATAAAGAATAGCAGAGCTCCCTTCTGAACCCATTACTGTCACTAATACAGAAACCTTAATAACTCATTGATAAACCTTCAGAGTAGAAATACACAAAACACCCCTATGTACAGTAACATTCTCGTTTACATCAACTGGGTTAGGAATTTGATGCAAGGATTGTCACTGGTTGTTATTGGTTTAGCTACGTGATTGGGACTTGTCTGGAAAGAGCAAGATCATTTGGGATAATTCATATCGGCAGCTGTTGACTCCATTGCTGCATCTGAGCCGTTGGCGCGACATGGAGGAGGTGCTTGCTGGGTGGTTGTGTTGCACACCCAACCTCCACCTTCAGATGATTGAATCCCCTTGGCTATGCATGGGCAACTCCAGTCTTTAGTCCATCTCTGAAAAACGTGGTTCTAACTAGCTCCCTTCTTCTCCCATTCCTGCCAAGGAATAAAGGCAAATTAGTCAAAAGGCAAATCTGGCAAGCTTCCATAGCCATAATGTGCACAGCATCAACCCCATCATCTAGTACCTGAGGTGTTTTGGCCATAGAGTGGGTCAGGGATGTCCCTCCTTTACAAGCAATACAAACGTTTATTTATTTAAATCGCAGACAGGGAAAGCACAGATGAGAAAAGCAGAGGACAGCCAGGCTGGCTTGCTTCGAGTGCTGCTCACAGATGCTTCCCAGACCACCCACCACGCTGTCCCAGCGCAGGAGGGAAAAGCAGTGGCTGTCCCAGATAGATTTTTTTTTTCCCGTACCAACTGGCACGTTACCTTAGCTTTCTGTAGGACTGTTCCCTTTCCTGTCACCATGACGGATAAAGGCCGGTTTTTTAAAGCCGTTGCTGAATTGACCGGGGAGTTCTCTGCGCTACTTGCTGGACTGGCATTTTTTGTCTGATTCTGTAATAAAAAAATAATATAAATGGTGATGACTTCAGTCTAGTGAGAGACATTTCTGTCTTTCCCCACCATCTCCTTATCACAGTCACATCCCACTTGCACCGAGGCACATTTTTTCAGTGAGACGCCAGTTCTGAAGTAGCACCAGGCTGTGTGTGTGTGGTGTTTGGGTGTTGAAGACTCAAGCAGAGGTACAGAGCAGGGCTCAGGCAGTGACCATCTCCGTTTCATGGGAACTAACTTCCCAAGATGGAATTTAGATGCCTGACTCTCCCCACAAAAAAGCACCCTCTGGCTCAACTGAGCACAGAAGGAACTGGGGCAGGACCTGTGTGGCCCTGGAGAGTGCTGCTCAAGGCCTTACAGGGAAATACAGCCACGCTCCTGAATCTCAGCTCCCGTTTACCTCCCCATTGCTGCTATCACCTCATTTATTTTATGTACATTATACAGCATCATAGAATGGTTTGCGTCTGAAAAGACCTTAAAGCCCATCCAGTTCTAACCCCCTGCCATAGGCAGGAACACCTCCCCCTGGATCAGGTTGCTCAAAGCCCCATCCAACCTGGCCTTGAACACCTCCAGGGATGGGGCAGCCACGACTTCTCTGGGGAACCTGTGCTAGTGCTTCACCACCCTCACAGGAAAACATTTCTTCTTAATATGTAATCTGAATCTCCCCTCTTTCAGCTTAAAACCATTCCCCTTCATCCAATCCCTGCACACCCTGATAAAGAGCACCTCCCCAGAATTCCTTTAGGCATATAATAATATGTAATAAACATAATCAAGACATTTTTATATAAGATTACATATTATAATAATATAATATAGTATTGTTATTAATCATTATATTCTTAAGCAGGCTGAGAGTGCAACTGCCTGGCTGCAGGAAAGCTGCTGTGCATCCCAGGGGTGCCCCCCAAGTACCCGAGGGGTTGCGTTCTCCAGGTGTGTGGTGTCCACTGCAGTGCCCAGTGTCACGGGGCCAGACTCTGCCTTCTTCAGATTCTCCTTCACCTCCACCAGGTTCAGCTCTAGGTCCACTCTCCGGCTCTCCTTCCTTTTGCACTCTTCTTCTATCTCCTTCAGTCTCTGCTCCAGGCTCTTATCTGTAAAGGGAGGGGTAACTTAGAATAATAGAATCACAGAGTCGTTAAGGTTAGAAAAGACCTCTAAGATCATCAAGTCCAACCATCAAACAATACCAACTAGATGTCTACTACACCATGTCCTCAAGTGCCCTGTCTGCATGTTTTTTGAACACCTTCAGGGATGGGGACTCCACCACTTCCCTGGGCAGCCTATTTCAATGCTTCACCACTGTTTCAGTAAAGAGTGATGGCTGTGCACTTGGGGAGCTCGTGAGGGGAGCAGGGACCAGGCCACGTCCTGTACATTTTCCTGAGACTGTGCCCCAACAGGGACTGTGACAGAGCAAGCTCTTACTCCATTACAGTTTGGTCTAAATGTTTTGGCTACAAAGTGCCAGGCTTGGCCCCTGCTCCTTCTTGTCCCAGGTGGGTGAGGTTTACTGCCCCCTCCCTGTGGTCCCACCGTGGCTCATTTCCACGCATGGCCCTTTGCCCTGTTCTACCTGTGCTGCCTACGAGCATTTCCTTCAGTTCCCGCCTCTCCTTGCGCAGCTGGGTGAGCTGAGCTCGGATTTCGTCCTTCTCCTTCTCCAGACGCTCCTTCTCCTCTGTGAACCGCTTCACCTCTGCCTCTGTCCTGTTCTTGCCCAACTTGGTTTCCACTGCTGCCGCTGGAAATGCAACGCAACAAAAGAAGCTCAGCCAGGGAAAAACCAGGAGGGAAAACCTTTTCAGGTGCTTGGAAACAAAATGAATGAGGGTCTGGAAAGTTACCAACCAAGAGACTCATCAGTGAAGCTACTGTACACCAGCTGACAAAGCTCAGCCTGGAGCACCACCTCCCTCCAAGCCTGTGTGGCAGCAGGAACACACCTGCAGCCCCCTCACCTGGCAGTGGCATCTTGGGCCGGTGCGCGGGCACCAGCTGGGGACTGCTTGCCATCACCACGCCTGCTGGCAGCTCAGGGGCCACCTGGGGGAAAGCGATGTTCTGCTGCTGCGTCTGGATTTTGATGGTGGGCATCCGTGGCAGCACCTCATCGGGCTCTGGCTTCTCTGGGGGTTTCTGGGGCTGGAAAATGAAGCAGAATGATGTGTTGGGAACTGGCTCACTGATTAAACCTGTTCCCACACGATAATTCAGGGCAGTACCTGCTCCGAAGTCTCTGTCACCTTACTACAAGGCTTGGCATCCTTAGCCTCAAGGGCTGTCTCGGCTGTGCTCTCTGCTGCAGCCTTGTTGGTGGCCCTTTCTAAAGATGGTGAGTCAGGGGGTGAAGGTGGGCATGACTTCTTTCCAGCACAGTGCAGGAAGGACTTTACTGGGGTGAGATCCAGGTACACTCTATCTTGGTCTCCCTCCGCTTTGCTCTCGCTCTTGGGTACTTCTTCCTGCAAAAGGAGAAGGCTTCCCTGAAAAGGTGCCATCTGCTGCAGCCAGAAGTACAAGAAACACCTCCCCACAGAGCAGCATCTCAGGCAATCTGGAGTATTTTCAATAAACTTTAGAGGAGCTAAAACCCCATTCTTAAAGTCATTCCATAGAGGGCTTTTTTTGGTGTACTGAAGGAAAGGGCCCCTCCTGCTCTCCTTCAATAGTTCTTTCCAATGATAGCAGGATCTCACACTGTTGTGCATCTCACAACTCCTGCCCGATTCTTTGCCTTTCCCAGGGTAGCAATTCCATCCTCAGCATGGTCTGTCTTTCTTGTCCTTATATATAGGACTTGCTCTCACAGGCATCAAAAGCAAGTTTGATAGACCAAGGTCCAAACATATCACCAAGTAATCCATGCTGTTGGCTGATGGAAACTGTGATTTTACCCCATCTGCCTGAGGATCCCAGCAGCTCGCTCCATGCTGGAAACCTCTCTTCCATTTCTTTGTGACTCCTCTCCAGCACCCTCTTCTACCCTGTTGCAAATGCCTGGATTTCCCCCGAAGCTGGGAATCCCCCTTGCCACCACTGGAAAACCCTCCCGCTTCCCTGCTGGAGATGTTTTTCTGTCCCTGGCCAGCTGTTTGCCCATGGTCTCCAAAGACCTCACTGCTGGTGGCATTGGGCACCTTACCACAGGCAGGTCTGGCAGATCCACGTCGTCGTAGAGCTCCTCCTGCTGCATCCTGCCCTTTGGCAGGTTGTCGATATAGGCGTTGGGCTCCGAGTACTTTCTCTGCATCAAGCTGTGAATGACCAGCAGGGCATCCCATCAGGAGGGATCAGTCTCACTGCACAACTATGTTGCATTTTGGGGCATCTGAGCACAATGGTCCTGGGATCTCAGCAGGGCCATGTGGCCAGATGCAGGAGATGAGAAGGGAGAGCCACACAGCAGTGGGATCACTGCCCCCATTGAGCAGCACCCACCAGATTGGAGCTACATCTCCCCTTGTCTCTTTCCTTTCTCTCCCAGCCCTTGGGCACAGCACTGCAGCAGCATAACCACCTTGCCTCAGCAGCACAGGCAACCACGTGGCTAGATGGCCAAGGCCCTGCAGCATCCCATCCCATCCCATCCCATCCCATCCCATCGCCTTTGCAGAAGCCACCTGAGCACATGGCCCTCACCCCATGACAAACTGCAGCTCAGGTTACATGTGTCATGGTGATTTAATGACAAGAGCTTGCACTGAGATTCCAAAGAAAGCAACTAAGCTGCAGCTATGAGTTTACCACCTAGTCCCATGACAGCCAACCTCCTACGAGCAGAGGGATCTCTGCTCTGGCTGGCTTTCCCTCTACCAGCCCCACACAGCCCCACTCATTACCACTGACGTACAATAAGGAGTTCTTCGCAGCGCTCACAATGCAGGAAACTCTGTCGGCATCCACATAATCATAGGTAAATTCCTCCGGGTCTGTTTTCGAACCTGACTCCGACAAGAGGAGGCCCAGCCAGTGGCCCATTTCCTCTGAGGACTTCGCCTAGAAGGTGATCAGACAGATAGTAGAGGCTGCAACAGCAGTTTCTCTGCAGTCCCAAGGCTAATGCAAGCTCAGCCTTGGGTAGAGAAGTACGCTGGTGGTCATAGAATCATGAAGGTTGAAAAAGACCTCTAAGATCATCAAGTCCAACCATCATCAAAACACCACCATGCCTACTAAACCATGTCCTGAAGCACCACATCTATGTATTTTTTTTACAACTTCAGGGGTGAAGACCCCACCGCTTCCCTGGACAGCCAGTACCAATGCTTCATCACTCTTTTGGTAAAAGGATTTTCTTTCTAATATCCAACTTAAACTTCCCCTGACACAACTTGAGGCCATTTCCTCTAGTCCTCTGGGCTTGAAAGGGGAAAGATGAGCAGCCAGTTATTTATATTAGACCTGAGGCCACATTAAAAGAATAAAGAACTGCTCTTTATATGTACTGATTCATATATTTGGAAGATATGAATGCAGCTCTTCGCTTAACTCTATCCTAAAATTTCTAGTCAGTCTGTATTTTCCTTTCAATGATGGTCAACTCAGCTGCCTATAAGAGTAAGAGAAGTCTCCACAGCTGGAAATGCTGGTGGGAGCTGGCTTCAGTGAGGAAAGCATGTGGGTTTTATTTTGGACGAGCAGAGTGCGACAATGGAATTGCCAACAGATGTGCAAGGAGCCCCTAGCACACTGGAAGCCTGTGAGTTCCCCACCCTTGAGCCCAGATCCCTTCCACAGCTATTTGCACAGGGGAAATGGGAAAGGGAGAGTTTAAAAGTAGGATCAGAAAGGAACTTCATAGAATCATAGAATGGTTTGGGTTGAAAGGGACCTTAAAGATCATCCAGTTCCAACCCCTCTGCCATGGGCAGGGACACCTCCCACGGGATCAGGTTGCCAGATGTTTCAGGCCAGCCCTATCCAACCTGGCCTTGAACATCTCGTAACAACTTCAAAGAGAGCTCCTTGCTTTAACATGGCCAATGTCAAATTCCCAGCTGCAGTGAACAGCGAACATTTTGCAATATTAAAAGATAAATGTGGTGCCTCAAAGTCAGCTCCAGCAAAGAGCCACAGACACTTCTCAGTAGTGGGAGTGTTCTACCTGAAATGAGAAGTGGGCTGATGCATCTTTTGCTTTGATTTGAGGAGTCAGAGCAGTAACCACAAAATAAAATTCAGGGCAAGTGAATTCCAAGTTGGAGAGCCTATTTTAAGCTTCCAATCTGTTTTATTTAGCAGAAACTTCAGTCCCTGGGAAGCCAGCCAGCCTCTACATTGAGGTTGACAACCTAACAAAATATAGATACTTCCATTCACAAAATGTGAATTTTCCCAGCACCTCTTCTTCATATCTGTATTTAGGCTAGATTTCTTAGACACAGACAAACCCTGAAGCAGAAACTGAACAAAAACACCTTCAAACTTTACAGCAGGCCCTCCAAGTCAGTTGTTTAGCTATAAATATTCCACCCACTGGAAAAATACAGGAAATTGCTCACATTGTCCACCTCCTACTATAATCACGCTGTCGTCAGAGAGAACTAAGATTAGAGATAAACAGTCCTGGATGCAGGCAAAGGAAAGTAACAGATGGAGATGAATACACTTGCACTTTCAGGGCCAGACCTGTGATCAGTTTACTCAGGATGTATACCCAATGGCTTTTAGACTCTCCATTTTCAGATTAAGTTCTCTGTTCCTCCTAACCATAGACTTAAACACCTAAACTGGCACTCCTTTCATCTAACATTAACCATCTGAACTGCATACTGTGTAACTTAAAATTATCCAAGCTTATTCCATAGACAGTAGAGTGAGATGGGCACCTCTGGAAGACCCTTCATCCCATCCAAAGATGAGTGCCTACGATGAAGGCTGAATGGTCCTCTAGAGGTGCTAGCATCAGACATAGCCTGGATTAACAGCTAGGTCAGACACCTTCTAGGTGACCACAGACAGATAAACCAAAGTCTTACGCTTCAGGTTCTGTTTTGCTGAATTGAGGGGTCCTCCAGAGGACCTCACGGGCATTTCAGCCTACTAAGACACCCAAGCTGGTGACTTGAAGCAGAGCTTTGTTAGAGATATACACCTTACCTCCAGAATGACCCGTTCTTCCCCATTGTGCAGGATACGGAAGGAATAGAGATGATCAGGGCTTGGCTCTGGGATAACTTCACAACCTGCCAAACTCAGAGGCTGCTGAGCCAGTTTGCTTCGGTTCTTGTCCTGGTAGAAATGGAGGTGACCATCTTTTACCAGACACCAGCGGGACTTCCATTGGCTGTTCACTAGCACATTCAGGTAACCTGCAAGCAAGCACAAGTTACTTAGCTATGTTTCTGACACCCTGGGGAGGAGGAATCCAAACTGATTTTAGTGCACAGGGATGCCCGATGAGTACATACTGAGACCAGTGCACAAAACAAAGCTATAGGGAACAAGAAGGAGCACAAGCACACAGACAAGTTGACTTGTCCATATGAAACAGGGTGAAAATGGTAAAAATCTGTTCCATATGAGACCCTTGAAATTCAGGTTAGGTTTGGAGAGTAAGTTGGCTGCAGATGGTTGGACGAAGCTGGTCTTAGATAGTGAATATCAGCTGACCCACACAACACTCTCCCTGATGGCTTCCACACCCTCAGTAAGAGAAGGATAGATGCCCTCTTTGTGCATGTCTGCTATTACCTGCCCCTCCTCTTGGGAGGATATTGTCCTTTGTCCTGATCTCTCCCCTGTGAAATATTGTCTGCCCTTGTAAGCCACACAGTCACCTTAACACATAAGAGGCACCACGATCAGCATGGATTTACTAGCGTGAAACAAGCAGACTGTGGCCTCTTTGCTTCCTCCAACAGGAGTGCCTGGCACGTGTATATTTCAAGAGGATGATGCCTGGTGCTCCTCCTTCCCTGCACACCAAGATCCAGCTCTGAGATGAGTCTCTGCAGAGGAGTTCATGCTGCCACTTACTGGAAGTCTCCAGGGATCTCTCTGGGCTATCCAGGGAGCTGGATTTTTTCCTCCCGAGATTCATCAGGTTGCTCAGTTTCAAGCCAGTCGTGCCCTTCTTCTTAACTACCAGAAAAGAAAAAGAGAGATGTGTGGCCTTCCCAACTCATGGCCAGACACACAGCCTGCTGTCCCAGCTGAGTGTCCCACCCCAAAACTGCCTGTGCTGCCATCCTGCAGCACACACATCCCTTGCAGAGGGCAAACCTGTGACTCGGGGCCAGGCAGCGATAGTCCAAAGCCGAGGAAGATGACAAGCAAGCAGCATAAGTCATCTCATTAAGTCATGTGCCTGAAACACTTAATCTACATGGCTTTAAACTTGCATTAGTGCTGACCAAACACCAGCTGCTGCAGGCGCCAGGAGAAGGCTGTTTGCACAAGTCTTGCTGGGTAGGTGACAACCTCCTCTTGCTTTCTTACACTACAAAAATTGAATTAAAAATCATGACCCATAAATATTTATGGCCTTCAAGTCCTTTCCTCTCTAAAAAAGGGACACAAGGTAGAGAGGGAGAAAGCTTATTCCCAAAGGGGCTCTTCAGCATCTCCCCACTGAGCACATCAGTCAGTGCGTGAATATGGCTGTGGCTATGGAATCATCAGGGAATCCTGACAAATCAAGCAGAATGTTCTCAGGCCAGATATTTTTTCTCTCTAGCATAACAAATCTATGAAGTCCTAATGTGAAGGGACTGAGAAGCGGAACTCCATCTGTTGGGTGACTCCAGCAATTCCTCAGCGTGGATTTCTCTTTCTCTCTAGCAGGTATATGGGTCCCACCACTCTTTTAACACAGCACCTCCTTTTGTTACATTCTTATCAAACTCACCTTACAGATAGACTATTGAGCTTAAAGCCCAAAGTTGGATGTCCTAGTGTGAATGTGTAACCCTCCCATGGGAGATCTCTGAGGAAAGTAATTTCAACTGGCTTCAAGCCATCTCAAACTGTCCCAAAAAGACTTGCTCAGAGTCATGCAGAATCTGTGTGGTATGGCAAGTATCACACACAGGTTTCTCAAGTCCTATCCTAACACTGTAACTGCTGAGAAACCCCAACATCCACTCAACCTGTCACTTCATTACTGAATAAAAGAAATGAAATCAAATTCACAGACAATGAATTCACATGCAGCTTTCAATCTGCATCAGGTCAGTTTGGGGTGGCGGTGGCAGGAGACCCAAACCCTTGCCACACATGCAAGGTCAGTGGCCTGGTTTCTCCCTCATTCCCAGGGTGAAGTTTTACCATCTTTTATCTCTGCCATCTCTGGGTGGCCGTCTGTGCTGCTCCCGCTCTCAGAGGCGGCGGAGTACCTCTCAGATACCTCCACCTGTCAACAAACACCAGACACAGGCTCCACAGATGCACATGACCCATTCCTCCAGCCAGCACCAACCACAAGTGCCTTTTCCCACTCTTTGAAATTAAGAGCTCTGTAGCAGATGCTTTCACACAGATACCCCACCACCCACTCACAGTGTGTCCTCCCTGTTGTTTCTGAGCCCAGCGTGGGCAAATCCAGCACACAAAACACCCTTGAACGTCTTGAACATTCATGGAAAGGGTCATTGGGCACTGGAACAGGCTGCCCAGGGAGGTGGTTGAGTCACCTTCCCTGAAGGTGTTTAAGGGACGTGTGGACAAGGTGCTGAGGGGCATGGTTTAGCGTTTGATAGGAATGGTTGGACTCCATGATCCAGTGGGTCTTTTCCAACCTGGTTATTCTATGGTCTCCAGGGATGGGGCATCAACAACTTCTCTGGTCAACCTGTGCCAGTTCCTTCCAAAGCTCTTGTTGAGCACAATTACCCTGTTGGATGAGATAGAGCTGTTGCCTTGTATGGAGAAGAGCCCAATACTCAGTCAGTTTTGGGGAAAGATGTAGCAACAAAATCAGGACTGTAAAGGAGCATGAAAATTGTTTTAATAATTCTCCCTTTCAGTGGGGTTACGCTCATACCAGTCTTTGCTCAGATAAAACTACTGCACCTACAGCTATTATTTATTAAAGGAACAAGGTAGCAAAGCCTAAGTGCTAGTTCTCTCTGTAGTGACAAGAAATACCTTTGGGTAACTGAGTCGCTGCAAATCTGGGATGTACTGGTTGCCTTCGCTGCCTCCTTCGCAGAGCAGACCACTGGTCTCCTGGATTACCTGCACAGAGGGGAAGCCATAGCCTGTGAGAGCGCTGCAGTAATGGGATCAATACTTCTCCCCCACCCAGGACAGAAAAAACCCACAGCATCCTGGGACACCATGGTTTATGATCCCTGTGGCCGCTGGGACTTTCTTGGTGTTGCAGCAAGAAGCTGCTGCTGCCTTCTCAGGGAAAGGACCACACCTTCCTCCATCTTCAGTCACTTCATGTAGGCACCCCCTTCTTCACTCCCCAACATCCCTCATGCTGCAGTAGCTGGGCTGGGAGGTCCCTCTGTGGCCTCCTGCATGCAGAAGGCAGCAGAGAGCTGCAGGAAGAAGCTATCCTTGGACATGAAGATGAAGTGGTGTATTTGTATACAGGCTTGTAGTGAGGAAAGGAGCCAGAGCATACAAGCCTAGGACTGAGATAAGATATGGTCCCTCAGCAAACCCAGGGCTGAAGCATGTGAACACCAGCAGGGCAAGCCCGAAGGCGCCACTGACCCTGAGCCATTGCTCTGCCTGGTCTTTGCTCTGCAGCCCCAGCACGATGACGTCTGCATTCATGGGGATGATCTTCAGCTTGTGCTCTTTCTTCCTCACTTGCTTTTCCTTGTGAATGACAGTGCAGCCCAGCAAATTCACGTCGAGCTGAGGGCTGTGGTCTTTGGAGCTCTTGTAGCACTGGGGACGGAAGATGGGAGGGTAGGTAAGAGGCTGAGGAGGAGCTTTCCCTCTCACTCACTGGGCATGAACTCTAGAAGTGGCTCAGTGCAATCACACACATCAAGTGCATTGATACAAGGTCCTATGTGTCTAGAAGGCTGCAATGTCCACACATGCTACACACAGGACACATCTGTATGTATGGAGAGACACATACATCTATGTACATGCCTATATAATCTGAAATACCTCTCACAGATAGGGCTAGGGGGTCAAGTACATGGTTAGCCACTTGGATAAGCATCCTTTCTGCTTAACCACCTCAAAAGGTTCCCCCAAAAAGCACCTCTGGGCATTTTGGGATTTCGGCCACAAATGTGTCCTTGTGCCTCCCCCCACAGAATTCCCAGACTCACATCCCTTCTGAAAATGGAATGAAAGCCTCAAATCTCTGGGACATAGTTTTTGAAGTGCTACTTATAGAGGTACTATGGTTTTGTCAGTGAGTGGACATGGCCTAAGGTGCAACTTCCATTCACAGCTCAAAACCAGGTCGTTTTAGGCAGAGGGTGGAGTATACCCACCAGCAACCTGGTGTCCTTGATAACACAAAGCTGTTTTGCCCACTGTCCCAGCCACTTCTTCCTCCACAGGAATGCACAGATGCGGGCGTCCTTCATCAGCTCAATGGTGGCCTCTGTGGATGGCCACTGATGGGTTGCTGACTTGCCTTTGCTGCTCTCTTCTTCATCGTAAGATTCATAGGAACTACTAACGGCTTCACCATCTTCTATAACAAAAGCAAAGCTCTATCATTAAATACATTAAGACAACTCTGAGCCTATTGCTTGCCTCAGCCATGCTCACACATGCAAAAGCTTTCAGCACACGGATGTGTCTTTTGAGGCTCTCCTACAGAAGCACAATCAATATGAAAATAACCCCCATAGATCCTTTATTTCTTTCAAGTCCAATATTAATCTCACTGAAAAGTTTTGTGCCTAATAGTCTCAGTTAGCAAACACTCAAAAGACACTTCTCAGTTGACCACAGATTGGAGAACATGCCCTTAGATGTTTTCTGATGTTTGCTGCTTTTTCCTTTCCCCTTAAAGACATTTTTTCTGATTCCCACTTCAAGCTAAACACTCACAGTTTTTAAGGCAACAGCAAGCTACAATCAGCTCTTGTCCTCTGAATGTCAGAAATAAAAATGGTATTTGTGAGGCCATGCAGCAAGCAATGATCTATTGTATTTAAGATGTCATTCCACTTGTTCTCTCTGGGCTAACAGGTCTCTCTCTCTATGCAGCATCTAAGGGACAGCAAGGGGGTTTGAAGTAACACACTGTTGCAGCAGAAAAAATTAATCATAAGTGGCAGCTGTAAATAACAGTAAACATGTTTTTCATGCTCGTCCTTAAATAAATTCCTATTTTATTAGGAGGAGTTGGGATTTTCAATACCCAGCTCAAATGTATTGTGGGTTACTGGGATTTTTCAGCTGATATGGAACAGCTGGAACTAGTTTCATCACAAACAATGAAAACATTCTCACTGACTGCAAGGGAATTTGCAATGCTCTGCTGGTGTTTACAGTACGGCTCTTATTTGCAAGGTAAGCTGACGTAGCAAGATGGTAAGATCTGGGCAGCATCTGTGCAGGGTTTTGCATATTCATCCTACTAAACAGCACAGAAGAATATCGTTAGGTTTCTCTCACCAGAATTTAATCTAATTTTTATTCTCATCAAATTTTAATATCGTTACGTAAAAGTAACATTATTGGATCAGTGTAAAATAAAAAGAGGAAAAGCAGCTAGAAAAGGTGAAAAAAGGCACTAGAAACTTCACTAAAGAACATTCTTTAAGTTGGGGTTATTTATTCTTAAAATAAAAGGGACTGAGAGGCAGCAAAGCTACAGCCTCATCCCTAGTGAAACCTCACTTTGTAACATCCCTTAAGTGATCGAAGCTGCACTGGTTAAACACACTTATTAGAAAGCTAAGTCTCTGAACGGTGCTGCCAGCACGCTATGGGCTCACCATCTCCGTACCTTCAACCTAGCATACAGTCCATGTTTTGTGGGAACACATTACCCCCAGGCTTTACCACCATGCAGATGCAGACCTTGTCCACAGGCACCTGGGCAGAAATTTAGGTTGAGCAAAAGTAACGAAGTTCCTTTTCCCTGGAAATACCAAGAAGCTGAACCTCTGCACTGCTAAGGACTCTTCCTTACATAGCAGCAAGGATGCTTAAGGGAACCTCAGCTTCTAAATCTCCCTCCCTATCAATTAAGGGCTATTGCTAACTATCCCTTTAGCCCCTTCTAGGTGTCTCAGGTGCCCCTCACCGAGATGTTAGCCTCAGGCTGCCACCTTTCTTCTGAAGGAATAATATCTTTCTTCCATGCTCTCAGTGGGAGCCCTGGCTGCTCTTTTGTGAGCCAACAAGTGCCTCATGAGATAAGCTCTTCTCTACTAAGGAGCTGCAGCCTTTGCTGGGCTGGTGACACTGCTACAGCCTCATCATGGAAAAGCATTTTCCAGGCTGTGTAGTTGGCAAACTGGGTCACCTTGCTTGGGTGACTTGGGACAACACTGTCACCACTACCAGGTCTCACTTGACCCCAAGTCATACAGCTCCGGCACTTCAGTACAAGATCTCCCTTTCTACCTACTGGCAAGTTCAACTAGGAGCACCTCATTGAGGTGATATCAGTGGCAGCCAGGTTCTGGGATGTCCTTATCTAGATCCATCTCTACTTTCCTGTTTGTTTTCCCATGACCTCCCAGGCAGCCAAACCACTACCATGATGCAGGAGCCTCCAACCTCCACACATCAGAGCTGCCTCTGCCTAAGCAGAGGACCCACAACATTCACTGAACGGCTACTCGTCAATACAGCCAGTATTAGCTGTACAGATCAGCTACACATCAGCCATCAGAACCAGAGGAATAAAGGCTAGGAAAGTTCTTTTCATTGTCATCTTGAGCACAGGGAGAGGCACAATAAATGCCACCTTATAGCGTCCAGCGTGGGCAGAGAGAAGGGAGAGGTGGTTACCCTCCATGCACGTAACAGGCAATATTAGGGAGAGGCATCTGATTGTCTTTTCCACAACTGAGTTTTGTTTTTAAAACAAGGCACTTCAGGTTTGGAAAACATGCCATACCCATCGTTATTGTGGCATAAATAACGCCCTCAGTAACCTGCAACCCTGGCCTGGGTCCAGCCGCAGCAAGCCTACCAAAAAGACCTGCACAGTCAAAAGGAAAGAGAAAGGGAGACAAAGAGAAAAAGCCACAGATAAGCAAACGTGGAGAACAAGATCATCTCAAGCCTTGTGCTCCGCACTCAGTCATCCCCACTGCCAGCAGAGGAGCACAACATATGGTGAGACTTCAAACACAGACAACGTTTCCAACCCGTCCTCTCAAACAAGGCAATTCCCTTTAAATCAGAATCATTGCCATCGTAATTAAAATCAGCCAGGGTGGATGAGCTGTTTCAGCCAGAATAATTACTGCTCAGTTGGCAGGCAGGTTGTCCCTTTCGTTCTCGCTCTGTTTCTTATCAAATCCTTCAATTATGCAAACCCAGCCAAGGCCGATAACAGTTTAACACACTTCAGCCCAGGAGGAACAGCAAGCAGCAGCATTTGCTGAAGCTGGAAAATGAAAGGCAGAGCCATCCCCAGCGGAGAGGTGGGAATCCTTCTGATGAAAGAGGGACCCCGAGACCCAGCAGCTTTGCCCGCCCACTTCATTTTAATTAATTCACCCATGGTTTGTTAGAGTGTCTCACAGTCCCACCTCTGATGCTGCACGAAGCCTCTATCTTCCCAGCCCATCTGGAGGCTTGCTTTGATGTCCTTTCTTGGCAGTGCACCCACTAATTTTAGTGATGTTCCTATTTTTGTTTCAACTCGCTACGCCCTATTTGGAGGCGCATGGGTGTCTTCCAAGGTTTGTGCTGTAATTCTGTCAGAAACACCACCAGAAGCTCCCTGGACTGCCAGCCCTGTCCCTACCCAGCTTGTTGGGACAGGGGGGTGAGCACAGAGAGCTTATGGGGTTACTGGGTCAGACTTTAGCACCTTTGGCCAGGGCAAACCCATGCATGTCCAGAAAGCTCTTAAGCAACAGCAGTCACATCAAGGTCTCAAGGGAGCTGCTAGCAATGAGCATCACTCCATACAGGACAGGTACAGGGTCCTATTACCATCTGACATGGTGAGAGAAGGAAAAAGGGATAAGAAGCCCAGTTTTGTACTCACTGAACCAATAAGCAGGACCAAGACCTGTAGGTTTGCCGCATGTTCTATGGAATTTGGAGCTTGATCACTTGAGGCAAACCAGGGCACCAGCAGCTTCACCAGCATCGCTGCCTGGCCTACCGTCTGCATGGTGTGCCACGCATCAGCCTCTCCTGAGCATCCCCCAGCTTCCTCGTGCCACATTTCTGCTGCTCCACATCCCCCCTGCTCCTCTCAGAGCACCTCCTCAAGCATAGAGATTCTCGGTGACATGACGCCACCCTCCTTCTCACACAAGCCACCTTAAAAGCCATCAGGGTTAGAGCAGACCAGGTGATTTGTGCAGAAGAAGAGACCTGCTGGGGCCTGCCAAGAGGACTGGTGGTTGAGCAGTCACAGGAAGCAAAGACACCACACACCTCAGTGGCAAGGGACGGCCTGGACTTGCACACCCCATTTCAGCTTGCTTCATAGGCTCCTATCCCTGCTTATTGCTGTGATACTGCTCAGTACGACATCAAACCCGCTACTCAACCAGTTATTCATAGCAGACTGCTCCATTTTGACAGTGCTGCCATCATATGGGTTTTTCTTCTTTTCAATCATGCTTGCAGGGCTCTGATGTCTCTCTTCCTCAGGCATCTGACTTGCCTGGATTTCAGTAGGTGGTGGGTGTATTTGCATTTTTGAGCAGCAGGTTGCCAAGGCAAAGCGGAGGTTTAAGCTGGGTGTGTGCTTATCACTCCTGCCAGACAGGGTTCTGAACGAAACATGAGTTTATGAAGCTCTCTGGATAACATAACCTGGGTATCCCAGCAGATATATCCACGGCCAAGCTCCAGCTAATCTAGTGTACGTCTTTGCATGCTACAGCTCTTAGCGCATCATCCTCTTCCCCAGTGTGCATCAGGGGGAAAAAAATTCCATTTATCTTACAGTGCAGGCAGCTGGAAACCCCCTGCAGGGACAAGGCTGTAGTGGCTGCAGGAGGGCTTCAACCCCTGTGCCCTGCATACCCCAGCCCTGCCCTCGGCCAAACAAACCAGAGCTCAGCAAAACTAAGCTGGCACCCGACTATATGGGTTGAGCTTGAGGGACCTCTTCTCTGCACCACACAGCACGTTTCACCCCAGTCATGGTGAGCCTGCACCTTTTCCTACCTTTTCCAACCTGGGCTGTGCATGATCTTCCCATTCACCAGTTTAATTTGGTTGCAGCCAAAATAGTATGGTTCAGGGAAACAAAGATCTTTCTGTGTCTCCCTTTTTTGTTTAGCACTCCTAGGACTCGATGAGAACAGCAATCCACCCTGACCTACAAGCTGTCCAAGCACACAACGTGCGCTCACACAGTGATGGCTGATCAGGTACATCAACTCACAGTCTCTTCAGGCAGTGGCACTGCTGATGCTTCCCTGCCAACAAGCCTCGAAGCCCACAGTGGTGCACATTAGGGCTGGCAAGAACTCTGCTTCTCTCATAAGCAGCTCAGATTGAACAGCCAAGGGTTTAGATCCCACTCTTTTACCCTTAACTGTCACTTCTCTGCTCGTCTCCACTCACCCTGTCCAGCTCTGCCCCATGGCACATACATCATTGCTGCAGCAGAGGCAGATGAGCAGGGATCTGCAGGAGAGCAATATAATCTCTCTCATTTAGGCTTAAATGGATTATGTAGTGACAAGAAGATCAGCTCTGTTATCAGATCAGAGAAAGGTAATCTCTCATGAAAGATGTTCACAGAAAGAAGGATACATCAATACATCTGGGAGCTCAGCCTGCATTTAGCAGTCACCTCCCAAAGGGGTGTGGAGCCGACAGGTAGTGGTGGCACTACTGAGGACATTGCTGGGAGGTGATCACCCTGGCACTGTGTGCAGAGGGAACCCACACACTGTCCCCTCATGTGAAGTGTGCCTTTTTAATCAAGTTAACAGTAGGTTAAACTGCCACAAGAGACACAGCTGAATAAAGAGCCAATTATAAAAATGGTTATCACATCTAACAGGCCAAGAGTCGGGGATTTTGAGGGATGATTAGAGCACTAGGACATGAATGCTAGCCACCACAGCTTCATCACTCACTCCTCAACAGAAACTCGTGTTTGACTACAGCCTCCCTTCCAGAAACCCATCAAGACAAAGAGAACCCACAGTGATTTATAATATTTTACAGTTATGTTATGTTAAGTCAGTCATACTATTTCCTTCTATAGGAAACTTAAAACTTTGAAGATCATTAGCCTTTTCTTGCCAACTACCCTTAGAACTATAATATCAAGTGTGGCCAGCATCAGAAAACAAGTCTTTCACACAAGCTGTAAGAAATGGTTGCATTTTCATTTACTGGTTCTCATAAACCTCAAGCCCTCCATCTCCCACATGAACTCCCCCCAGACAGTCAGCTGTGATTTACCATTTACAGAGACATCGTATGGCTCAGCCTCTTCATAATATCCCTCTGGGGACTCGATCTTGGGGACCGGAGGTTGTTTTGTTTCAAGAATCTACAGAATAGATAAGCAAAAGAATCATGATTTAAGGTGAGACTTGAAAACAATGTGGCATCTTTTGTTTTTCAGCAATAAAGTGCATTCTAGCAGATCTTTTATATGTGTACAGCAGGATTTTCACGTAAACTGGTTGAGATGAGAAGGAAGAAAAAGACTGCTGAGGGTTTCACAGAATAACCAGGTTGGAAGAGAACCACTGAATCGCTGAGTCCAACCATTCCCAGCAATCCCTAAATCATGCTCCTAAGTACCTCATCTGGTTTCTGGTGTAATGTTAGCTCAAACAGAAAGGATTCTTTGAAATCACTGTACGGTTGTATCACAGATGTTATTTTCTTTTATATTGCTGAAAGCCTTGGGAATATCAACTCATAGTTTTCCTCAAAGGCAGTGACTGCAAACCATTGGCCTTACCATGAACTGGCACTTCTGCCTGCTGCACCAACCCTCCCCAAGCAACTCATCGTGACTGGGAACAGTCCTCTGTGCTATTCATTACCTTAACATGGAACCAGAAGGGCAGACATCTGGTGCAATCTTGGCTTTACACTGAAAAGTGTAGCTCACATAGTCACTGGTTGCACCTCCAAGTCTCTGACTGACAGCAAACCAACAGCTAAACATCCCTGCTTTAGGAACTGTGTCAGGAATCTTTAATTGTGCTTTGAGCAAAAAAAATGAAGGAAATGGATAAACAACCCTGATGGAAAATAAGCCTTTGAAAAGAGTCCAAGTGCTGGAAAACCCCTGTGGTGCCTGCCAAACCCCTCCCTGAACACAAGCAAGGGCTGGCAGGAAAAACAGGGCCTTGATCCTTTAGAAATACCAACACGTGAAGGGGGGAATCTAAGAATCTAGCTTTTTACTTTTCAAATAATTCACATGGCTGTTAAATGCGAGACAGTGGAGCTGGAGACGAGCCCACAGCTTAAACTTTTCCCAAAATACGTGGCATCCCCTCTCTGCCATCACAAACTGACAGTAGCATCCTCCATTCCTCAGTGAGGTTTCCCCTCTCCTCACCCAAGTCACATCGCCCCGAATCATTTGACACCAATACGCTCCAGCTCACACTGCTTCTGACTAAGACCAGTGCAAATCCTGGATGGGTGTCCTCTCCTCCCAGGAGGACATACGGTAGAGCAGGTCTCTGCAGAGACAGTAGTGTTGAAGGTCATGGATCACACTCAGTCCTTCCTCCTGGCCCATGTGGCTCCTAGTGGCCTGGAGAAGAGGGACCAGCTGGGCAGTCTAAGGCAGGATGACCCTTTGCAGGTCATGCCATCATTGTTACAGGCAGGTTCAAAGCTGCCCATCCTGCCCTGGATACTTCACCCGCAGGTACTGCTACCCAGAAGTAGAAAGGGAGCTTGGAGGGAAAAGATTATCTGGGAAAAACTGGCCATGAAGGTGGATGCTGCTGAGCCTGTGGGAGCTTGGTGCCTTGATCCCATGAGCTGAAATCCCACTCCCCTACTCCCAAGTGGGCAAGCGGCTGTGGACTTTGACGACTTCACAAACTTCTCAAGCATCTTGGATGAAAACTCCTTCCTACACAGGCCTGCCAGATGCTGTGAGCAGACTCTGAGCTTGCTTTCCAGAGCCACGTAGGACACTGCCGAGAAACACTTGCCTCCAAACACTTAAAGGTTTAGGAACTTGTCCTAATGTGTTAAATGAAAGAAATAAAACCAAACCCAGACACTCCAAAGCTTCACTTAATCCCTTCCCTGGCCAGGAATGTGTCTGCAATCGCCTGCCATCTGGGGTGGCCTCCTGCGTGTAGCCAGCTCATATTGTGCTACAACCATAAACAAATGCCTACACAAAGAAATGCTGTGGGTTTATCTGATATCATCCCAAAAGTGTCAGAGAAGGGGGGAGGGCTACTTTGTTTTGCTTTCTACAGACAATGGAAGCCAAGAGGGACTAGGTGGGACTGCACCTCAGCTGCCCCAGAAGCTATTTTTTACTCTTCTCTTTCCCTAAAGGCGTGGAGTTGTTTTGTCTCTAGTTAAGTCAAAGAGTACATGCTGCATTATCTAACCCAGGCTGGTCCTCACAGAACATTTGCCTGTTGAATTATGGCACAATGGAGCATGCAAATAAAACCATTTTGGGCACCTACATCCGCACTGTGTGACTTTCTCACTGGACAGCTGTGGAAAGTGGCAGAGCTGCCAGGGCTACCACAGATGAAAGGTCATCTATGTCTCAGCCACAGCCTGCAAGACTCATTGTTTACAGGTTACTCTGGGACAAGTCCAAAGAAATTTGTGGGATCCAGCTGGGTCACCCCTGTTGAGTTGCCCATCAATTGCTGATGTCAGTGAATGCTAGAAACAATCGGCTGTGCAGATCTCAAACACCAAATTTCTCCTGCACCTCAAAAGTCAAGCGTAGAGCAACATCAGAGGGTGCCTTAACATCACCAAACTACAGTAATTGGGACCACATTAAAGCCCTCCCCAGCCCCACTCCTTGACGTATGCTCAGATATCTTTGCTGACAACAGCTTGCTGACACTCAGATGTTCACAGCGAGGAGGTACTTGATTGCTTTATCCAAAAGAGTTTGGCTCAAGTAGTAAGCAGGTGGGAGAAGGTTCCCAGCACAAGCCTGGAAGAAGATGGAAGGCTTAGGTATCTTTTTTCAGCTAACATCCAAGATAATTATTTTCCAGTTCCTTCATGTAACTTCCTGATTGACCTGTTGGAAAGCAGAGCTGCACCAAGCACAAGTAGAGATGCCTTGGGAACACCCAGCTGCTGCTTCCCCAGTTGTGCCTTCATTCCACCACACCACTATCTTCCTGGCCACCTCCCTGCCACAGCCACCAGCACAAGCCAGACAGCAATTCCAGCTCTGGCTGCTGCTCCCAGCTGACTCCAGCTCCAGCCTCACATCCCCAGCCAGCTGCACGCGCAGAGCTCCTCCGGGCTAGAGCAGCTCCCAGCAGGCAATCACACTGCATCCAAGAGTTTGCTGGCTCCTCCAGCTGAGCCACACAGTCCCTAGTGGACAGAATTCCTGCAGCCTCATGCCACATCCCACTTCCTGGCAAAAGGAGCAGATCTTCCTCTGTGGCTTTTGGATGCGCCTGTCTTTCTCCGCAACTCCCTCCATGCACATTCCCTGCCCTCCTTTCCTTTCACATCCCAAAATCAAAGCTACAGCAATTCCCATGTCAGATTAAGTTGCAAACAGCAACATCCAGGGTCTCAAGGATGACCCGTGACTCTTGAGGACACCTGGTCTGGCTTGCTGGCACGGAGAACAAATCCCACTGAAAGCTGATGGTGTTGAACTGGACCCTGACCAGATTTATAATCACCCCAGAAAAAGAGTCTCCAGTGCTGGCCACTCCTCCTCACAGACCTGAGGGCTGTACAACCGGCACAATAACCAGCAGGTCTGGGCACAGGCACCACCAGCCACTTCAACTAGAAGCAAACTTGATTTTACCTGCTAAGAGCCAAACCATGCAAGGCTCTACCAGCGAGGGAGACCCTGGCACTGCCCAGGGATTGCCCCACTGCCTCAAAGCTGAAGGACTTCTGGCTTTTTTAAGTTCATACCAGCAGCCAGGGCATAGCTGCTTTCCGGGGATATTTCCAAAGCAACATTTAAGAGCCATCTTTGTTTCTTTGTGAAACCTCAGTTGTCTTCCTTCTTTGAGCCTGGATTGCCATGCGATGGGTGCGGGTTTCCCTGGTAGGGAACACAGCCAATTTTCCACAGTGCTCCTGCAGACACACAGGAAGCCCAGGGCTCCCATGGCTGCCTGCTCCACCTGTGCATAAGCTTTGGGAACCACAGGGGTTTAGGGATGTCCAGCCAACTCCAGAGCATGGCCACTCTGCCTGGGCCACCAACCACACACTGACCCGCAGCCTTTGTGCATCCTAGAATGGTTTGGGTTGGAAAGGACCTTAAAGATCATCTAGTTCCAATCCCCCTGCCATGGTCATAGACACCTCCCGCTGGATCAAATTGCCCAAAGCCTCATCCAGTCTGGCCTTCAACACCTCCAGGGATGGGGCATCCATGACTTTTCTGGGCAACCTGTGCCAGCGCCTCACCACCCTCATAGGGAAACATTTCTTCCTAACACCTAATCTAAATCTCTCTTCTTTCAGCTTCAAACCATTCCCCGTCATCCTACCACTACACTCCTTGAATAAAGAGCCCCTCCCCAGCTTTCCTATAGGTCTTCTTTATGTACTGGAAGGCTGCTCTAAGGTCTCCCCAGCGCCTTTTCTCCTCCAGGCTGAACAACTCCAACTTCCTCAGCCTGTCCTCACAGGGAAGGTGCTCCAGCCCTTGGATCATTTTTGTGGTTTCCTCTGGCCTTACTTCAACAGATCTATGTCTTTCCTGTGTTGAGCTGAACATAGTACTCCGGGTGAGGAGAAGACCAAACATGTAGCTGGAAAGTGTACAACAGGGAGCTCCTAGTTAAATATTTTTAACTTTTTTTTTAGTTTTCTAAATAAAGCTCACCACAACTATTTGTCTCACTAAAACACACATGCAGAGGTGTCTCCATTTACCTGTGCTGCACAGTACTTTACAGAAGTGAAGGCTGCAGGGGTTCAGCTCCCAAGGCTGAGGGCTACACAGCGTAAAGCAAAGGATTTACAGAACATACCTTTGGAGGGGGGAGGTCTGGCAGGCTCTTCTGCGGAGGGGACGAATGCAGTCCTGTGTCTCCATTGGTCAAGGAGTTTTTTCGGTCCAGCACTGCAAACCAGAAACACAATGACACTGATGGTATTTTCCAGCAGAGCACTCCCTACCCAGGGCTGTGCAGGAACAGCGAGGTGCTATTTTAGTAGGAGACACAGTGACAATTACAGGCAGTGCTGCGGGGCCACTGTGTGATTTCAGGCCATACCCAGGAATGCGACACTTGGAGACCCAGCAGAAGAACTGGTCTCTGGGTTTTGGGCATGTTTTTCTTTCTGGATGGAAAACTGTGAAGCCCAAACCCTCTGCTGAAACTGTGAAGGGTCTTGAGAAGCAGCATGGGCAGGCACTACACAGTATCTGGGAATCCATAGCACTAGAGTCCTTGCTAGCTCCGATTTCTGCAAGCAAACAGATCAGTGGCTATCGTCACCTTTGCTCCCTTTCCAGAAAACTGGAGCTAATGCCACCCTGCTCCCTGCAAAGGTGGCTGCCTAGCTGGGCCGCACAGCAGTTTATCAAAGCCAGCCAAGAACTGTAATTTAATTGCTACTGAAGGAAGAGTCGCTCTCGAATCAGCCCGGGCCAAACATGTGAAAGGGCACATGGCAGCAGAACTGCTCCTGGCGATATGCGCCTGCCTCTGCATTCAGCTGCTTGGAAAATCTGACTTTCCAGAGTGATTCAGTAGCTGGAGGGTCAAAGGCTCAGAAAACTTGTGTTCAGTCCCTCTTCACCCACCACAGAATTCCTGGGTGGCCTCAAAGAAGCGCCCAAATCCCATGACCTCCAAGGCAGCACAATGCTTAGGAACAAGTGGGAGTGAGGCATCAAATGGTTGAAAAATGAAGGATTTTGAAGGCTTTCTGCTGTGCAGAGGGGAAAGTCCCCTTTTTCAGAGTGTCTCTTGCCAAATACTGTGGGAGAAATGAGGCTAAGGTATTCAGATATTCCACGTCCAATAAATTAAAAGGGAATTAAGTCCCAAATCTGCAGCAAGTTGATGCTCTAGCTCCGTTAGCCACCTGCTGATCCTCCAGCCACATTCCATGGGCACACACAGAAGCCACCAAGGCATCGCACAATGCCCAGCAGCGGTCAGCACTGTGCTCAGAAGACACGGGCAGGAACTTTGATGCATATTTCTGGGCTTTAAAAATAGAAGCTGGAAACCACATTACTTTGTTCACGTCTGGGCCTTGGAAGCCATGATGACAGCTCTGCCTTGCCAGGCTGCAGCCAGCTCCCACCCTGATGGTGCAAGAGCTCCAAACACATCGCATGTGAGGACTGTGGTGGGGGAAGAGGATGAGGGGAAACAGCCTTAAGTTATGCCTTCTCTGTAATGGACCAAAGAGATGGTGCTCTCAGGGCAGACACGTTCCATCAACAGCAGCTGCTGAGGATACTGCTGTTCACAGAAACACCAGAAGCAAGGCTGCGATTTCCTAAAGCCCCCATGAGCTGTTCCTCAAGAGGGAATTTTCTCTGCCTTCAACTGTTGTCTTCACAAGGACCTTTTTTAGGGCCCTTTTAGCGGAGAGAAGCAGACAGACCAACTTACATCCTCCTGTGTCAGGCAGAACCTCCCATGCTCAGCTCCACAGAAGAGAAATCATTGCAGCAGCAAAAAACACTGTCAAACCCCTTGCAAGTGGTGGCCATCTGTTCTCAACTCTCCAGCAAACCTAGCAGTCATCCCAATGAACCTCACCGTGCCAGGAAAAAGCTGTTTGGTTTCTGTACCAGCAGGTCCTCCTCCTCCCACCAACCTTGGAGAATGAGACAGAGCCCACAGCCTCAACCCTAACCCTGCTGGAAACCTGCCCACCTCCATGGATACACGCCCACGTACTCCAGCTGAGGAGCAGAGCAAGATGGAATGGAGCTTTGATTTCCAGGCTCCATGCAGGAAGAACCACCCCTTAAATCTTCATCCTGGAAGATGTTACAGGGTTTTCTGTTCTGCGGTTGCTGTGCCCAGCACATGAGCCCAACATATAGAGATAAGCACCTAACCTATCCTTATCCACACGGCACATGCTGTACACATCCCTTCCTTCTGCTACACACATCAGCACCACTTATCAGAGACTGTTGCCTTATTGGAGTAGGAGGGAAGGAATACTTTCTTCCTAGATAAGCGCTAACACTTTGCAGGTTTCTTCTGATAAAGGTATCTCCCTAAAACCTGGAATTTGTAGAGAATTAAGAAGAGGAGAGGAAGAAAAACAAGGCAAAAGAGACAGGCAAAAAGCCTGCTAAAATTCATAGAATCATTAGGTTGGATAAGACCTCAAGAAAGCATTAACTCCAGCTGTACCTGTCTACTACTAAATGACATCCCCAAGCACCTCATGTACCTGCCTTTTAAACACCATCGTTGATTCACAGCTATACAAACTGTTATTTATCTCTGCTCCCTGTCTTTTGTAAAAGTGAATTTCTCCTGGTATTTGGTCTAAGAGAACCTCAGTGTCCACCACCAGGAGCCTTACACTGTGCATCAGCCCACCCTCCCAGACTCCTGCACCTTGATTTCTCTGCGCTGACTTCCAGACGGAGGTGGCATTTGGCTCACCAAAGAGCCCTATACACTTGCAGGGTAGGGACGTCCTGTGTTTCTCAAGTAAATGAGATCAAGAAAATGATGGTGCCTTCATCGCTCACTGCAGTGAACTCACTCAAACGCACCTCAAAAGCAGCATACCCATTCAGCTTAAAACCTTACTGATGGAATTGGAAGTAGTGAATGAAATATGGATTTTGCAGAAATAGCATGTTCTAAAGTCTGGAGCAGGGATCTGTATCAACCCCCTAGCAGCAGTGGGAACTATGGCCCCCTCCATCTACTAAATCTGAACCTTCAGGTCCCACCATGATGAAGCAGGCACAGACCTCTCCATGCAGTTAAAGAAGTAGGGTCAGGGCTGCACACCCAGCTGCAGCTATGGCTACGATCCCATCCGTGTGTCTCACTGACTTCAGCATTTCCAAATAACTCTGAAGTTTTACTTGGAATACTGATGTTGTTGAAAACGGAGAAAGAGAGAAGTGCCAGGTCCCACAAGGAGGGACTGAGTGGGTAGGCCCATGGCCTTGATAGGGAAAAGTCTGAAATAAAAGAACCAGCTCTATAAATAAATTGTCTGAAATCTGACCCTGCTTTTCAGCATCAGTGCAAGCCTTGCTTTATCCACCCAAAAGAGAACTTCTATAAAGAGATATTTCTGTTGCTGCTCAGCTAGCAGGAGGCCGTGCAATCCTGTTATGGAGCATTACAGCATCACCCAGATGGACTTGTCTGGAGATCACAGTGGGGCTGCACATGTAATCTGGGAAGACATCCTGCCTTCAACGGTATTTAAAGTTAACCTAAATTCAGCTGCAGGTAGTTTAAAAAAAAACCACAAAACAAAGCAAACAAAAAATCGCACCACAAAACAATAAAACCAAAACAAAGCTCTGGATGTGGAGCTATTCCAACTATTGTAGGACCAGCACATTGACAGCAGGCTGCACTGATGCATTCCCTTGTCTCATCGATGTGGATCAGAATCTTTAGGGTAGGGTCAGCTTCTGACTATGTGTGGATTAAGGAGATGTGTTTCAGTAATAATCTCACTCCGCACCATTATCAAAACCAGCCTTTGTGACAAACTTCAAAGAGCAAGGACATTTTTAGGGAATTAGGTTCCTTGCGATGTTACAAATCCAAAACCTGGGAAATCCAAATGGGAAATTAATATTTTATCTAGGTTTAATTTCTTGGCTTGCACATCATAGAACTGTCACATACCCTAGGAGATGAAGGTGCTGTGCCCATGCAGATGGCAAGGGTACAGGCTGCGCCCAGGAACGCACCCACAAGCTTGTGACAATGCAGCCCCTCCGGGCTAGCACTTACTAAAGATGACATGTGCTTTCATGGTCTCAAAGAAGTGACTTGTTTTGTGGCCAAAGGAAACATGAGGGCTTCCTTAAATATTTCAGGCACTGAGCTACAAGCCTTAGAAGGTATTTTATACCAAAATAACATCCTCCAAAATGTTACTTCCAGGAATAACCTCACAGTGTTGGCAAAGACCAGGACTTCCAAAGGAATGTAATGCAAATGGCAGTCCTTCCACACCACCAACTGCCTTGGCCCTCAGATCTGCTAGAGAGGCCTCCATCAGCAAATCAAGGCGCTAGCTACATATCCCTTCATCGCTCCATTAGATACAAGGCAACAATTAATCTTCAGCTCCTACCTTTATCTTGTTTCTCCTGGTCACCCTGCTGTTTATGGATGGTCACTTTGTTCATATAAATATATTCTTCATCACCACCTGCAATCAAAGGGAAAAGTGAACTCCTATAAACCCACTGCTTTCACATTGTTTTTTCCACAAAGACAAATGTATAAAGCGTGTCTGCCGAGTACATTTTGGGGAGAGCATGTTGGTAGGGGCAACGTGCAGAAAGAAACCCAAGCAATAATAAAATGCAAAAAGAATTAAATGCCTTATACTCAGGAAATTCCATAAGTTAAAATTTCTACTTAAAAATTAACTTGGCCAAACAGTACATCCTGTGTATCTTACAAAGTAGATTAAATAAACTTAAGGTTTAATAAGGAAAACAGAAAGTATCAGGAATCTTGGGAATCCTTTGCTGGTGAAGCTGGACACATAACTATAGTAATTTTACATAAACAATTAGAGGTCACTGCAAAAATAATCTCCTCTTCATTTTCTCCTCCTAATTTTCATGTCTCCCCTTCCCACCACCTCCAAGAAAATGTTGCTTCAAGACCCTGTAGCAGTTCCCATGAAAGTCCACGGCCACATCCTCAGTATTCCTTGCCCGTACCACTGGACTTGGTGTAGACCCGCAGGAGGTCAGAGAGGAAGCTCTTCTTCACAACAGCAGTGCTGCTCAGGTTCTCCTTGTCTAGTATCCTCAGAAAATCTTCCAGTTCTGTCAGCAGCTGCTCAAGAGCTACAACAGCAACAGAGACAACAGTTAGCAAAGCAGCTGGGTGGCACATCAAGAGAGGACACGCGTTAATTCTGTATTTTCCAACATCCTTTGCATGCCCGAGAATAATTCATTAAGGGATGGGTGGACGAGGTGCTGAGTGGCATGGTTTGGTATTTGATAGGAATGTTTGGACTCGGTGATCTGGTGGGTCTTTTCCAACCTGGTGATTCTATGATTCTATATTTCATTTCTCAGCTTGACCTCCCCTCTAGTTGTGAAAAGAAAGTGGGCCTCAAAACCAAAAAGCCTCCAACTTCCCTTAGACTGTTGATACATCTGTAAAACCCCATGTAAATAGCTATTTTACTTCCAAAAGGACTTTTTGCTCAACGGGGGAAGCCTGGAGGGATTTTGAGCTTTAGGGCTGACATTGCACAAAAGCAGCTAGCAAGATCTTGATACTTTCATCTTGAGTCCTGGCAAACATCACTCAAATCTCGTTTAGATTGGAATCTACCAAAGACCCTGCTTCCTCTTTCCAAGCTTCCTCCTAATTTCTCTGGCTGTAATGACCTGAAAATGTTTATGTGTGTCTCCCAAAAAGAGACAAAAATACAACCTCAAAAACGTAAGTCATAACTCAGTAACTTCTCCAGCAATCTTGCCTGGGTAGCAACCACCGAGATCATTACATGGAGCAGATGACCTGAGACTGAGCAGCAGCTCAGACAGCCTCCAGAAAACCTGTCATATCCGAAGACATCCCTGCCTAACCACAGCAAGCTGCTGTGCCACACCACTCCCCAGCTCTGGTGGCTAAGCCAAACTAATAGGTTTGTTTTCCTTCTGAGGAAGTGCTGCTCAGCTCTGCCACCGACAAATTACTTTGCTGACAGGGTTCACGCTGAAGCAACAGGCGTTTAATTGCTTGCTTTTGTTCATTCCGAAGTTTATCGTGGGCTAATTAGCAGCAGTAGCAGGAGCTCCTTCCAGGGAGGAAATAACAGGGTATTATGTGCAGAGAGGAAGCGCTACACAAGAATGATGGTGTGTGGGAAAAGCATGGAAAACTCAGCTGGAGCTGTTCCTCCCCTTTGGACGCCTCCACACTGCCCCACAGAATCAATAGGTTGGAAAAGACCTCCAGGATCATTGAGTCCAACCTTTCCTATCAACCACTAAACCACACCCCTGAGCACCTCATCCACCCATCTTTTAAACACCTCCAGAGATGGGGACTCAACCACCTCGCTGGGCAGCCTGTTCCAGTGCCCAATGACCCTTTCTGTGAAAATTTTTTTTCTCATGTTCAGCCTGAACCTCCTCGGTGGACCTTGAGGCCCCACTGGTCCCACTCCATTGCTCCCTGATGTTAAGGAACTCAGGGGGATGGGCAGCAAAGCTTGGCTTTGCCCGCACCAGGCTGCATATCTGACTGTTGACCCCTGGGCACGCCACCAAGAACATGAAATACAGATGATTTAACCAGGGTAATACTCCATTCCCTTCACTTACAACATTTCCACACTGTGTGTGCCTGTGGCACCCATGTGCATCATGGTACACACCAATGACCTAGAGAAGTGTTCATATTTTGGTTTCATAGGGAAAAGCCTCTGCAGTAAGAACATTTGTGTAGGAGGAGAGCGCCATCACCTTCTCACTCTCCCACCTTTATTCATTAGGCAGCTCTTCCTCAGGTGATTACATGTTAGAAGACTGGTAAATAAAGCATAAATTACACTATAATTTTTTATGTTTCAAGCCATTAATTGAAAAACATTCTGCTGCTCTCAAACTGTAGCAATCTTCATTGTGAAACAGTCTAATGACTCCAGATCAATCAATAATAGCTCCAGAGAAGACTACCAACTGATTGTTCTTCACATTTTGCTTTGTACCCTCCATACCAAACTAACTCTCTTCTGGCCTGATTTAGGACCAGCAGGGAACGGAGAACACCTGTATTAACTTGAATGGTTTTGCTAGCTGCTGTTTCACCCACCTACAACCCCCTGCAACCCAGAGAAAGCAAGAATCACTTCAAGAAACAAGAGCCTTTTTTTCCTTAAACTACAAGGAAACAAACAGTTTACAGTTTGCTGACAACAAGATTAGATGCTACTGATATTAAACAATCATCGGTGAGCATTTGGTGTCAAACACACTCATCCTGGCTTCTCTTAAGCTTCAAGGACTCTGCTTCTTCTGTGTTTAAAGGAACCCATTGGGGTAAATCACAGCCTTGCTAGACTCACTCATCTGCTCCAGTGGCCCACTTCAGAAAATTTGAGTTGAGGTCATTTCCTGCTGGACAGGGCATTTATGTGTCAGGGATGAGATCAGAAGAAATAGCACAAAAGAAACCTAACCTTAATTTGAAACTTCAGAAGCAGGTCAGCTCCCAACAGCTGCCTGCATCACGATACAGGGTTTGCAGGAAAGGGGGTATAATTCCCATTCCCTTCTCCACCCCCATGGCTGCAGAAAATGACTTTATTCTTCTCCCAGGCATCCACAGCTAACACACACAGAGGGCCGAGCACTTATGAATAGTGCAGCCCATACAGTAGGTTACATTTTCCAGCCCACCAAAGCTGAATTCAGGCTTCTAGTGACTCAAAGCAATTCATTTAGGATACAATCCTGGGTCCACAGAGGTCAACGGAAAGACTCTGTCAGACTTCAATGGGTTCAGACTTCAGGGCTTAAAGGGATAATAATTTTGCTCTTCTTCAGCAAGAATGAGCATATAAACCATGTGCTTCTACACAACTCTCTGTTTGAGTTTAGTTGGACATTCCCAACCCAAACCTGATACCCCCAAAAATAAACTGCCATTCGAACAAACGTGACCATTCATTCTCTCATATCAGAAGGAGAACAAGCTAATACTTAACAGAGGAATGAATGCAAGTAAAAGGAATTAATACTATAGGGGTCTATACGACCCTCTGTGCAAGCAAGAATCACAGCAGTTCCCAGAAGGTTAAGAAGACTAAAAATAGTTGAGAGCCCACATACACCAAACCATCTCAGGATTTTGAATGCTGGAAACTGAAGACCTATCACACTATGAAGATGACGTATTGAACATGCTTAGGGTAAAACCACATTAGTTACTACCCAAAGTGGCCTGAAACAAGTGGATCTCCCTCCATGCTTCATTGTTTTGTTCTCCTTATCTTAGCAGTTTAGAAATAAGAGCACATAAAGAGATGACTCCTGTAGCTAGGCTTGCTCTGTGGGACAATAGTTACAGATGCAAGGAACATGCCTGTCAGGTCGTTCAGCACCATCTCAAATAAATACCTCCACAGCACCTGCAAAAATTCAGCCTACTTTATGGAAAACAGGAGATAATTCTTCGGGATGAGTCTCAGCCTTGGAGGTTAAGATACTTAGAGCCAAGGTCACTGTGAACATCTCTACCAAATCCAGTCCTTTCAAGCCCCAGGATATGACTACGATACAATCTCCTTACAAAGCATGGCCACACATTCTGTTCTTCTCCATGGCCACAGGTACCATAATGATTTTGCAACATGTGATGGAGACTGGTGTAGGGTCATCATAGTCGATAGAAAAATCAGCTGATTTGCATCTGCAAAGAGCGGAGGATGAGTATCAGTGAAAGAACTGAACTTTAAAGTGTATAGAAATATCAGTTCTTTACTGCTGCAAAAAGGACTTACTTGGGGTTGCAGCCAGAACTACCAGCTCCTCTTGCATGCACGTAAGCGGATGATTAGAGATGTTCTCCCTCCTTCTACTCCAAGACAATGCAACCCTTTTTACAGAGACTCCTGGGCAGCCCTCTGACCAGACTCTGTTTGAAGGCTACAACTTTGGTTACAGTAATAAGCAAAGCATTGCTTGAGACACGACTGATCGATTTCAATGGCAATTCAGTGGCAGTAGGATAGCACTGAAAAGGGCTTCTTTTGGCAGGAGCCAATGGCCTTTCTTTGCAGACAGAAAGTCTTTTGCATTGCAGCAGTGTCTATCCAAGCTCATATGAAGCTAGAGCCAAAAATGCAGTGGCTCGCAAAGCCCCCATTGAGGAAGCACATTCCTTGCAAAAGAGCTGCCAATTTTGCCTGACACTAAGGTCACTGAAAGGTAAATGACCATTAAACTTGATTATAAAAGCCATTCCTACCAATAACCACTGATCTTTGTCATTGTGCTACAATAACAACCTATGTCTACATCTAATTACTTCATGCCTTCGCCTTATGAGGAAATGGAAAGACAGGCTCAGAATGAACTTTCATTCAAGTGTTTTAGTAACCACTGGGCAGGATTATATTAGATCATTTAATTTAAATTCAATTATTCATTTTAACAAGGTAGAGGGGCCCCAGCCACCAAACAAAGAACTGTAATAAGAGCCCTACTAGAAGACAAACTCTTTCCTCTTCCAAGATGAGAGGTGAAAGATAAGGAGTATCATTTGCTCACAGGAAACTAAGGCATAGAAAGATTAAGTGATTTGTCCATCGATACAGGTATATTTGCCAGCAGATCAGAAGTCAACCTAGCCTTCCTGTGTTCTATCCTGCAGATCTCACTCCCAAACCACCCCTCCTTGGATCCCAAAGAGCTGGGAAACTTCCCACGCTCCTGCCAAAAGCAGGATCTGGGTTTGGTACTTTCGCTGCCACCCCTCCTAGAAGGGGCTGGGCGAAGCCACTGGCAAACAGCACGGCTTCAGTCACCCAGCAAATACCTGCAGCCTGTGGCATGCCAAGCTCTTGGCTCCAGAAAGCTTAGAAAATCCAGAGACAGCGAAACTGTGAACGGCATCATGACTCATGCAACCATCGGGCTGCAGGAGCGGAGGGGACTCCCGAGGGGCACCTCAAAGTACCTGTGCCTCCCTGGAGAGTCTCCTTCATACAAGACACCCCACAAGAGCCTTTCAGCCCCCTTTTCCAATCCACCCACTCTGGCTGGCAGCACTGGGATTCCCCAGGGGCTGCTCTGGCAGAAAGCAGGTCCTATCTTGCGCTGGTGTCTTTTTTTCCCTGGCTGAGTAAAATCAATGGGGCAGCTGACGGGTGCGTAGAGAGGACAGGCGGGCACAGAGACAGCATTCAGGCTCCTGAATAGCAAGTGCTGTCGGTGGAGCAGGAGGACCCAGCCCAGCCCTCTTTGGCTAATTTGGCATTTTACAGTAACAGTCGCCCTTTGCAAGAGGGAAAAGTCGCCCACAATGACAGCTAGAGAAGACCATTCTCCCCAGCTGTGAGGAAAGGCAGATGTGTGCATGATGACAGCTGTAACAGCTGGATGAACCCCAATGCAGGGCTGCCTTCCAAACAGCAAAGCAGATCCTTCCTCAGGCACATCAACCCTCCTCACTCCCCTGCTTTCAGGGTCTTGCAGAGGAGCAGGAGATAAAAGGGTACAGTGATGCATTGGCCCTTCTGCAGTGGTTATGGCTCCTCTGTCCTGCTCTGGATGCCACAGGGGAACATAATGCAAGGAAGGACACCGGGAACCTGGAGAAGGGTCTGGAACACAAGTCTTGTGGGGAACAGCTGAGGGAACTGAGGGTTGTTTAGTCTGGAGGAGGCTGAGGGGAGACCTCATTGCTTGCTACAGCTCCCTGAAAGGAGGCTGCAGTGAAGCGGGTGCTCACCTCTTCTCCCAAGTAACAAGCGATAGGACACGAGGAAATGGCTTCCAGTTGCACCATTGCACCAGGAAAGGTTTAGAAAGGATACTAGAAAAATTTTACTGAAAGAGCAGAGAAGCATTGGAAGAGGCCACCCAAGGCAGTGGTGGAGTCACCATCCCTGAAGATGTTAAAAAAGTGTGTACATGGGGCACTCTGGGACATGGTTTAGTAGGCACTTGATGATCTTAGAGGTTTTTTCCAACCTTAATGATTCTATGAAATACGGCACTAGGAAAAAGCAACATCTGCTGAACCCCAGAAGGCCACTCCTCAAAACACAACCTAACCACACCAAAACTCCAGCAGGATTCACCTAAACTGATTAGTGGAAAAAAAGCAGACAAGTGGGACTAAGGTTTGCCAGCTTGGTTTTGATTATCAGAAACCTGGCCACACTTCCTTTTTCCAGCTTTACATGGGAAAAGAATAAAAAGCCCAACCCAGCGTTAGCCAGTTTAAATGTCTTAATTTTTTTTCTCCGCAGAAAAAGAATAAATATATAAATATTTGTAGAAAAAAAAGAAAAGCTCCCCACAGCAAAATGAGAAATGCTATGATTATCAAAGGAAACAAAGAATAGCAAAGAAAAACCCACACAAACCCCACCACTAAGCTTCTAGTAAACAATGAACTTTGTCATTGGAGAATTACTGCTAGATTAAATGAAATAAAAGGCAAAATTTACAAACCTGAGGCAATTTCTTAAAATAAGAAAACTGTAAAACCGGAGAACTATCTTATTTCCCCTATTAAGTCTGACAATTATCAGACAGTTACGACCACTGCCACAAAGCTGTTTGATTTTCAGACATAATGACTACTCACAAGGAAGTAAAAAGGAAAAAACCCAGACTGCTTCTATTGATGTACCTAAAATCTTGCACCGCCTGGCTTCACACTCACGTTGGGAGCATTGGGCTTCTCTTTGTTGCAAAGTATGAATCATGGAAGGAGAGAGGCAAACAATGCGTCTCGTTGGTTGTGGGCTGTGAACTGCACAGATGAACCCAAGCAGCTCTGCGTGGGCTGCTCTGGAAGTTTGAACAAGACTCTTATTGAGAAGCAGGCGCTCTAACCTCAGAACTCTGAACTTTAACAAAACGGCAGCAGAAAATGCACACAAAGCTTTTTTCAGTTAACTGAGCAAACAGCAGACTTCTCTTCCCTCCGCTGGAAGGTGGGAAACAGCATCCAAGAAAAATTAAGACAAAAAAGGAAGACAGAAGAGAAGTCAAACATGAAAATTAGTGTGTTGTGAGGAGTTTATACTGAGCAATGTTGTATCTCAGTGCCTTATTGCTTTATTATATGCAATAAAGGGTATATGCATGAAACTGCAGGGGGAACACAGTGATGCCTTTCTTTGCAAAGGGTCTCATTCTTCCCACGACAGACAAAATGGTGAGTCATTGTAGGTCTCACACTGCCAAACAAATTTGCTGGGAGACATCTGAGAGAAGCCAGTGCCTCTTCCCTTGGCAGCATTAGCAGTGTGCCCATCAGACTCCAAAGTTCTTCTAGGCTGCAGACTGCAGGTCTGTCCTCAGGTGATTAGCAGTGCATGTTGCTATGTCCTCATCTGCTGACCTAAGAGCCATGAAAAGCTATGCTGGGATCTGGGGCTGATTGGACCGTAGCAGTGAGAAGTGCTGCATCGTCAGTGTGCTGGGGACCAGGTCACCTATTACTTGCGTAACACTGCAACTCCTGCTGGGCAGAGTCAAGCTAGGAAAACATCAGGGAAGCAACTAAAGAAACATCAGCAGAGTACTCAAGAGGGTAAGTAAGGATCAAACTAAATCAAGACAAGCGCCAACTAGAAAAAAATTGGTCCAAGTCAGGCAGAGCAGGGTTTTAATGAGGATCCTCTTTCTAAGGTAAATATCCCCAAGAGAAGGCCCTAGTGAGCTCCCTTCCTAGTGGGTAGGAAAACAATCCCAACAACCCTTACAAAGCATAAATTGTGCTTGCTGCCAAGCCCTGGAGTTGAATGCTACAGTGGCATTGCAGAGAGACACAATTTCCTCTAAAGCTGCCACCATTGATTCCACTTTCCCCTCACAGACCCCTCTGCTGGTTTTTTTTTTTCTCCTTTATTCCTTCAGTTTTCAGCTAAGATTGGTTGTTTTGAGGGGGATTTTTTGTTGTTGTTTTGCTTTGGTTTTCCCTGTCTTGTGAAGTTTTGTTCGCCTCTCCATCACTCTGTGCTGGACTTCACCTGAGGGCTTGGTGACCACCTGACCTGCAACTGGAAGGACATCAATCATTTACCATGTAACGTAACGCACAGTAGCCCCTTCCTGGGCTAAGAGCTGTTTCCAAGAAAAAGGAACATGCAAAAAACAATTATGTGACACAAACATGCAGGACTTTGCTGTTCAAATCCAGTGTGAGGAGGCATCTTGCAGCCACTTGTTCAGCCCAGCCTTCTTCTCTGCCTTAATGTGGTCATTGCTCTGCAAAGGTAGCAGCATGTGCTCCTGCACCTCACCTCAAGTCTTTGACAAAGCTCTTGGAGCCAAGCTCCCTTGGTTAGGGAGCATGATTGTAGTTAAAATGCCATGGCAGACTTTGCATCACCCTCATTCACAAATCTGCGTGGCCACATCTAGAGGAAAGCACATTTCCATCCCTCTCTGCATTACAGAACAGCAGCAGAATAGTGGGCACACTGCTGTCCTAACACCTGTGGCCACAGGACCCCACTTTCCCATGGAAAAAGGAAGCACAGGATACCACATTCCCAAAACAGCGACTGGAAAAATGCAAGGTCCTAACAAGCTTAAGTATCACAATGATGGTGAATAACAGCTCTGGAACAACACCCCACAGTTTGTACCACTTCGATACAAATAAAAGAGGTTAACTGCCAAAAATATTTAGAGATGGATTTCTTTCTCGCAGGCAAGACACAAATTAAAGGAAGTTGCCAGATACACAGAGGGTTGTGTTGTTTTTTTTAAAAGAGGACATGCACACACACATGCACACGCCCTCTGAAGGCCTCATATGAAAGCATTTTCCCACCATTCTCTGTTGATTTAATGGCATCATTTCTCCAACAAACAATAGAAACATAACTAAAGGGAAAGCAGTTATGTTTGAGAATGCAAGAGCTCTGGGGTCAGAGAGAAAGACAGACACACAGCCCTGGAGCCCCAGTCTTTTCCTTGCTGTTTCCTCTGCAGTAGGGGCTCATCAAGCCACAACAGGCAGGGCTGAGCCTCAGTTCCTACAGCTGGGAAGCAGGAGGACTACATAAAGCTACTGCAACTAATGCAGGAGAAAACCAGGCTTTAGAAGTATCCTGAAGTATACTAGGGTAGGCTGGCAGAACCTACAGCAACATCATTAATTGATTGCAAGATTCCTTTCTTAATAATCTTGCTCATTCCCTTGTCCATACGTTGCACGCGGTCCTTGTCAGGACCCTTGAGGAGCTCAGTCCTCAGAGGGAGCACGCATGCACCTCAGCAGTATTGATACAGAAATGTGCAAACCAGAGATTCTCTCTGGAAGCCCAGAACACTAGCACAGGTTGCCCAGGGAAGTTGCGGATGCCCCCTAGTTGGAGGTGTTCAAGGTCAGGTTGGATGGGGTCTTTGGCAGCCTGATCCAGTGGGAGGTGCCCCTGCCCATGAGAGGGGAGTTGGAACTGGATGGGCTTTAAGGTCCCTTCTAACCCAAATCATTCTATGATTCTGTAATAATCATCAGCAGCCAAATTTGCTCAAAACCCTCCAAAACACCCCACTCCCCACCCCTGCAATCCACAGACATCACCAAGATCCAAAGCTTACCCTCTTCCCAACAACAGGATTCAAAGGAAACCACCATTTACTAAAATTCAGTTTAGGGGTAAGAGGTGTAGAAAGGAAAGGCTTAGGAGTGACTGCACAGTAATTCAGAGGTCAAATCACAAACCTTCCTCTGCCATGAGTCACCAGTGCTCAGCGAGTACATCCCAGCACATCTCCATCATGTGCCACCACAGCTCTCATCCACCCTCCCAATGCACAGGGAGGGCACGGATGCCAGAGGGTGACCTGAAGGCAGGGTTGGACAACCCCGCTCCTATATTCAAGAGATGCCACCTCTATTCCTCTCCCACACCTCCAACATGACATTTCACTGAAGTCAGGGTGGAGGAGCAGCCTCTCAGGAGCAGGCAGCTCCCGTTTGCCATGGATCACAAAAGCAGCTGGGCACCACATGAGACACTTCCAGACACATGTGCCCTGTGGGGAAACACCAATGTTGTCCTGACACTGCGGCAACGCTCCAGAGAAACAGAAGCTCTGCCCTGCTTCACACTCCAAACACTGCCTTCATCACTCAACAGGTTTTCTAAATGCAGTACAAGTTTTTGGTACCATTTGCCATCTGTCTTGATTAATCTTTATGTTGCCCAACAAACTCTCAAATATGTTTTCTTAATAGGTCCTCTTTGTCCAATACTTATAAACCGAAGTATTGGCTGCCTTGGGGAAAACAAGTGTCTCTCACTGGGAAGAGCTTCAGAGAAGCCACCCAAGTTATGTAACAGCTCATGCAAATCACTCTTCCAACACAGTTCCCATTTACTGTGTGAAAGAAACATATCCTGCTAAAACACAGGTGACAATACTTGGAGGCAAACTGGTGATACAAAACTTCTCATAAACTAGCAGTTCACTGGTGTAAGTGACAGTAATATGCAAAACAGTGTGTAACCAGTGCAGATAAAGGGTCAGGATGCCAGTACCATGGAGACTGCTGGAGCTCCGCACCACTACATGAGAAGATATGACATGAGACTCTGTGTCTCTATGGATCCAGGTCCCACATGGTGTGATGGTAAAGCTCACGGAGCAGGGATAGAAGAAGTCATAGACACTTACATACTGAAATAAGCAACTTCTACAGTGACATACATAATGGATAGCTCATAGCTTGACTCATAGTGATCGATCCATCCCCACTGCCCATGGCTGCTTTGCTGCATGGAATCTCTTACAAGGTTTGTGAGAGGCAAGTACTGAAAGAGCTGCCGAGACTGAAAAGTAAACCTTGTTTTATCACTAGGGTCACAGGGGAACCAGCACCTGCACCCCAGGCTTGAGTCTCAGCACTGAGCAGCAGAAAGTCAGACTCTCAGAGATGCACGGGTGGGAAAGCAGATGCTCAGAACAAGACAACCATATCACACCTTTCCCTTCTTCCCCAGCAGGGTCCCGCAGGAGCCCGAGGGGCTGAGGCAGCAGAGAACCAGGACAAATACTGGCGTTTCTTTTTTATCATGTGAACTGGAAAACTTCTCCCTTTCTATCCGGACTGTGAGGCATGGGAAATGAAAGACAGCTCTCAAATCAGCAAAATAACCGCTTACCGGATAAATAAGATTTTCTTACTTTGTCTGTCTTGCACTTTGTTTACATGAATGAGAGCCAGTTATCCAGACTGGGAACAATACTCTGAATTAAATCTCTGAAGCCCATTACATAAATATGCTGAAGGTATCACTAATCCTATCACAGATTTAAGAGTTAGGTCATTATTTTCATTTACCATTTCAGCAGAAAATCTGTAACAGGAAACTGCTGATGAACGCAGTCGAGCCTTTCCAGCAAATTCAGCTTCCTTGGAGCTTTTCTAAACTCACATTTGACTCTTTCATCTCCCTCTTAAAAAGACTTTGGAGGCATCCTTGTAGCTTGGCTAGAACTTACCTAGCCTGGCATTTCTCTTTTCTCAGCATTACATGTAGATGAAAGCTTATACCGCTCTCAATAACTGAGGACCCCTCCCTGTCTGACTTATTCAGGTAGCAGTGATTTGGGATCAGCAGCTTATATCTGGCTTCCTGCAATTAGAGCAGGTCATGTTGTCCTCACTCAAAGCCACACGGCTGTGTTTTCCATCCAAAAGGTGAAAAGGTAATATAGTTTAGCGCCAATAAATTAATAGCTTTTAATGAAAAGCAATAACTTGAAGGAACTCATTATTTACTTAGTGCTCAGCGCAGCCTGGCTAGTCCACCACTCTGCCTCCAGCACTGGAAGCAACTCAGTCAAGGACATGATTAGCATCTTGCAAGCACAAACTGCCCTCGAGACAGTTTTCTAGCACCTCACAGGCATAAAAGGACATACATCCTCACAACTGCAGGCCAGGTGGTAAGGAACAGCCACCCACATCCAACCCAGCAGCCTTCCAGCACTGCAGAGAAGATATCAAAACCCACTGGTTATTCAGCTTGCTGATGGCCCAGAAAAAAAGAGGAGGCAGAGATGTTGCTTTACCTACCTGTTTAGAAAGCAATACATTTTGGCTGTTGCTTACGGACAGGTCCTAGGCTGCCACCGCAAACATTACTCAACTTTTTTACTTTCCTTCCACCAATTCTGTATTTAAGCTCCAGCCCCTAAGGCAAAGCCAAAGAAGCCAGGGAGTACAAAGCCACAGAGCCTTTCAATCTTCTTAGGTTAGGAACAACACAAGGATTGTTTCTTTTGTGGTTTGTTGCAATTTAATTTGTTTTATTGTTATCTGCTTGCCAGGGCTTTCTGAGCAGCAGACAGGTAGGTGAAGAAAAGGAAAGACAAGACTAGGAAAACACTTCCAGTTTTTATGTTAAGCATATTTCATTGCAGAATTCACTGAAAATAATAAAAAATGTGATTTTTTTTCCTGAAATAAAGTCAGTTTGATTTCACTCATTTGTTTCGAGATGGGGGGGGAGGAGGAAAGAAAAAACAAAAGAGGGAGTAGGAAGAGGCTGGATCCCTAAAGACCTCTCACCCCTACCTCTGAGGTGGGGAGGTTAATTCAAATCCCTCCCCTAACTGAATGATTTGAATTCATCTTCTTCGGAGCTGCTCCATCCCTTTACGTTAACACAGAGGGGAAGGAGCATGGGCTTTCCCACCCAGTAAGCCCTATCTCAAACAGTAACTGGGATGTAACCACTGCAAGTCTCCTTCTGGTCCACTGAAAAGCTTCTACTTACCATTGTGCCTAGTCCTTCAACACTTGACTTGGGATAAAAAGAAAAGCAATCACCTTTTCTTTGCCCCCCAAAACAAGACTTCTGTCCAGCAGTCACCCCACGACAGTAATTTCTCTTACACTGGCACTGATAGGACTTTGCTACCTACCCACAGTTGCTGCCTCCTGACACTCACCTACATGAAAAACTACCCAAGGGGGAATGTTTAGCCTGTTAGCAGGACATAAAGGACCAGGACATCTGTTACAGCCTCTGGGTAAGCTGCTGAACAGGTCACACACTGCACAAAATGCAGACCAAAAACTTGAGTGCTGCTCAAGACGAACTCCTCAGCTCTTCCATGGCATTCAAGAAACATACAATCCAAATTTCCTCTCCATTTTAAATAACAACTGTCTGAAATTTCCAGGTGGGACACGCCAACTCATGCTTCTACAAATTTTCCCACCCGGGGACCAGGGAAAGTACAGGGAACAGTTTCAGAGATGTAGAAGAGAGATTGGTTCTTTAGGAACCTCTCAGCAACAAAACAACACATTGCACTTTCCCCACCCATGATTATCCATCCTCACCTGGGGTGCTTCAGAGGCAACACTCCAACATGTTTTACCCACGTCTTTTGTATGTCTAGGGTGTCATCTCAAAAGGGCATTTGACTATGAGCATTGCATGTTGGTATAAAGCAAAAGACGACAAGTGAAAACCCTGATGCAGACAAAGGCATCTCAAAAGGACCACTGAGTCTGCTCCTAGCTAGGTGCAGGCACACGCTCACACAGCATGACACTCTGCTGAGATCACACTCAGATCCTGGAGACAGTGTTGTGGGACAGCATGGGGCGCACAGCCTCTGCCCCTCTGCTGTCTTAGGCATCTCTGGGGAAAACTGCAGACTCCTCTTTCGCAGCACTCAATAAACGGGTGCTGCAAACCTAGGAAAGGCTACTGTGAAGTTAAATACATTAGAGATCTTTCAGAAGTGCACTTTCTTCAATACTGACCTTTCATCATAGGCAGCCTTTTAAGTCAAAACACAAAACTTCAGTGATGGGCCTGATACCTTAAGCTTCAACAAAGATGCTAACCTAGCACTGATTGATGCTCAAGCTCCAGCTCCACCAACACACAGCTTTCTCTTAATACAATTCACTGCATCTAGACCTCTGCTTCACTGGGGGTGCTGGTAAACAGCTGGCTGAACACGAGCCAGCAGTGTGCTCAGGTGACCAAGAGCATCCTAGCTTGTATCAAAAATGGAGCGGCTAGCAGGAGTAGGGAAGGAATCGTTTTCCTGCACTTAGCACTGGTGGGGCTGCACCATGAGTACTACATTCAGTTTTGAGCCCCTCACTACAAGAGGGACACGGAGGTGCTGGAGCGTGTCCAGAGGGTAACAAAGCTGATGAAAAGTCTGGAAAACAAGTCTTACATGGAGCAGCTGAGGGAACTGGGATTGTTTAGAGTGGAGAAGAGGAGGTTGAGGGGAGACCTTATCACCCACCTCTACAACTACCAAAAAGGAGGTTGTAGCAAAGTGGGTGCTGGTCTCTTTCTCCCAAGTAACAAGTGATAGTATGAAAGGAAATGCACTCAAGCTGCACCAGGGGAAGCTTAAAATGGATATTAGAAAAAAATTCTTTATCACTAACGAGTGATGAAGCATTGGAACAGGCTGTCCAGGGAAGTGATGGTGTCCCTTTTCCTAGAGGGGTTAAAAAAAGTATGTAGACATGGCACTTCAGGAGATGGTTTAGTAGACATAATGGGAATGGGCTGATGGTTGGACTTGATGATCTTAGAGGTCTTTTCCAACCTCAGTTATTCTACGGTTCCCACCTTGTCCATGCCCCATTTCATATTTTCTGCCTTGTTTTAGGTGGCTGCAGGAACCTGGTCTCCTGGCTGACACAAGGCTGCTACCTTCCTTGCATGAATCAGCAGCCAGCAAAAGGAGAGCCATTCTTTGTAACTGAAAAGGAATTAAGTTATTTTAAAGCAGGGGAGTGTTTTGGACTACTTAGTTGACTGACAGCAGGAGCATTTCTTCAGAAAAGGCTGCATTATGAAAAGCAAACTTCAAAAAGAGAAGTGACAAGGCCAGAGTGTTTGTGATGCCTGAGGAAGTCATTAGAATTTAAAAGGGACACAGATTGGGCAAGTACACTAGGCCAAGAAAGATGAACTGCTGCCAAAAAAGTTTCTTTAGCTTTCCTAGTGCTCCTCAGCCTGTATTAGAAATGCAGTTTCATGAATATCTGTTTCTCAAAACATTTTTACAGAAAACTCTTGTAACTGTTGAAAACATGAGAAAGATGCCATCGTCAAAAACTAGACACCTCTTGTTCCTATTTCTCTTTTCAGTTAAATAGCTACCTTGCTTTCATCATTCCCAAACAGGAGAATGTTTCTGCAAACCCTTCAGAGATATGACGTTTCTTAGAGGACTGGTTTTGTATATGGCACAGTTTATCTTCCTTCATCGTAGGGATTTCATTTGAAGCAAAGGCTTCAAAGGCTTCCATGAGTCCAGGAGCAGATATTTGCTCTGCAGTGATAGACCTTTCAGATCAGCAGCACTACTTCAGCTGCAGAGGTGTGATGTCAGTCAGCGATCAATCTGAATGCAAAACTCTGATTTCCAGTCACCAAGGATCATTGCTACATTTATGCTGCTTTTCTATGTCTGCTATGCCACGAGAGGTTCTGAATGGAGGATTCAAACAAACGTGAGACTACAACAGCAAAAGCACAGCTGAAACCAGCAGAAATATTTGTTCTGGTTTTCCTCTGCAAGCTGAGGCAGCTCACAAAAACTCACACCAAACTCACCATTCATCCCCTTCCACCAGGAGTTCTCAACACTTCTGGAAGAGTAAACGCCAAAGCTAGAGGTCTGCAATAAAACCCAAGGCCAAAAGATTTGCAGCTCTGGAGTGATCCCAAAACTTGTGTTACACCAGGGTCATTTCTTCCCATCATCTATTCCCTACTTGAAGGCATTGATGCCCAGTTTCTTGACCTTTTCCCCTACAGCAGAAACTCTTCCGCTCCATGGTCACATCCAGACAGTGACACAGACAACTAAAATGAGTCAACATTGCCTCTAAAGGCAAACAGGGCTTGTGTTGTCTCACCAGGTGCAGGTGAGAAGTGGTGAGTCAGGCTGAAGGAATTAGCTCCCACAGCAGCACGTGGCACAGCCAGTCCCTCTGCACTGCCCCACTCCCAGCTCAGTGGGTTCCTACAGCTAAGGTGCTTGAGATGATTATCTGTCAAGTGTGCAAGAAAAAAACTTTGTTGGAAGTTTGGCAAGCTTAAACAGGCTTCCAGTAAAACTCTAAGGAAGCTCACAGGATGTCATAACACAAAGTATTTACTGAAAATTGTCTCAGCGTTCAAGTGCCCCTTGTGGATTTAGTTCATTTTGTTGCATCCCATCTGCTTCAGACTTGTGGATCCAACCATAATCTCAAAGGAATGGAAGCTTTCACTCTGTATCACTTATCCACACGGGTCTCCTGGCATCTCTTTCACAAGCTCCTGACAGAGTTTTGAATGAAACAACACAACCTTTGTACAAATGCAGCCACTCCTGAGCAAGAACTCATCACAAGAAGGTATATTAAAGGTGCCTTACACTGAGACATAGCAGCAGACTGGCAAACACGTCTTGCTACAGAAGCCAAGACAACTCTTCAAAATTTGCTCTTGGAAGATCAGTGGTGCCATCAGCTGCACTCTAATACAGGCAGCCACCTGGGGTACTGGGCCATGGAGTAAAGGCAACCTGCACCTTAGAACATCACTGGAAGCAGGAAGGTTTGGTTTAGAATAAATTGGGTTACACAAAAAGGGAACAATCCTTTGAGAGCACAGAAATGTTCCATGTATGCATAAAGATCACACTATTCCTGTGGGATCACTACAGTATTTACCCAAGCTGTATCTTCATCTGGTATAGATCTATACAGCCCCACTGAAGTCCACCAATAAAGTTTTAATTTTAGCACAGAGAAGGGTATCCTCTTACCAGGAAACTCCAGTTTTATGCAGGCATACACAAGGCAGAACTGCAGAAATTTCCCAATTCATGTCAGATCCAGATGTCAAGCTCTGGGGATCCCAAAACACCAGAGAAGAACCAAGATGAAACAAATGCAAGCTGTCTTTTCATTGAAACAGGAAACCACAAACCACTCCACATTCAATGGAAAGCCTAAGCTTGGTGATTTTGTTAGGTTTTGAGAAAAATAAAGACAGAATCCACAACCTTTCAGTAGCCAATAACCCCACCAGGCTACCAGGGCTCTCCTCTAGAATGGCAGGGACTGAGGACCAGAACCAAACTCAGATAGCGCGGCATCACAGGCAACCTCTCTGCATACCAAATACCAGTTCCTCTGGAGCAGGTCTCTCCCATTTAAGTCATTCCCCTACACATACACGTATACATGTTGTACTGTCCCTTAGGGTAGGAGTCCCCCAAGATACAGGCAGGGATCTCTGAGGTTCAGGCCCAGGGATCTGGGTTTCCTGGGAAGAAACAGCCTTTGCGGCAATTGTAATGATCAGAAGAATACCAGCCAAGCCCAGAAGAACTTCAATGAAAAATACTTTTGTGCATCTTCACTAAAATATGAAATTTGAATAAAAATAAACCAGCAAGCTCCTGATGGGTTGGGATTCTCTGGGGGGTAAAAAAAAATCCAGCAGAAAAATCTTCTATTTACTTTCTACTTGCTATATGTGCAAGAGGATACCAGGATCAGGCTTCTCCATGCCAGTACAGTTCTCCTGGACTAGATTCATCAGGGCAGCCCTGACAACTTCATCCTGGAGCAGTGCTACAAAGCTCTAATAGCTCCTGGATAACTGTACTAGCAGATTAAGCTTATGGCCCTTTTGTATTAGCCCAAAAGCCCAAAGCAGCTGGGAAATACCAATAAATTTGGCCAATGAACTGCAGCTGTGTTACCAGTAATCACTTACTCTCCCAGTGACAGAAGAAGCTCATCTCCCATAGAGGCAGTTGCTCTCTCCTACAGCAGAGAGGTCAGAGCTGCATCCCACAGGGAGACCTGCTGTGGGGCACAGTGAGGGGCCCCTGCCTGGAGCTGCAGCTGGGAACCCCCAAACTAGCCTCCTGTACATCACAGCCCATCTCAGAAATTACAGAAGTGCACCCATGGTCTTCTGTTTCTTACTACAGAAGGAAAACCCCCACTGATGTCCTAACCTGCCTGCTTTCCTTCCCATCTCCTGTGGCCAACTGTGGTTCTAGCAAGCAAGCCCTACCAGGGTGAGGGCCAGCAGCTTTTGCAAGGGGTTTTCCCTGCACCAATATACGGGTTAGGAAACAGCTGCTGCATTCTCAGTCACCTTTCAGAAGATTCCATGGACAAAGGGTGTGCTTCAACCTTCCCTTCATGCCACCCAACTCAGTATGAGCTGCTGCTTTTCTGACTAGTAAAAGTCAGATCAGGATCTGGCCTTGTTGCAGAGGGAGAGACACAAGACAGAAACCCAGTGTTGAAAAACAAACAACTCCTGAACCAAGAGTCACCAGGCAGCCCTAAACTTCTGTTTGAAAACGTTTAGGCAGGATGTCTTGCTGAGCTGACACATCTGGTTTCCAGAAGGACTGCAGATGGTAGCTATGCCGAACAAAATCTTTCCAGGATGCCCATGAAAAAGAGGGAAATGGGGAACCTGGAACACACAGCTACAGTCATGCAGCAAAGGGAAGATTCAGAGTTGGAGCTGAGGAGCCCCAGGGGAACCATCCCCATGGCTATATCTCTGCTCAGTGACTGCACCTAGATTTGGGCATAATCTGCAGCAAAGCCCTCTAGATCCTGCATGTACCAATTACAGTAGGTGCACAACCTGAAGGCTGTGTTAAATTCACGTATTTCCCTTAATCCATTACTAATAAAGCCCATCCTTTAGCAACTAGGAAGGGCAGGCATTTACTAAATGCAATACTATTGTGCCTTGCCTATTTATGGCCCTGCCTCAACTAAAGAGGTCAAACATGCCTGGATGATGCATCCTTTCACACACAACTCTCCTTTAAGCAAGTCCGTGATGGGATCTGAGCCCATGCTCAGGCTGGGGGAGGGATGTCTCAGTGGTAAAGTGGCTGGAGCAGGCAGAAGCCTGCCTGTGCTTTTTAACCAGCAGTTTGAAACATCCAAAAGCATCCCAACCAGCGAGCGGAGAGGAGCTCCTGAGATGTACACTCTGCTCTTTCCTAGCACACTGCAACTTCTAGTACAGGCAGGAAGCAGGACCCAAACATTTAAGAGGGTAAAACCATCTTTTCTTTCCATTGCTACAAAAAGTGAGGCTTGGGAGCACCAACCAGGCATAAAAGTTGGCTGGTACCTGCACCAACACAACCTCCCTGTATGGTTCCTACTGAGGCATCCCTTCTGCCAACAGGGGAGAGCTGGGTAAGCAGGATGCACTTGTCTTCTGCTTACCCAATTTAAAAAAAAAGATGATCATAAATTATGGCCAGTTTCCAGGTCCTCGTTATTGTCCAAGGAGCATTAAACAAAGGCGAGAAGGCAAATGCAGCACGTACCCAGGGGATCTGGAAACACCCAGCCATTCCCAAAATAGGAGCAGCTTGGCAAGTCACAGCTGGAGCACGGCCGGGACCCCTCTTCCCGGCGCTCTGCTCTCCCAGGCAGCACTGCAAGCAGCGAGGTCAGGAGGTGCATTCCTCCGACAAAAATACTATGAGAAAAAAAGGACTGAACGGCAGCCCCAGCACAGCCCCCTGCAGAAACAGCTGGAGCTGCCCAGGCCCCCTTCACCTCCGTGATGGTATTAGGACTGATGGACCCCTGGGAAAAGGGCTGCTTCTCATGACATCCCCGCAGAGTGCCTGGCACTGCCGGCAGCCCTTATGGGATGCTGCAGTGCTGAGAAACTGTGCTGAGATCCTGGCTGCATTAGGAAGAAGGGAGATATGTAGCAACAGTCATTTTAAATAAAAAAACCCCAAACCCCTGAAATCAGCACAAAAATAAAAGCAATCAGCTCATTGCCATAGGAACAGGTTTAGTGTTATGGCAGCCAGACAACTGGGTCCTGTAGGCTAGTGTCCTCCTGGTAACCTTGGGAAGATCATCGGCTCTTAATTACAAATCTCAGGGAACATCGGATATTAGTGTTTGTACTGCCACGTTACATCTTGGCTTTGGCTAAGGCTTCCCTTGGCTCCCAAGGTGCTGGAAGACAAACATGGATTTTCTTTTCATTTCATGATAGCTGAAAGCCGCAGCCTGAGCAATGATGAAAACTGTATCTGATTAGGAATAAATGAATAATTAAAAAAATTCTTAAACAAACAGAAATCCCCTGATCTCAAATCCCAGACCAGGGCCCTGGGGAGCCAGAGGGATTCAACAGTAGTCGAGATCATTGGGCCAGCATTCATCAATCGATCCCTGACACTCCACAATGGAGCAGATCCACTGCAGCAGCAGCAGCTGCCTGTCTGTGACACAGCCAGCCGGGCTCAGGGCACAGGGCTTGGGTTTCAGCATAGGAACTTTCAGGTTCCAGCAAGGCACATGACACTGACCAGATGAGACAGTGAGTCTTTCCTGAGATACTGCCACTGCACCTCACAGAGGTCTTCTTCCACCCCAGGATGCTTTGTGTTACTGAGAGATAGATTCAGGCTTTCCAGGTGTTGCTTGCAAGACCAAACTGCCCCACGCCAGCTGCTGTATAAGCCCTCACAAGCTCAAGAAGCTCATGATGTACTTGCTTTGTATTTCACAGAATCACAGAATCACAGAATAACCAGGTTGGAAAAGACCCACTGGATCGTCGAGTCCAACCATTCCCACCAATCCCTAAATCATGCCCCTAAGTACCTCATCCACCCTCACCTTAAACACCTCCAGGGATGGTGACTCAACCACCTCCCTGGGCAGACTGTTCCAATGCCTAACCACCCTTGCCGTGAAGAATTTTTTCCTAATGTCCAGCCTAAATCTCCCCTGGCGGAGCTTGAGGCCATTCCCTCTCGTCCTCTCCCCTGTCACTTGGGAGAAGAGGCCAGCACCCTCCTCTCCACAACCTCCCTTCAGGTAGTTGTAGAGAGTAATAAGGTCTCCCCTCAGCCTCCTCTTCTCCAGGCTAAACACCCCCAGCTCTCTCAGTCGCTCCTCATAAGACTTGTTCTCCAGCCCCTTCACCAGCTTCGTTGTTCTTCTCTGGACTCGCTCCAGAGCCACAACATCCTTCTTGTGGTGAGGGGCCCAGAACTGAACACAGTACTCAAGGTGCGGTCTCACCAGTGCCGAGTACAGGGGGAGAATAACCTCCCTGGACCTGCTGGTCACGCTGTTTCTGATAGAAGCCAAGATGCCATTGGCCTTCTTCCTAGCGCACAGGTTGATTTTTCCCTAGTCACAAGGCACAATGCAGACTTACTGCTTTGAAGTCTGGCAGATGTGGGTTACATCAAGCTAGGAAGCCCTTTGAAAAGCTCAGCTAATAGCAGTGACTTTGGCCCGAGCAGCATGTTCCACGGGTCACGCTTGCAGCATGCAAAGGAGCCTTTTCCTTTATTTGCTTCCCATTTCCTGCCCAGTGGCTTCAGCATCAAATTCCCTGTTCTCATAGCACGGGTGGGATATTCGGAGAGGAAAGGAGCAATCCCTCTCCACCATACACCCAATTCCATCGTACACTACGAGGACCACGAGTCATTTCATCCCGCCCCTTCCAGGAAGAAAGCAGCTTGCAAACACAGCCCTTCTGCTGAAAAGCAGCTTTTCTAGGAAGAATCATGGAAAGAAAGAACAGCACTCTGAAGCAAGGCTGGACATGCAGTTACCACAAGAAATCAGTGCAACAGGGCAGGGGGGACTGCCTCCCCTGGGTAAATGGCATCCCCAGGCAACTTTGCTCATTAAGAGGAGACCAGCTGCCACAGCAAGTCAGGGAAGGAGAGACCCAGCACAACAGCCCAAACCTCCCTGCTCTGCTGTTGTTACTCTACGAGAAGAAGGTACAGGAGGGAATTTGGGGAGGCTGCAAAACAACCAGCTAGTGCTGAGGATTCAGAGCCAGGCTTGCCTATGTCCCCACTGCGTCACAGCATTGGCTGCATATCCATGCAGCAGGCTACCCCACTGCAAAGCCGCCTCAGGAGTAACCCTAGAGCTCACTCTTATTTACCCTAGTGCAAGCAAGATCAAAGTTACATCACTGCAGGCTGCAGCTAACGCAAGGAGCAGCTGAAGCAGCCAGAGCTTCACAGGCAGCCTCCCCACCACATTGGGTGCCATGAGGCAAGCACAATCAGCCCGCTTGGCTGCAAGCATTGCAAGTCTTCAAAGACCTTCCCTCTGCGAGCCTTCTTCCACACCCACGTCCCTGCCTTGAGCCAACATACAAAGTTTTTCAAGGCAAATGCAAGCAAATTTAGCCCAGCAGTTTGATGCCTCATCAGCTCCTATCGATCACCTCAGCTGAAACCTGGTGACCTGTGTCAGCAACCAAGCCCGAGGACAAGAAAGGAGCATGGGGAGCCTACCATCTCTGGCCAACATCTTTTGTGCATCAGTTTCTCCTCTTGGTCTCTACAGTGTTCCAGATTTTCTGTTTTGTAAATGCACAGGCAGCGCCAGATGACTCAGCCCACTGCTTCCCCTCAGGATTTACCGCCAGGATACGGGCAGCGGTGCAGGGGAAGGTGGAGGGAGTGGTTTTACACCATGTGAAAACAATGTCATTTGTTTTGCTGGGCAGACTCACACCCTTCAAAAGGAACTCTCCTGCCTGAGGAGCAAAGCCAAGCACAGGAGCTGTGTGGCATCCTTGGTGAGCGGCTGTGCGAGGCCCCTTGCAAGGTGTATCTTGCTCAAAGCTACAGGAGACACATGGAATCCTGCCCGACCAAGCCCTCCAGCAGATTTCCTCCCGCACAGCTGTGGGTGTGAAAGACACTGACTCAATATACTGTAATTTAAAACAAAACTAATGTCTTCAGTTAAAAAAAGAAATCATTTATCCTGAAGACTCACTCCCTTACCCTCTCCTCCTGAAAGAGAAATTACCAAGCCTTTGGCTACGCGCTGCTTTGCTGGAGGGATGGAAACCTTGACAGTGGTCACACTTAAGGAGTAACAGATGTGCATATTCCCTAAAAGTCCCTCCTGCCCAGCTGAACTCCAGCACATGTAGGAGACCCGACATGCCAGAACCTCTGGCGAGGAACATCCCAGAGACACTTCCAAACCTCTGTAAACAGAGGGCAGCCAAGGATGATGGAGGCGGAACACAACCTGGCCAGCAGGTCTGCCCACATCAACCACGGCTAGCAAGGCTACGAGCTCCCCTTTTGCTCATGGCAAAGGAATGGTAAATGGCATCTGGGGAGTGCTTAGGAACCAATTGACCTGCCAAGAGAGACTTCATGCTGAACCAACCAACTAAATAAAACAGAGAGCATTTTTCCCTCCAGCCAAGGAGAACTGCTGGTGAAACCACCTTTCTGCATGACACTTAGCAGTGCTTCGAGGAAATCGGAGAGGCAGTAAATCCATTAGCACGGAAAAGCCTCTTTTTCTAGCCCTGACAATACACTCTCAGCATTCAAGAGTTTCATCTGTGGAACAGCTTAAGAGCCACAAGTTCAGATACCTGGAGTGTGCCAAAAGCAGATCCAGTGCAATGGGATGGGTGTTCATCCATGCAGCTGTGTTGTGTTAGAGGAACATACGCCCAGCTCCAGGAAGCTAAAACTCCCTTGACCAGTACAGACTGTGCCTCTGTGGAGAAGCATTGTAGGATGGCTTACATACTCTTTTGTTTAAAGCTCCTCCTCTGTTACTAAGGGTGTACCTAGCAAAAGCAGCTGCTATAGCTGGAGTAATGCACGCTCCATCCCAGACTTCTCTCTGATCACAGAAATCCCGTCAAAGGAACTGTGCATTCTCCTGCCAACCAAGAGGTTTCACTACTCCCATGGGTGATATGGGCAGGCACCTCTGGAAACTGTCTAATCTAGCCCCCTCCTCAGAGAAGGGTCAGCTAGTTGACCTGACATCACTCAGAGCAACCCGTTCCAGTTTTTGACAGACCTCACTGCAAAAATGATTTTTCTTACACTAAAATGGGATTTTCCTGTAATTCAGTTTGTGCCCATTACCTCTTGTCCTTTCACCAGATACTACTGAGAAAAGCCTGTCTATCTTTACTCCTCTCCCATCGGGCATTTATACATATGGATGAGCTTCTCCTCCTGCCCTCAGGTCATCTTTGTGGCTTTCTCTGGACTCTCTAACAGATCCATGTCTTTCCAGAGCTGAGGGCTCCAAAGCTAGATGCAGGACTCCACAGGTGAGGTCCCACAAGAAGAGAGGCAGAAACCCCTCCATCACCCTGCTGGTCACTTCTTTTGATGCAGGCCAGGATATGGCTGCCTTTTTGGGTTGCAAATGCACATCGTCAGCTCAGGCTGAGCTTCTTTTCCACCAAAACTGCTGAGGACATACTCTGCCCCCTCAGGTAGGTCGTTAATGAAGACCGTGATGAGTATTGCCCCCAGTATTGACCAATGGGGCACACCACTGGTGACTGGCCTCCAGCTGGATCTCATATCTCCAGTCACAAGCCATTGAGCGTGGCAGCTGAGACAGTTTTTGCCTCACTTCACTGGCCATTTCTCCAGCTTCTACTTCATGAGGCTGCCTAAGACAATGCCCTGGCAGAGTGTCAAAAGCCTTAAAGTCAAGATAAACAACATCCACCACTCTCCCCACAGCCACCAAGGCAGTTATCACTTTTACACACATCAAGACTGTAAGATGACAGGGTGTAATAAATAAAGCCAACATTTTCCCAAGCTGTCTACTCATCAAAAACTAAACATAAGCAGTAAGGTGTGTTTGGGGTTCTTTTCATAGTTATTTAGAGTAACACTGTATATCTGTGGGTTGTCTGAGTTTCTGTTTTAGGATGTAAATAAAGAGATAAGAATATGCATATATCACCAGAAAGACAGAATCTGGTTCCCTCACCTGTATTTCTAGATGCTACCTTAACCAAACAACAGATGCAGTAGATAGATCTTGTGCAGGCTCATTTTAATTGGCATTCACCTGTATTCAGTTTACAGCTGAAACATTGGCACCACATCAAGTTACATCATACCACTTTGGCAGCATCTGAATGCCTCCCACTAGTGCATCGCACTTTCTCTCTTGGCCTTCCTTTTCACAGCGTTAGAAGAACATCTTGTTCAGAAATTTTGTATAGTGTATACAAAAATATCATACAAATAAATTGACGCTGCTTTGTTAAAATCTTGGGTCAGATCCAAAGAAGCTGTGGCCTTTAGCAGCCTGAACTTCACCCCAGGTAAACAACTCACTCTATGTTAAAGAAACCTTAATTTTAGTTTTAACCAGTGGTTAGGGGTGCTACAAGGAGACTGGTCTATTCCAACCAGAGGGAGGAAGTCTACCTGGAGATCCCTTACTATACTTGCAGCACCTGTCCCTTTGTAAAAGCCACATATAAACAGCTCCTGGTCCCAGGTAAGGGCATCCAGACAGGATGTACAGGGAACACAAAAAATGTCTATATACAGCTCACACAGCCTTCAGCCATACCCTGAAGGCAAGGATCCTCCCCACACACCCTTAAGGAAGCTGCCTGCTAATACCAGCATCATGTATTTATGCTGAATTCAGTGTCTCGGTCATAACTATCCCTCCCTTGACAAGGTGCGTCCATCTCTTCCACTAGGTCATATATAGAGACAGGCCCCAGGACAGATCCCTGGGAAACTCTGCTGGTAACTGGTCTTCAGGTAGAGTAGAAACCACCATCATTTTCTTCTTGAATCCCAAAATCCAGTCATTTTTTTACTCATCCACAGCCCACCCATCCAAAATTCACCCATCCATAATATCTCAACCTGGGCACACATTTGGATCAGACTTTCCCTGTTGCTAAGCACTACTCCATCCTAAGCCAGAAAGCATCCAGTTTTCCATCCAGAGACGAGCTTTAAGACTGAGGGAGACGTATTTCTTTTTGATTTACGGCAAACAAAATACATGCTTTACAGTAGTCAAACAAAATACTTCATCTAAATTTTTCTCCACATTGTGGGTGGGAAGGGAGTTGAGAAGAGCAAATCAGAATAGTTTATTCATGGTAAAAGAGAAGGAAAAAAAACCCCAAGCCAAAACACTGACAGAAATTGTGTTTCCTGGAGCAGAGTAATTTTGGCAGAAATCTTCTGTCCACCTCTCCCTTTAATTCAGCCTGTTAGGGCTAGAGTCTAATTGCATTGAAGTCAATGGGAGACTTTCCTCAACCTAGTCAGAATTTGACCCTCAGATTGAAATAACATAAATTATAGGTACATATAGTCAAAAACTCCAATTTAAGACCCAGGTTTTTAGGTTGAATATTAGATTACAAGCATAGACATTAACAGCATGAGGGTCTTGGAGGGCTTGGAGAGATCCAGCCAACAGGCAGCGAGCAAGAGGTGCTGTGGAAACAGGGATAGTGAACTCCCCAGAACGAGTTTATGTGTTGGCAAAGGCAGAGCAATTCCTTTCTGATTTATTTCTACTTTCAAAGAGATATTCAATAGCTTCCCAGCGTTAAGACGTTTTCACACTTAGGTCCAAAAAGGGCTTAGAGCTACTTATGCCCAGTTACTGTACATTTCCACAACAGCACAGAGCCTTGGCAGGCTTCTCAACCAGCTGGTGTGCCTCAAATCCACCAGCATGCAAGGAATAAAATATTTTTCCTCCTAAATTTCTGAGCAGCTGTTTCTCAGGAAAGACACTGGCCAGCTCTCAAAAAATCTTGCATAGTTGCAGAGCAGGAAGTAAACGCAGTCACTGTAACACTGCTCACAAAGCCAACGGTGCCTTCACCTCTCTAGCACTGTTTTTAGAGCGATTATTCCATAGCACAGAAAATGTTTCTTGAGTTAAGATGAACAGGCTTATGAGAAATGCAGAAGAAATACTTAAGGAACTAAAGGTAAGCGTTTGCTCTCTTCACGTCAGAGACCCCTCCATAAGCCTTCTGTGAGTTTGCTTTGGGAAACATTAAGGTTATTTCAGGGACCCAGAAACCTTCCAAACAAGGAACTCCTAGAGCTAATGAGGGCCCTGTGCTTCTCTTTTCCCTTTCTCTGTCAGCAGCTACATAATTTCAGCCTTTTCTTGCATTTCCAGCACACCCTGCACTGGCCATAACAACTCTAACGGTGTTATATTCAGCAACAAAATGGTTTTCTTTGACTTTTGGGTTTGTTTTTTTCCTTCTCCACCATAAAGCAACCAGAAGTACCTGGCTAGAGAGAGTAGGAGTTGTTCAGCCTGGAGAAGAGGGGGCTCCAGGGAGACCTTAGAGCAGCTTCCAGTACTGAAAGGGGCTACAGGAAAGCTGAGAAGGAACTCTGTGTAGGGGAATGCAGGGATAGGACAAGGGGGAACGATTTTAAGCTGAAAGAGGGGAGATTTAGATGAGATCTTGGGAAGAAGCTTTTTTCAGTGAGAGTGCTGAGGCACTGGCACAGGTTGTCCAGAGAAGTCACGGCTGCCCCATCCCTGGAGGTGTTCAAGGCCAGGTTGGATGAGGCTGTGAGCAACCTGATCCAGTGTGAGGTGTCCCTGCCTGTGGCAGGGTAGTTGGGACTGGATGATCTTTAAGGTCCCTTCCAACTCAAACCATTCTATGATTCTAGAATAAGAACAGGGGCACATATGGCAGCTTCTTTTTCCAGTGGGTATGAGATGTTTAGCAACTCAGCTCCTCTCCTGTGATGACACCCTTAGAGACCTCACACTCATTCCACCCACTCCCTTCAGGCTCTCCCTGGACTGGAAACTGTCGAAGGTCAGACTATCCCATCTTTCTCTCATTACTCTCTCCCCACCTCTGGCTTCTCTGTTAATTTAAAGCCACCCACACAATCACTTCATGCAACAGCTCCATCCACTAACATTTAACAGCTCACATTTTTCCCTAATTTGTTGATTCAGAGGCATGGTTTCTTACACAGTAACACTCCAGAGTACCAAATCTATTTCATGCGAGGAAAAGGCTCTCATGAAGCCCATTGCTTCCCACCAGAAGACGTCTTCTAGTTAACATGCGGCTGAAGCTCATCACTGAAATGCATCTTCAGTAACTCACAGTACATTGCCCTGATCAGTGTCCAAGATACCCAGAGCATGAACTTCTCACTAAAGCCTTAAAAGCTTTTTCCCTTCCTGTCATCCTCACTTATAAACCAGAAAAAAACTGCCCACACTTCGGAAACTCCAAGAACCTCCTCCCAGCTCTTAGTTAGCAGCAAGGATGCTGGGCTAGATTCTTAGGGCCAACATCCAGTGGCTAAAGGGGGACTGCTCTAAGCTGCACTGGCACCAGGGAGCTTTCCCTGGAAAGAGACTCTACAGCACAGTGGCCTCCCCAAGCTGCTGCTGTTTCAGGCTATTGGAAACCCTATTTACTTCTGCTGGGTTTGGATCAGGTCCTTCCTAGGTGAAAACCCAATAGCTAATGGAAATGCAGCATGCGTGGAGCTTCCAGTCCTATTAGCAGGTCCCTCCGAGGGGACACAATTTTCCACCCATGCATTAAGCCAGTCCAATACTGACATCAGCTCATTTCCATTGATCATGATTACATAATAGTGACTAAATTCTCCATAGAATTGGATTTTCCATATGTTTGCATCTTTTGCAGTTGCTACATGATTCTCTTGTTCCCTGATGGATTTATTATCTGTTTGTCCGATAGCTGAAAACTATAGTCTCTGCTATAAGCACAAACTTATACAGCCTTGTTTCGATTTTCTGATGCAACATTTATCACATCTATGTCCTTCCATCTAGAAGGTACCTCCATGACAATACTGCAGTATGGGGCACATCTGTAGCCTTGAGGATTGCCACCAGTTCTGGACTGAAGATACATTGTGCTTCAACATACATTAAGAGTAATTAGTAACTACCAAGGCACCCAAGCTTACAAGTACATTCATCACTATTTATAATTAATAAACGTTAATTTTATGCAATCTGGAAGTTGTTCAAAACCCCCAGCTGATTGCAAAGGTTATAGTTGTAAAGCTGTAGGTGAATATTCTCACTCTGTGTGTCCACTCAGACAGTACTGTTTCTGTCAAGAGGTAAAAGTACTATAAGCTCAGATTTAGTGGTAGACTTGGCAGTGTTAGATTTACAGTTGGACTTGATGATCTTAAATATCTTTTCCACCGTACATGATTCTATGACTCCGTAACAGCATGCTATGCAGGTAGCTGCACCCTCAGCACGTATCCTGGTACAGACACGCTCTCTCCAGTTCTCACATCACTGGATGTTCTTTGGCATCAGTGAAAACAGCATTTCTTTTGCCAAGGCAAGAAAGGAAATCATCATACTCTTCTGTTTTATACATCCCATACTAATAATTCACAGCCCTTATACATCATATCCCCAAGAGTAAAGAAACCTCCTGAACCATTAAATAATCCCCAAGAGATATGAGGAGTGGCATATTACCCTCACTGGGAATATACCACGTTCAAATGGGGAGAACACCAAAAGATGCACACTTTCTAGAATATGGGCTAAACTAGATGATCTAAAGGATCTCTTCCCTCTCTAATTCCATCACCTCTATACCCACATAGCTTGGGCCACTTGATCAAACCACTGTTTTGGAATAAATTCCGTGACCAGAGAAGGCTACAATGCAGACCAAGGAAGTCTCTGCTGCCAGGCATCTCTAAAGGACCTGCACATACTTGACACCTCAAGTGAGCGCACCTGACAGCACATTGATACCCAATGGGCTGCTCCTGCTCCCACTGCTGCCCAGTCTATCAGCAAGTCAAACCAGAGCTCTCTGCTGGAAGAGTGAGGAGAGTGAATGCCAGAGATGGTGCAGGCAAGCAGGTGGGATTCTTTCTCAGCAGGAATAAGGTGTTAGATAGCCAAAGACTTCACAAGGCAACTGTGCCAAAGAAGTCTGCATCACCTACTGCATGCAGCCACCAAAAAGGATGAAGAAGTGTTCTCTGATGCCGTCTCAAGGTAGATACTCATTTGTTCCTAGCATATAGGGGCCAGCAACACAGAACACAATGTAGGTCAAGGGCTGGATGCAGAATAAAGCTGCAGAAATAATGAACACCAGTGACACTTTCCATTTGTACTGGGAATTGCCAACAGCTTGCTGCATTGAGCCAGATGCATTTCACCACATCCCCAGGATCCTGGCCATGCAGCACATCAACCGAATCACAGAGTTCGCTACACATGTGCTGCGGCAGGCGCAGAGACCCAGACTGGATCCAGCTGTATTTATTCCAGCAGCTGCAGTGCCACAAAACACAGCTGCATCTATCTGGGTCTGGACACCTGGCTCCAAATAAAAGCAGCTTAGTAGCAAGGGGTTGGCCATCCAACTGGAGCCGACCTTGTGACCGCGCAGGGTCTGACCACGTCTGCCACCTTATCCAGAGTGCTGCGAGTGGTGACGAAGGGTCAGGGTGAAGAGGAGGCGACGTACATTGAATATGGAGCCTGACTGAGGGCCAGGAGACCCCAGTTTTCATCCTGGCTCCACCTCTGACCTGAGCTACTCTGTAAGAAGTCTTCCTCTTTCCTGGTTTGTCCACACTGCTCCTCACTCCTGCTTCAATAGGAGTGATCTTCCCCCAGCCCTAGTACTTTCTGGCTTCAGGAAAACTCTTAGCAACCAACATCAGAAGCGGTTTTTTTCCCTTTGCAGAAAAGCCTCCACACTTCATTTCAGATGTTATGGTTTTCATTTTCACATAATATACACTATGACTGACGTGTCAAAGCCATCATAGCTTCGGGTTTTATTTCTAAACTCACTATAAAGAATTGTTCCCTGCTACTGACTGAGTCATCTCCTCTAGTTCAAAGCTTCTCCTGCTCAAATTGAAACAAAACAGTTCGGCATTTGACTCTTTCATCTAGAAGCCAGCTCTGTCTGTGCTAAGCGGCAGCTCCCTTTACATATTCAAAACAGAATATTTTACTCCCTTCTTGCTCTACTATGGCAGAGCAGGCCCATGCGTTTGGGAATAACAGACAAAATGTAAATGTATGAATGAAGGCAGGCAATAGTACAATAAAATTTGAAATTCCAACCCAGACTCTGGGATTAGCAAACGCTCTCAGGAGCACCACTTCAGCAGCAGCTGAAAAGGCTGCAGCCCAACGCAGGAGAGAAGGTGATGTCATGGGCTGATGGGGTCTGTGCTGCTCTGCGGGCTCCACCATCAGCCCCAGATCCTCAAAAGCAGGGGCCCTTAGCCCCTGCAGAGATCTCCACGGATGATTTGGCTGCATTTTCATAAAGCATGCCTCCAGTGTGGTAGAGCCTCCTCATCTTTCATGGTCCAAATAATTATGTCTGGAGCAAGGGCAAGCCACGTCTGTGCTATTAGCACTAGGAACGTTAGCATTTCTGTTTGGGGAAGGAGTTGCCAGCTCTACATTCCTCTTCTATCAGGAGTCAGCTTTTGTTTTGTAAAAATTAGATTTTTCTGACATGTCAAAGGCATCTTTAACCATGTTTCTTTTGCAATTGATAAGTAATGTATCAATACAAATTGGTAAAACTTGAAATAAACCTAATACAAATCTTAGATTCAGTTTGATCCTTGTGGTCAGTCCATTGATGATGCTGGAGTGACACCAGGAATGAATTTGGCCTGCCCCAGCTCCTCCAAATGTGGGCCAACAGACATTCATGTTTATCAGGAAAACAAGAACATATGCTAAAGACAGAGCATTTCCAACAAAAACCTCAGTCCAGCATGGGAACAAAAGCAAACTGAAAAGATTTTGTAGCTAATCAGCAGTGTTAGTGCGAGGTTGTCTGACCACAAACAAACATTGTAAGAATACCTTAAGGAAAGCGCTGGAGTATCTTCCAGACTTACACATTTCTTAATGGAGGTACCAAGCAGACAACTGAGGTAAGAACATGTGGTCTGGAAGAGGTACCAACAGTCTTATCCTGATTTGGAGTAACTCTAGTTTCAACAAGACAGTAAACTGCCCACATTAACTATAAGGACAGTGGGTGTATAAAGCACTCGTTTGCTGCCCAGTCAAGGGAGGTGACTGTCCCGCCTCTGTTCTGCACTGCTTCAGCCCCACCTTGAGTGCAGTTTCAGGGGCCACAGGATAAAAATGATATGAAGCTGCTGGAGAGCATCCAGAGGATGCCACAAAGTTGGTGAAGGGTTTAGAGGGGAAGCCATATGAGGAGCGGCTAAAGTCACCTGGTCAGTAGTTGGACTTGTTGATCTATGTGGGTTTCTTCCAACTCAGGACATCCTATGATTCTATGATACATGCACAGCACTAATAGGACACCCTGTGTACCACGATCTTCAAACCTTCTCACACAAGTACCCCTGTCTGTGCTCAACACCGAGCTGTGCTCTTGTTGGTTCCCATGGCTCGGACGCTCCTGTGGGATTTGTAACTGACCCACAGAACAGTAAGAGTCCCCCCATGGCTGAAACGATGGCAGCAGCAAACGAAAGAAACCAGCACATAACCTTAGAGGGATGTCATTATTGAAGTCAAAGACTTGAAGGAAGGCCAATGTAGCCAGTACAACGAAACACAAATGTGAAATACCGTGTGCTGTTTAATACAGTATTTTGGCCAGAATTAAACTTTGCCTTTGGGTGCTGCCCCTTCTTACAGCACCCCAGGATTTTCAGCCTCAGCATCACCCATACCTCACTGCATTCGTTTCTAAGCAGTATAATAAAACAGTCATTGCTTTTTTTAATTTAAGAGCTCCAGTGTACTATCAGAATTAAAAAGAAACCATTCTGTTTCAGGGAATGCTGAGCCTCCTGGGTCTAGAAGGCATTAGTTTCTCTTCTCAGCCAGACGTGGGAATTCAGCCCTTAGGATAATGTACAGGAATTTGATTGCCATTTCGCTTCTCCTCACCCTGCCAACTCCCACTTCAATTTCCAGAAATAGATGACTTCTACATTTAAAGACAGCATCTGCTTGAACAACCTGATCTGAAAACTATGTTCACGGAGGTTAACTAGTGCAGAGTGCTAACAGACATGGGATTACAGCAACCACATCCTCGCCCAGGTCTGTTCCGCTTCACATATTGCCAGTTTCTCCTGGCTCACTATAAGCCAGTGTAACCCACTTAAATAGATTTGATTGGTATTTTGGCATATACAGGTGATTAAATCAGAGCCTGCCGAGCTAGAAGTGTGACTAGCTACCACAATCTGAGTGCTCAGATGACAGAGCGCATTAACAGTGCCTCAACAGCTGTGGATCAACATCAGAGACAGAATTACAACTCAATATCGCACAAACCAAGAATACAGTTTAGCATAATAAATACACTTCAAGACTGATTTATACAACTGGGGAATTTTCCTAGAACCAGGCATTAGAGTTCGCACAGACTCAGATACGAGCCAAGCCACGCTTGAAAGTATAAATGCGCTTCTGACACACTTTAATCATCTACAGGATCTGTACAGTATTGCATTAGGACAACCACTACCACACAAGCCAGTAATTCCTTTCAGCACCTGAAAGGCAACCCGATTTCCAAGATGTGTCATCTCACCAGGGTAACAATTTCAAAGGACTAGCTGCAGCAAATTAAACTGATGTGGTGTGTAGGCAACTCGATAATATCATCAGCTAGCATTGCTCGTTAGAGAAAGCCAAAAGACACTGCAGTCAGATACTTGTGTATGTATCCTATAATGTGACCGGAAGAGAGAAAATGGGATAAAGTTGAAGCAGTAATGAGAACTGGTGTTTATATAAAACAATACCACGTTTAAGTCAGGAGTAAATAATTTACAAGTGTTGCTTTGCTATATGGATAGTAACTGACTTCTGTTTTCTGTCAGTAAGAACAAATGCAGTCTCTTGTTTTTTTATTAAGACGACCGCATCTCTGCTCTAAACCTTGGAGAACACTTGCATAGCCCCTTATCCCAGCTCTGGCCCTGCAACAAGATGGCTCCTTGTTTGCAGAAAAGGGATTATATTAACTCTGCAATGTTATGATCAGTTAAGTTACAGACAGAACCCAGTAACACCTGATTAGGGCCATTAGAGCAGTTAGTCCTCAGATTTCCCTACAGAGGTGTTGCCAGATGAATTGGTGGGGTGCAGGAGGCAGAGCACGTAAGAATTTCCTCTGCAGAGATTGCTTGCTCCAGAGGCTGAGCATCGCCAACAACTGCCTTGAGCTCCAACCCTGCTGCTCAGGGAAGCAAGATAGAAGTAAGAAGGCAGCACAAATACTGAGGTAGAGGAAAATGGAAAACACCCAAACAGCCACATGCACGTTTCACTGGTGACTTTGCACTGCTCTGGGGCACTTCACTTGTGACCATCTTTTAACAAGACAGGTGAGGTTGCTGAACTCCAAGAGTTCCTGCAGTCCCAGCACAGGTTGCACTGAACAGCCTCAGGCATCAAGTGCAACGTGTCCCAGATGGGGCACACCACCCCTGTGGCCTGAAGAAATTCAGTAGAAAAAGCACGTAGCCACTAAAAAGCATGTCTCCCCAGTAGACTTGAGACACCTGCAGCAGCAGTTGGTAGAGCAAGAGCCTTCCTGGTCCGAGTGCCGCCAGCTCTTCTGTGGCCTCAGGCATGGGGAAGAGGGCTCTGAGACCATGGGCAGCAGCCAGGCTTGCGTGCCTTTGCGTTGCACCTCCAGTCAGATCTAGCTCAAGAGATGACACGTGTGGCTCATCTTTTAGTGAAAAGAGCTGCTTTCACCCATGTGCACAGCTACTGAAATCCTAACAGTGACCAAAAGGCTGGCTCTAGTTAAACGGATGCACAACCCATCCCCAGCCCAGCTAACTATAATAAAGGTAAAGAGAACTTGGCTGCTTTGTAGATTGAGCCCAATTGCTCAGTCCTCTTCTCAAGCAGGGCTTTATCATACTTCAGCAGCTGTCATGCTCAGGCAATCCTACAGCAGATGTTGAACCGTACATTATGATCCTAGGTGTCTGCCTGATTCTGTACACCCCAGGGCAACAGACAAGTCTGAAAAGTATGACAATAAAAACAGAAGTTCCCACCATCCAAGACTGCATGGGCCATGTTTAGAGACCGCAATAAATCACAGAAGATCCTTGAAGACACTGGATTCAAACAAAGGAGACAGGACGTGCTCCCCAGCCAAGCAGCAGGGATGAAGTTGCTGATGGGTTGGATGGGACAGACTGTCTTGAGCTGTCACAAGTAACTGCAGAAGTTTGAGCTCCCAACACCTTCACTTTTGAAGGCAGCCTCAATTTCTACATTTACGATATTTTGCTGCTGCAAGTGGTGGCCACCTACCTGCTGCAACTGCATTCCTGTTCCTAGCAAACACCTAAAAGCAGCTCCACATTCCTGCTGATTTCAGCTCAGTCACAGCAGGACCATCAGAAGTCAGAGCTGTTTGTCACCAGGACTGACTGGACACATGCACTGGCTTATTCCACAGAGACAACAAACGGACAGTGCTACTGGAAGGCCTGCAGCTGGCTTGGTTGTCTTCCTAAACAGAAACTCACTCCACATTTCACACAAATTTGTGGAGAGACTTTCCGTTCAAGCCACTAGTGACATTGCAAAAACTTGTGCAACTCATTTTCTCTGTGAGTCAGCTCTTTCTTCCGAAGCCTTAACAGTTGTCGTACTTTGCAGTGATAAACAGCAACGATGAGATTTGCGGAGCGACTTTGGATCAGAAATTTCTTTGCAGATACCTTATCACGGCTCACAGGAGCCTGGACACACACTTCCCTTGCCACCTGCCCAAGCTGGCTGCTTCAGAGCACACGCAGGCTTAAGGAAGGACATCCCCTCCTCACAGCATCCCCAGACTTGCTCCCCATCTCAGTCCAAGAGGGAAGGGCTCAAGCCACAGCTTGTGCAGAAACTTTAAGAATCTCCTGGCTCTGACCCATGTCTTTCAAAGAGCTGCTGCCAAAGCATTATGCAAACCTCTTCAAAAAAAAAAAAAACAAAAAAAACCACCCCAAGTGCTCATAGCTGCCCACCCCTACACCTCAAACTTGGGGCTGACTTCAGAAAGCCTAGATGCATCCATTACTAGCAAGACTGGGAATCTAAGGATATTTTTTTAAAGATTCAGTCTTCCAAGTCATAAAAGCAACTTAAAACACCATGTGCATCACTCCAGTGCTGTGGGCGGCTCCTGCTCCTGGTTATCTCAGGAGGAGATTCCTACACTCAGAAATAAGAAGCCCACAGGCTGAACTGCCAGCTAAGGCTTGTGGATCCCCATTTCCCACGCTTTTTCTAAGCCTTGCGCTACACTTTTATCCTAAGCAGATTCAAAGGAAGGAAAAAAAAAGAAAGAGAGACATTAGAAAAATCTTTATGCAAGACAGAGCACAGTCCACCCAAGGGGGGAAAACACTGGCTTTGATTAAATTGCAAGTGGCCAAGTCCGTATGTTATGTGGGAGTTTCAGTCTGATCCCATAACTCTGAGATTTTAACTTTCAGACAGAGCTGTTTATAACTAAAGGCAATTTTGCCACACACCAAACCATCCTCAGATGTGCTTCTATGGGATTTTGCCCACAAAGAAGGCAATAGGTCAGTGGGGAAAAAAAAAGGAAAAAGTATTTTAATGAGCCCTAACCGTCGTCTGCTGAACTTTAGACCAAAGCATCGCACTTCCCAGGCCTCCCCTCCGCAGCACTCACTCTGCCTCACTGAGGGTCCTGTGCTGCCACCAACGACCTCCACCACTGCACCCCAGCCAGCAGCAGCACACGAGCTGGTGAGCTAAACCTTTCCTGCCCACAGGAACTACCACCATCACGCCTCCTTTAGCGACAGCTGCTCTCGTGCACATCCTGGCTCACCAGCCACAAGTTTAATCACTCTCAGAGGTTTCAGTCCTGGCTATTCTCTTGGGGCTGTGGAAGCCAGATTCAAATCTAACAGCCCCACAGAAGGGGGACATGTAGGCACAGCGCCAGCCCTCCCTCTCAAAGGGCTCAACTCCTCTTGCCACCCTTAGCAACTTGTGTTTGTTTTGGTTTTTTCCTCCTGAAGTTCTGCTCCTTGGATTAAAGTAAATTTGTTTTTTTAAAAAAAAAAAAAATTATATATAAGAACTTCAGGTACTGGGAGATTGGTGTTACCTACTGAACACTTCTAAACAGAGCTTGCTTTTGTGAACTTCTACAGCCATTCCTCCAGTTCACACAAGGTCTTACCACGCACTGTAGCACACAGCAAGAAGTTCTCTGATATAACTCCTCCAAATAGCAGCATGGTTCTCACAATGGAAATACCTTCTGCCAGCTACTGCCAGGGAGTTTGCCTGTTCACTCACACTTCCCAATCCACTCCCAAACCAGAGCCATGTAAGTGATTCCAGCCCAGAAACTGGTTGTGTTGGCATCTGCCCCAGCAGTTCCTTGGGGCAAGGCTCTATCAGACATCTCTGACCCACAGAGCTCTGCTGACAAGTCTGCAGCATGGACTGGACCTGTCTGTCCTGTCTGCTGACCCGAGAGAAAGGCACAAATGACTCAACTTCCAAGACGAAGTAAACAACAACACACAGGTTGCTAAACTGGCTGTGTGACTGCAGGATCCCAAATAACCTGCTGGGTCTGAATCTGTGATTCAGCCAGGAACACCTATGTCCTAGATGCACGTGCTCTACATCATCATTAATTGCAGAAGCACCTCTGATTTTTGGCTCCTCAAGATGTCCCCTACAGCTCTAGGTTCTCTGGTTGCCATTGCCTGAAGACGCACGTCTCTGCCTTAGACAATCCTGCCTTTCCAGAGGGTACAGCAAGCTAGAGTCGATAGGGACTTCAAGAGGACAGTATCCCTAATTTCCCCTGATCCAGGCAGGATGGTTGCGAGGAAGGCGCTGAACAATGGTCAGGGAGCTTGGGGTTCACGTCCTAGATTTGCCATAAAATCTTAAGGGATTCGGTCAAGTCAATAAACCCATCATACATGCTGTATGTTGAGATGGAAGCATTGTGGAGTGAGTATGCAGCTGCATAGGTATCCAAAATTCAGATTTAAAAGGCTGCAGTGCTTTGGTGTGCGGCCCTGTAGAGCCCAGGTGGTGTGGGTTGCCCAGTTGCCCCCAGTCCATCACTGGAGCTGGGAGCTGAAAGAGCCAGCCCTGCTCCAAAATAAAGCAGAATAAGCATTTTTGCATAAACACTCCTGTGTTCCCAGGCTGTGGGTGTTCAATGAAAGCGATCAGTGAAAACCTCCAGACAATAAGCTCATTCACATGGTGTCTCTGGTCTCTGATCAGGCACAGCATTCACAGAGCAGGGAGCGGCAAAGGTGTGTGGAAAAGCAGGAGCAAGATTTGCCTGACACGCTAGTCAACATCACAAAAGAAAAATGCAGGTTCATGCCTTCTCAGGAGCACTCCAAAAGCAGGTGGCCAAAAGTTTGTGAGCACTGCTAGTTTTAGGAGCAGGCTCTTGGCGATTTTGGTAACGACACAGACTGGGCACAGACCCCAGAGCAGCTCCCACTGCCCTTCTCTGCGTGCGTCCTGGCCCCAGTGACCCTATCGGGGTAGCAAAAGGAGCACCCCCAGGCTTGGCAGTTGCACACGTACAACCAAGGGCCATCATTGCCCACCAAGTGGGGCTGAAGCCAGCACCCCTACAGCCTCGTGCCCATCTGCAACAGTCTTCTTCCAGCCCAGCCTGGCTTAGAGAGGCTCATGTGCACCTAAACACAGCTCAGAGCATCCTCAGTTTGCCAGCTCTGTTACGTAAGAAAAGCAGCTGTGCTAGAAGAGACAGAAATATTACACTGGCACGGGTGACAGCGTGTGGGATGGCTGGGTAGGGTGGACACAGTAGATGTATAATTGAGGCAGGCTGTGGTTTCAGTCACAGAAAAAGGTTTCATCTCTTAAATCCCTGCTGAGTAAATAACTTGACCCTCCTGCTGCCTGTTCCCCAATGAATTCTGTTCCATTCCCCAAAACCAACCAGGGCTACTCTCACATATGGAAGAGTTATTGTGTATGTTATGAGTTTATGCAGGTCATTAATTTTCATTTGCATTTAAAAGAAAGTTCAGCCCAGCAGCTGAAAATTGTACTGGATTTGGTATAGGGCAGCACATTGCCCGTTTTCTTCAGTTTCCAATTACACCAAGACTATTAGCGAAACAACAGCTGTGTTGATGATCAGCTGAGGAGAAACCACATGTGTTTGCATAGAGCCTAGATCATGTTAATATGAATCAATCCATTTCTGACTCTGATGAACAAGAGTTTATAGAGGGCCTTAGCTGGTTACCAGTGCTTGCATCTTTCATTCATGTCTCCATTTAGCAGTTTAATCCCAAGCATATCTCCTCGTATTTGCAAGAACTTGTTAAAAAGAACATGTGCCGAAGTCCCAAACAGACCCACACCCCTTTCTCCTCCTAGTTAAGACATGTTAACTAGCAAGCAAACACCTGGTCTTTCTACCGAGTCACCGTTTTAATCCTTATCAACTCTAAACTGTTGGCCTCTGTTAAGAGGATAACCTCTCTTCCACTGACAAATAATGCTTGTCTCCTTAGAAGAGGCACTGCAAACACCAGCAATGCCCCACAGAGCCCCAGGAGACCCTCAGGTAAGAAAAGTGAAGCTTGTGTCTTTGCGCAACAGATGATAAAACAAGAATGCAAAACACCTTTCTGAGAAGAACTGGGCTGCAAGTTACTCTAGTTTCCATTACAGAGCTCCAAAACATTAAGAATACAATAATAAAACCTCTCAAGGCTCATGTCACTTGATATTTTAGACTGCAGGCACAGGGCTGCATCACAGGGGAATCGTCTGTGACTGCAGTGACGAGAGGCTGGTGGGAGAGGGCTTGACAGGGATGGCAGATGAGTAAGGCTGCAACCATCATAACCCTTGTCAGTAACAGTGCACTTGGCACCTCTTCCCCCTAAGGGTCTGGAGATGGTTGGTCACGGACCAGCCAGCCGCAAGCGCAGCAAGAAGCATGCAAGAAGCCACAGCGCTGCTGTAACAGGAAGCACATGACGGAATAATTGTATGAATCTCACGTTCCAAAGCAAAACACATGGGAAGGAGGGGAGAGAGTGCTTGCATGGAACAGAGGAGGAGGAGATGAGCAGCTCTGTTCTTGTCACTACATAGCTATGAGTACAGCAACCACCCTCACTCACACCTGCCCTCCGCAGGTCTCCCTCTTGTCTCTTTGGGCTGTTGGGTCTGTCCCTCTTTGTGCCTCATGCACGCTTCCTAAATCAAAGGGAGAAGGTGGACTTTAAAACAGCATCTTCACCAATGGAAGACACCCGTTACTGCAGGAGGGCAGAAAAAAAAACCCTGCCACACACAGAGTTCATCCTTCAGAGTTTTAATAGCCTAACAAGAGTCAAGAGACTGTGTCTTCCCATGCGGCTGGCCTTGCAACCCCATTCGTGGAGGCTGGGAAAGGAAACCCATTCCCAGAAGAGTTTCATAATCCCTCCTTTGCTTCCCACCATGTAAATCCAACAGCCTGAGCTCATCCTCCTCCAGAGATGCCACCCTACCGGCCACCAGCCCTGGCTTCCCAGGCTCACACCTCACCTGGCCCTGCACGCTCCACCCAATCAGGCTCCTGTGACTGCTTCATTCTGCCTTTCAAACAGGAGGGACCTCTTGTACATGTCAGGTTAGTGCTTAGATTAAAGCACGTCCTCACCTGTGTTTAAAGGAAAGAAATGCTGCTGCTGGCTGATGCTTGCAACTTTAATTTCTTAAGAAATGGGAAAGATCTTGTAGTCAAACACCTCCTTCTATCAGTTCGTTGCTCAACAGCCCTCTGAGTCCATGCATCTCTACTATTACAGGATTTCCCTGCCTGACTAGTGCAAGGATGAAGGCTCCCCATAACAGCTCTGGCAGCAAAAGGATATCCCCACCAGAACAGGCATATATCCCCTGTGCTTATTAATAACAACTTACTTGCTTGTTTTCTCCACCTGCTCCTCAGGGCTCTGAACTCCACATCTTCTCCCCCAGCCCTTCCCTTCCCCACACCTGCTTCATCAGGCCCAGGTGACTCCAGCCATCCCATCACACTAGGGACATCTCCACCAGCTAAACGAGCTGTTGTCATCACTTGTGGTTGCCCTGCGAGCTAGAGATGCCTGGGTACCCTCATTAATGCACACCAGCTCCCACGCGTGCACGTTCGTTACCACTAACACAAAAAGACTGGCAAGGCTCTGCAATCAGTTGCACTTGCTATTCATTCCACATGTGCAGAACACATCCCCGCTGCTCTGAGGGAGCAGTGTGCATATTTAAAAAGACAATATACAAAACATAGCTGAATCTTAATGAATCTACTGCTTTGCTACTGGAACTGAATGGAATTGTACAGACCCTGCCAGAAAAAAAAACCAACCAAAAAAACCAAAATACACACTATTTGACTTGTAACATAATTTTTAGTCACTTTCACAGTATGCGACTATTGGGCTTATCAGGACTGTGAAGTATTGATTGTGAGGAGGAAATAGATCAAAATGCGACAGGCAGCACAGTGCCAGCTATGTCAGTTTATTGAAGTACTTCCATAGTCAAAAACCGTACAGCCCTGGCAAAAATTAACTCCTCACAATGACACTTCATCATATAAGGTCTCCACTAAAGAAGGATTGGTGAACAAGGGCCATTAGCTTAAATGTATCTGCCGAGTCCTAACTAAATCTTGCCAGTTTGACAGTAACAAGTCCGGCAGGAAGATATTGGTCTAGAACCAAGTTCCCTGATTAAATGTTCAGGCTCCATAAGGAGGACAACAGTCACAAGAAAAGCCATATTTCCTCTCAACAGGTAAAATTTATGCAGATTTATTCTCTGCTACATAAATGCTGCATCCACCTCTTCCAGGGGAGACTTTTAACTCAAGCAGGAGGGGAAATCACAGGCTATCCATGCGTGTCCAAGTGTCCCATATCCTCCTCAGCACTGAGGCTTGAGAAGTTTCCAAGAGCTGCCCACAGCACTAGAGATCTGAGATGAGCCATTCTCGATGATAAAGACCAAGGAGCATGGCACAGGAGGCGCCAGAGCCATTGATTGCAGCAGTAAGTGGGCTATGGGTGACCACCACCTCGGAGGAGAGCGGCCAGGGAGAAAGCAGGGAGGCTGCTCACCTACCCTCTCCTCCCTAACCACCAAATCTATTTGCATTTAGAAAACAGGACACTCAAGGTCGTGCCTGTTAAGCCTGGGAGAGTGGGAAGTTCATGCAGATGGGCAGTTTAGGAAGGAAGAGGGAGCAAGCAACGTTGGACAAGTTCAGTGGCTGCAGAAAACAGAAAAAGATGCTTTTAAGTGTCCCAAAAAAAATCCCAATCCACAGATGGTGTAAAGTGAGATGTCTACTATGTTCCTTCCTCCCTCCATCATTGCCCAGCGCAGGTACATGGGGACTTCGCATCCTCAAGCTGGACCATGTTCCTGCTGCCCGAGCCCCACTTGCAGGGATCACTCTCCCACTGGCTCCAAGTTGATCACAGCCCCACTTGTGGGGACTCCGATCCCTGGTCTCACTCACAGGGATCGCTTCCCTAGCCATCCCGAGCTGACTGTAGACCCACTCGTGGCGGCTCTGATCCACTCGCAGGGATCCCCATCTCCCACCAAGCTGGCTCAAACCTCACTTGCTGAGCCTCTGATCCCTGCTCCCACTTGCAGGGATTGCCTCCCTGCCAGCCCTGAGCCGGCTGCAGCTCCACAGGGACTGTGATCCTCGGTCCCACTCACAGGGAGCGCTTCCCTGATGGCTCCGAGCTGACAGCATCCCTCATGGGGTCCCCGAACCCTGGCCCCACTCGCGGGGACCCCGATCCCTGCCAGCATCCCCACTCGTGGGGACTGCGATCCCTGCTCCCACTCGTGGGGATGGCCTCCCGCAGGAGTTGGCTCCCATCCCCGCTCCCTCTCCTCCTCCTCCTCCTCCTCCTCCTCCCGGGAGCAGGACCCCCTTCCTCACCGGACAAGCTCCCCGCACCCTCCGTAGCTGACAGCACCCCCTCTCGCGGGGTCCCCAAACCCCCGGTCCAACTCGCGGGGATCGCCTCCACTCCCTGCTCCACGTCCTCCTCCTCCTCCTCCTCTCGGGGATCCCATCCCTCGCCGGACACCCCCCCCCCGTCCCCCTGGGACCCCAGGCAGCCCCCCTCCCACCCCATCCCGGGAACCCCCGCTGCTCCCGCATCCATCCCGCTGCGCTTTCCCACGCGCGGGGACCGCAACCCGGAGCGGCTCCGCTTCGGGGGGTTCCGATCCCCCGACCAGCCCTCCTCCCCCTCGCCAGGGGCACGCGTGGGGCTCAGCCTCACCTCTGTATTTCTCCATGAGGGACCGGGGGCCGCCGGGTCCCGCGGGGCTCCGCACGCCGCGCCGCCACCGCTCCGCTCCGCGCTCCCTTTAGCCTCTTATTCCGGCGGCTCCGGATCCCCCGCCCCGGCCGCCCCGCCCCGGAGCCGCGGAGATGGCCGGGATCGGCGCTCCGGGATGGGGAACCGGGGGGTGGCGGCGGGATGGAGAGCTGGGAGCGGGGAGCGGCCCCGAGCGGAGCCTCCCGAGGATGCGGAGCTTGTGCGGTCCCCTGGGAGAAGAGCAGGGGTAGGGCTGGGGACAGCGGGAGGGGCCGGGATGAGGGGCCTCCCGGGGCCCTCCTTGTGTCGAGGACGGGGTTTGCGCTGGGTGCGGTGGGACACGCTCCGAGAGAGGCTTTGCTGCAATCCTGTGCTCGGTTCTGGGTCCCTCGCCTCAAGAAGGGTGTTGAGGGTCTGGAGCGAGTCCAGAGAAGAGCAACGAAGCTGGGGAAGGGGCTGGAGAACAAGAGGAGCAGCTGAGGGAACTGGGGTTTATCTTGGAGAAGAGGAGGCTGAGGGGAGACCTTATTGCTCTCTACAGCTACCTGAAAGGAGGTTGTGGAGAGGTGGGTGCTGGCCTCTTCTCCCAGGGGACAGGACAAGAGGGAACGGCCTCAAGCTGCACCAGGGGAGGTTCAGGCTGGACATCAGGAAAAAAAATTTCACAGAAAGGGTGATGGGACACTGGCAGAGGCTGCCCAGGGAGAGGGTTGAGTCCCCATCCCTGGAGGGGTTTAAAAGACAGGTAGATGAGGTATGTAGGGATGCTGTTTAGTAGTGGACAGGTATGATTGGGCTTGATCTCAGAAGTCTCTTCCAACTCAGTGATTCCATGATTCCTGGTGGCTCCCAGTGCTAAGATCCCAAGCAGGAGTCAGCCGGCAACCAAACTCCTGCCCTCCTCTGGGCTGAAAGGTCAGGTTCTCCTTCCACCTTCCCCGAGCAGCTCCTGGTTGTAACCTCGAGCCAATGAGTTTTGCACTGTCCTTTTCCTGTGGCTTCACTAAGGCTTTGTGGTCGGAGCTGCCTCCTGGATTGAGCAGATCTCCCAGGAAGATGTCTCTGTCTTTGTGTTCAAGTAGTATTTTTCTTGCCTGACTTCCACCACCACAGACAGAGCCACCATACCCAAAGTGCACAAACAATAAATGGAGAAGTTGGCATCCAATCTGTCCTTAATAAAAGACATAAGTGACAACCTGTTCCCAAAGCCAATATTTTGGAGACACTGAAGGAATTTAATGTTTCTGTCAATAAAAAGAACATCCACACTTAAAATAGAAAAGCATACACGGTTATAGAGGAAGTTTTCTCTTCAGAATTAAGGTTAAGCCATAGATGTGGGGACAAAGGAGCCATACCCACTTATTATAAGGCACTTCTGGCAAGGAGAGAGCTAGGCATCTGACCTGGATGTGCATCTCCACTTGCTTTGTGGAAAAGATACAACTATGACCTAGAAAATTCACGGCTGTTCTTGGGACCTGAGAAATAAGGACCCAGAAGTCAGCTCTGCATCATTCACCAAAGCCATATCTACTGGCTGGCTGTGTGAGGACCTAGTTCTCCTTCCACTGAAGGATGAGGGTCGCACCAAGGGATTCACAGGCTTTTGGTCTGAGCAAAAGCGAGCTTGAACCTGGCTTAGGGTTTGAAGTGTGGACAGGAAGACTGTGTGGCCTGCAACTGAAACAAACCTTTTCTTGCAGAGAGCTGCAGGGCAGATAGGTGGATTCCCCAAACCCAACAGCCTCTTGCACATTGGCTCTGCTCTGCAAGATGAGCTCTTGGCCATCGACCCATATCTGAAGAGCCCAGACTTGTCACAAATGGTAATTTCCACATATTCATCTGCGTAAGGTGGTAAAGGCAGCATAATGTTTCTGTGCAAGAGCAGGGTTGTGTTGTCAGCAAGGAGAGGGCAGTTAGACAAAGCCAACGAGAGGCCCACAGAATCTGTGTTTCCCAAATTTTGGACCTGCCAGCTCACAGACCATTGACATCTGTGGTCCAAAGCAGCCTTGTGAAATACTAGTGTCTGGTGGAACCGGAAAGCAACTTTTGCTGCATGGAAACTTTGCATATGAAGTCAAGTTTAGATAGAGAGTTATTCCTGCTCGAGGAAGCTGAAGCTGGAGCATGTCTTGTCTCTTGCCAGTACATAACTACTGCACTGAAAGGCAGGGGAGCCAAATGCCTGAACCGTCAGATCCAGCAAGAAGATAGCAGTCTTTGATAACTGGAGAAAAAAACAGATTAAATAAATATATCTGTCATGTAGGGATAATTCTCTCAGAGCCCTTTCCAGCTACTTCTTGGCTCCAGCTTTCTAATTCTAGCAAGGTAGGCACTTATCTTGTGAACTTTTGAAGTGTGCCTGTATCTCGAAGCGGATGAGTAGTCATTCTGAACTCAGCAAGGCTAATTAAGAATAATGCAAGTTAAACAAACTAATTAAAGATTATTTGAAAGATCAAGACATCAGATAGCCAAGATTCCCACCTCGAGGCCTCAGAGCCTTTTCATCCTCTGCTTGTCCCTTTCTTCCCCTCCTGGCCATGATAAGGATGCTCTGGAATCCCAGGACTCCTGGCCAGCCCCATGGCAATTGCTGGGCAAGTGGAAATGAGGTGAATACCAATGGAGGAGTACAAGTTCTTCCTGTTTGTCCCCTTCTTCTTACACTAGGAAGTACCTAAAATACTTCGGGAAGCTCTTTTTCAACCAAGCTGTTGTGTTCTGGTGTTTAATAAAACTGGAAAATACTCAGACCCCACTTGGTGCAAGGAATTACCCTTCGCAGCGTTGGTGCTGCAGTCTAGACATCTGCCACCAGGCTCAGCTACAGCAAATACTTGCATACTGGTTTTCCTGGTAGAGCTTCTTGGAGCCAATAAAATAACAGCCATCTACCTGCATACACATGTCTTCCTTGCTTTTTTTCCTGCTTAATAGTAGTGATTAGCGATGACTCAGGTGTGACAAGCTGTAAGGGCCAAGCTGTTGGAGATTTTTTTTTAAGTGGCTGACATCCTGTCCTTCAGAGTGGAGGATCGTACTATAGATCATGTTTTAATGTTTCTGCCCTGCATATTCATACTGCATTAATAGACAGTCTGACTGCTAGTGAGATTATCACCTTTAGCTAAAGTTCTCAAGTACCATGCCGTGGCTTCCAGCTGCTTCTCTCCCCTTACATCCTGTCATTTTTGTACTTGTGTTTCTTGTGAAACAGTGAGCGAATCAAGTATAAATTTAGAAGCCTAAACAAACTCTATAAACTATTATGATTTGCTAGGTATCTTGTGCAGAAGGATGATCCCGATCCTCTCTTTTATCCACAGATAATGCTAATTTTTTTTTCCCAAATATTGACCCCAAGCAAGTGAACATTGCCTCACTAATATTATTGCTGTTACACTTACCTTTTGGCACCAGCAAAGTCTTTAATGACTAATATTTGTCTAAATATTTGCTGTGACTTTCTTCTCTTTGGCTGCATTTAACTTGCTCTTTCCCCAATTTAAATAGGAGTGAAAGTCTGGTGAAAGTTATTGACCTCTCTATTGTGAAAGCTGGAGAGAATCCTACCATGAGAGGTTGTGTGCAGGTGCCCTCCACCAGCTTCAGGCAAGTTATGCTCGACAGAGGCTTCTTAATTCAGGAAGAATCACACCTGACTTGGACTATGCAGCCTGTTTTCTCCCACACGTTGTCCATCCCAGCATCTTCTGCTCTTCTTCAGGGAAAATATCCATCTGGCAGAACAAAAGGTAGAAATTTCCTCCACACGTGAAGGGTATCTGTTGTTTCACAGGGCTTTTCTTTCCCTTTTCCCCATGCACTTATCAAGACTGTGAAAATCTAGTTCAGCAGTCCACTCAACAAGACCAACCTCAGTCAGAAGTTAAATTAAAACTAAAATAGCAGATTCTTCTCCCAGCTGAGAAAGCCAAGCTGGGTTGCAGCAGATTCAGGGAAGACTGAGGCAGTACCAGGTAAATGGAAAGCACCTGCAGCTAGAGGGTCGGAGACATGTCCTCAGGAGCAGGTGGGACCATACAGCTGGGACTCATCAGTCACAAGCTCAGATATCTTCATGAAAGTCTTCCATGATCATCCCTCAGGTGAGAAGCAATAAGCAGACACTTTCAAGAGTTCAGCATGTTTATGGAGGTCTTTTACTCCTCATCTGCTGAATCCTGCCTGTCTTGCAGAATTTCTGATTTGAGGCGTGAAGGGGACAGTTGTTGTTGGGAAATGGAACTGAGGCTTCCATTTAGTTACCAAGGAGGTCTAAATAGGTGGAGTCTGCTAACTGTCCTGATTCATGTGATCAAAGACTCTACATCCTGTGCTGAAATCCCGAGCCACCTCGGGAACAGTTTTGTGAGAGGAGCTGTGATAAATGACATTACGATAAATAATGTGGCTTACTACAGAAATGTGTTAAGGATCCTAGGCTACTAACTCAGGAGCATGAGCACCAATGAGACATCTTTCCTCAGGAATAAACTTTATGGGTGCTTTAGAGCAGACCACACTTGTTCCTTGGTTCCAGGAAGGCACGTGGAGCCTGCCAGGGCTCAGTCAGTGAAGAAAGGGCCAGAAGAAACAGAGGCAGATGGGCTGCTGTCTGGGATAGCATAGCTGTTGCAATCAAAGCTGCTCGGTGGAAGAGGAGCGAGTACTCTGTTGGAGAACAGGACACGATCCTTTCACCTTACAAGGTTTGCAGGCATCCTGAGTGTAGGTGTCCATTTTGACGTCTTCTTGCTTCCCTGTGAAGTGCTTCGTGATTGTGGCCATACAAGAGATGACCAAATTCTCTCCCAGCTGAAACTGGCCTTGCACTAGTGTTGCTCCACTGACTTTTGTCCAGCCATGTCCGACTTTCCCCGATGAAAGACAAGACAATCAGCCCTAATGCAAACAAAACCAGAGCTGTTTAGCTGTTCAGCTTTATAAAAGCTTCATTGCTGATGCATTCCAGCAATGTTTTGGATTCTTTCAGACATTAACTGTTTCAAAAGAGCATGGCTGGGAAGAGGGTGGCTGTAGGGAGGGGGGGATTTCCCATTAAGGACCAGATGTCTTTTTGATGAGCTTCTCTTAACTTCCCATTTTCTTGACATTTCCTTTTCAGTTGTTGAGTCCAAACTGCTTCTAGACCAAATTCAGGGAGCTCCTGTATTTAGTTTTCTTTTCTCCGACAGATCGAGAACCTTCTTCTGGCCAAAGTATGAGACATGCTGACTAGACAGTGAGCTCAACAGCCAGGACATTTATTCCTGCTGGAGACATTTCTTCCTTATACTTCTTTTCCACTTCAGACCCTCTCCACACTCTAGAGAAACCCCTCAGCTTTCCTTTGACAGTGTTCAATACCAGTTAAAGAAGTAAAAAGCAACCTTTGTTCCCCTCTCTCCAAATTCCACATGGGGATTCTCAGATCTCATTGGATATCAACCTAGAGTGTTTCAGCAGGTAACACTCACAGGCACCTCAGGATGTGACTTATCATCTTCCTGAGAGTTCCTGATCTATAACTAGCCATGGTCCTGGTTTTTGTGGGGATTGGATAGGAAATCATGGCTTTTGGCTGAACAAATATTAGAAACTACGTCCACACTTAGAGATTTTAGCAGTAAATCGATATGAATCAAAATCTTTCCCAAGATGGTACAAATCTCCTCCCTGTGTGGAGTATCAAGCTGTCAATATAGGACTTGCCTTAACAGACTGAACTCTTGGCACCTTTCAGCGCCACTAATACTTACCCAGGCAAGAGGAAAAACTAGTTTTATCAAAACATGGGAAAACATTAATTTTTACGTCTTCCAACATTTTCACTGGGATTTTTTTTAGCCTTCCCCCTCAGCACTACAAACTGTGGTCTGATGTCAACTCTGAGCTCACAGAAGGCTGTTTATTCTGGCATTTTCCCAAAAAAGGAGGGGTTTTTTTCAGCCCGCAGATTTTTCTTGAGGCCTAAACCACTTCTGCTTGGCCAAAGTCAATAAGCAGAGCACACTTCTGAGGTCAGCGCTGCTGAAGTGGGAAAGGGAAAAGAATGAGAACCTGTGGTGCATGCAGGACAGCACTAATAAACTGCAATTTGTTTCAGTGGAGGCTGAGCTCTACAGAGGAGCCCAAGTGTTCTCCCCAGCTCCCGTGTCTGCTATTAATATTAGATTAAGCGTATGTCAAACTACCTGCCAAAGTGGAAGTGACTAGGAAGTAACCAGGTAACAAACCTCACCCATGTCAGTCCAGTTTTCCACATTTTTTTTCCCTGTAGAAAAAGATGTAATTAAGAGTCAAGAAATCTGCCTCAGTAAATACCATAAAACACAGTTTCCCTTTTCCCACGTAGACCAGTGAGGCTGAATTTCTTCTGCCTGCCCCACTATCATTAAGTATTCTGTTTAAATAGGCCAGCTTCGTGCCATCTATAATGAAGTTATAGTGTATTGCTCTGTTATGAATGATGAAGCTGTTGTGTCCTACGGGGAGAAAAATCGCTGTAATCCAACTTTCCTTTTGAAAAGGCCTAATGTATCCACATGAGATCTTCTGGCAGAGACAACTGAGAGAATATAAATAGAAGCTTAAAAGAAGAAGGAGGGGAAGGGGAAAATAACTCCAACAGGGCTGAGTAGCTGAAATTCACAAGTTTAATAGGAAGATGGATGACTGAAGAGCCTGTTCTGTGACACAATTGGGACTTTATGCAGGCCTTTTTCAATTATTTGTAGCTGACAAAATGTCACACAAAGGCTGTTTCACACTGCAAGCCAGGTGCCCAGAAATATTTGGGGGGGGGGGGGGGAGGAGCAACTGGTCATCCAGGGGCACAGGCCACTAGGGTTGTCACTGGCTAGGGGTTGTCACTGGCTAAGTTAGGCAACATCATCTCATGCGCAAGTGGCAGCAGCAGAGAGTGTCCTGCAATGCCTAAGGCCCCTGCACATCCAAGCTGTCATCTGCCCTTCCCCGGGAACACAGAGGTGCAGCCACGACAGACAATGTGGGCTGGGAGGTGACTATACAGGTGCATAAGGTCCATCTTGGACCGTACCGTTCCTGTCCTCCTCACAGTAAGCGTACCTGTGGGTTCCTGCTACAGGAAGAGGTTTCTGCTCATGGGTAATTGTTAGTACTGAAATTTTATCAAGACACCTTGTCCAGGAACCTTGCACAGTACAGGTTCTGACCTGTCCTTACTTCACCCTGACCACTCAGCAAATACTGCTGTTGTTAGAGCACCTAGTTGTTACCACAAAGCTACTGCAGTTCAGCCACCAAGGAAGGTTGCACGAAAAAAAACTGTCTGTGTTTGCATGAAGTGCTCATACCTTCAGTTGCTTCAGAGCTGTGGCTTACGATAGCGACTTGTGGCAGAGGAGTGGTGGTGAGCTGAGAAGCAGTAGTGGCTTTAGTGTCTCCCATGAGACCTGCAGAAGATCTTACCAAACCTTCAGATTTTAAATCTCTCATTTCTTAAAGTTTGCTCCATTCCACAGTGAGCTAATCTGACTACAGACACCTTAATTCAGACTGAAAATACCCAGAAGGGGGGTTGATTAGTAAATTAATTTTAGTTAATTTTGGGTGGACTCACCTGGGTGTCCTCATGAGGAGAAGGCTAAGCTGAATCTTGGGATCTGGAAAGGGGTTAATTCTGCTTTGATGGAACTGCAGTGAGGCAAGGCCAAACCTGTGGGAGCAAACAAAGCTGCTAGGAGTCTGCCAGGCAAAGATAAAGCAGGGTAATGGACGTGTTTGTCCATATGCAATAATCTGATTGAGGAAAGAAAGACAAGATAAGAGGAGTAGGCTTCATGGAGAAAAGTAAGTCACAGGAATGTACCCCCTGAACGAGGTGATTCCAGAGGCAAGATCTGAATCAGGGCAGCAGCAACAGAGAGGGATCCTTCAGGCAGCATTAGCCCTTACTTGGGCAAGGTTGCTTCTGGTGAGATGTTTTCCCAAAGGCTCTTTCTTGACTCTAGTCTTAGATGAACAGTTCACAAGTTCCTTCGAAGACCCAGGTGGCTAAGTCATGTGGTCACTGTGGGAAAGGGTTACAGGGCAGAGCCCTCCCTGTGCCCACAGTTGCAGTGGCTCACTCTTCCATCACTGCTTCCACAGGCCTCCCTGACCCTCAGTGGGACCAAGAAGGGCCAGGGCTGCCTGGCAAGACAGCAGCAGCTGTGTCTTCAGCTTATGTGTCTATGGACTAGCACCACTAGAGGCGTTTTTGAGTTATTTAAAAACATATTGTCCCTGAATGGTAATGCCATCTCTTGCCCCTTCCCTTATGTCAGCACTTGCGATGTGCTGGCTGCAATTCAAAGCTGATAGGCTTGCTGATACGACTAAAAGCTACTAACTTTTCTCCTCACAAGGTCAGTTTTCCCTTCCCCCAAAGAGATGGCTGCTCTGCTTGCCCCTGTGGTAACTCCATTGTCACTCAAGCTGCAAGAACACAGGGAAATTCTCCAGAGGGTCCTCTGCTGGAAGAAAGAGCACCAACCTGCTTTTCAGGAAGCTGAACCATTAGTTAGTTATGGAAAATCCAAACTTTGATTGCCAAGAGTTCAGAGCAACATCGCACCATTGAAGTGGTGTGCTCCGGGCTGCCAGAGCACCATGGCAGACCAGGTAGTTGATTCAATATTTACTGGCCCCGGCAGTAGTTTATTTTTAATTACCTACTATTGTTTCACTAACCTGGCCACTAAGAGGATTGAACCTTTTCTTTTTTTTGTAAGAGGGAATAGCAAAAGCCAAAATATGAAAATAAACCACACTCTTTTAGATGATTCAAAACATCAAATGCTGGCTTTCCTCCTCCTCTGCACTCTTAAATGCATCATTGCAAGGGGAATTATTCATGTAGTTGCATCAATAAATCTTACTTAAGTCCTTTATATTGCAGTCCTCATTCATCTAGCTGGGACTTCTCTGTAAACGATAATTAGGGTAAGAGCTAACTGAGATACCACAGAGTTTGTTCCTGGCAGTCATTTAACATCCAGCATAGTATCAAGGCTGTAAAGTAGGCATTTCTCAGCAGCAGTTCATTCATTGTAAAACCTGATTCAATTATTAGCTGGTCTCCTGTTTCACAGCAAACACTTAGGTTCACATAAAGACCTCAAACCATTTGTCAATGAATTCCTTGAATGGACTCAGTTGTATTCTGTTTTCTGTGCAGTTATCTAGCCTAATTCCTGAAGAGTCAGCCAAGAGGGAAATACTATTTCCCTCTGGCAGCCTTACTGAGCTAGTCCTGAAGAGAGAGTTGGTTCTGGTATCAACTGTTCTCTCCAGTACCTGGTTCTATGAGGACTGGGATAGCTCAAGTAGTGGGAAATAGATAATGGATCTCTTCCCAAGTGTCCAGACCTCCAGCAGCAGAATCAGCCTCCAAGTCAGTTTGCTCCTGCCAGGCCTGCCTTGCCTTTTAATGTGTCTTCATTGGGCTGCCCAGGGGCGCACTATTAATTTATATCCAGCCATTTACCCTCGCCAATTATGAAGACTGGGAATTTCACTAAGAAGGGCTCTACTCAGTAGAGATCATCTTCTCCAGACTTACATCCAAACAATATTGCCACAGTTTTAGCAAAGACATTATAATACCCACAAAGGCAAGGATGCCCAGCAGAGGCTCCATCCCATCTCCTGCCCTGACACCAGCCTAGCACAGAACATAAGGCTTTAAGAGCTCAACTTGTTCTCCCTCCACCCCAAGAGCCTTCAGCGTGTCACTCCCCAAGCCTGACAGGGGATGGAGACTCTCTAGCTTAGCAAAGCCACTTGCAGAGACAACAGCACAAGGACAATGTAAAATCCTCAGAGCTCTTTCCAGTTGCCTATCATACATGAGCCTTAGCCCTCTGACCCACAAACTCTGCCTGCTATGTCTCCTCTTAACAACAGTTTATCAAGGCAAGCGGCAGAAGAAGGCAAAATCTTCAGGCCACGTGTGTTGATGCATTGTTCAATCAAAAGCCTTAGTGGGGCTTAACCTGCAGGCAGGATTGATCTGTGGGACACATCTTGGCTGTCTCTGGCAAAAACAGACCAGAAAGGGCATGAGGAAAACCTGAAGTGTAGATAATTTCAGCGATTTGCCCAAGTTCAGAAAGCTGAAATAATTGAACTTACGTCTTCTGACTTGCTGGCCACCCACAAGACAATGAGGAACAACTAAAGGGGAAAAAAAGACATTGGTATTTCATCCCATTGCACTGGAGCATGGTCCTGGAGTGAATGGAACAGTTGGGACACAGAATAACAAGCCTTCCAAGCAGGGCCAATCGGCACCTGGCTTGCTTACCCAGGAGACCACCCATCACCTTCAGAGGATGCAAGTTGAATACGGGCTTTAGTCCACCTCCTTGCTTCCCTCTTTCATTCTGGGGTGACAGCTGTAACACTCCTGACTTTAAAAAGACTTCTAACTCCTGTAGTGTGAACATCAAAGGTCTTGGAGACAATTCCTCCCTTTTAATTGGCTGTTTAGTAATAGAAGGTGTGATGGTGCTGCTGGGACTAAAGTAATTAAGGGAGGGCCACCACCTGCCTTCTCTGCCATGGACATGAGCCTGTGATTTAGATTAGATATTAGGATGAAATGTTTTACTGCTAGGGTGGGGAGGCACTGGCCCAGGTTGCCCTGACAAATCATGGATGCCCCATCCCTAAAGGTGTTCAAGGCCAGGCTGGATGGGGCTTTGATCAACCTGATCCAATAGGAAGTTTCTCTGCCCATGGCAGGGGGTCAGAACTGGGTGATGCTTAAGGCCCAAACCATTCTATTATTCTATGATTCATGACACAAAGTGTGCAATATCCCCAGCAGTTTAACAAGTTCTGCGGTAACGCTTTCTTCAGACCCTGTTGTCAACTCATGCCCACCTCATTTTTCAACCAGCGCAACTGCTTTGTGAGGCCAGTGCTCAAATCACAGCAGGGAACTGACTCAATGTAAAAAAAAACAAAAAACCTCCAACTCTGTGAAATGAAATAAAAAGTAAAAAAATTGGTTTTTAAAGCAGGATCACTTCCCAAATGTCACTGCGAGCAACCCCACAAGCAGTCATGCTGACATATCAGATGGCAAGAAAAAGCTGCGGGGGCGTGGGAATACCTTAAGCTCGCTGAACAGCCGCCCAGTGCTTTTTCTTATGAAATCACAGCCTGAGGAGAGAATTCTGTGCTGTTTTCCTCCCCCCCACCCGGTTTCTTCCCTGAACCCTTGGGCCCCCATCACTCCATCCAGTCTGGGATGTACTTTTTAATCTCCAGTGTGTATATAAAAAAGAGCTGGAAGCAGCGGCTGTCTGAGACCCACCCGACCTTTGGACATAGAGCAAACTTCCTGTTCCAGTGCTGCCGGCTCTTTAATCTCCCAATCCTTAAAAAAATACAAGTGAGCCTATGTGAAAAAATGCTTTGTAATGGGAACTCCTGGAACAACTTTCTTCTCTTAAGTCTTCTGACTGAGCTATAGAAAACAGCAAATATCTCTCCCGAGAGCCCTTATTTACAATAGAAAAATGGCAGGCAGAACTGCAGTTTCATTTCCCAGCCTCAGACAGGCACAAAAGCTACAGAAAAATAAAACAACGAGGGGAAAAAAGACCCACTCTTGTTCATTCAGAGTCTGGGGAGATTTTTGGTGGGGAACAAGTTTCTTTGGACGGTAGAACAACTCGCACTTGGGAACTGGGTTTCTCTTTGTGTAGGAGGAAGAGGTCTCGGGCTCTATACTTGACAACAAATTAGCATTGACATTTGACTTGTTTTGATCTGAGCTATTTACAGTGGTATTATCTGTGTATTTTTGACATGCTGTGAAGATTCCCATTGCCAGATGCCTCGCTATGGCTGTAGGATGCAGTGCATTCCACAGTCATTACTCAGGGGTCATAAACCTCACATTATTTGTGGGGAGGAGGGAAGCAGGGAAAAATGGTCTAACAATTAAAAAAAAAAAAGAAATCCTGGACTTAGATTTCACTGGGCTTATGTATTTAGCTGGAGGGAAATTAAAAATGCACTTAGGCTGGCTGGTACTGTCACACTGTAGAGCTGATGACTGCAATGGATCCTTGTGAGCTTGTTCTACACATAGGAGCACATTCATGGTGATGAAATTCCTTACTGCTCTAGGCTGGGGAAGGCTGTAATGGAGCAACAGCTGGGTCAGAGATCCCCAGCTGGGGATTGCTGCTTAGGACCTCCAGAGCTGGAGTTCGTAGAATCATCAAATGCTTTAGATTGGAATAGACTTTTACAGGTCATCCAGTCCAACCCCTTTTCAAAAGCAGAGACATCTTTAACTCAATCAGGTTGCTCAGAGCCCCATCCAACCTGACCTTGAACATTGCCAGCGACAGGGCCTCCACTGCCGTCTTGGGCAACCTGTGCTAGTGTTTCACCACTCTCATTGTAAAAAATATCTTCCTTACATCCAGTCTAAATGTCCCCTCCCTTAGTTTAAAATCGTCACTTCTTGTCCTCTCAAGTGTTGGCAGGACATGTCACTACATCGTGATTCTTGATACAGGGAAGGAGCTGAGAATCACCCAGTGGATTTTCATGAGTGAGTAAGACTGATTCAAAAGGGAAATTTGTGGGTTTTTTTCTTTTCTGTGGTTGGGAAACTTTCAAGAAAATTTCTAAGGCCAAATCATAGACCTACGCTTCTGGGCTTTTAAGCAGATACTCCATGCACGTAACTTCCTTACTCTCTAATCACATGAAGATGCCCAGGGAAGCTATCAGGAGATAGATGCCTGGGGAGCACCTAACATGGAAGAGCTTGGGGGCTGCAGGCTGGACGCAGGGAATGGGGTCCTGCTGTGGCAGAGCAGCGAGGAAAGTTCTCCTCAATGTCTGGTTGTTCAGGGAAAGGCAAAATAAGCAGCGCAAAACTTTTTTTGAAGAAAAGTCTTTCCTAGACTCTGTGTTTCTCTTTCATTTTAAAATGGCCTTTTGTCTTCCTAACTCTTCCCTGGCCCTGGCTCGCCTGCACAGCACCACATGCTACCAATCAGCTGAGATCTGCTCACCAGAGGGTACGGTTTCCTAAAACACCTTAAGTTTCTCAGTGTTGGTTCTAAAAAGGAAGGGATAGAAAATGGGTGATTATGTCCTCATTCATACCTGGTCTGACAATGCCGATCTGCTGAATTCCTTGGGCCTATGTGCCTGTTGAAAATTAGCCCATTAAATGTTAAAAGCAAGGGTCATCTCCACCCTGTATGTACAAATTGTCCAGCTCAGGATTAGGGCTCTTCCAGCTAGGCACTGCAGGAATATAGACAGCAAAATCCCTGTGTATAAATACTCTGTTGAAGTGGTGTTTCTGCCCTTCAGCGAGTCTGGTTTCCAGCAGCTGTAATAAACGAATCTCATTTTGTTTTTGTCCCACCTACAACAAAAATGCAACCTCTGGAGTAATCCATCCAGAGAAAGGAAACATCTACCTGTCACCAGGTCACTGTGCTGGATTTGTCCACATTAGAGTTGCTCCTGTTCAAGTTCCAGCACAAATACAACGCAACAAAGATCTAGGCATGTCCTGGAAAGTAATGGAACAGATATGAACTTTGCTAAAGGCTAGCTTCATGGTGCTATTGAATTCCCCACCTCTTGCTCTCCAAGCAGAAACCTGAGCCATCACTTCATGCCAGACCCAGTCCTTAGACATACCCGAGATAGTGCCTTGAAGTAAAACCCTGGGAGGAACCTCCACCTTCATTGTGAGAGGGAACCTGTGTACGGTATTGGAGTAGAGCAAGGGCAGGGATGAATCTCAGAGGACTGAGGAGTGGAAGAGAAGATGGAGAGCACATTACCTGCAGGACACGGCACAGATCTTGATGTTGCAGGGGCTTTCTGTAGGCTCAAGGACACTGTGCAGAACGTGTGCTGCATCACTCCTGCCCCTGAACAGTGGGCTGCAGTCAGATGATCAACAGCCTCAAGCAGGATTCTTTCCTATCCCCTTTGAGGTTCTTATAGGATTGAACTCCAGTGGCTTCACTTCAAATGGTAACACCCCCATCCTCTATCACCCCTTTAACAAACCAGCCCAGAGGCCAAACCTAATGAGGCTCCACCTCTGGTTGCTCCAGGTACCATGACTGCAGGAGACACAAATTAATTCAGTGAAGATGTTCAGCTGGTCATCTAGAGAGCTGTGTATGTCACCTTTTTGAGGGAATAGCTACGTATAATGATGAGTGAAGTCCTTTAATATGTCTTTCTTCTGAGGCACTGACAGGAACTGCTACAGGTTCCTCTGAGGTGCAGCGTGTTTAATTCATCTCAGATTATGGTCTGCTGGAGACTCAGGCATTCAGCACATTCATAGGTGTTTTATAGTCCTATCTTCTTCAATGGTGTAATCCCCTACTTTCTATACCCAGACCAAGGCTGGGCAGGTAAAAACCCAGGTAATTAATTAAGTGAACACCTCACTTTAAACACTAAGACACTAAATATCTTTTCAAGGTGAGGACTAAAATCATAGCTGAACTTGCAAGGAGAAAGAAAGAAAGAAAGAAAACCATTTAGACTGTGAAACTGACGTGACAGTGTGACTGAGTTGACCTCGCTGATATCTCAAGTCCTTTTAAACCACAAACTGACCCCAAAAAGCTAACACTCCTGTGTGGTTTGTATGAATATCTGTTTCTGGTGACTTAGTTACGGGAAGCCTTGTGTCTATTTTTTAAACCTCTTGTGGTATTTTCACTGAAGCTCAGTAACTGTTCATCTGCCTCGCTCTGGTCTGTCTTATCTTAGCTTCTCTGCTTTGTGAGAGCACATGCTGTTTTGTAAAAGGGCTTTGATGCAACTCTGCAAGATGAAAAACAAAAAATAAATGAGGCAACATGAATCCAGCAATTAAGAATAAAGCTCCAAACTTTATTCATTGACTTGAGTACAACAGTGATGCAGGTTACAGTGGCACAGGAGTGCAATATGTGCTGTTTGCGGTATGACAGTGGAAACACTAATTGTACAGAACAGCAACCCAGCTCAAATTTTCATTATGCATACAAGCAGACTTACTGTACAGACAAGACATCAATTCACTTTTACAGAGACTCAGAAAGAGAGCTGTCTCACAGATGAATGGATAACACAGGGACACCTCCCCAAAACGCTGGTTTGTATGGGGGGAGGACGAAAGGAAAACAAAACAATAAAAACTCCTATTGCCAAAATCTACTGATTTAAAGGAAAATAGACCTTTGAAAAATTAGTTTCAGTTTCCAAAGCTTAAAAAAAGCCCCCAGCTCTAAGGCCCCCTTACAGGAAGAGTTGTCAGAAACAACCAAGCCGCACGGCCTGGACAGGTCTGATCCCATAACAACATACGGAGCTCGCTGCTGTGAGCATACACAGCAGGCAGAGACTTTCCAGGTCTAGCCAGCTGAGAAAGAGCCTGCTCCAAAGCACACGGATGTTAGTGAGAAGCTTCACTGATTTCAGTGGGTTTGCATCTGGGGGAGAAGAAGTGCTTTCTGAAAGGTGTTCCATGACAAAAGCCCAGGCAAGTGTCCAGTGGGACCTGTCAAGGTGCCTAAGGGAGCTAGAGACTCAGCCTGGTAAGGCACCGCTGGAATTCCCATAGCTGCTTCTACTGCTTGAAATGCTTTGTTACCTAACGACTATGAGCAAGAACCTGTGGGCCTCAGCTTTGCAAGTCCTGGGAGCAACACCTGTATTAACTGTGGTGACCCTTACAAAACCAGTTACTGTTTGCCTTCGGTCATCTTTTTTTACCTCAAAAGAATGACCACAATGCACGTACAAGTATAACTCCTTCACATGGACAAGCATTTTTTTAGCAAATCTATTAGCAGAAATCTATTTCCCTGTTAAAAAACCTTTGGGCAGCAATTAATTTATTTTGCATACAGGCAAACAACATTAATGGCCAATTACATCCTTACTTCCTGCACTGTGGATTACATTAAAATTAATAATTCTTATTCTCTCCCCTGCCAAATGTGGGCATTGCGTAGCTCCTGCCAGCAGAGCTGTCTGACTAAAAACTCTGCAGCTTTGCATTGTGAGAGATTTTTCTTTCTATTTCTTATCTCATTAAGCACATAAAAAGGTGTGTGGGAGGAATCAGAAGGCAAAACTCATCAGCCAGAGCAGTCCTGCAACCCGCAGCGATAACGGTGTTTCTACATGAAAAGAGAAAGGCATATTGTACTTTCACAGTACTCAGCTGCTCTCTTCAGTTTCTCATTATATAGCCATGGGGTAAAAAGATACTCAGACGACTATGCTGAACTCTAGCAGGTGTGTTGACAGGGCCAAAAAGTTTGACAGAGCATGAACTGGACCATGACCTGAGGCTAAGTGACCAGGGAAGAGGGCTGTGAAGTCAAGCCCTAAATGTCTCTCTGATATGGAAAGATGACTGGCATTTCAGCACGGATTAATTGATTTTCTTGTTTCCTGCACACGTTTCATTGCATCATTATCACTGACTGGTACCTTTTAGTGCCACAGGTAACTTTCAGGATGTGGACGTCCTCCTCCACAAACACTTGCTGAGGGAAAGTAATGAATCATGGAGTGGGAGAAAGGTCAGTTTCTTTTCATTCTCCTGTATGAAGCTATGGCCCAAATATGCCAATATCTTCTCCTAAGTCAGGATGAGCCAATATAAGTCATTCCAAAATGAGTTTAAAGGATGTACATACTTTTACCATTTTGGGTGTTAACTTTTCTGTAACTTACAACAGCTTCATATCATTAATTTCAGTGTAGATGTTCATAATCTATGGGCTCTAAACTTGACTTCCCCACAGTTTGAAATAGGTACACAGGATCATGCCTGCATTTTCTTCTAAGTCTGCCAACCACCACCCCTGCAAACCCTGGAGAAATCAAGATCAGCCCTTCTCCTTCTCGGAACTTAACTCTTCTCCACCCATCACTATTACCTGACCAGGAGAAGCACAACTTGCAGAAGGGGATTTCACTTCATATGTGCCTAATTTCAACAAAACAAATGTTTACAGATGAGACTCCTAGCTTAGAACTGCAGGACTTGGTAAGGAGAGATGACATCTGTCTTGACAGAAGTAAAACACCACTGGAGCCACAGTCTCCAGCTTGTCTCACAAACAGATATTAAGAAACTTACTGTTTTCCTAGTTTAAGCTTTCACAGCACACTGCAGCTATGTCCACAGTGCATCGCAAACCATATTTAACGAAAGGCTACTAACCGAACTGGAAACAAGTATGTTTCTGAGATGCTGAGTTTCCAAGTTGTTAAGCCACTACCCATCGTATTGGAGAAGTCATGGCAGTTAGGCAAAATTCCCACTGACTGGAAAAGGGAAAACGTAACTCCCACTTTTGAAAAGGGAAAAAAGGAAGACCCAGGGAACTACAGGCCAGTCAGTCTCACCTTCTGTGCCTGGAAAGATCATGGAGCTGATCCTCCTGGATACTCTGCTAAGGCACATGGGAAATAAGGAAGTGATTGGTGACAGCCAACATGCCTTCACTAAGGGCAAATCTTGCCTGACGAATTTGGTGGCATTCTACAACGGGGTTACAGCATTGGTGGTTAAAGGAAGAATGACTGGCATCATCTACCTGGATTTTGCTCAACGTGACTCTTGGGAGACCTTACAGCCATCTTCCAGTACTTAAAAGGGGGCTTCAAGAAAGCTGAAGAGGGGCTTTTTACAAGGGCATGTAGTGATAGGAAAGGACTAATGGCTTTCAACTGAAAAAGGGTAGATTAAGATTAGATACAAGTGTCTTCCTGTGCAGATGGTGAGGCACTGGCACAGGTTGCCCAAAGAAGTTGTTGATGCCCAATCCCCGGAGGTGTTCAAATCCAAGTTGGATGGAGCTTTGCTCAGTCTGATCCAATGGGAGGTGTCCCTGCGCATGGCAAGGGGCTTGGAACTGGATGATCTTTAAGGTCCCTTCCAACCCAAACCATTCTATGATGTTATGCCACTGAAACCTGTCATAAATGACACCAGCATGAGATGACAACAAACAATTAAAAAAAAAATCATGAAATTCTATGAGCAAACTTCACAAGGACTTACCCTTCAAGATGCACAGAAAGTTTCTGCAGGTCAGGGACTGGACACTGGCAGAGCTGTGGTGCTACATTCAGTTTCCTAATGCGAAGCCACAATGGATCACACTGTTTCATTGAGAAATAGTGGACAGTTTTCCAAATCTACCGAGTAGATTTCTAAATCTGCTTCTCAACTTCTTAATTCTGCTATCTTCAGAGATGATGAACACATTCATTTCAACTTCTGACTCACAGTAGGCTGGAGCTTACACTGAGTTAAGGCACGGATATAGAGGGCATGGCCAGCTGTTCCTACTATAGCACAGAACAGTTCTCTACTCATTCATATGGAAGTTATCAGACCAGTATCTGGAAAGGGCACAGAACCCACTAAGTGAGACCTCTGGATTCCCCATTAACGTGAAGACTACTGCACAGGGAATTACCCTTCCATCTAAGCACTGCCAGAGATGGGTGCTGCAAGTGTTCACAAGTCTGAGGAAGCCTTCTAAATAATATTACCTGTTGGCCACCCTGGCACTTCCACGATGTGGGAAACTGGCCCTGCCTTTTGCACACTTGCTGTATCACAGAACCAGGTGTCCACAAGCCCCGCAGATAAAAGCACATATGCAAAGGACAACCTTCACAAGTTAATGACCACTGTCTTTTCAAGACTATGTGCTATTTGGAAATTCCATATTACATACTCACATAGTAACTCAATTCCAAATGGGGAGTGTGTGTGCTACACAGGCACCTGTGATAGAGAATCTACATGTGTACATAACCTGATTTGCACGTGTGTGGTTATTTTGCGATGCCATCCCAAATAAATGTTTTGACAGGTCTCTGCTCTTACATAATTTCTAAAGCAGAAATGGGGAAAAAAACAAAAGCATTCAGTTTTCAGTCCCCTTGGCAATGGCAGTTTCTTTGACAGCACTGAGTTTGATGGGATTTCATCAGAAGCTCAAACGCTTTGCTGGAGATAGAAGAACTTAAGCATGTATTTAAGGCATATACATAAAATCATAGAATAGTTTGGGTTGGAAGAGACGTTTAAGGGTCATCTAGTCAGCCCCTGACATGACTCAAGGGAATATTGAAAAGGGATTACAAAGCACGACCCAAGAAAACACTACTCAGTTGATACTAGGAAGTGATTCATTGCTTACAAAGAAAATTCTCCCTGGGGCTACGTTTCTGTTTTTGTTAGGTGAGAAGAACAGAAAAGGTTGCAGTGGCAATCACTAGCTGCCTACTGCAGAAAACACCTACCTACCCACCTTGTGTCTGGCTACAGTGTGTTTTTTATGGAGACGCAATCTCTTGGGGTGTGTCTACATGGAGATGGTTGGGATAGTTAAGGGGAATTAACTACAGGTATGAAATTAAAGCTCAGAAAACCCTTCATGTTTTCAATTGGAAATAAAGCAATATTAAGTCTAGTGCAGAGGGCTGTGGACTGACTAAGCTCCACACCTGCAAGATTGGAAAAACCAGCAATGGCCTAAAAACATAGTTAGAGATTACTTGCTTCTGTGGCATCTAAGCTGGCTTCTTGTCATTCCTTCCCAAGCTGCAATTGCAGCTTTAAGTTCTCAGTTTATGAGGCAGATACAAATTACCCTGTCATTCTTCACAAGAGGCTGGGTTCTCTTTCTTTTCAAAACTTTTTTTTCTTTTTTTTTTTTTTTTTTTTTTTGAGAGAGAGGTGGGAAAGGAGAGAAAACAACCTGGCTGAGTCATCTTTGAAATGACTGGGTTGTGTATTCATATATGCTGTGAGAAGTTCAGTAGTAATCTCAGGATGGGGGCAGAAGAACGCAGACTGTTACCTCACATCCTTGAGAGCGCAAGTCATCAGATCAAAAAAGTTTATTGTTGAGGTGACTTGAGCTAAAAGACCCATAATGCCTACTATATTTGAGAGGCAGCAGCACGGTTTCTTCTATAGGATGTAGGCTGACAAAATTCAGAGGATTTTCATATTTTTAATTAATAAAAGTTAAGCCACACCTGGGAAGCAACAAGCCCTGAATTTCTGAGATTCCAGCATTCCCAAAGCCTGTGACTTTAAAACATGGCTGTTCTTTCATTGTATGGATTTGGTTTCAGCAGTCACTCAGAAATGTATCTTGAACTGCCAGGGTGAAACCCATTCCCTTTTATTTCTCAGTGTTCCTCAAAACCCCTTTCAGATTGTTGTTCTGAAAAATGAAGTAACACATGTCAAATGATCCTTGCTGCACTCTTGGTAGTCCAGAGAGCTTACTCGCGATTGCACCTGTCACAGCATTCACTGAGGACTTCTGCTTGGTGGGGAATGTGATGCCAGACCTGCATGGTAGCACATTTTCCCTCTCATCTCAAAGACTCATTGTTCCCTTAGCTCTAGGGACATGGAGCAGGTGCTGACCCCTTCTATCTATTTCTCATACACTGCATCCTCTTCTCAGATTTTATCAAAGAAACCACAGTGATCTGTTGCAACAGGACTTCCTAAACGAGCAAAGAAGAAGCAGGATTTGGGCTGTCCTGCACGTTTGATGCTGAAATGCCATTTGGTGATATAAAGAACTCAACACAGTGAGTGTACTGAATCTCACAACTACGTGGGACCGTTTCTCCTTCCCGACTTCCAGCTTTTAACACCAATGTCTCATATAACAGAAAATACAAAGGTTCTGATGTCTCCAGTGCCAAAAGTTTCCGCATTAAAAATGAAACCTTGATATTCTTTGACAGACACAGAACCGAAATGACCCTCTCCCGTATCAGGAGGTGGGCTCGTTAGTGCAGTTATGCATTGGCAGTTAAGCACCAAGGAGGAGAAAAAGCTCACCTTGCAGCCACAATGCATTCATTCAGTTACTTTGGTGCTCATGTCCTCCTCTGTATAGGACTTGCCCAGAAGCAGTTAAGATATATACAGGCAGTTTTTTAAGCTGCAGCATATTGGAAGAAGACCAAAAGCAGTAAGGAGATCAATGCAGCTCAAAAACTGTCTTGCATGATTACTCTGTCTTCACAAACCAAGTCAGGCACAAAGGGAAATAAAAATAACCAAGGCTGGAGCTTTGAAGCTTCAAGAGAGGAGAAAAAAAAATCCCTGTGCCCTCTTTTCCAAGCACAAGTGAAAACCTACATTAACTAAAAAGTGTGCTTGGCCCCATGCACTGTGCCATATCGACAACAGCAACTGCGATTTAATCAAAAAGCCTCTATTGGCAAAGCATGGCACCTTGATGGTACCTTTTAATTCATAAACATTCCTCCCACAGAGGGATGAATTTGAGAGTTAGTTTGCAGAGAAGCAACTTCCCTGCTGACATAAAATCCTACAACTCCACCGCAGCCTGATGAGCTGCACTAGGAATTACTAGCAGGGAGTCTGTCCCAAAATCTCTGGGTGTGAACCAGGGCACACTTAAAAAAGCATTTTCTCACTCTGTCACTCCGACACCCATCCACCCGTCTCCTGGACTGAATTACAAGAAAACTGACTCTTCTCCATCATTCCCATTACTTAAGTGATCTTAAATGCCTGGTTAAGCTCCATCCTTATTAATTCAAGCAGAAAGTGTGGAAGAGGGAAGACTGACAACAGACACAGCAATTCACTTCCTACGTCCTAGCAAATATATACAAGTACAAGGAGCCCATTTTCCAGAAATTCAACTGGTATGTACTGAAAGTGAGCAGAGCACCCACCTTTGTGGATTGATTCACACACAGATCCCATTTCAAAAGAGTGCCAATTAAGAAACAGTTGTGTGAAAGACTTAATGTGATCGTGTGGATACAATAAAAAGGGCTTCTCCTTCACTACTGAGCATCTATCTACCTTCCTCTCCATATATATACACACAGATACACATACACACACGCATACACATACATAGATGGATAGATATAAATACATGTGCGTGCGCACATGAACACACATACATATATATATATATATTTATATATATATATCCTTTTCCAGTTCTTGGAGTGATTACAACTACTTTAGTCTACAAGGCAACCTAAGGGCACTTTCTGGCTCTAGCAATAAAGTCCATCATGTTGTGGAGAGAAGTAAAGGGAATATCATTGAGGGAGAATAGAGCAGTTTTCTATCCTGTATAATATCATGTAACAGGTCAACACCTCTGAAAACTACTATCATTGTTGTTTCTGAACCCAGATATATTCTCCCTGTGTTCCAGGAGAGCGAAAGTTCATCTTGTTCAATTGCTGTGTACAGAGGTGCCACTATGCGATTTTCCCTTTTTGGTGGATAAGTAGTTGCTTCCAAATAGTTTGGAGTGTATGACACAATATCCTACACATCATTTTTTTGTTGGTTTGTTTAAAGGGAGATTAAAAGAGTTTTGCTTTTTTCTTCATGTCGTTGCGTCTCCAGAGAGGTAACTTGTCAAACTCCTGTATCGTCATGCCAAATATTTCTTGGAAAACTTCAGGTGCTAAGTGACGCTTTAAAAAAAATAAGGGTGGGGAGGGAAAAAAAGGAGAAAAGGCAATGGTCAGTCAAAGCCAAAGAGACACAATAGGAGATAGGAGAGCCTTAGGGATTTCATGTCACTGCGTAGAAGCCATTGCAAGAAAAAGTAATGCTTTGGCAATACACACATCCAGTCCCTCCTGAACTCAAGGGCTCAGTGGATGAATGAAATACTGCAGTTTGTTAAATCTGAGAAGTTTACAAGGGAAATCGGGAGAACTACTTCAGGTGCTGAATATGCAAGAGACAGAAAAATTATTTATCTGTAGTCACCTAACAAGCACTGACAGACCAGAGAACAAAACCAGCTCCTGCACGCCCCTGTCCCAGGCTTTGGAGTCCCTTCTGCTCACATACTGAAGTTCAGGCTCTGGTTTTCAAGAGAGCTTTGCCAAAAGGCTGCACATTAACATCCAGTATTTGAAGTTCTGAGATGATGTCTGGCCACACTAAATCTCCGGCACATTACCCTTCTGCCAATAAAATATTTTTTGGTGCTGTCTAGTGCACAAGTTACTTCTTGTCCAGCTGCTTTAGACTGCACTGGATGGAGAAGGTGTCTCCCTGTGGCACTAAGGTAACACAGCACTAAATTCTGATTAGTGATCACATAGCTACTAGTCTAAAAATGTGCACAAATGGTTACTTAATTTTTTGTGGCCTCTTCTATTCATCTCCATGGAAGATTAACTAACTACAAACAATTTAAATATCCTCAGCCTTCTACTGGGCTGCTTAAGTCTTTCTAATCAACAAAGATGTAAACAATTTTTATTTGTTGGCAGAGATTTAAAATCTTGATATTTTTGGCTATCAGCCAAGTCACAGAACTCATGGACAAGTTAAAGAAAGTTAAGACTTTTGTTCCTCAAGGATGGCTGACACTGACTCTTAGCTATGAAATGATCCAAGATCAAACTAAGTACTGCTCCATTCCACTATGGATCCTATGATTACAAAACACCTCACCAGTTTGGGGATTTTTACACGTTTACAGGCATATAATCAATTGATTGAAAAGACAAGGGGGTTGTGAGGAGCTCAGCCCAGGAGCAGGGAGAAAGAAATGTGGGACTACTGGCCCACCACTGTTCATGGAGCTGTGGCTCATTCCTCCCCATCTGACTCCTCCTTCCCTGCTTAGTGCTGAGACATCTTCCCAGCCTAACAAGAACCCACGTTTCAGTGTTTGAGCTTTCAAGTGTGCAACAACAAACACGTTCAGCAGGAAATAGCATTTAGGAACTCGCTTCTCTTACCTCAAGTCTGGTTCTGTCTACATCTTTTAGTATTTTATTTCGCCCTCTGTTGGTCACCATGAGAATTTCATATGGAAAAATCTGTTAACAATGTATAAAAGGGGGAAAAAAGAGATGTGTTTACATTCTAAAGCAAAAAGAACACAATGTGTCTCATTTTCACAACCACACAAACATCTGGTTTCTTTTTTCAAAGGAAATCACAGGACTTTTGTCCCCTCAAGATTAATGAAAGGCAAGCCAACCTGGACACAGCTAGAACTTGTTGAGTATCAAACTCCCTGATATTGCAGAGCTACTGTGCACTTGCTTGATCCCCACTGATTTTTACGGTGCATATAATACAGCTGACTTTGTTCAGACAGTCCTTTCTAGTCACAATATGCTTTCTCATCCAGTGAGGCATAAACTTAAGAGTTTATTAAAGAATATATATTCGGCATTTCCTGATCTAGCTGATGGCTGCCAAAGTGTGGACAACTCTAAGGAAACCAACACTTAGTGGACATTTGAAAATGAACCACACGAAAGCATATCAGGAAAAGCAGCAACTCTGAATAAGCAAGATACTGATTAGTGGGGCCAGTGCAGTCAAATTGCATCACATGATTGTCTTTGCCTCTATGGATGGTTAAAGAGTTCAAACAACCACCCACTGGGCTTGCTGGAGATACTTTTATAGACTTATTTTCCTTATGCATCTTCCTCTGCTTCAGAAAGGCATGTGCCCAGCACATCTGCATTAACATTTCTCCTGTTTTCCTTTTCCATTGCTACGAATGCTGAGAACTTACACAAATCAGTTATTGGCCAATAATCCATTCCTGAATGCAGAATAATTTTATTTTTGTTTTACAGGTTCTTTGTTTGAGGTAAAATTTTTACTGTCAGTGGGTCTCAATATACACAGCACTGCTTAGGAAGGATTTCAGAAAACCATGTGCCTTGAAATCAATTTCTGGAATCATCCCAGTTAAATAAAACTCTGCTTTAGGATTTTTCCCTTGGGCAGACACTTACATAAATGCCTGGAATGACTTAGGAGAGCTCATGTTCCATCTCACAGAGCCTCTCTACAGCCCTTCTCATTGCATGTCTCTGCCGAGTGGGTAAACAGCATTCTCACTGAGGTTCTCATCCAATGCCGACTGAAGTTTTTCTGCAGATTTCAGTGGCGATTGGCTCAGCCTTTACTGTTATTTATGGGTCTGGTTTTACTTGCCCACAGGGAACAAGTGTAAGACCACCAAAATTCTCCTGGAGAGACAGCTGAGCTATTATCAAATGCTATTAATTCGATTATTTTAACACTAGAAGAAATTCAACCTAACCACCTTCTGTGCAGAATTAGGCACTTAAGTTCATCCTGTTGTCAACAATTATCCCAATGAACTTTTCAGGAACATAATAAATAAGATTCAGGCATCAATGAACACACCACTGAGTTTATTGTAAGTAATGAGAACTTAAATAATGTGTGCTTACATACCCATTGTAAGATATGATTCTTAGGAGATTCTGACATTGTCACAGTTGTACAATTAAGTCTATACTTTGAATTACATTGTTTATATTTGATACTGGAAATGGCTACCATATACAGCGTTATAGGAAACTATAATGTAACGTTTCATATATAAACAGGCAGAGTTTAAGTCAAGATCTACGGTCATAAGTACATTTTATAGTTAGATATTCACAACAAGGCATGTCTCAGTCTGGGGTGGCAGGATGCACAAATTCTGTCCTTTCTGGAGAACCATTTGGGCAGACTTGATCATTCTTACATTTATTAATTTTCACTTTTCACATGTTTGATGCTGACTTTGACTTAGATTCTTTTACTTTATCAGGTCTAAGTCAGCGTTGGACCATTGACGTGAATAAAAATACTGCCAGTTCACACAAGCTGAGGGTCTGGCATCACTACTAAAAATATCAAGAGGAAGTGACCTATCATCTCATGAAAATTGCCATAAATTTTACCGCTAATAATACCGACAGAATTTGTCACCCAAAATAACATTCCAAATCATTGGGTGCATCAATAACAGTGGTGGCTGTAAGAATTCCTATTGCACTGAAAGAGAAATTATTTGAAATAAAAAAGTAGTACCTCAGGAGTTGGGGATATCCTCAAGGTCTTATTTATATAATATATAAAAACACTTGTTAATATACATTGCACTCGGGTCTCAGCTTATAAAGCTAGGGTTATTGCCTCGTAACAGTTTGTCTGGACGTGACTCGGAAGCACAAAGAGTAATCTGGTTTGCAAAAAGAGCTAATCGCTTAACTGCATAAATGCCGATACTTGTAACTTTGGCAAAATCATGATTTCTCGGAAGGTTAACCAGCAACAGAGAAAGCTGTAATATTTAAAACACAGCCCTTGTTGAACTCCCTCTCTATCTTATATTAATTTTTGACTCAAGCATCTCTGGACATAGTTGCAAAAGCATTTACTTTATATCTTAAATTATATGCAGCTGACGTTGCCTCGTTTTCCATGAAATCTCCTGAAGAATTTCTCAGCTAGGGAATTATTATTGAAAGGTGTCAGGTTAACAGGGCTTGAGGGCTAAAGAACAGATCCAGATAGACATGTAGGTATCTAACTTCCTATTTGCAACCAAGATCTATGTAGTTAATTCATTTTTAAATAAAACAGCCCCAATGGAGTGTTGTGAGCTGCAACACTCTGCATCACTTTTCCAGCCGGACAGACCTGAGATGTTCCCATCAAGTTTGGGCTGCTGTTTTGGCTAGTGGAACCTTAACAGAGACTTGGCATCTTTAGTATCTTTGTTTTGTCTCTGGAAAAGCTTCCTTAACCCAAGCAGCACACCTGGGCTGCTCTCAGCCTGCAACCTGCCTGAATACTAACACCTGGAACAGGCAAAGTCCAGAACAAAGGGAGAGCTTTGGCACATAAGGAGCAGGGATAGAGGTGAGGTAAAAAAAAGACAAGGGAACTAAGACATTTCCTGTATTTTCATCTGCATTTCACAGTCAAACCTTCACTCGAAGGAAAGTGAATAACATCTGCACTTGCCTTTGGTTCCAACATGTTAGGCATAGATACTCCTCTGTCCATTCTCATTCCAGGGACATGACCATCCGGAAGGGACTGCATCAGATACAGGTATACATCAGACACATAGGTTACACACACAGAGGGTAAAGGCACTCAAGTAGCGGTGAAAACAAAGGTGAATTTGCCCTGAGACTTCCTACAAGTCTTAATATTTAGTCTCATCGCACAGATCATTGCCATGGCTACTGTTTGCCACTTCTCTGGGGCATGCAGAGGGATCCTTCCATCCTTTCTGCCATCACAGCTTTCTGTCACTGCTAAGGCTGGTGAGAGCTTCCTGCCAAACCAACCAACATCACCCCAAGAGAGTGGTGGGCCCTTTTCCACCCCAGTGACTAAGTAGTTCTTTGCTGAAAAATCAGATCCCACCCACCAGTGACCCTGGGCTTTCCTTCCCATCACTTACTGTACCAGCTGAGGGACTGGGTTTTGGGTTTTTTTTGTCTCTATAAAGGGAAATTTTTGGTATCAAACACAAACAGGGATAGGGTAAAAAGGTGCTGTTTTGACACAGGCATTGTTCCAAATGAAATAACCTCCTAAGCACAATATATGGACAACTCCTCTCTCCTCCCATAATCTAATTATCTTTCCAGTCATCATGATTTTGATACACCATTAACAAAATTATCCAAGCAATTAAACTCTTTCTTAAATTACCATTTCATATTGTGATTGTGCTGAGGAGCCAGTCAGACTCATACTATTCTGGAAAAAAATCCCCGAAGACAGGATTTGGAGTAAAATGTTTACATTTGCAAGTACACCTCTTACTGGCTCTTCTGTGATGGCAGCACTGCAGAAAACTATTGATCAGCCATCTGGTCTGGAGAGCAAACTCCAGGGTAGAAATGAGGAATTCAAGGCTCCTGGTATGGGAGAAAATTGCCTCCAGAAGAGAATTCCTATACATCTCTGGGGTTGTTGTGACAGAGGCTGGAAACAAATCCAAATTCAGCAGTCCAGGGAGGACTATTACAGATAACTCATAAGTCAATAGACAGTGAATTTTACAGAGTGAGTCACAGAACCGGTGTGAGCTGTCTCAGCCCAGCTCTGGGGAGGTAAGGAGGAATCTGAGGCTGTGCCTGGTTTTTGTAAGAGTCTACATTGGTGATAATGCTTAAACATGCAGGAAAATCAAAGCTATTGTCTTAAGAAACCCTTCCCTGAAGCAGAAATTCGAACTTCAACAAGAAAGTAGATGCTTTTAGTTCTGTTGTCAGTTGATGGATGAAAACCTGTACTCTACCTGGAAATCTGAAAAGGAAAAGAGAAATCTCATCAGCTTTAGAGGGTGGGAGAACAGGAATCAGTCACAATCTACCAGATAAACCTTGTGTCTTCTGGTCTACCTGATCCTTTCAAAATCCCACCCAACTCTTTAAGGCCAGCAACCTTCCTACTTTTGAACTTCATAAAGAGTGAAACACTCTAAACATTGCAGCACTTTTCATTTTGAGCAGGCTTCTCATTCAGGAAAACCAAGTCACTTTGGAATTATTAAGAGACAAAAAACTACAATCAAGTGAATAAATAGCCAACTAAAACTCAAATGTGTAGAGCAAGATCCACCTCACCTACCCTCTGCCTCGAGGTAGCTGTCTAGATTCCTCCGCAGTCTATAAGCAGACAACCACCAATAGATGATGCCTGATCGTAGGGTTAAGATAGTCAGGATCAATTTAACTTTGGGGATAATTAGACATTCTCTCTCTCAGCAAAAACCATTTAAACACATTAACTGTCAAAGTTTCATAACTTCCATAAATATTGTCAATTTTTATTAGGCAACGACTGATATGACATGTAGCTCAAAATCATAATGAAAAACAGGAGCAGCAATGAAGATTAGAAGACATTATCCTCCTTTTGTCACTGTGGCACATTCTTTCAGACTGGATGGTAATTTTCAGAGAAAGAAAACACCATAACAGAACTCAGTACATATTCTTGATAACACACACGCTACCTGCTTTCCATCTGCACCAATGTTAAAGAAGTCCCTTTGAATAAAAAAGGATCAGCTCCACATAATGGACTGAGCAAAAGGATCCCAAACTTTTCAATATGTATTTGAAGAGTTTGATATAATTGTTGAGTTTACCAGAAGAAATTAAAATGAACTGGGCAAATACAAAACAACCACGTCCACAACCTTAAAATAAAACAGTAGACACAATCGAACATCATAACATGTTCAATAATGAAGCGGCACGTAAAAAGGCTCCTCAGCCTTACCTCTAACACCACCACTCACATCCCCATAACTGTTGTACTGACCAAAATCTGTAGACACCGGCTGTAACAGGAGAAGAAGGATGTGCACATAAATTCACAGTTCATGACTTCACAAGCAGGTTGGTACATGGGGAGTAAAAAAATTGTTTTAAGCCTCCCCCCTCCTTATTTTTCACAACATTTCTTGCGTTGCTTTCTTGCCTTTTTTTATCAATGGAGTTTGTGAAAAGGGAAATTAGGCTTTGTTTGAGTTCAGATGGTTTTATAAGAAAGCCTGATCAAACTGAAAATCCAACACAGCCAATACAGAAAAAAATACCATGGATAATTAAAGCCATCTTTTGCTTCTCAAAATCACCATCTCCTTACCCTATGAAGTCCATTTTTTCCATAGCCAGGGAGAGAAGAAGTTTTGGATGCTGAAGCATGTGCTATTGAATGAGGAAGGAAAAAATGTTTTACTGGAAAAATCCAATGGAAATTCAAAAAACAAGAACATTGAGGAATCATCTAGTATAAAAACAGTTAAAGGAGCTAAGCATATAATCAACTTCAAGAAACTAATACCTCAGCCCCAGACTCATTTCAACCTTCCATATGTTCTGTAAGTTCCACACAGCTTTATAATGCCACACAGGAGGAAAGACTTAACAATGATGGCAACCACCAGCTTAAGCAAAATGTGTTATTGTAATTTAATAACCCACCCTATTAGCATGTGTGTGATGTAATAGGCACTGAATATTTTATCTCACTCCTTATCTATATTAGAAAATATTTCTCCTCAAAATTGCCTGAAAATCCTCAACCTCATATTTCTTCTAATTAAAAAACAACCACAACGCTTCTCCTCTCACCAAAACCAGCTAATGATTTAAGCCACACTTATGGGGAGTACACCCCAAATACAGCTATCAGTGGTCTTCCCAGTGGTCTCTCTTCTGGGAGATGACCTGATATGTGGTGTTCATTATTCATTGTGCATTATTAGCTTTATTGCCATGGATTACCTGGAGAATCGTAACGACTGGCAGAAAGTGCTGACCTATCACGACTCTCCTTTTCCATTTCTTCTTTCAATATCAGTTGTCCCAGACCAGAGTTGAGCTATAAATGGCAATTAAAAACATTTCAATAAAATAAAGCTGATCAAGGCAATAGTAGAAATTGCTTAGAGAAAAGAAAGTGACATTTCTTTAGATGTTGCTTCGAAGTAGCATGAATCATAGAATGGTTTGGTTTGGGTTGGAAAGGACCTTAATGATCATCTAGTTGCAATGACAAGCTTATAACCACCTTCATTAGCTGCTCCTCCTGCAGTTGCCGACGTCTCTGTAGCTCCTCATCGTCTTCCTCTCTTCCACTTGACCTGCGTCTCATGTCAGCTCCTGCTTCCAGAAAACCACAGTACAGACAGAACTTTGTGTATCAGTTCAACCGTCTTGGATACAAAAGCCATGAATCAATGCAAAAGGAGCTTAGACTGCCACTTCTGGAAAAGTGGGGTTTAATGGCACCAGTAACCATACCAGTGGCTGAAAACAAAGTCTGATTGACAGCTATACTTCCATCCACTCAGAAAAGCAAATCTGAATTCACATTTCAAATTAAAAAAACCCTACATTAATCTCCTAAATGGACACTCATATTTGGAATAAACAAGGCATTATTTTTAGTCTAGAACAAAGTAAACTAATTTGATCCTCTTGATAAAGCTAACAATAATTGACCCAAGTGTTCTACATTTTGGTTCCTTACTTTTTATTGAATAGTCTATTTTCCTGAATATTCTTAAGACATAGTCCAGTTTGGATAGCAGGACAATTCCATGAATACATAGAATATGACATCGCTGCAAGCATTTAGACAGTAGCCATACTTTTATTCTGCACAGGCTATATCCTGATATAGTTATTCAGCAACCCTATGCTAGACAAACTCATGTCCTTTATTTGAATGAAAACTGAATTTTGCAACTAAAGTATCAGAAGTTTTATATCAACCAAAGGTTTTCTATAGCCGTGCTAAACTGATGCTAATATGGACAGAGAAAAAAGGTATGGAGAAGGTATTCGTATCTAAATTATTTATCATTCTGTGTGGTGTCTCAGGCTTTTGCAAGACTCCTCGGCATAACAGCAACAATACTCCATTTTTGACTGTTGATCTCAATTCTAGCTCTGTAAGCAAAAGTATCGCTTCAGGTAACAAGCTGAAAAAACTGGAGCTTGTGGGTTTTTCAGTGATTAATCTTCTAGGATGCCTTTTTATTTCTAAATAAAACACCTCCATGAGCACATTTCTATTTTTAAAGTTTCCAAACAGTCTTGTTTAGATTCTCAGGTATAACAAAAATCACCTGATGGCCACTACACAAAGCAGTTTTACTGGAAACAATGAAAAGTTGTCATCCACTACCTGGAGACTGAGCTGAGAGCCAAAATTTCCAACAAAGGCTCCACCTCAGACACATGGCATAATAATGCTGTGGTTACCCCAAGCACTGTCAGGACTGTTTAGTATGTAGAAGTTATCACTGTGACTGTAATGTTTGTCAGATTGCAATCCTGTATAAAGGGCATTTTCAATTAATTGCTGCTGCACAGGCAGCCCCTTCAACTGGTCACCAACCTCTCCCACCTTGTTCCTCCTTTCCCAGCACTTCTATGAATATCCCATCGTGAGGAAAACCATACACCACCTCACAGAAACCTGAAACAGGCAACACCTTCAGTGTTTCAGATGTGACTTCATGAACTACCCAGTCTGGATAGTTTAGTTTATGCTATGAGAATCAATAAACATTAACAGAGGAAAAAAAGGTATAAAACAAAACAAAAAAACTTTAAAATGATCATGTTCATGATCTAAAAAAAAGAAAATAAGATACTAGATGAAAAATACAAAGTCTGTAGAAACTATAGAAATGGTAACTCTGAAAATCAGGACTGTTTTAGTTCATTAACTGTTCCACTTTAGTCATTGCTTCTTGCCATGAAAACAGGCATGTGTTCGGAAGCAATCTTATTTTCTGTGGAATATTTGCTATTTGCTTAGGACTAAGATATTAAATAGATAATAACTGAAAGAAGTCAGGCTTGTGTGACAAAGTACATTTTTTAACTCCTGCAAAACTCTCTTCTACTCAGTGCTAGTCGATATTTTTAAATTACAGACACTCGGAGGTCTAATCAGAAGAACTGCACTTTGTGGCAAACACCTGGAGTCACCACAATCTTCTCTACCCATTTTTACAGCTCTAGTATTAATCTACATTTGTTTACAGTACCTTTTAAGTCACATCACTTGTATAATTTTGTTTTGCATACCTACGGCCGCAAGGGAGGGAGGACCTGGCCAGTGGTCGGTCTCAATCTTTGGTATCTCGTTGGGTGCTGGTGCATGAGCTGCTGGGAACTTGGAGGACTTGATGATATCCTCGGAGGACTTGCTCTGTGCTGCCAAAGCAGCTGCATCTAGATGGCAATCAGGGAACTTAGCTATGTAATAATTTCTATCAGTATAAAGGTCTTCCTTATTTTGGCAAAAATTCGTGCTTTCCAAGAAGTTAATTTTCAAAAGCAAACATCTTCACATTTTGCTTTTCTAATTGCAATTGGAAGCAAAGTAATGTCTTTTTCTTGCCAACAGATTGGGATAAAACTTTTCTTACGCATCCCACCCCCAAAATAACCCCAAATCAGCTGTGGATTTTACTAGGGTTGCACAGTGTTAGAATTATCAGGCAATAGTAAGAAAATTTGCCGATATCTCATAAGGACAACTGATTTTTAATGAAGATGAAATCATATCTATGCACTGATCTGTCTTCCCTCTAGCGCATGAAAACAAATAGTTCAGAGTAACACCACTAATTGAAAATCTACTGCAAAATAAACAAAACAAAAAAAAGAAATCTGAAACAAGTATGTTTATTTAACCAGTGTATTTTTGCTGCTGCATGCCCTTGCTAATTATTAGCATGAAGGAGTAGTAAAAGCAGATGTGAATCTATTAATAAATACTAAACTCTACTCAGATCAATTTGGCAGGGAAAGGCACTTGCAGTGAAATGAACCCCACCAATAAAATATCTGAGCAGAGGGGCATCCACTCAAGATTCCAGCCTAAGCCAAATCTCTTAAAAGCATGTAAGGATGCACATTATGGCTTTCACTTCTTGATATTAAAAAGAAAAATAATCCAATAGGATTCAGTTTGCATTCAAATCAGTCTTAATGACCTCTTATGTGCAAACTCTTAGCTCAAATCAAATTTTCCAACATGAAACTATAGTATAAGCAGCAAGGATCCTGGACTTTCTTTTCCTTTTTTCTTGTTTTTAAAACAGAAAGACATCTGTTAACAAAGTGAAGCTCTGTGCTGTTCATCTAACACATTCAGGGTAGTTTAGGAGCATCAGTATTAGATATCATTGGGAATCCCAAGGATTTTATGACTGGGCAACTCTAAGCATAACTGTGACTATGGAGGAAGCTGATCAAAGTTTACAAAAGCATGACTTCAAACAGTACTTACGTATTAGAATTGGTGATGTCAGTGGTTAAACATTCACATGTTAATGGGAGGTGAGGAGATATATTAGAACCATGAAAATAAACAAAAATAATGTTAAGACTTTTTCCAAAACGAACAAACGGTATGAAACTCAAAAAAGAACATGGGAAAAACCACGGCAGTGTTATATGCAATGCTCACTCCTGACTACAGAAAGGACATCTCTGGTTTTCCTAATCATAGAATCATTGAAGGTGGAAAAGACCTCTAATATCATCCTGTCCAACCATCAGCCCAGCCTCACCATGCCTACTAAACCATGACCTGAAAGGCCACTTCTACGCATTTTTGAACACTTCCAGGGATGGAGACTCCACTACTTCCCTATGCAGCCTGTTCCAATACTTTACTACTCTTTCTGTGAAGAAAGTTTTCCTAACATTTAATATAAACCTCTCCTGGTGCAACTTGAATCCATTTCTTCTCATCCTATCACTTGTTTCTTGGGAGTAAAGGCCAACACCCATCTTGCTACAACCTCCTTTCAGGTAGCTGTAGAGGCAGTTATAAGTAATCCTCTCAGATCAATGGCTCTCAGCCAACTGTTCATCTAAACCCAATAGTACAGCTGATTTGCTACTTAGCCCTAAATATATTTCATTGGATAAAGGGTCTGCAAAGGGATGCAAACTCAAAGTCTTTACAAAGTGGAGTCATCAGTCTTTCACAACACTACATAAAAATAATCTATTTGAAGCTTTCTATTCACAGCAGAAGAGAAGAGTGAAGGACTCTCTTATAACTGGTACTAAAGACTGCAAGGTAGTGGGCATCTGCCATCATTGTTATTTCAGACTTTCTATAAAAACATCTACACAGAAAAGAGAAGAGCATTAACACTGCTGTCTAACTCAGAATTCAAACACATGGAAAAACAAGATACCTGAGCTGTATCACAGGGCTTGAGAATCAAATTAGCCCTGCCACTGATAAGTCACTTATTTTATCTTCAATAATTAAAGATTCTTACTGGGTACATTTGGGATTCTAGTCTGATAATAACAGCTCCATCTTTGATGAAATAAATTATTTTACTTTGTCTGTTTAAAATAAGGATATTCCATGAGGTCTCTGTCAGAGAACAGTCTGCTGTTAAACCATTTTTACATGATCAGTACCTGTATTCTGAAAATACAAACTTAAACAAGCGAAATAGAGGAAGGCACTATAATGCTAAAGAGAGAGGAAAATCCCAATTAATGGCAATTTTGCCACTGGCCAAGATTTAAACCATATAATACAAGTGAAACAACATGCTTTAAAACACACTCGCTCATCAGGACATGCAGTAACAGCTGTTTCAAGCTTGGACTACTAATTTTTAATGCCTACAAAGTAAAAACAGAATGTTTTTCACTAGTCTGCATGCCTTCTACTTTAGTCAACACTCCAGTTTTGAAATAAAAAGGGAAAGATAATTTACCATGTTGTTTGTAGATGGGTGGTTTTCTGTAGATGTTGACTCCTTGATCTGTGAAATTGAGAAACAGAAAAATGGGAATATGAAAACTACTTCCTTTGTAGATAAAGGTAACTCCAGCACTAAAACAACAGACAGAACAAATCAAGGATGTAGCACAAGAAAAAGCCAGAAAGCTATTTCTAGTATTACATAAAATCAGGTTATTTTTTTTAAAAAAAAAAAGAAAACATAAGAACAAGTGAAACGTCAAAGACATGAGGCATGAGTCCTTTGGAGCTGATTCTGTAATATGTGGATGCATCCAAGTCATGAACCATTTGTTTTAAACATTCAGAAGATTATCAGTGGTATAAAGTTAGAGAAGGAATGCAAACAAGCAAGACATTTCAATGGTGAAGATACAAGCCATTTGGGGAGAACTACCCCAAATAACTTCTGCGGAAAATGGTGCTTCAGTCATATCGGCTCAATTTTCTTTCCACCTGAGCAGCTGGATTGAGCAAAGGAGAATGTGGTGAGCCTACCATTCACTTCAAAATCTGGGAATAAAAACAGCTGCCTAAGACACTGTTTTGAACAGTCAACAACAGCTACACTTCAGCCAGTCAAAGGGATACTTTATGCAGTGTTAACGATAATCTACTAATTCTCAAACCACAAGGACAGATTTTATTTCTTTTTCTGTAATTTTTTTTAATGTAAGGGCCACACATTGCACATCACCAATGTAAATCTGAATAAAAACACTTCCTGGAACACTAATGCAGTAATCCTACAGCATGCTTAGAAGATGTAGTTTTACAAATAATAGTCTAAGGAACCAGTTTGTTCTAAACTACCTCCCCACCCAAGCCAACACTTCATGTATTCAGCATAGCTACAAATACAAAAGATAATCCAAAATCAGTGCAAAATTAGCCAAGATCTTATTAGAAGACCAAAATGAGATACTGGGAACCAGAAAATTAATGTCAGAACCCCATTTTTCTACTTCATACTGCTCAAAAAAAAGTTTTCATTTACATTAGAATGAAAGAAGAAAAAGCATTTTAGAAACACATGCTGTGTATCTCCAATCCAACTAAAGCTCTACTTAGCCTTTGGCATTAAGAAAAGCTACTCCTACAAATCTGTAGAAACAGAGGGAAATCTTACTCTGCAGAACCCCACGTCCTTGGCTAAACAGGCAAATTCGTTGCACACAAAGACACTGAGGTATTTAATTCTTGTTAGTGATCAGTTACGGCTATTTGACCAGCAAACAGGTGTAAACATTACAAAGGCAGTCATGCAGGACTTTTGCGCACATCTATACCAGAAAGCTAGAAGGAGGACAAGAACACAGCTCCTTCTGTGGCTGCCCTGTGCCAGCTGAAGAGGACAGCTCTCCTACCACGCTGGAGATTATTACTCAGAGCTATTCATGCAAGTGCACTTCAGCTGATGCGAGTCCAAGTAAGCCAGGTTAGCTTAAGCGGTTAAACCAGCCTACCTTAGCCAGGCCAGGTCACACTGACTGAAAAAGGTTCCCACAAACAGTTTATCTGGCAGATCTAAGGAAAGGAGGAAGAGCAGGAACCTCTGGCAGTGCAAAGGGATACCTGACTGAAGGGGACCTGAAAAATAACTGGATATAATAAGGCTTTCAGCCAGCGGCGATGCAGTCAGAAGATGCATGTCAACAACACTACCCTCATTTCATCAAATTCCAAGACAGATGAGGTTCGCCTAGGCTAGAATAACTCTGCAGCTCGCTTCAAAACAGAGACTGCCCTTTATGGGGAGGACACCCTGTGGCTTACATATCCTTGTGGATCTGAAAGTCCTTCTGAGGACACCAAGCCATTGGCACAAAACAAGCACAGGAACATCGTCATGTGCTTTAAAACAAATGGAACACTAAATTAGACTGCTTGGTTCTAGACTGAAACAAGTCACAACAATCTGAATGAACATCTGAAATGGCTCACTGATCAAATCCTTCTGCATGCCACTGTGAATCCAAACCAGCTGCTCCAAAGTTGACAGCTACACCAGTGCTCAGCCGATACAGCTGCAAGAAAAATTATGCTCATATCCAGCTCACAGGCCATCAACAGACCCTGAAAACTGAGGCATTCTAACAGTGAAACACCAACCAAAAGAACAGGTAAAAAATCACAATTAGACCCTCCCCCATTACTCCTCTCAGCAAGCCCAGGAGCAGGCGGTTCTGAATTCTGCGAGCGCACCCCATGGTGAACAGCATGAAACGATGGAGACAAGACAAAAGTTACAAAGGCTACATTCTACACTGTGACGGGACACCGAGACATATACAGTGCCAGCTCCTACCTGGAACATGGAAATGTTTAGGGGCCTGAGCGTAAGTTGGAGTGAGAGGGCGGCTGTCGGGCCGATAGGGGACAGGGGAGTTCCGACCGCTGGACGGCTCATTGCCTCCAATGAAAGAATGGAGAAAACAAAATGAGAAGAGGGAGAGCAATAAAAAAAAAAGCAAGCCCAATCAAACCCAAACAAAAATTGGTGGAATCAAAACCTCCAGGGAGGAAAGAAATTGAACCAAAAATATAAAAACAAACAAAACCAAGAACTGGTAGCCCTGGTGATATTTTTTTCCCCTGACATTCCTGCAAAGAAAAAAATTCATGTTCAGGCTGGAGTTGAGGTTTGAGTGGCTCAGACTCACTCTGACAGCATGCAGGCAGGAGCTGTGTGATTAGATGGGCAGCACGGAAAAGAAGAATGGAAGATTACTTGGCAATGATTTAGTACGGGGATTGATATTTTGACTCGAAAGTTGCAGGCATACTGCGTAGTAGTTAGTATGCAAACCCAAAATGAAACCAGCTCCCAGGCTGATAGAAGCAGATGCTGGCAGTTACTACAGTTCCCTAAACCAAAAGCATACAGAAGCTAGAGATGGAAAATAGCTGTTACGTCACTTGGCCCGTATCAAAAGGCATAGCCAGTCTGTACACACTCTTTCATTGGTTCAGCTCTCTGTAGGACATTTTTGATACAGCAAAGCAATTTGTAAAGCAATGTAGCCCATCTGGTGGCTGTGCCTATATCATTGGTTCCACCCCAAGTCTCTGTCAATGCCAAATTTGGCTCTGGCGACAATACTTCACCCCTGATATTCTAGCAAATCTGAATCTAAAGTCTGAAAACTTATGTTCCATTTCGCACACACAGTTTGTTCCATTTCGCACACACAGTTTGTTCCATTTCAGTTTGTTCCATTTGCAGGATTATTTTTACAAGGACTATCTCTTTGCCTCCTAACAATACACCACAGCAATCCAATGGCCCTGAAGCTCCCACATCTGTTGGGGCGAGAGGGCTGTTGCAGAACCATGCTGGTTGATTCCTAAGCATCCTTAACAGCCAGATACCCAAGCACATGACTTTGTGTGTACCATAAAAGAATGTTGCTACCTTTTACTTTGCACCATTCTCACACAAGCAAAACCCAACCACATTGGTGCTTATTTTACATGGGTGTGGGTGGCCACAATGATGAAAGGCTGGGGAGCATCAAACCCCTTCCATTTTTCAGGTGTACACATTGGCTCAAAAAACCCTAGAAAAGCTGATTAACAAAGCAAAGAAACAAAAAGGGCAGGGGTACAAATACAGGAGGGCTAGAAAAAACACAACAAAGAAACCACAGGCATCCTTCAGTTACAGGTTTCCTATGTCACTTTAGAAGATGAAAAACCTTGAACTCAGCACATTTCTTATTTATAGATATGAGGGGGGGTATTTCTTCATGCTTTACACAACATGTTTTACTTGAACGGCCACGTGCCAATCTAAACAGCACTAGAGGTATAAAAAAAAAAAGCTCTTTACAAACCTTACTGAGAGATCTGTGCCACAGAGGCTTCTGCCAGTACACAAGTTGATCCATTTGCACACACATTTTAAAAATCGCATGCACAGTTCAAGGGTCTTGGCTGAACAAAATCTGTCCAGTAGAATGCATTGCAAAATTCTGTTTAAGGCACGGGTGGATGAGGTGCTAAGGGGCATGGTTTAGTGTTTGATAGGAATGGTTGGACTCGATGATCCAGTGGGTCTCTTCCAATCCGGTTATTCTATGATATCTCAGTCCTGAATCACTTAATGTACACAATGACCCTCAAACACGATGGTGGTTTTCTATCCTGGGTACAATGTTGCTGAGCTTCAGGCCAGGTAACAGTAAGCATTAGGTCTACTGACTATAAAGAGCAATATGTACAATCATTTAAAAATAGTATTACTATATCTCTGCCATTACTTGGCAACTCCAAAATTTTGTTCTACATGTTCAGCCTTTGAAGTACCATGACAGTGAAACATACAACTTAGTTAAGCTGATTTTACTCATGTTTTTAGTTTCCATTGAGAAACAATGAGCTACTTTTCAGTAAAATTATCATTTTATAGGGAAAAAAACATCAGTATTGAGATGGCCTCAAAATATAACTGATTCTAAACTTTTTAACCTTTATGGAGATGTATCAATCTGCCTTTCTGCTTCCAATGGCATCAGTACATTCAATAAACCAGAAGAATCAAAAGGGATTTATTGACTTGTAACAGAGGAGTCACAAGTACATTTCACCTGTTGAGAACTGGTAGTCAGAATGTGGGCATGGTCTGTTTACAATGCCTCTATTACCAACACTACAGATACAGAGAAGAAACTCTTCTTTTACCCTCCTCTCTATCCCAACTTGACACAATTAAAATGTTCACATCCATAAATGTATGCTGGCTAATCCTGTATCTGGTACACAGATAATTCATTTACAGAGAACTGGTAATGTTGTATAATGCATACAAAATGAGGCAGACAATTAGCATGGTATCACCCTGCACGTGCTGCTTTCCCAAAGTCTCTGTTGGCTTTTATTTCCTGGGTTTCCTATACAGCTTCTCTCTTCCTAATGACTCCCACTAATTGTGACAAATGCCTCTCCTTTACACTTCCTAGGATGGCAGCCTCATTACCTCCAACCGCTGCAGGAAGGGATGATACATCTACTTATATTCTGATTAGATCATCCCTGATGAGCCCACTCTAATAATGAGGCTTAAGTGCTTCAGATGCTGCTGTAAAATCACCCATGATTTATGAAAGCAGTGCCAACATCTGTGGAACATGTTTATGTGTGCAGGAAAGCAGAGCTGCAAGCCTCATGGCCAGCCTGCTTGCAGCTTCACATAAAAGTAGGGGCTGAGCATGCTCTGAATTTAGGTTCCGTGCTGCGGCTGCACAGGAAAGTCTCTCTTACAATCTCAGATGTGTCATAACTAGTGTTAACTCCACAAAGCAACTATTTATGTTCAGCAACACTCTAGGAAAAACTAGCCCCACACTCCTGCCATGAAGTTAAATGTGTGTATGTGTAAGTGGGTGGAGGATGTTCAGCGCTAACAGAGTAAGTTTTGATATAAAAATCAATCACTTGAGCACAGCAGCCTCAGAAGTAAAATTCAGAGGCTTTTTTTCTTTCATTCTGTTTGCACCATCGGGTAGTTCCCATTTTGTATATATATTGTTTAGTAGGTTCCCCTAGACAGGGAGGACCTAGTCAGGAATATAATCACTCACCTACACAAGCCACAGTGCAATGCAGATGCCTGCTGCCTTCTGACATGGTCTCTGCTGGACTCACTGTGTGATTCACAAGCTCAGTTCACAGAATCTGGCCAAAAATCCATATGCAGCCAACACTGAGCCTTTTGTCAACTTGCAATTTCATTGCTCTACTTCTGAATAGACATAGGAAAAAGAGCTCAATAGCACCTGAAACCCTAAATCCTATTCAGGTTTTGACAAACTATAATTCATCATCTTGACGAGATATGTAACTCATATTTCCAGCACAAAATTGAGAGCCACGAAACAGCCAAAGCACAGCTGTTTTCCAGAGCAGAGTTTTCAGCTGCATCCACAAAACCCTGGAAAAGTTATCACACACTCAGAGCATTTGATTTCAGAGACCTGCCCCAGGGAAGGAAGGCAGGAACCTGTGAAAACCAAGGCCAAAATTCACAGTGAAGTTGGGTAGATTCCTTATGGGAAGGTCTGAGAGCAGAGGAGAACACATTACTTTGGAGCTCTTTTTACGCAGAAATCTTATGGGGGCTTTGCAATATTCTTGAATGCCTCTGAAAAATTCTAGGCATGTGAGATTAAATCCTGCCTCTCAATGAGAGTTTTGTCTCTGAAATCTGTAGGGTCAGGGTTTCTTTCATTCATGGACTTGTTTTGATTCTTTCATAGCAAATACAGTACTTTATTGAAACAAGACCAAATTTAACTGAGTCCAAATGAGATTAAATGAGGTCTATGCTGATGCATATTACACCCTCTTCCAGCTTGTTTAACATCTATGTGACATTAACAGACTCTCACTAAGACCTTCTGAGGCATATTTAGTCCCTTTACTCCTCAGAGTCTTGAGAATAATCCTTGTTTAAGCATTATGCTGTAAGAAAACACACTGAACCTGGTCTAAATGTTTGCTTTCCTGGCTTGAAATAACACAACTGTAATGTGTCAGATGCCACTTCCATTACCACTACGCTGCTTGGAAATTATGCTCCTTTACCTAAAGAAATAAAAACTCAATTACAGCTTTATGAAATCTTTCTTACAAACTTATACCAGTTTCACCTTCCTACTAAAAGTCCAAGTGATTTTGAGAAAGGCTGACGAAGTACAAACGAGATCACATGGTGCCTCTTCCTTGAATTTGTAGATTTATGTATTGCATCCAATTAACTCCCAAAGTGCTTTAGTTCTCCTTTCAGATACATTCAGAAACATCTAACTCCCTACTAGACATAAAAATGCTATTCTCAAGGGTAAAATAATGTAAATAAAAAAGGTGCAACTTTGAAACTAGACACTTAGAATACCCGAGATGAACTCCAATGGATAAGAATATCAAGGAGCTGCATTAGGTGCAGCCGCTGCCAGACTAATCTCTCTTCTCTGCTGCAGAGACATAAATCACAAGATGTGGGTACCTTATACTCGCTACTTCTCCAATGTACCACATTCAGGTAGTGAACAGACCTGGTGATATGAACTCGGGCGTTCAGGAGCTTTGCTGAGTTACAAATCCTGTCCTGGCCTAAGACCTTAATGTAAAGTTTTCAGAAAATCATGGATTCTTGCAGTCTCTTACGTGACATCCCTGGTAAGAACCACACCCACTCGGCTGTTGACAGTCCTTGCAATCCCACTTGGTCTTTTGTGCTAAAAACTGAGATAAATACATACCTAATCTACACGCCAGGTAATTGTTTGATACATGAAAATAACAGGCATGGATTTCCAATAGTTCTTCTGATTTGTCAGTTGAAGAAGCTATTTTCTCAACCAAAAAAGAATGAAAATGCCACTTGAAAGAGTGTGAGCGCTAATTTGGATTTACAGCAAAGAAATGTTGAAACTGCAAGGGTTATGAATTAACTGCATGCTGAAATGAGCAGTGTATCTATTTTTAAGGGTCCCAATCTTTTACATTTGAAGTGAGATTTATCTTAATAGTGAAAGTTGAAAGTGCATATTAGCAAAAATCATCTAAGAAAAGGCAAGAGTAAACTTAGTAATGGTGATCTGAATGCTTGAAGAGCTATAACATTGAGATCTATTAGCATTTCTTGGAAGTTGATGGCAACAACATCCCTGCAACTGTTTTTGATTATCTCCAGTTCACAATTGAGTACATTAATCAGTAGTGCCAGAATAGAATCTCTGTTTAGCTTACTCAATTGTCTTTTTGAGCTCATGTAGGTGCTATAAGCCATGACCTTCTCCCCCAGCAGAAGAGATGGCACAGCCAGAAAACGTTCCAATAGAACTAAAAGTAAAACCACATCCACAGAAGGCAAGAAACAAACCTAAAAGCTTATTGGGCTGAATGAGCCCCTTGAAGGGACACAATGAAAAACCAACACTGTCCATAAATCAAACTAAATCAAAAAGAAGATATTGAAAAAAAGAGAAACGACCAGATCCTCAGGTAGTGTAAGTTCCTGCAACTCTACTGCTTTTGGCAGAGTCTGCTGGTTCTCACTAGCTGAGGAAAGGCCCAGAAATTATAGTTTTGTTTTGTCGGGCACTAATTATTGCCAACATGACTAACAATGATTAACTTTCACGTTGCCATTGATCTTTATATAATTTTTGGTTTTATCTTCTCCATATTTTCAATCACCTTGCTCTCATCCAGGCAAGATTTGTAGTCAATTATTAAATCCATATTTTAAGAATGTGGAAATAACAATTAAATTGGATATGCTAATTGCTGTAGTGATTGTAGTGTACTGCTTAGAAAGAAGGTAAATTAGGCACATGTGGTTCTAAATAGTAAATGATAATGCTTTCCTGTACATTTCTAATAGGTAATTCCTTGTTGACTCTTCAACTAGGGCCCTTAGAAATGACATATTTCCTCTGAAAAAAAGGACATTATGTCTATTCTAACATAGTTTTAAGTGTAACGGCACATTTCAAGGCATGCTCAGCTACACAGCCAAAGGTGACCTTATGGAGATACACCTTATTAGCTTTGACAGAATGCTAATAAATCTCCAGCCTGGAGGGTACTCCCTGGGGAAGAGCCTGGCTCCTTACCTTTGACATGGGGGATGAAGTGGTGTCGGAAGGGGGAGTTGGGGCGGGAGTCATGGTGAGTGGAGCTGAGACTGCTAGTGCGCAGGTATGACAACCGCTGCACACCAGTAGAAAGCAGCTCTGCGGCAGCAAGGAATCGGGGGGCAGAACAAAATGAAAACAAAGAAAAACAATAAGAGAAAGGCAGGGAAGGAGGTTTCAAAGGAAGGGGAAAAAAAGGCATTGAACAATTAGGATTCTGAAAAGAAGGAAGGAGAAAAAAAAAAGGTTAAAGACCCGAAGGGTTCATAAATGTTAGATAAAATTACAGGAAGAATTAGAAGAGAGGCTCTGATTTGAACAGCATCACTAATTTAGCATAACATTTATTGGCTTAATGAGCTTCTGATCTATGCCTTGTCACCAAAAGGTAGCCTGCCATCAGCATGCAAATATCTCAAAAGTTGACGCTCGATTAGTTAAGAAAGCAGCTGTTTTGAAAAGTGCTTGACCAAAAAATGTCAGTCAAGAGGCATGCAAGCTGTTTTCTATTGTTTTAAGACATTCCAAAACCGCTGCCAACATCAGCTTAGGGCACTGCAGGAGAAAAAGGCTGCAAACTTTTTCAGAACTTGTAGCTCTCAAATTTTTGAAGAACCCTATGCTGACAACGTCAACACGCTGGTTCACTTCTCTCTCAAGGGCTTGCTAGGAGCCAAGGAAAAGTTGTCTGGGACTTATTCAAAGAGAAATGATTCTTGCAAATAATATGAAGATAAGAAGTGCCATTAGGAGAAAAATGGTAAATATACATGTGCTATTATTCAACAGGAATAATTACTGTAGGAAAATTATAAAGTAGCATTAACAATTACCCCAAAGCAGGTCAGCAAAGATAAAAATCATAAATTCTACAGAATTACTTCTGTGTCATATGAGAAACAGAAAGATAAGCCAAAGATGAGATCATCTGAACAAAGGTACGTTTGAATAAACATCTTCTCATAAAATCCCGTAGGCTGCAAACTTTTTTAAGATTTTACATTTGGATCCAAACTCTGGCTTGAGCTCATGTGCCCATTGCAACAGTTACATCAACAGAGACTGTTTCTGGGGGAAGGTCCTTAGGACTGAACACAGTAAAACTCAACCACAGCAGAGTTTGGAACAGGGCATGGATTTGTTCATATCCCTGATGCAACTGATACAAATGGAAAAATCCCCTCAGAATTGCTAGAATCAAGAGACAGAAGTTTGCAGCTTTTTCATGCTTTTCAATCTCTTTCAGTTTCAGTTGCAACATCATCTTAAAACACAGTCATGTTGTCAGCACCAAATATCAGACACAATTTGCCTCTGTCCCATCTCCCTTGGGTCCTTTAAAGAAGGCATTCACTTACAGACACAATTAGCTGCTTTCAGCCCACACCCACTAGGAAATGGCTACAGCATTCAAGTTCCACAGTGGCAGCTCTAGTATAAATCTTTAATTTAAAAAAATACAGCTCTGATTGCATATGGGCTTTTGGCATCCCAGCTGCTCACCTGTAATCACCAAGGAAGACTATTTAAGAACAGATCACACAGATTTAATTCGTTACCATAAACGATAAAATCAGCCTTGAAAAGTATTCAATGAATAGCACTTAGAGATACATTTTTTAGGCAGTTTGGGTGTGGATGTACAGTTTGTCTTCATATCTTGCTTTTATATACATGGATGCACTGGGAACCTGAATGACCTGCACATTTTCTATACTGTACACAGAATTTGTACATCAGTGCAAAATCAATAAATGAAGTTTGTGGTTTTTAAATGTTTCCAGGCAATTTCCTATGGCTTTAATTAGGAAATCTACTTTGCAAACCATGAGTCTATGTTTTAAAAAATAACTAGCGGTTTGGAATATCTACGGGATTTTCTGCAAGCTTTAAATGAATTGTTTTTAGGAGGAACAACCCCTACGTTACTGATTTCTGTATAGACAAGCTATAACTTTTGTTTCCAGTCCTTGATACTTCTTCAAAATCCCAGAATCAAGTTTGCGATTCACTCCTGCAAATATTTGCTCACTTTCACAAACGAACTAAGATTTTTAAAATAATTATTCAGAAACAAAACCAGAAGATCCATATTTATGAGGTAAGAAACACTAATTAGTATAGCACAAAACACTGCATCAAGAACAAAAAAAAGGTGGAAAAGAGGATATTAAAATATGCAATGATTTTTTTTTGCGCTGTGCCACTAAGTGACATAATAAAGAAACAATAGTTTTACATATACTGCTAATGCAGTTGCCCTTACCAGGTCTGTGGAAATGCTGAGGGGAACGTGACATCGTGGGTGTGTAGCTATGACGACTGTAGACTGGAGAATTAATGGAGCCCTGACTAGTAGACCTGTGAATCATGCGATCCCGAACATCTTGATAACCCTGCAGAACAGAAGCACTTACTAATAAATGTAAATGAACATAATGCATCTTTAGCAGCACATTCATGGATCTGAAGACATCAGCACAAGCTACTAAAATAAAAACAGCCCTTAAGCTTTCAACATACTTCATCATTACTGTTCTCTAATGATCTGTTCCAAAGACTCCAATCCTTTTTTATAGTCGTGGTCAGAATTCAGTCTTGGAAGGTTCCTACTCCACCTGTACTTTCTATTGAATTCTATATAATCCTGTATTTGCCCACATTCCTGTGACTCTGTAAGGGAAGCTGCATGCTGAGTATGTTTGTCACAGAATCACAGAATGACCAGGTTGTGTCCTCCATGAGATATATGACCGAGCCTTCAGCTAGCTAACCTGGAGACCAGCAAGAATTCAACAGCTCCAGCAAAGAGCTTTCTAGGTATTTAGCACCAAAATTAGATTTCTTCTTGTAACTGAAAACATGAGACTTTTTCGTATAGAAAAATGCAATTTACTTGGCTTCTTGGGAAAAAAAAAAAAAAGACAAATAAAATCTACCTAAAAAATCCCAATAAAACAAACACCTAGTCCTCCAAAGCAACCCCATGAACCCTCAAAACGATAACGCTCCTGCAATGGCATCTATTGTATCCTGCCAAATGACTTCCCAAATGTTTCATGTTATTGTGATATTCAAATTTATTCTTACAGAAAAGCAAAATCAAGTCAATCTTCAAGAGAAAACTGTGAATGTTTTAGCAGCAAACATGACTTATTATTTAGATGCTCAGAGCAGCATTTTAGCTCTTGTAAGTTATCCTGCTCCTGAGCTCTGAGCCCACCTTTGCCACAAGAAGAAGTGACCTCTGCTGGACAAATTACTCTGCTTTATCGACAACAAATGGGTAGGAGCTGTAGCTTCATTTCTTGTACAATCTGTTAATAAGAACTTAATGCTTCCCTTTTAGAGTTAATTTCTGTTAAGGTTCAATATTCAGTAAATATGTCTGTGTGGCAAACAGAGATATCAGGCTCATAACAAAATCAACACCTGCTTTTGCTGAAGTGAGTAGTTCTAATCACGGTAAAATACTGGACCCAAAAGCCCCACCAAACTTACTTCTGCAGAAGGGGTAGGTGATAATGTCCTGGGAGACTGCAAAGACATAAAAATAAGATTACTGAAACATCACTGTATGTGCTGGGCTAGCAAAGGGCAATCTAAACATTGCTGCAGATGCATGAGTGTGTGGCAACGTAAAATAGCAATATAGAAATTACTGAGGTCATTGCAACCCTGGAACTTGCTTTTTCCACCCTGCTAGGGAACTGGTCCGTAAATCATTGAAGCAATTAGAGTTTCTGGGAGAATCTTTATAAGCATGTATAATTAAGTCAAATACCACGCACCGTCATCTCTCAGCCATCTAATCATTGTGGTAATTAAAACATAGCTGTAAAGATCAAAATCAGAAAGGGTTATTGATTTAATAACTATGCCTGTTACGAAGAAATCTTTAAAGTGGAAATCAAAAGTAAATAATCTTAACTCAGAGCTTTACATGGCATCAGAAATACAGAATAACTTCTAGGATGAAGTATGTTTTTCCTCCAACACATACACTCTGGCAAAAATGTGCTTCTCCCCAAGGCCTTGCATTTCATACCCATGCAAAGGAGTACACAGTTGTCATCAACATTCCTTTGATATCTTCTTTAAATCTCTGTATTCTTCCATGGTAATGTAAGGAGAACAGACAGGAATTACAAGCAAGTAATTGAAAGAACTGCACAAAGGCCAGTGGGCAGAAATATGCATAATATTATGAAAAGTTTGTATTACAGAGATAGGGAAACTGAGGCAAGAAATACCTTTGGAAATGAAGCACAAGATCATGCATACGTTGATGGTAAAAAAAAACAAGAATAAAGGCTATGTATAATTAACAGTTATGTGCCCTTTAATCACAAGACCATCTGAAGCTGGAAGATCAGGATTTAATTACTTTCTTTATGCACTCAACTTCAATATTATTTAATTGCCATAATAAACTGGGGAAGAGATTATGCTTTTAAATAAGACCACAATTACTACAGAATGATACAGCTATTAAGGTAATGTCTCAGATGCAAACCCGCTGATTCTGGTCTATTTATTGCAATAATGTATAACAGCAATGGCATAACGTGGATGCAGAATTTCTGATCATAAATGCCCAGCTATACGTTTTACATTGAAAGTTCATTGACTTTCATGGAGCTGGTGATGCTGTGAATGCAAAGTATCCAAACAAAGGAGTGACCTTTTTTATTTGGGTACAGAACAAATCCTTGTCAACAAGTTTCCATAAAGCTTTTTAAAGACTCTTTTTGTCACTTTCCATCAAAGCCTCGAGTGCCTTTTACATTCTTGTTTCCCTAATCCTTATAACTGCACAAGCTCTATACAGCAAAGCACCATTTCATTATAGATCTAACTGCAGCAGCCATAAAAGCTTTGTTCCACATGCAACATATTGTGCACACTGCTTTGTAGCATCATTTTCCACAAAAACACCCACCCCTGACATCTAATCTAAAGCTTTCAATATGAATGAAAAAAAGCACAGTTCGTCATGTGTGTTCCTGCATCTTTCTGCTAGTAATTTATATGTTACTGTAAATAAACAGATTTCCATAATCTGCTGTGGTTGCCTGGCTGCTAAGTTAATGACTCCTGTAAAAGGTAGGCACAGGAATCTAAGACTGGGAAGGCGTTCCAGAAAGTAATGTACCAGATCCATGACTGGCCTTTTTTATGTTTTCACTCCATCCCTACCTGACATCATCTTGTTGCTTTTTGGGAAAAGGAACCACATTCCAAAGCCAGCTTCTGTTTTATCATGCACAGGTGAGCTGCCATGTCTCAGACTCTGAGGCTGCCAATGAATACTTGGTTCTTCTTGGTTTATGAGGTCTTTTAAAATCTCCTCTATCACAGAATCACACTAGTCAGCTCAGAATACACTGTGCAGTCAACTGAGAAGAAACAGTTCTGGAACAGTGAGCCAGTGGAAATAAATAATGTTGATTTCAAATTAAAAAAAAAAAAAAATTTGTGTAGAGAACCTGTTCTGACCAAATCTACAGCAAAATTTCTACTCACTGCAACAGGTTCAATGCTCTATGACTTCATGATGTCAGGGGCTGCTGTAACACCTGAAGTTGTACAGGACATTTTGTGCTCTGGGAAATTTCTGCACACTTTCACAGGTGTCATTTTATACCACTAGTCCCAGCACCTCACACTGCCCTCACTTGAACTGTCTTTTTATTGAACTGCCAGGTGTGATGCCTGCTCCATTTTGAAGCATCTATCACACTGGAAAAAAAATACTTTTCTCATTTTATGACAACTTGTTTAGTGAAAGTTGTTACAGACACTGAATGCTTTCAACAGAGAGAGCACTAGAAACAAAGGACACAGAGGTATAATGCTGCTTCTCTCAGTATTTACGCAGCAAATGTCAGAGCTGAGAAGAAGCAATTTCAGTGCTAATCAGATTGCGGCTAACAGAGCAGAAATTATAGGACATGAAGAACCTGAATAACAAACAGTTTCTGGAAACATTATCACTACATTTAAGGCCGGCCTTAGTAGCAGAAAATTTATTTACAGATCTCATTTTGTATCTCTTCTCACAGATGATAAACCACCTCCTTGAGCTCCCTTTCACCTCCCTGCTAACTGCTGGTGGATCCATAACGAAAACGCCTGGTTCCACTAGATGGTGCTCCCTGAATATATTTTACATCATAGACTTTCAGAAAAACAATATTAGGGTCATGAGTGAGAAACTTTTCAAAGCATTTCCCCATCACTGCAATAAAGAAGAAAGCCTCATGATGTGTTTTCTCACTTTCTATGGCTAAAGGATATAATTTTCTTGTAGTTCATTGCCTGTAATTTAAGTTTTATCTCCACTACTGGATTCACTTTGGTGGTTCTTGCACACCTCCCTTTTCCACCAAGAAATAGTTTTTAGCTGAGTTTGGAGGCTTTTTCTTTTTTTTTACATCATGGTGAAGGGCATTTCTAGTGCACAGGCTTAAACTTAGGCTCCCCTTTTATTTACCACCACCCCCCACACAAACTTTGTAAAGAGAATGCAGGTTAAATCACTCACAGCCTGCAAATCCCTACCATGACTAAACATGTCACCTCCTTTGCTTTTTAAAGACAATGGCAACTGATGTATGATGAACCAAGATTGTTGTCACTTGGTTACCACAACACAAACACAAAGTAAGACATCACTCCAGCCCAATGGGCTTGTGTTCTCATCAGGGCAAGGGAAGGGAGGAGAAACAGGTACAAAGAGGTGAGGTAACTTGCCCAAGGTGATGGAAGTCAGCAGTAGCATTAAGTGGAAAACCAAAATCTTCTGAAAAGAAGGTGAGAGCCCTTCTGTTTCCAGAACAAATTTCTCTAGTCACCAGAAATTAATTATATTTAATCCTGGTGAAAATACAGTGTAAGAAAACCCCAAAGGCTTTTGCTTATCTCCAACACAGCCCAACAGCAGCTTCCAACATACTGCTTTGTGAGTGAAAAGCTTTCCCTTAAGGATTAAGAAACAGTTCACCACCTCTGGGTGAGATTAGCTCCTCCTCTGCAACTCACAAGAGACTTGAGTTTGTAGAGGGTTTTGTGGAATGGGTCAGGCTCGTTAGATCTGGTCAGAGGTCACCAACGAATCTCCCAGTGGGTTTGAACCAGGTGTCAACTGGATTCGCTACCAACATAAACTTGAGGAGGGAGATTCTGTAATATTCTGAGCTGTTAATCTCTTATTTTATTCCTGAGTTGAATAGTCTCCTGAATTTCCAACTCATGTTATAATATAACTGAGGCAGCTCTGATCTTTTGATGGGCAAAACACTTTGCTAAGAAAGTAAATTATCAGTTACTGATATGGGCATCTTCAAGCCACTGTTGTCTGAATGATATATTGTAATTTCTTTCCCCTCAGGTCATCTTCATACTCAATTCAGTTACAGTCAGTAAAATCACTGAGAGTGGAAGGAAGTAAATCTATTTGCATGTCCACTTAGATTTGCACTCAGGAAGTCTGGTTTACGGTCAGATGGTATTACATGACAAAACCTGCTTCATGATCTGCACTGGAACCACGTACACAGTAATTACAGCTATGGAAGTTCACCTGAGAAAACTGGGGGACCCTGCAACTTGAAAAGGCATTTAAAACACAAATTTAAAAGAATAAATTAGATAGCTTCCCCCCCCCCATCGTTGCAGGGTATCCTTCCTGAATGCCAGCAGTTTAAAATGGGAGGTAGCTATTTCCATAACACAGCTAACCTGGTTTCCCAGGTGGAAGAGCACTTATTCCTGACCTAGATCAGCTTTTATGCAGTTTGTCTGGCAAAGTGCTCTAGAAATAGTATTTCCCTTCAATATGAGTGACAGAAAGCATCCTTCTACTGCCATAGAATACAGTATTCCTCGCTTTCTGTTGAGAATACCAGTGCTCCAGGGCACACCACCAGGTTGGCTTTTGCCTCACTTTCTGGACTTTGCTGTACCCAAAGGATACCCATGGGAGTCACGAGAATGCACAAACAGCCTCCAAGCCTCCCCCCTGCCATGCCTCTGCCAGCAGCTGGTGTCAATGTAAGAGTTCAGTTGTGTGTTTAATTGCGCAGTTTCGCACATGAGGCACGTTCCCATTAAACCCAGATCAAACAGACAAAAAGCACTGTGAACAGCAGCAGCAGCAATCTCCAGGAATGTCAATTGGAAACTGTTTCAAAAGAGGATAGAAGCGAAGCAGGCTTTGAATGAAGCTTAGAGCAGAATGAGTTGCTTGTCGGTTCATTACCTCTCCAAGACTCTGTCTCTCCTGTCTGTCCTCGTAGGCGGAAGTGTAGAATGGCTCATAAGTAATTAGGTCTGGACGTTCAATGTCATAAATGGCCTTGACTTTGGGAATGGCTGCTAAATCCTTGTAATCAAGGATTTCATTGTCTACTTTTGCCTGAAGGTCAAAGACAGAAGATAAATTAACTTACACAAGTGCACTGATAATTTCTGTTTTACACAATTTATGATTTCTGTGTATTTGTTGTGACACTGTTGCTATGGAAAGCCCTTTTTGGCACTCTACATGCGAAGGGATTGCTCCTTGGTCTTCTCCAGGAAGCCTCCTCTGCAAAAGCACAGTGTTTTCTCAGTTTAGGAAAGAAAGAACAAGGCATGTATAGATCTCATACAAAAGTTTCTTATCCTCAGTAGTGAGCTGGAAACTCCAGCTTTAAAAATGACTCATTTTGTGGCCTCAGGCAAGTATTTTCACCTTTCTGCTCTTGTTTTCCCAGTATGTAAAACGTGTGATAACATCAGTTTAGACTGCAGATTACAGAGATTACGAGAGGATTCCATGCAGAACACCATAGACAGAAATTCAACTTATAAACGTGCACACAAGAGGAAATACAACTGCTTACAAGGAAATAAAATGGCAAGCAGGACTATTTATCAGGACTGAGTATCCAAACTCCCAACCAAAATTATATTGCACTCATCACTCAGCCTAAACCCAAGCTTCTAGCTAAGATATATGTTTCTTACTAACCACATAGTACTAACATTGACTATTTTTTCTACCAAAACTGCAAGGAGCTCTCAACTAGTTAAAAATTGGAATTAGGAAATCAGTTCCAAAGACAGCTGCACCCATTAGAAGAAGCCAGAAAGAGGCCTCACTATAGTTTAGGTAACTATCTTTCCCTTCTTAAAAGAAAACTTAAAAAGAAACATAGATTGTCACCTATCTTACAGAAATATATTTGATGATTAAAACTGAAAGAGAATATTCAAACTGCCTATCAACTCTACTACTAGGTATTTTATTTGTGTATAGTAGGGTGCACAAGGATACAAGACTCATTTGTTTCTACTCATGTTCAATTCTGTTCTTGTTGAGTACTAGCATCTAGTATTATCCGAGTGAAGTAGATTTGCCTTCCCAAGCTGTCCTAACAACCACTGATCCTGGTGGTTCTTAAACAATGCCATTAATTAGAAACAATAAAAAACATTTTCTGGTAGAGAAGTAAGGTTTAAAAATAGTGAATAAATTAACTTTCTAAAAATAGCCTCAAATCTGCTTTGTTTTTACTCACCAGATACTTAAGACAGTTTAAACCTTAAAATACACAGGTACGTTAACATGTGCTACTTCTGTAATATTCTTATGCAGAATGTTAATGAGCTGCAAATATGTCTGGATATTCTTAAACCAATATAAATTACCACAGATATTTTTGTAGACCCTGGTCTGGGCCACGGTGTTGCCCTGCAGACTGTGCTGTTGGACAGCAGTTAAATTTCATAAGCTCCAGCTCATGAAGTTGATTTTATCTTGTTCTACAGGACATGTTCTGTGTGTTGATATCTGCAGCTATAACATTTTCAACATATCAGCCAATTTTAGTTGTCGTTGCTTTAGTGTAATGCACTGAAGAACTAGTATTTAACTCAAATTCAGGACTTGAGATTTGTAATTTTGTTAATTTTTATGCATTGTTATACACTGAACTGATACTTTTGTGTCTCACACCATATTTTCACCTATATAGTCATAAAATTATCTACAAAATCAGTGATTTAGAATTATGGACAGGTAACAGAAAATGAAGTTTGCCCTCTAGTCTGCTCTCCTTCACAACATCATTCATCTTTGCTCCCTTCATAAGAGACTCTCACTAACTTTCCTTCCTGTGATTGTCTTCTTTAGCTGTTATCTTCCACTTCTGCCTTGGGTTTTATCCAGGTTATCTGAGAGCATGTTTTATATGACTACAAAAATACAGACTTTCAAGGAACAGGACTCTTAAATTAATGTGAATTTTTGGAAGTGTAGGTTATATGCATGGAAACACAGCAAGTTTGTAAAGGCTGAGTTGTTTTGTTATTCTCTCAAGTGCATTTGATATTCCTATATAAGAAGATACCTGATATAAGAAGAACGTTATTCCTTTGAAAATTTTTGGCCCAACCTTCTGCTAGTTTATTTCCACTTCTAATTTCTAAGATCTTACAGGCTCAAAAGTTACCAATAATGAGGCCAAGAAGTGAAAAGGATCCTCAAAAATAATGAAAGAGGAGGCTTGGTTACTGAAGGAATCATATTAAACTCTACATCTCAGGTAACACAAATAAAACAGCATATCAATAGCTTTGCATTTTCAGCACTGCTTAGTTAAAGAAGGACGTTAAATATATTTTTTGTTCTTAAGTGAAAAACATCTCTCCTTCCACAACCAAGAGATATGGCTTCTGGAATGGAAGATGTTGCACCAGCCAGGCTGACCCTCCTACCTACAACTGCTGACAGCAGACCTCCAAAGAATTGCATATTGAGGTGCACAGATCTCCTCACACAACCCCTAACAAAGCCAAATAACCTATCTGCCTTCTGTCCCTCTTCCCACCACGAAGTGACTTCAAGAGATCTACCACATCTTTTCAAGGAAATGTGACCTGGAGAAAGCCTACCCTGCTCTTCAAGTTCTGTAGTTACGAAAACTGTATCTGTCATGACAAGAATGTTAACAATTTAGCCACTAGAATGAAGCCATTGGGATCAGTATAAGTTAATTCAGCACGGAGTACTTCACGGGCAAGCAAGGGATCGTCAGCTTCTTTGTCAAAAGGAATACTTACATAGATAGTGTGGCCTGGAGAGCCAGGTATACTGGAACCTGGTCTGGAATAAATGCTTTCTGATGACGTTCTTGTAGGCTGAAAAACAAAAAGTAACTTATCAGAGCAACCTGAGGCCACTTATATCAGTAGTTCTGGTTTCAAGTGAAGAAATCTGCATACATCTTGAAATTAACTGGATTTAGTAAAAACTGTCAACACAAATGCAAGCATTCTGGCAATTTGTACAATCTTGTGAGGGAGGTGGGCTTTTTTGTTTGTTTGTTTGTTTGTTTGTTTGTTTGTTTTGGTAGGGGAAGGAGTGCTGTGAGGGGAGGGGGAGGTTTTCTAAATCATACCATATAAAAGACTGACAACAATAATGAACAAAACCAAACAACACCTGCCAGAGACACTGCAAGGGCCATACAAAGTACAGTCCAGGATAGTCCTGCCGGTCATTTTATCAAAACATTAGTTCACAAATAGCTAGAGCTATCAGCGGTTCAGCAGACAAAAATGTTGGGAGGAGCACAGCACACAAGTTATCACTTTCCAGCTGTTCAATCACTAGGTTGCCATTATGAATACAGAACTGAATTCAGCCTTTCTAAGTAGAAAGGGCCAGAAATCTTTGGCTTGGAGATGTTCCCTACATCTGCAGTACTATCTAGACATAACATGAAAGCTAAGTTGTTGGTTACAATTTCATAATTCCCCATACTGCAAAAGTTCTGATGTTTATAACCTGCAGATTGAAGTTCATGAGAACAGTCACACCCATAACACATTTAGCAGATTGTCCCACACTTCATCAGTACTTAACAGACACTAATTTCCTGGGGGAAGTTTTGTGAGAAGAGACAAAATAACTTGTCACAGAGATGTGGGGATCCTGAGAACCATCTACTTGATCAAAAGGCACCCAGGCTATTGCAGCAGTTACTCCCAAACTTTCCATGCAGCAGACAAACAAAGGTAGTCAATAATATCCCACTTCCACCAAACAAACAATGAACTATTTTTGCTCCCGAATTAATTACAAAGAACCAAATCCCATCACAAAGCAATGCATCAGCACATGACTCTGATGACACTAGTGCAGGAGGACGCTTCAAAATCACTGAAAATTAAAAATTGGTAAATAGTCCTTACCTCATCAACTTGTGACATTGAACTAAGACACCTTCAGGCCCACACTGAAGAGAAATAATGCTTGACAGTCTGTCTTGTTGATTTTTCTTAGGAAATATCTGGAGTGAATACAAGGCTACTGGACCTTTCTTATCTCTCAGCATAAATTTCCTGAAAGGATCCTTCAACAGACCTCAGAGCCTTTCCACCTTTTATTTCGTAGCCAGGGAAACTATTGGAACCATCTGTATAAAAAATGCTGAAGACTGGTCGTGGGTCGTACAGCAGGCTTTCTCTGACTCCATTTGGGGAAATGAAATCACCATATTCAAGGAGGAGCAGAGGAATAAAAGGCTTTGAACGTGTTTCACCAACAAACGTGAAGATTCAGATCAAACAGAGAGCAGATGTGGCCATGGACTGAGACAATCACAAATACCCTCCAGAGCATGTCCGAGAACACTTTCTCAGCTGGACCTTTATGTGTTTCTTTCTTTTTCTCTTTGTAGCTGTAAATTCCTACATCCCAAATGGGAACAGGCATTTCTCAGCTGCCCTTAAGCTCCTCTCATTATGAAATCAAAGAGAAAAAAACAACAACCACTTTTTTTCATGGATATGTTACAAGAATTACGCTGAAGAATCAGTCTGTTATTGGGTAACACTATTCCCTCTTCCATTATGCCATTTCATGCCACTGTCTGTTTGAGTGAAGGCACATTTAATGCGTTGCTGTAGTTGCTATGGAAAACAGTTGTTTTCGTTACAACACAGGGAACAGTATTAAGTAGTTGAGGTACTGTTAGGGGTTTCTCCATCACCCTTGGCTTTTGGCAGACATACTTTAAGACTTGTGTCTGCTCAGTTCTCCCAGTTGTAGGAAAACAAGTGTTAAGAGGCAGTTACAGCTTCTCCTCGCCTGGCAGACCCTCTGGGTTGCTCTTCACTCTGGATCTTTCATAATAACTTCAGAAAACAAGAAATTCTCAGCCCTCAGTCCACCTCCTTAGTCTCATCTCTGAGAGTCACTGCTAAAAACTTCTTCACCAGGGAAAATTCATTTGTATTTATCACTTCAGTGAATTTATTAAGTAAAGTTAGACACCTTACGGAGACAGTCTCAACCACATCCTGCTAACAGCATTAGCAGGCGCTCTTAACACCGTAGTACAGGAGCCGTTGTCAGATGGACTGGCAAGTTGTAGCATTTGTTCTTCATTTCCCTAGTTCTTCCTGGGTGCATCAATTTTATCTTCCTCCTACTGCAAAGCCCAACACTGCCTGGGCAAGATGCCATCCTGCCAGCGACTGCCTGAGCACACACTGTTCTTCTCCTGAGGAGCTTAGTCCAAAGAGACCTGGAACTCTGTGGCTCCTGTGTTCACTCCCAGTCCTATATATTGCTTAAGTTTACAACAAACCCCTGAAGACACTGAATGAAAAAGAGAACTTCTACACTGGCTCTCAACCTTCCTGTCTTATTTTGCCCTGTTCCTTATTTTTAATTACACAGGCTGTTTCTATCACAGATGGCTACTTCCTAACTCTGCTGCTTCCCATATGGTCTGGAATCCTTCACAGCTTTGCACTTTTCCCTAAAGACAATTGCATTGCACTTAAAAACATTTGTGCTGCCTGCCTCAACAAACATACACTAAAGATTCCTTGATATAAGCAATTCTTCTGGCATACTCTTGATTGCTATGGTTGGCTCCTCTCCTAAAAAACCTATAATAGCTCCTGAGAGGGCATGTCTTTTTTAGATTGTACATTACATCTTCATTAGCATTTGAGAATCCCTGACCCCATGTACCACTCTTGTAACTTCCTATCTTAAGCAGGTGGCAAGAGACACACGAGAGGTCAGGTTCTCTATTGATGGAACTGCAATGGGGTTCCACCTTAGAAGAGAGCTGATCAGAGCACAGGTGAAACAGGAATAGTGGCTACCCCTGATTCAAACTTCAGTGGAGATATCATGTAAGCGTCTCTTCCACACATTATCAGAAGAAGACAGGTAAAGAAATTAGTGGAAATATCCTTTAATACAAACACATTAATTTAGAGGTATTTCCTGTGACACTTATTCTACACTCCTGGCAGCAAAGCAAGTAAGTTAAGCTGCCTTACCACTTCTACAAACAGATCTGAACACTTTTTATATTATTTTTCTGGTTCTTGAATGATTCAAATAGAGTTTTTTTCTTTGTGCAGAGAAAGTTAAAGCAAATTTCTGTGAAGAACTACAACTAATCTTTTTTTCTTTTCTTGTGGTGTGTGGCCTTTCTCTGCATTTCCTGACAGTAAAAATAATCACCTCTTTTTTTTCTTTCCTCTTCCATTCATATGGATTTAACAATAGATAATGTATCAAAATGGAATGTCTCTATCAGCTAAAGTCTAAGAAAAAATCAATAGAAATTCAATCAATAGAAATTCATGCATGTCATTAAAGAAGCCAAAGGAAAGACCCAGGTCACAAAGCATCTAACATAACTGCAAGACTAATCAGTATTTCCCACTTTATCACAGAGTACTTATTCTTACGTTTTTGTTCTTCGTTCCATGCATTTGTCTTCACTGCAAAAGTTCCTTACCGATTTCCTTTGCAGACTGGCAGGAGTAAAACCAACTGTCATGCTTATTCTATTAGATTTGCCGTGAATTTCAATGCTCAATTATCATATCATCCATGCATATGCTCCAAACTGATTAACTTGTTATTTTAATATTAGATTGCAAAGCTTAAGCTGTTCATATGCATTTACCTCAATTTCTCATGTCATCATGCACGGCACATTATCTAGAAAAACAACTACTTTTAAAGAAAAATCCACGTGAGAGCCATTCACATCATCCAGTTGCTGCTGCAATGTGGTGGCTCTGGCTTTCTCAAGTACAGATGTTCAGAATCATGCTCTATAAAAACCTACAAGTGCAGGCAATCAGATCAAAACAGATCCCAAGAACATCTGGCCAAATGGATGCGCTGTTGTTTAACAAAGGCATCGTCAGCATTTTTTACAGTACCTGCCTTAGTTTTTTGATAGAGTTCATTATGCAAGGCGGTGATAATAGCTGCAGAAGAATGAATATGTTTTCACTTAATAACATTTAACATTATAGCTTAAGCTTATTCTTGACACCTCAGAAGCTACTTTAAATGAAGCATATTTACAAATAAACTAATAGAAGATCAGGATGTAATTGATTCTACTAGGCATACACAACTTTGCAAGAGCAAGGGATTTATATTTCTCAGTACAACACTTATTACTCTGACTACTTGTTTCATCATCTGCAAGGATTTACAGTTATTTAGGACTAGGATTCACTAAGCATAGGCTTCCCATGGATTTCAGTATTTTTCAGAGGCAGTGTACAAGACCAATAAAGCACTTTCAGTGTTGTATAATTCATTGTGCCTGTCTGAAAGGTAAATTGTACCCTGCTCCTTACAAGACTGTTTCCTTCAAATGCATGCATTTGTTATTCCTGCCTTGAAGTCTACACTATGTATGCATCCAGATAAAACCAGTGAACAGGCCCAGTTCAAATTCACACAGACACACATATTAAAAGGTAACAACAAATTTTCTTTCCCTTCTAGACATGATGGCCAGACAGGAGAATGAATTTTTAGCACATAATCATTGAAGGCATGTTGTTACCAAACAATTTTTTTTACAAGACTACTCATGCAAACATAGCCTTCATCAAGTTAAGTGGAAAGTAGAAGAAAATAAAGTGGGAAGATTAGAATATGATGAACTCAACAGAAAACTTCTCAGACAATTCACAGGTTTTCAAACGACAACCTTCATGTAGATTCAAGCCTTTGGCCCATCTTTACAGCAACAGCAATGATGACAATATCTTTGTGTCTATTCTGCAGAAGAGCACTTCAAGTCATATATGTTTTGTACGATCAGCATATAAATCTAAACAGAATTCAATACTGACCAAATTTACACAAGAGGACATTCATCTGACCCTAAGCTATTTGTATCCTACATAGTCTAGAAAGCAAGAAAGAGAACATACCTTTATTTTGACACAGGCTGCTCCTATTTCATCTTGCATATTTTTCTAATACATTGGATAAAATTTATTTTTTTAATCCTACAGCTCCTGGATTTCAACATTGGAAGCTCAGACTCGTGCATGCTAAGCTGACTGCCCAAAGTCACCACTACACTGGCCTAAAGATGAGTGAAACGGTCCTGCAGTTTGTTGTTCTCAGCCTCCGGTGTTTGAGTCCAGAAAGCTTAAGACTGCACACACATTGCTCTTCTTAGGAGCACTGATAACACATCTGTATAGCTGCATTTTCTTGATACGCGTTTCTGTAGCTAACAGAGAATGGCATTCAAGAGTGGTTAATGCATTGCAGCATCACAAGTTAACTGGCTAAAGTATTGTGCAGGACAAAGGGCATAGGGCTTGCTCTAACTCCCACTGAATCACAGCATCGGATTCAAGACTGTCCTACAACCTGCATCTAACACAGATATCCTGCCCTGGCTCATGGTATGACTACATTCCCTTTGCAATTAGAGATGTGAAGGCAACATGAGCAGACACAATGGAAATCCAGCAGCATGGACTCCACCAGCCTGTCTGCCCACCACTCGCCTGCATTAAGTTCACACCTGTCCATTCTGCAAGAGAAGACATGGAAATGGGTGGTGTTCGCAGGTGTAAAGCAAAGTCAAGGGATTCTGCGAGTAGGAAGTCCTCAAGCAAAAGACAGGAAGGACCTCCAAATTCAGATGTGGACATGCCCCGGATTACAGAGCAAACGTTCTCAGGCAGCACACAAACAATGACAAAACCTGGAATCTTGTAAATATTTTCTTAACTAAAGTACTCGTATGTAGTCGGTCAATATACATAAGAGAGGAACTGATTTAACTGACGATATTTTTGTTTCTAAAATGCATGAGCCATTGTTCATGAAAAACTATTTCTTTTTAACCATGCTTTAAAGTATGATGTTTTCACCATTTTCATTTGCTTCATATTTGCACTCTGATTTTTTGTTTTCAAAGAAAAACGTTCTGTTATGCTGGAAGAACAATACTACAGCCCCCCAAAAAGTGACTGGAATCTAAATAAAGTAATTTTAAGTGTTTCATTAAACAAAATAAAAAATGTGAGAATTAACAAACAACACCGCACCACATGATGCAAAATACAGCGTCAGTGCCCAGGGTGGCAGGTGATAGCAGGAAAGCTGTGTGGCAGAAGTAGTAGCAAGCGCAGTGAATGACAATAATGAGGAATCTTCTCAGTAAAGAAGACTACTATCAACACTATGAAAACACAACAGCAAACCTCTGCAGAGCGTGGCCTGCGCAGAACCAGACTCTTTGGATAAAAGAACTCAGATGAGGAATGCTGTCATGAAACACAAAAGGGAAAAAAGAGTGAAAAGGAAAGCAGTTTCCCCAGCTCAGCAGTTAAGCTCTTTATTCAATCAAGGTACTAATAACTACTTACTAGACAATAATCCGTGCATTATAATATCTGTTACTTACTGATCCCTGCAGAGTCGTGAACAGCCAGACAGTTGTAAAACAAAAAACAACCCTAAGCGATGTATATTTTCGTAACATTGTTTTTATGAACTCCCTCTCACATCTTGACCAACGAGAACACTGATTAGTTTCTATCACAATTCAATTACTGACAAAAACCAGAACTTGCTTCAGTTACTCAGAGAAAAGTTCTGAAGTGACCTCAATGACAAAAGGGCTTTTTGTTTTGTCTTGCTCTACTGAGAAAAGAAACCCAGAAGAGCAAATAGTCCACGACACTGGCTTTTTGTAGAACCACCAGAAAACCCAGGCCTAACTCTGAAAGTGGCTGTATCATACATTTGTCAAGTCACAAAGCAGATTCTGATTCTCACATCAGGTCTAAACATATGTCATAAGAAACTGAAAGTCAAAGTACAGTTCCTAATTTAGTGGTGACGTGTTCAAATGGCACACAGTTCCCCTGGTTTCATTTGTTTCTGTACCTACCTGTTTGCCACTGCCTTCATTTGAGAGAGCAGAATGAAATGTGTGTCAAAGTTACTGAAGTGAACTCAGACAGATTCTAAAATAATGTGTCTGTCTTTGCACCAGTGTAGACAGCCATAACATTTCTCAGGTGTTCCCTTTCTTTCCCTTCATTTTCCTGCAAGAACTCACTCAGGCCAAGACCTCCAGGTGGATGAATTAATTTACTTTACTCATTGCAATTAAAATTAACTGAGGGGGAAGACAACTGACAAGTGTGATGGAAAAAAGGAAAACACATGAAAAGGACTTTGGCCGTTTCCATGAGGAATTGAAAAAAGCAACTGATTTATAGGGTCAGCTGAAGAAGGTTCATAATGGCCACAGTGTAGTCTGGAGCACATTGATAAGACCCTTGTATCAAAGTGAAAGGGAGGCATCATAGCCCAACAATACACTACAAAGCACAAGCATTCCGATGCTTAGGCAGAGCCAAACCACTGTCTTACATTCAAATTGCTACATAAAGAAGAAAATCCAGTCTGGCATAATTTTCCTTTTTCCTATGGAAAGTCAGGGCAGAACAATGGGCAAATTCTGGATGGTACGTCAGTCATGTCCGGCAGTGCTAGACCCCATGTCCATCTAGGGCCAATTATACTTCTGTATTATCAGTACAGCCTACACAAACATGAACTCTGCACTCGTTACCTATAATTATAGTAAATTCTTTGCAGGGGATGATTTACAGATTAGTGCTCCTAAATAAATTCTAAAGGACTTGGCTTCCTGTGAATCTGCCACACATCGAGCAAAATCCACAGGATATCCTATACACCTCCACGTCAGTACATAGAATCATAAGAATGGTTTGAGTTAGAAGGGACCTTAAAGCCCATCCAGTTCCACCCCCTGCCATAGGCAGGGACATCTTCAACTGGATCAGGTTGCTGAAGGCCCCATCCAGCCTGACCTTGAACACCTCCGGGAATGGGGCAGCCACAACTTCTCTGGGCAACCTATGCTAGGGCCTCCCCACCCTAACATCAAAAAATTTCTTCCTACCTCTTAATTTCCTCGTCTGAAAGACATTTTATTAATATACAGTCGCTAATATTCATATCCAGACTGAGACATCAAAAAGAGTAAATTGCCCAGAAGATAAGTCAGGGAATACAGCCTTAGAATTGCCTGGTGCATGCAAAAAGCCAGGCTCTAGCATTTATCAGTGCAGCAATATTGCCATCAAGGATTTGATTCAGAAATTTTGTCTGGATACGCTGAGGTAACTCCAAAAGGTAACTGCAACTCTCCTTGGCATTCATGTTTGGGTCTCTTTGAGCTGAGTCATATTTGGATGGGAAAGGAACAAGAGTCTGTATTGTTTAAATGCTGTAAATAACCCCGTAGAATGAGGGATAATTAGAGAGCAACTACATTCACGTGCAAAAATACTAAAATATATTGTAGCATTTGCCCTGTTCACATTTTCTCCTTAAAAGTCTCTCTCACAATAACTGAGATATGAAATGAAGTGTCTTGCAGACTTTGCCATGTCTACACGTCAATATATGATACTATTTTCAAGGCAGTGCACTGAGACAGGTATGGGAAGGTGGTGAGCCTAAAAATCAGAGCAATACCTCTGAAGTGCCTCCACTGTTTATTCTGCCAGAGTGGTGACAGCTATGTGAAAAAAACATGGACAAAGTCACTCTTTTAAAAACAACATTCAATTTATGGTATATGTAAAATATTTGGTGTGTCATTGCCATGAGTTCAGCTTACCCGCAGCTTGTCTTCAGTCTTAGTGGATTGCTTACAGTCGGGATGCCAGACAGTGGAACCTGAGGGAAGAAAAAACCCAACAACTTTATTGACAGCAAAGTAGATGAGTTCTGGTCATGACCAGTCAGTTATTGAAGAGAATCCCTTCAATGCATCAAATGATTAATCTGTATGAACTATGCAATCAACTCACATTCAGTTCTAGCTCATAAGAAATATGAGTGAAAAAAAACAATATTTAAATCTCTGGCCCATTTATGGCAGCTTCTTCTTGAGGCTGTCAAAGCACCTTGCCCACATTCTTAATTAAAACTAAGACAGCCTCAAGCATGAAGGGAGTCAGAGAGCCCCAGCTGGAGGAACTGAAAGACAGGAGGGTTCCTCTAGGCAGAATGGAGGGTAAGAGCAAAGGAAATGGTTCATGGTCACCTGCTCTGTTCTCCCCTACTGTACTGCACCACATGTAAAAAGGAAGTTCAATTTTAAGACCATTAATACTAGGAAAGTCCTCTGACTTCCTTGAGCAATAGGTACCATATTCAGCTACTGTAAAGTATTACTCAGATCATCTCTTCCCTTCAACTATGCAAAATGCAACAGGAAAAGCAGAATTAGAAAATTCACAATGCAGCAGAGTCAGGGCTATATCTCACCCACAGCACTGAGCTAGAGAGGCTCAGCTAGATGATGCAGGTGCTACAATGCAGAATGTTAAAGAGCCTCTTCCTAGATCACAGCGCATCATGCTTGCCACTGGCACTCCCATCATTTCTACCCCTTGCTCTCCAAGGTCAGTGGCATGTGTTGCACTGGCATTTCTACACAACATATTCCAGTGACACATCCTACTAAGAAAGGCAAGGTGTTTGCGTCCCAAAACATAGGACTAAGTCTTGTGCTGTAAAAATGGAAATATCCAGCTGTACTCAAGGGCTGAGCAGTGTTGGGGGCAAGGAGTACACCCATCCCATTCCTTTCTCCTTTGGAACAGTGTAAACTGTGGTCACTGCTGGGAAGCTGCTGGCAGGTATAAGTCAAGTTGAAATGAAGCAGAAGCTAATGCTGATTTTTAACACTGACTGCAGCTGTAGTCAAGTTCAAACTTCAGTCCAGTCACCAAAAAGATAATACGGGGCCTTACCTGACTGCATGGGGGCACATCACCTCTTTACTCCATCCACAAAGAAGCCAAACAGAGTGAAGTCCAGGTCTCCCGCTGGTGACTATTAGCTCAAGTGCAGTCAGAGGATACCCCACCCTCAGATCCCAGGGGAGGCATGGGTCAGAGACCCTGGAAATTTTGTTCTAACAAGCCCTTACATGGCTCAGTACAGAAGTAAAGACCAGCAGGAATTATTTTGCGTCCCAGCAGCAGACAATATAATCACCATCAGGAGACTGGAGAGACCACTGTGACTCTGGACCAGGGGTCTGAGATGTTTGCCTTTGAGTCTAAGCCGAGGAAGAAGAAACTGTGCATTTGGCACAAGGAAACAATCAAACACCAGGAAGACAAGTACCAACAGCCTTCTCTGTAAACAAACAGCAGCCCCGGAGCCAGGACCCCACAGAGCCTGCGAGATCGGGAGAGAAGCCTGCCCTGCGCATTTGCTGAGCAGGTCAGACAGATCCAAGCACTCAGGAGGAAGGAAGTTCGTGTTCTAAGGCTGATGAACTAAGACTAACAAGGTTTACGTTCAAGTTTCAAATTCAGCTGCGAGTTTGCTGTGTGACCCTAGGAAAAATTATCTCTGTTCCTCCGTACCTCAGTTTCTCTTCTATTAAACTGTCCCCACAAACAAAGAAAATGCCATCACTGCATTTTTGGGCAGTATTTAGCACAAACTAGCACAATTTGGGAGACACTCCAAGAGAACGTTGGAGCTGCTGAAAGTGAACAAGGAATGCAAGAGAGTCAGGATGCCATTCTGACTTTGCTGAGAGTTGTGAGTTTTCTTTCACAAAATGATTAGAGGTTTGAAATGCCTGAGATTTAAAAACCCAAATCAGATAGAGTGAGCTTAAGATGTTTAAATGTAAATATTTTTTCATGGTCTTGAACTCTAAGCCACCTACAACTTGTAGATTTTACTCATCCATACATGTCAATATATTCTGAAATACCTTTAACAGTGCAAATTCTCCAGCTGCTTTGCTACTCCTTTTCTACAGGAAACAGTTCAGCAAATTGTGGTTGTTTCCACTCTTAACATATGTTTGTTTGCTCACTTGGCAGACACCAACCAACATGTTCATTTATCCAGCTTTTTATTTTGCATGTACTATTGTTTCAACATACAGCTCTCTAAAAATCAGTAATCCGAGCTATTATTTGCACACTGAATAAGGCTGAAAGCCTGTGTGAGGACCAAGTGAAACATCCCTCTAAATGCTGAGCAACATCCTAGCTCAGCAACAGTCTTCTGGGTCAGTATATCTAGTGATATATTACTAGGAAGTCAATGGGAAAGAAAAAGTTTCTGATGTTGCTTCCTTTTCATTTTCGTGTGAGGGAGCAGGGCAAAGCCAGAGTATTTCTGCTGGCATTATTCAAACCATCCTTAGCATAGAAAGCCTCAAAAGTGACAGCTTGTTTTCCCATATTTTCCTTTGGAGGTGTCCCACACATTTCTAATACAAGCAGCTACCACAAAACTGCTGGGCTCCTCTAACAGACGAAGCAATACCAACACGGCGCTTCCATGTCCTGTGGAGAGGACAATTAGTAGAAGTGTGATGGTAGCTGCCTATTTTCATGTATCAATCAAAAACGCAATTTTGGTTCTAGCTTTAGTGTTGCGATGTTGTATCACTATTTCAGAGCAATGCTTGTAATGCTGTTCCTCTGCACTCCAGGGTAAACAATTTGGAAGGAGTCAGGATATACATTTCAGCTGAGAGCTTTGCACAGGAAATGCTTTTAGGTCCCTTGCACTCACAAGCCTGCTGAATTCAGCAACGAACGCTTCGGAGGGACAGTTTGGAGCACACTCAGCAGTAACATTATTTAGTCAGAAAACAGCCTCTGAACAATAAAGCACTCTAACTTGGGCTGCTCCTCTGCTGAGACAGAGGGAGCAGGAACATTAATTCAAAACCATGGAAAGGGAGATATAGCCAAGAGGAGAATGATGGCAGATTAAGGAGCTAGGTATCTCTCCTCTCCTCTTTCATATCACCTGAACTCTGCCAGGGCAAAATATGCTTGTTTAAGTAGAAGCAATGTGTTCTGTCTCATTTGGAGCTGGAAAAATTTGCCCCATGGCCTGACCAATCAACACAAACTCCCACTCTTAGCAAGATTGGCTGCAAATGGCTGTTATTAATTACAGCGAAGGATGAACTGATGCTCACCTTGAACTCTGTCTGTACTTTATCATACTATGACGTAAAGAAACTAACAAGATCACCAGCTGTCAGATCCTGTAACTGCTTTCAAATCAGTCTTTCCACTTAGCCATCAGTAAACAGTAATTCCTACACAGCCATCTTTCAGCCTCTCCCTGCTCTTGCAATGCAGCGCTGCCACACAACTCGATATCCAGTTCTATGCACAGCTGGAATAAGATGACTAAGATATAAGATCAGTGAGAGATGAAAGGGAAGGATGGCAAGGGAGGACAAACTGTAAAATAACACAAGGTAGCTTCAAAGGAATTCCTTAACAATATTATCTTATTTTGGAATTCCTCCAATCTCTCCTCAGGATTTCAAGAGACAAATGCCACCACACTTTCATCATTTCTTTTCTACCCTTTTACAGTCCTCTCAGGTATATCAAGCAACTTTTCCAACTGAAGTATAATATACAAAATCCCAATATGTATCTGCCTTTTTCACTTTCATTTCTGGCTTGTGTAAATGTGTATTATACATCTTCCATTCAACATTAACTAATACTACAGCAAGTAGCAAAAATAACTGTAGCTAAATAGTTAAAGTGCTGTCTTGTGGGAGAGTGGGTAGAATTCATATCAAGGATACACTTCAGTCAAAAAGAAGAGCACTTTGTTTTTTATATGAAAGGATTATGAAAAAAACTATGCTGGGCAACACCTGAGAGTGTGAGACTGTTAGCAAGAAAGAGAAGATGAAAATGAAAATACAAGAAAGAAATAACTGCAGAAAGACACAAAAATAAAGTAAATGGGAATAAAAAGAAAGATGTGACCAGATAAGAGGGAAATAGGCAAGACAAGCAAATGTGATTAAGAACCAGAGGAGAAAGTGATGAGCAGAATTCAGGGGAAACTAACTTTGTCTGGTATCTCCTATCAGCCAGTGCACTAAGCTATCCATGAGGCAGCTTAATAAACTTCATCTCTGCTAGGGTGTAGAGTCACTGCAAAGCCACCATTATGACCACCTACTAGGTGTTTCAGGTGAAAAAGTATGATAACGCTATAATGAAGATAGAATGGCTGGTGTTCTCCTTGCCCATATCTCATGGAGATGGTTTATAAACTCCTGAGGTCTGTGACAGAAAAATTACATAGTCTGATTTTTTGGTTTTGGAATGGAGACCTCCTTACCTTGCAGATACATTTCTTCTCCTTCCGTGAACATTTGGTTGCATCTGCTGCATCGTGCACAGCTTGGATGATAATGCTTGTCACCTGCCTGAACAAAAACAATAAAGGGAAATGAGGGATCAATACACTGCACTTTTTTCAGTGGATATCCACTGGAAAACAATCTGTAATTATCCTGCTATGACTGGCTTCCTGTGGTTATCTGAGAAGACTGACTTACAAGTATTAGGAAAAACTTTTGGACCCACAAGGGGATGAAACATTCACACTTTTTCGACAACTGCCTTTGCTCAGCTCTCAGGCTGCTAAACCCTCATTCAGTACATGCAGCTTTCTGTAATCCTGTGCTACTGTGCTGTGGACTGTAAAGTTTACATCTCAGTCCTGTTGGCAGTAACGAGTAACAGTAATTCAATGCATATTTACCCTGAACATTCTTCAGCCAAGGTGCAAGAGGGTTAAAGACATTTGCCTTTTCACTATGCTGAGACTTCATTTACATCCAGAAATCCTTTACAGTTAGTGTTGCTCCACAAGGACTTCTCAAGTGGCACCTTGCACCCTGCCAGTAGCAACAAATCAGCTGGGTATGGCAAGAATGATTCCAACCCAGGAGCTACAAACACAGCTGCACATAAGCTGATACACAACGTGCTCCACAAACCCAGCATGAGAAATACCTGCGTTGAGCACACATACAGCTTTAACCCCGTGGTAACTACTTCAAAAGCCAAGGACTGTATTTTCTGAGCCCATGCTCTCTGTCCCAGCTTCCCGACAGACAAACTTTTATTCTCTGAATGCTTGTAGAGCTCTAGCCTGATTAAATAAATGTTTTCCTCTTTGGTGAACGTGAGAGCTTAAGATTTCCTATTACTCATGCCGTCAGTTCTGTCCTTCCTCCCAGAACAACAGTGAACAAGAGCCAGAGAGAACAATAACAAGAATCCCGCTAGGAGAGCTCACATGCCAGAGGGTCTGGTAGAGGAAGAACTAATTACCAACAGACATTTTCTGCTGGCCAAAGGACACAATTAAGTGCATATTTGTTGTGTTACACTTGCACAGCTGCACTCCCTCTCTATTCAAAGATATCTTAGCAGGCACCTGACAAAGAGCTATGAAACACATGGATAGCTTTACATTTCTACCACTATTTAAATAGCGCAAAAGCTGCTATGCAGTTGAAGGAGCACATTTAATAGTAAAAGCCTGCTCCTTTTTTTTCCTTTTTTCCTTAAATTTTTTATGGTTAGGTATAACGACCCCATTTGAGGGATAAACCTCATCAAATATTTAGTTCTACTGTGACTCTGATGAGAATGACCTGATTTCTTAAGTCTCTTAAGGACTAAGGAGAAGCACAAAGAATAACTCAGGACTCATCTTTTAAAACCCATAAGGAATGCTGCAAATTGTGAAACAGGAACTGTGGCAGTAGCCTACTGCTTTCCAGTGAAGCTTTATTTTAATTACTTGCGGAGGTCACAGAACCGTCAACCCTGTTTGATGTTAGATAGAATATCAAATTCCATTGTTTCCTTCTCAGCAGGCTTCTGTGATCTCACATGTGGCTGGAACAGCACAAACACTACAAAGACCAAAATTTGCCTCCACTAACATCCTGACCCAAACTGTCCACTCATTTTTCCCAGGCTCTTATCTGTTTAGCAAGTCACTCGCAGTATATGTGCTCAGATACAAAAATAAAAGTGCAGCTTCTTTGTTTAAAAACTTGAGAATCCACTGCAATTTTCTCTGTTATTACCAAAGGAAGGAAAGTGCAATACAATTTAAACACTGAAAATATTCTGGCCCGACAAATCCTTGTTTGATATGTATCTTCAAACTCAGGAGCTTCTAAAGCTGTTTTTAGTGCTACTGTCACAACAGCTCAATAGAAACAGCTCTCGGCACAGTCGCTGCCTCTGTTCAACTCGAGACAGGATGGAGCAGTGGGAAGCAGAGCTCACACTGGCAGTTCCCAGGCTGATGGGGCGGCAAGACACAAGACACCGCACCAGGGGGAAGTGGGAAATGGAGCGTGAGGCTGTGACCGTAAATCTGAATGACAACATGCCTGCAAGAGCCATGGAAGACCCTCAGAGCCTTCCATCACTTGCTGTGCTGCCTTGGGTAAGCCAAGACTGCAGCTGTCCTACTGCTATGAACACTCACACCATTAATTCATGCCCAGTTTCTAATTTTTACACAAAAATACTTCCCAGCATCCCAACAGTAACTGTAAATGTCACATTAATGTGTTACTTAACAGACAGACTATAATACAATTTGTAACTTTTTAGGGTTAATTCTATCACAATACAATTTTTTTGTAACCATTAGTGCTGCTGCTAGCAATGTAATTACTAGCTGCTTGGCATAGAATTACAGAATTGTTTAAGTTGGAAAAGACCTTTAAGATTATAGAGTCCAACCACTAACCTAGCACTGCCAGGTCACCATTAAACCACATCCCTAAGTGCCACATCTACATGTATTTTAAATACCTCCACCTCAACCTGTTCCAATGCTTGACAACCCTTTCAATGAAGACATTTTTCCTCCTATTTAATCTAAAATTGGACATAAAGTCTCCTTATAACAAGGATCATAATCTTCTTATAGCCTGGAATACAATTTTTCCTTATAGCAAAGATGTGAGCAATGATTCAGATTAAATCCCTAGCTGTGCAACTGCTCTGCTGGCATGAAGAAACAGTCCTCGTGGCAGCTGAATAACAACTGGACTTCAGCAAGACCGTAGCAGTCACTTGTGACTGCACTGTCGCTCTTCCTTCTCACTTTCCTGCAACATCCAGTGTTGAGCAGATTGCACACACAACCAAAACACTTAACTACAAGCTATGGTCTTTATGGAAACCATTCATTCTGTCTTCAACGGGTGAATCAACATTTTACTACACACGGGACCAAAGCTATGAACATATATTATCTAACAGCTAACAGCAGGAGGTTGGTACTATAATGAAGATAATTCCATTCAACTAAGAAATGTAGCCACAGTAGGCAAAGTGGCTGATTAGAATACTCTGGGCAGCACAGAGGAGCAAAGCAATAGCAGACACAGCTTTATTACCTATTGCCAACATTTCAACATCATCTCTATCAAGATCCTAGGTTACATTCATGCATGAAGAAATCTAATCCCAGTAACTGAACACATAGTTAATCAGAGACAATTCAGAGAAAATATGCATGCTACATTTTATTATGATAACGTCTATATTCCACAAAGAAAAAAAGGAAGGCTAATCATTGAATGTGTGCTGTGTTTTCTTCAGGTGCATGTTCTGCTTTGCACTGAAGAGGTAAGTGAATTGACAGGATTTTCTACGTAGTTTCGTTGTAATCTAATCACAATATAAATCTGTGAATTTAATGCCTTCATTACCCTTACATGAGGTGCATACGAGTGCAAGATCCACCATGTCCCGTTCAATTTTCTTTTATACCATGTTTATTGCACATTACTTTTTTTTAATTTTGAATCTCAACAGCAAGTATTTGGCAAGGCCTGATACAAATCCCTCCTTTATTTCTTAACAATGCTGGAATGGATCCAGTCCATAACTACAGGTGTGGACTTTCTCTGTCCTCTGTAATCTTTAGGCTTCACAAAGCATTAAAGAGCTAAATACTCAGTTATCTTGTATGCACTTTGGGCAGCATGGATTTTTGACAAGAAATATACTTCAACTAAAGGACCTGATTACAGCCACATTCATCTTGCTGGATTAGTTTGGAATCAGAATCAACCAGCAAAGCTCCTTTACAGTAACTTCCCCATAGCACTGAGGGCCTTTTCAAACAGCCTAATACTGGTATAACTATAACTTTGTCTCAACCAGCCCGTAAAAACTCTTTACTGACTACAAAATTGTTGTGTAGGTCTGCTGAGCAGTACAGTTGAGCAATCACAGCACGGCAAGAAAGCCATTCCAGCCACAGCTTCCAGCCTGCTGAAAGCAAAGCCAAGCTCTTATCTGTGTTTCCTGCTGAGTGCTGGTTATATGGCACAAGTCAAGGGATAGCATGAAGTTGTGTGAATGGATTGTGCACCAGATGCATATGATACACAATCTTCCATAACACTTGGAATCTCATGCTTTCCAAGTCAACTTTGGGTTTTCTTTGCTAGGTGATAACAGGACTGCTGAGTTATTAGCGATACGCGAGTTCAAGAATGGAACAAAACCATGTTTCTCCTTTTAACTCTCTGCATGAAGTGACTGTTACTCTCTTGACTTGTCCCTCTGGCTGAACTCCTGATAACAGAGCTCGATGTATGAGCACCAGCAGATCCCATTAACTGAAGTTTTTGCAGTGCCACAACGATACCTAAAGAACATTGGGAAGTATCTTTGAAGACTGAGAGATTATCAGTTTAATAGCTACAACTTTCTTAGTAAGCAGAACTACAGCTGACTTCAACTTGCTGAAATTTAGAAGCTGTTAATAATTCCCTTTTTATCTTCAAAAAAAACCCAACAGAATGATTTCACAAATCAGGAAGTCTTGCACCTGACAGCAGGTAATAAATACTAGACCACATCCCAACATAAAAAGCTTATTTGCAATTCCAAAAATTAGCAATTATTTCCATTCTGATCATGAATTGACTGCATTTATAAGCAGACAGAAATAAAGAGCAGTGTTATATATGCACGTGTATATATATGCGCATGTGGAATTTTAAAGGAATATACTTATAGATCTTAAAGTTACGATAAAAGGATAAACCCAGGAATTTTTAAGACATCCTACTGGACGTCCCAAATTCTGTTTTCTAAAATATAACAAAAAGTTACCATGGTCCATATGTGGAGGCACAGAAAAATCATAAGAACTGAGATACTATTTACTAAAAACAAAAGGCAGTGGCTAAGTCATTAATTCAGAAATAAAGTTAACTGATAATAAAGCCAACATTACCAAAGAAATAAGTGTGGGCAATATGTTTAAACACCATAACAGTCCTTATTGAAGCATGGCAATAAAACATAAGAAAAATAACACAGAAAAAAAAAATCACAGATCTGGCAAAGTTTGCTTGTGAGCTGTAAATGAAAGATGAACAGGTAGGAGTATCAGGAGGTGTAGCTTTCTGGTCTGTATTTGACAGTGCCGAAGAACTTATTTTTCCTGATTTATACTGTTTATTGAGCAAGATTTTTTTATTTTTAATAGGGTTTGCCATGAGTCAACATTGACAAATTAGGAGACTTAAATTATTTGCACTCAAAAGTCTTAAGAAAACTATAGCTAGGCAGTTCTGACAGATGGATGTGTTAGCAGGGGAGGCTCTGCTGAGCCAGATACCCCAGAGATTACTTCCTTCTACCCACAGCATGAGGCACCTCTACTGCTGGCCAAGATAAGAATATAAAACCCTTCCTGGTAAATCTGCAGATGACTCAATGGCAATGCTTGTTTTACGTATCTAAAAACAACAAGTATGTTTTAACAGTTTAACATAACATGCCTGCAAATCAAGAAAGCTGGGCCCTGTGATACTGAGGGCTGTGTTGTGGACAACAGCAACAGAGAGAGGCAGGTTAAGAACATAGAATTGAATCATAGAATTATTAAGGTTGGAAAAGACCTCTGTGATCATCCAGTCTGACCATCAGCCCAGCCCCACTATGCCTACTAAACCATCTCCTGAAGTTCCACATGTATGTGTTTTTTAACACTTCCAGGGATGGTGACTCCACAGCTTCCCAGGGCAGCCTCTTCCAATGCTTCACCACTCTTTCAGTGAAGAAAATCTTCCTAATATCTAATCTGAACCTTCCCTGGTACAACCTGAGGCCCTTTCCTCTTATCCTATCACTTATTACTTGGGAGAAGAGACCAGCACCCATCTTGCTACAACCTCCTTTCAGGTATTTATAGAGGGCAATAAGGTCTCACCTTCCTCAATCTCCAGTCTAAATAACCACAGTTCCCTCAGCTGCTTCCCATAACCCTTTGCTCCAGCCCCTTCCCCAGCTTTGTTGCCCTTCTTTGGACATGCTCCAGCCTCTCAATGTCATTCCTGTACTGAGTGGCCCAAAACGGAACACAGTATTCAAGGTGCAGCCTCACCAGTGCTGAGTACAGGGTGATGATCAATTCCCTACTCCTGCTAGCCGCACCATTTTTTATAGATGCCAGGATGCTGTTGGCCAGAAAATGAGTGGAGAACCATCAAAACTATGCCATTCTTCAGCTGTAAACCTGAAGGACTCCAAGTCAAACCACTATTTGAAGAGAGGTTTCAGAGATGGACAGGCGATTATAGCAGAAGAGAGCACGAGCTTTTCAATCCCATTGAAATAACTATGACAACACCAAAAGCTGAAGTCAGACAAATTTAACCTCAAAATATAGTGAAGCTCCTAAAAAGTAAAGGTAATTCAGGCAGCAAGAGGGAAAACCCATGGCCTTACAATAACACTGCTGTCTTCAGGATAAGGCAGTATAATTTTCCAAAGGATAAGCTTTCCTTTGGTTTCATTTGGTTTCTAGCCAATGCTCTAAGATTTCAAGAGAAGGTCAAGCAACATGATTTTAGCAGTTCCATTGACCTTAAAATTCATTCCAATGGGCTTTACACAGAGAGAAGAATGCATCAGGCTGCTGCTAAGGAGTACAGGTCTGGCTCAAAACAACAGAATAATTAGAGTCAGAGTCTAAGGTTACAGTGGAAAAACATCCAATGGAGTTAAATCAGTTCACTGAGGGCTGTCTTGGAACAGCAGGGGCTTTGCTGCTAGAAGGGAGCTGTTGCTGATGTCGCTTGTGTTTTGGGGTTGGGTACTGCATGAGCACCAGAACCACTGCTGACCCAGAGTCCAGCCCTGAGACAGGGCTCTGCAGTATAGAGGAAGCTGAAAAAACAGCCAGGTGCAAACCTCTTTCTAAGTGATAAATCAAGTGACAGCTTAGGGGATTAAGCAACTCACCTTGGATCAAGCTAATGCTTGCAGCAGAGCCAAGCAAAGAAGTCAAATTCTCAGACTCCCAGCCCTGCTGGACCTCTGCATGGCGGACCACTAGATCCAAGAAACTGTAGCTGATTTTCTCATTTGTCTAGCAAAACCTGCTTTTTTTTCATTCTGTCAGAAGGGTGTTTCAGGAACTCTACAGCCTTTGGCATGTGATTCATAAAGCCTGGTCTCCATTCCGATGTCTGTGTTCAGTTCAGAGGGAGTGTCCCAAGAACAACAGAGACATAAAAGTTGTGAATGCCAAAGGAGGGGGGAAAGAGATTAATCATGAGGTCACACACAGAACATCCACAGAAAATAACCAGAGAATATAAACCAAAGGTAGTCTGTAAGAAACAAAGTAAACATGAAATGCTCAATATATGCTAATTTGTACCCGGCAGTCTCTCAGATTGTTCTAGTAGGAAAATATGTTAGCATTGAATTAAGCAGGGAATTTTCTTTCAGTGATTAGAGCTTGCTCTTGTAGCAAACTGATCCTAAAAGTCACTGTTATTCCAACTATTCTGATCTGATAACGCTTTAAAAAGTCCAAAGAACGCGTTTTATCCCTAGTTAACTGCAATGCTACCTGCTACCTTTGTAAATCTTCTCCAGTAAAAGGTCACAACAAGCAGCAGAAGGCAAACTAGGGAACAGACAGGTTTCCTTGAAACATCTTCTTTCCCAACCACATTGCTTTTAACTCCAGAATCACCAGTGCATAATTATGAGCCTGGAATTTATTGCATCCAGACACTTCTCATTAATCTTTTGTTTGTAATTCTGGCCACAGTGCTTATGTGACACTAAATTTTAAATATAAATATCAAAGGACATTGAGATAACAGGTGGATGGATGGTGCAGAGAAATAGTTGTCCCTTTTTCAAACAGAATAACTTTGAATAAATGTCAGACCACCAACACGTACTCCGCTAAAAGCAAACCCTTTCATTTTTGGTCTAAATCCATTTTATTTTTCTTCTGTTGGTTTTCTCACTGCCAACGCATGTGATTTCCAATTACAGATGTAAAACTATGCAAGCATATTTTTGAATCCTAGCTGGTATGAACATTCCATCAGAGTATGTTTGTCAGAGCCAAGACACAGGGATTTTACTCCCCACTTTGTTTTCTTCAGCTCTATTTCAAATCAAGATTTCTATTTACTATGGAAAAACAGTTCCAACAGGACAACCATGATACAACATATTACTATGGGGATGAACAAGAAAGAGGTAATGGACATAAGGCAGAAAAGGATATCTACCCTCATTTGATGCCATTTGGTTTTCAACTAAGTACAGGGTCTCCAGGATTGTTGCCTCAACAGCAGTAGTTAAGGGTTTCTGCTAAAATAAGCCTGCTTAAAGGTTTTTCTGCCTCAGTTCTTACTCTTCTCATTGCTAGGAATAAAAAAATTGCTAGCCAAGATGCAACTGCTTTACAGATTTCAAAGCAACAGAAGATCCATCCAATAGACAAAACCAATCTCCCTCTCCAAAACCCTAAGTGTGGAAGTCCACTTTCTAACTTACAATCAAGTGGTTTATGATACTTATTTCGGAGACCTCTGCAAACCACAAAGCATCCCAAGCTAGTTTCACAGACAGTTTAAATGCCAGAGCAAAGGTGCATGTATCTCTCACTGTGTGCTATTTTTCCCCTCTTACAAAGAAAAAGGCTTGTACATCCCAGACCTGTACAATCTTTTAACGCAGTACGAGCATGTAATTAAAATCTACCAGTTTTGTGCTCCAGGTGGTCATTTCAAACATTTAGTAACCCACAAAATCTGTAAATCACCTGCTCAGTAAAGACAGATGCTAATTCTGTGGACTTCAAAGTCCCTAGAGATTCCAGACATATCTTTTGGGTTTGGTTTCCCCAGGAAGGCATTCTGACAAAAGAGAGAAGGGACTGAGTCCTCACAGAATGAATACTGAGCATAATACCTGGATGAAGCCTGTTATGAATGGGTGACAGCTATAGACTTGCCCCAACAGGCTCTTCACTTTTTGAGTTTCAAACATGTTATTGCCGCATTCTTCCCAAAAAATATTTTTTACCGGGGACAGGTCTCAGTCCTATCCTGCTCTCCTAGAATTCAGTAGCAAATTCTCCACTGATAGGAGGACTTAAAGTTGGACTTAAAACTGAAAGATCACAGTCCTGCAAAAAATATTTCACCACTTAATCCATTTTTTCATAGTAAACTCACTCTAGGAGAAACAAAAAGTAACTGGCTAAAATCATAAAATAGTTAGGGTTGGAAGGGACCTCAAAGATCATCTAGTTCCAACCCTCCTGCCATGGACATGGACATCCCACCAGGTCAGGCTGCCCATGGCCCCATCCAACCTGGCCTTGAACACCTCCAGGGATGGGGCAGCCACAACCTCCCCTGACAATCTGTTCCAGTGCCTCACCACTCTCATGGTGAAGAAATTCTTCCTTATGACTAGTCTAAATCTGCCCTTCTCCAGCTTATACCCATTCCCCCTTGTCCTATCACTACAAGCTTTTATGAATAGCCCCTCTCCAGCTTTCTTGTAGGCTCCTTTCAGGTACTGGAAAGTCGCTAAAAGAGCCTTCTCTTCTCCAGGCTGAACAAGCCCCACTCTCTTAGCCTGTTCTCATAGGGAAGGTGCTCCAGCCCTCTCAACATCTTTGTAGCTTTCCTCTGGACTCATTCCAACAGACCCATATCCATCTTATGTTGATGATTCCAGAACTGGACACAATACTCCAGATGAGGTCTCACACGAGAGGAGTGGAAGGGCAGAATCCCCTCCCTTGCCCTGCTGGCCACACTTCTTTTGATGCAGCCCAGAATACCTTCTGGCCTTCTGGGCTGCGAGCAGACATTGCCAGCTCATGTTGAGCTTCTCATCATTCTCAAATAATGTTTCATTTCCCTATGTCGCATTTCCCCCTCACTCCATCCCAGCTGACAGTAAGACTATGACACCGGAGGAAGTTCTGTTTTCAGTTCATGTGCTTTGGTGTGGGGATCATCATTAATTTCATATCTCTGATGTGGGTGACTGTGGCAAGTACCCCTAGCACAATGCAAAGGTTTAAAAGATGAACATAAGAAGTGATGGGAGCTACAAAACAAAAAGAGACTATTGTTTTCCCCAGAGCAGACTGGTCCATGAGGAGAACAAGATGTGTTCTGCAGTGACCACCATGCAATTGAATCCTTAATACAGCTATGTAACAAGAAAAATAAAATAATTCGGCTAAGTTACTCTTCAACTAAAAACATTATGTGCCCCCCTAAGACATTAAAAAGCTAGTTAAATATGTGTTATGAATTACAGGAATACATGCAGTAGCTATCACAGACGCCGTTGGTGGTGACAAGAAACATTATACTAATGTAAATGCCTCTACTGAACTGTCATTTTGAAGTACGTTGATCAGCCTGCTGAAGTTTTCCAGTAATACTTAATGCAACAAACACACTAGAGAATATTTAACTAAATCAAAAAGGTAATAGCTAAAGATGCTGTGCTAGGAAATATAGACACTAATCAGCAACACTGTACTCAAGAATGGAATTTATACAGATAAGCCATATTTGTATAAGCACCTGTAAGACTTCACAAATCCCTTTGTGGCAATAAGGAAGCTTTAATTGGTTATTTTTTCAAATTACTTGCTGCAACTTGCTCTTCTTATCCACCACCCCTATATCTTCTTAACATTCCTCCCTTCCCTATTGATGTTCAAATTGACAGAAGGATGGTTTCCAAATCACTGCTGAGAAGTTAATGCCTTTTGATTATGCTGCCATAGCAACTAAACTTCTGTTAGGGCTCTGACAACTTCAGATACTCTCTGCAGTTGTCTTTATATGTTGTCCTTCCCAACGACAGATATCCCTCTCACCAAATTCAATCTTTTGAGATGGGAAGGAGGAAAAAAAATCATGAAAATCCTGTTAGAAAGACATGAAGCAATTTACATGTGTTCTTTGGAAGTACATTCATTCCAGATTTTTCACCCTGTGGAAGGTGTAGTGTTCTAGGCAATCACACTCACATATTTCTCATTGGGGAAGGATAGCCTAAATTAAATTCAATCTATGCTGCTACCCAGGTACATAGAAAACTGAAGCATTTACCCGTATCATGAGTTATTATTAAACTTTTCATTTCCTCATTTTTATGCAAACAAAGCCCCCATTGTTGGGGGGGTGGGAGGGAGGAATCAATGTCTTAAGTTAACTGATAAAACATATTTCTCTGCAAAAAGGCAGGGAAACTGGAAACAAACTCTAGCCTTAATTCTATGCGACAAATCTCAAAGAGTGATCAGCAGAGTCAACAAACTATATGAATAGTTATTTGCGATAAAGAACCATTTTGTTCCTCCATACATCAGCATTCAGTTGCCATCAGAAACTGCCCAACCTCTGTGCCATTCTCCTCTCTTCCTGGCAGTTTAAAGCATCTGAGCTGCAGTTGCTTCATCTGAACAACAGCCTTCTAAAAAACCCTTCTTGTGTACAGAAACAAACGTACAAGTACCCTACGCTGATCTCACAGGCAAGCTATTCAGTCACGTCTCAGTCACACCCCCCATCCCCCAGAAGAAAACCCTGACCCCCTTCCAGTTCAGATCTCCTTTCACAGGAAGGAGTTTACCTTCTTATAATAACTCTTCAGTCCAAGTCCATTTCCTCCAAAGCCTTGCGGGCAGAGTCCCTCCGCCTCTGTCCAAATTTGAAGTGTAACCACATGCGACGTGCAGACGGCTCTGCTCTCAGGGAACCAGCTCACCGAGCAGTGCCTGTGCCTGCACCAGCCCTGAGTCCTCCTCCTCCTCTGCTCAAGTTCACGCAGGCTCCTACACACACCCACCCAAACAAGCAAATAACCCTCCTTGCACATTCGAGCCTCTCGGCCAACCCGTTCTGAAAAAGGAAAAGAGGGAAGAATCCCAGCCCAGGCAGGGGCAGGGCCATTCCTCATCATTTGTCTGTCACTATTTGATGTTGACACAAATCAGGACTTTTCCCTTGGGAAGAGGCATCTGCCGAGTATGAAATCAGCGCTCTCCGTCTCTGGAAGTTATGAAATATTACTTTCACGGCTTCTGAAGAATTTATATAGCCTCCTGGGTGTTAGTCTAGTTTTGTCAGGAACACTTAGTTACACTGAGGTTGCATTTTAGTCCAACTCAATCAGTGCAGGCAGAGGGCTGAGGCTACTTCTCACACAGCTCTGTGGATCCCTTTATTCTTTGCACACTCTGGCTGAGAATATCTTATGAGTTCACAGTTGGCCCTGTGCACTGGCTGTGTCTGATCTCTCAACAGGTATTTTCTATAATCAAACCAGCCCTGTGGTCCGCACGATGTACCTGTCTAAGAGGGCAAATGATTGCTGCACGTGCTTTTGTTTTTCCTTACTGCTTATCTAGGACATCCAGGCAGCAGGTTCACATTTTCTCAATTATTGTAACAGCAGTAAAACTAGACCCAAATAAGGCAAATCAAAGAATTAACAAAGCACGCGCTAAACGCCACTGCTGCTTCTCATTTGCTGTGTAGCCTTTCCCCCTGCATTTTTATGGTGTGTGAAGATGAAAACGGTGACTGAGAGATAGTGGTTGCGTGTAAAGTCTTTCCCAAGCTTATAAGACAACCGCACCAGTAGATGCCTAGTGCTATGAAACCAGAATGGTAATACAGCCTTCACAGATATGACTTTATCACAACTTTAAATAACCACCAAATCCATCTGAATACATCATATCACCAGTCTTTGTTCAATTCATCAATTGCTTCATTTATCAAAATGCTTAAAATTTTATATCGCCTCGACCGGTATTACCAGTACAGGTTGCATCATTAAAATCCAATAAACGACACATTTTGTGACACTTCCTCCATAACTACTATGAAAACAACCTTGCTAAATAGTTCATTCAGCATAAGAATATATGTTAGCCTTTCGATTAACATTTCTGAGTGGAACTGAAATAGACCTCTGTTTGTTTTAAGAGATTCTCTACATAGCTGCTCAGTCTAGAAAGTGTACTGGTGTGAGAACATAGGACCAGGCTCATGAATGTACTGATGTACCTAACTAACTCTGTACTGCATGGATCTCTGCAGAGAAGGGTGATGTCTCCACATGAGCTATGAGCATATATCTCCTTAAAATAAACGTGTAGGCTACTGAGTTCCACTGCAAGTCAGTCAGACGAAGCGTCCGAATACTAATACTCATAAGCAAAGTTGCTTGCACGCTTAAGTGTTGGCAGAAGACATATCCTGCACAACAAAAACAGGCATTGTTCGAATAAATCACTTACAGTTGTTGCAATGTTGCTACTGTAATTTTTTTATTATTTATTTACTTAGAACAGACTCATTCACATGCAAAGAATTAGTAGAAACTTCTCAGAACCCCTCACAACACAGGTTTCTAAACTTAGCTCTGAAAACAATACTTCAAGAAACTTCTGGCTCACATTCTTTCCCTCTTAAATACAGATACAGTTTCCTTGCACAATCACATCAACTTTTGCTGCTTGGTTCCCCTTCCCCCCTGCCCCTGTAATTATTTACTTCTGACTTTAGAAGTTAAGGTGTCTCAGAACTAACATCTTTCAGAGTTAGTTGCAGCACAGATGAGACATCTTAAAATTCTGTCATGTAACAAGTAACAACATCTACAAGTACTAAACTTCCTTCACATTAAATAGCTCATCTTCAATTACTGTTCCTCTTCAAAAACAGGGGAAACTAGCGTAAGTTACAATATCAAAACCACTTTTAGAAGTTGACCTTGCAGGCTGAAGTCAAGAGAGCCTTCTGGTGCCCTGGCATTTTTCTTTCCAGGTCCATCTGTTGAAATGGCTTTACGCCACTGCTTACAAGGTAGGGCGCAAGTCTCAACACTGCACAGGAAAACACACATAGGGCAGGCAGCAGTCCATCAGAACAGGAACTCGAGCTATGCACAACCAGAAATCACACACTGGCTTTTTATCTTCAAATGACCATTAAGCGACTACTATTAAAAAAATAAATGTGCAGAGTAGTAAGATGGTTGAGGAATTTGACAGTAGATATATATACATCTCGATCTCTAGATCATGAAGTCAAATCCTGTTCGTATCAGTAACAGCAAAAAAAAAAAAAGGTGAAAATTATAAAACCTTAATCTTACTCTCAGGGGTTTCGTATGATTTCATGCCAATTATCTGCCTGCTTCTGCCCTGATGTCTTCTTTCTGCAGAATTAAAAGGAAGCTACTGAGAAGTTTTGGAAAACACTTTGGATAAGCAGAGATTAATTACATGGATACAGGCATAATCCACCATTCTCTGAAGTCAATGGAAATCTACTCATGGATATTAGAAAAATAAATGCTGTTTTTCTAGCAATGCACCTCAAACCTCAGAAAAGTGATCACCTCTACAGAATGGCTGAAGAAAGTCCATCTTCTCCAGGGCTGAATATCAAGATTTGACCTCAAACCTTTCTGAAAGGCTTTGCTGAGGGTGCTTACTAGGTGCACAGCATGGCTGCTTCTGAAATGAGGACTCTTAGGTCTCTTAGGTTGTCTCTCTTGCTGGCTGCTCATTGCAGACTTAAAGACTGAGTTTTCAAAAATAAGCAGGAGTTACAAGTCTGCAATGTTGCAAAGAATCTCACTTTCTCTTTAAATACAAAGGTACTCCTACTGGAAAAATAGATACCACCAGCCTCTATGCCCAAAGCTAACTTCCATGCTTTCATTTCCCTTCAGTTTTTGGTTTTTTTTTTTCTATACTGTTCCAGATGTAATAAGTAGAAAATAAAGCAAGACTATAAAGGCATTGTGGTAATCGCTTCTGAACCATTAGAGGGTACCTCCCTTCAATGTCTTCTAATCACTTTTTTGAATTAAGATGATGATGAAATAGTATATTCAGCTCCTGACATCACAAACTATTTTACTGATGAATCACAGAATGATTTGAGTTGGAAGGAACCTTAAAGATTATCAAGTTCCAACTCCCCTGCAGCAGGGACACCTTCCACTAGTTCAAGTTGCTCAAAACCTCATTCAACCTGTCCTTGAACACCTCCAGGGATGGGGCAGCCATGATTTCTCTGGGCAACCTGGGCAGGGGCCTTGCCACCCTCACAGGAAAAATATTCTTCCTAATATCTACTGCAAATCTCTTCTCTTTAAGCTTGAAACCATTCCCTCTTACCCTGACCTTGAACTCCCTGATAAAGAGTCCCTCCCCAGCTTTCCTGTAAGCACCCTTTCAGTACGGGAAGCTGCTTTAAGGTCTCTGCGGAGCCTTCTCCAGGCTAAGAAACCCCAACTTTCTCAGCCCATCCTTCTATGGGAGGTGCTCCAGCCCTCAGAATATCTTCATGGTCTCCTCTGGACTCACTTCATCAGATCTATGTCCTTCCTGTGCTGGGGACTCCAGAACTGAACGCAGGACTCCAGGTGGGGTCCTGCAGAGTAAAGGGGGAGAATCTCCTCCCTCAACCTGCTGGTCACACTTCTTTTGATGCAGCCCAGGATACCGTTGGCTTTATAGGCTGCAACTGCAAGTTTCTGTCTCATGAAAGATACTTATGACATCAAACCTACCTAGACAGTCCCTTATAACTGTGCTACTTCATACCAAGAATGTGTGTTTCTTCCCAAGAGAGACAGCAGGAGAAGAGACAACTTACACAACATAAATCATCAAAAACACCCAAATTTGCCGAAGAAATGTTGCCAAACAAAACAAAAAGGGAAGACAGCAATCCTCCTGTGAGCATCTCAAGGTTCACATAAATTAAAACTTCAGGTGTACAGAAAAGTTGTGGGTGATTTCCTGTACAGGATAAGGAAATTGTTAATTGTCCTGCCTCAAATGTCCGCAGCCCTCCCTGAATGGTGGCATCCTGTTCTGTGAATTATCTTCTGCGGCCCTGAGGCTGCTTCCGATCTCTCATCTCTGTTATTACCAGAGGATTTATGTCATGCTCTGATCCCATCCTTTAGAGCACCTTTTCTGCCCAAAGGGGACATATGTGCTGACATATGATTTTCTCATCCTAAGTTTTGACTTGCTAGTTCCTTTAGTCTAATTTAGAGGCATTAGTACTTCCCCTTTGGAACTGTGCATCTCTGATAGTGTCAAAGGTCCCTAGAGGAGACAAGAAACTAGCCCACAGTTCTGTTAAAATTCCTTTGCTTGTTGAATGTTAGCTGCTCACCTGCATAACCTAAAGTCCTTCCTGCATCTGCATTCTAGATGATACCTGGAGAAATCGTCATGGACTATCCAGACTGCTAACGTGGACTACAATGCAGCTAAACCAATGTCTGACAGCCTCCCTGACTACACAGTAGTAAGTTTTTTTTTGGTGAAATTCTGTAAGGACTTGCCCAATCTACAGCTTTTAGCCAGCAGTTTGCCTGCAAATATCATTTAAACAGATCCAGAAAGAATTGCACTACGTGAGTAACTCAACTTCTACAGGCTTTAGACCAGTTTGATCTCAGTTATATGTTCAGAACTACTGCTGCCCTCTGCTGTATTTTTATGGCTTGTGCCTCTGGTAATCAATGTAAGCCACAAATATTCAAACAAAATTTCTAGTCTTGCCCAGAAATGAGCATGTTTAATATTTCTATGTGTTGGTAAGATTATTCAAATTGTTTCTTTTTAATTCATCAGTGTATTCTGATTCTGCGGGGGCTCAGACAGTGGAGAAATCTTTATCTTTTTAATCTGATTTTGACTTTCAGAAGCGGTGGATCCTTGTAAGAGGTTTGACATGTTTCAACAAAATGCTGTCGCTTCTGATCATAAATAGCAACCAGAACAATAAGAACTATGGAGTGAGAAAGTAAACTTGAGGCCAAAATGACAGCATCAAGGTTATGCCCAGGACACCCTGTCCTCTGATAACTTGAACTTTATCGTAGATTATGAGGGACGGTTCAATTGAACTAATCTTTTCTTAGTCTCAGCATATTCAATTCCAAAAGGATACACCTTGTGATATTCTCAAAAAGCTAGGTTTCTTTCTTACTGATGCTGGCACAAGTGTAACGAGTGCAACTTTGGTACAGTCATATCCACTACACAATAAGCTTCAAATAAGAATAGCTCATTTCTTCCCAGTTCTCTACAGACTCCAATTACCTTCTCTTTTATTATTTTCATCCCTGTGCCTCTGAATAGCTTGCATTGCTTGCAGGTTAGTGCACCTACCATGTGCATCTAAAATAATTTTAGAATTATTTTATGCTTCCCAGTCTCACAAACCTAATTACTTCTCTCCAGCAGTGTTTCCTGCACTGGAATGCAACTACGGTGTCAGCAGTGCATAGTACTAAACTGAAAGACTCCTTAATAGACAGGAATAGATAAGCAGATGGTAGCAGACCACTAGATTAAAGCCAGAGACACAGCCTTCATACTCAAGGGAAAACTCAGTCTGTATTTGCTAATTATCTGTGTGGGTCTCCAAGGAAGTAGACAGACATTGCAAAGGAGGCAGACTAACAGCCTGGCTAATTAAAAAATTGTCCTTCCTTCTCATAGTTGCAGTGACAAACGCACCAGTTGTCCACATGCATTCAGAGTCCCTTGTCTGGTGGCTACCATCCTGGTTAATACTCTGGATAGTGAACCAGAAAAACCTCACAACAAATTGTTACCATTTATTATCAAACCTTAAACTTTTCAGATGAAGGCTGACACAATCTTGTATCTGTAGCAGTTGAGACACAAAGAAGAGAACCTGCAATACACATCCACTAGCAAATTCCAGTTACTTCTATTTCTGTACACTTTCAAGTTCATTTTCTGTTATTCATTGTAAAACATTCAGTACATTCAGTTTCTTTTTCACAAAATACACCTGTGACTGAACTTCTTTGTATTTCCTTATTTTTTCCACAAACTTTACTACATAAAGGCTTTTTTTTCCAGGAAAAGTGGACTAGTAAAAATCACTAAACCTGGAGACAAGCCATATTGCCCATCTCCAGACCTGAGCTCAAAGCTCAAGTTCCTTTCATTGACCAGAGTTTGCTACAGGGGAAAGCAGCTAACAGCTTTGCTTCTCATATCTCAATGACAACGTGACAGGAAGGGTCCTCTGCACTTTTCCCCTTAAAAATTTCAGTGATGACACAGAGGTATCCATACATAGTTCATGGATTCCATCTCAAAGGGGACAGATCACAGCCATCAGAGATGGGGATCGGTACTGGTGACAAAAGATACACATCTCTAGAAAGATATGGACAGTTTCAATGAGAAACTGAGAGTCAACAAAAGAGATGGTTCAGATGTTTTTTTTGCCTTCTTGTTTCTAAACATATAATTTACCTCTCCAGCACATTTCTCCCTCTCACCTTCTTAGCATCATTTGTATTATCTAGACTCATTTGAGAAGAGGAATGTCATGTTTAAGTTTTGACAAACTTAAGGTTGCCAAAGGTGAATCCAATACTAAAATTACTTCTATAAATATACCAAATCTGACATAGAATATGCTGTGAGATAGACATTGTACAACATCATTGAAAGAGAAATAGAGAAACCACATATCCATAGAAACTAGTGCAATTAATTTTCTATCACATATTTTTCCCAATGACTGTAAAGCTAAAACACTGAAAATATTTTTGAAAATTAGTAACTTTGCTCTAAAATCATAGAAAATACTTTCCTATGAGAATTTTTTGCATTCTCTGCAGTTGCATGAGGAAATAACGGGTCATGGCCTGATTCTTAATCTCTAGTTTACAAGCCACCTACCTCTAGGACTTTCCCAGTAATGAACTGGTGACATGCCTCACATTTGACTCCAAAAAGAACTTGATAGTCCTTTTCACAATAAGGAGCACCATCTCTGAAAGAGAAAATCCACAACTTAAAAACCACCTTTTAATAAACAGGTTACAGCATGACTTACATTCTTCCCTTGTCTTTAGTCTGGAACTCTTAAAACATAGCAATAGGCAAACAGGAGAGAATTCAAGGGAAATATTTTGTAGGAGAAGGAAAAAAATTCATATTCTCATCAGTGTCTCTTAGAATTATTCCTGAAGTCACCATCAAGAAAAGGTATCCAGTACAAACCACTGAAGTAAATCTCATTCTCTAGAACAGTCTGCCTACACCTACAAGTGGTGCATTTCTAGGAAATCAGTGGAACTATGTCCATGGGTATGAGAGGAGATCACAGCCTTTATCACAGGCAGCTATTTTTTGTTCATCGCACCAAAAAAATATTCAATAATCTGCAAGAGCATAAGGAGTTACTTTTAAGTGTGAGGTTATGTAGTTTTTTAGCATGAACAAGGAACATATGATAAAAGTGGAAACACAAGACAAGTTAGGAGTATCTCAGGACTGAACTTCTTTTGAGAAACACTACTTGTTGTTAAATATTATAAAACCCTTAGTGACAGGTTTGTAAAAGAGACATTGTTCCCCTATTTTTTCTCTTTGTAATATGCTTGAAGGGTGGAACAGAGACTACTGTAACTTCATTCCCTCCATTTTATCATTACACCACTTTTCCCCATTCTGTTCCTTTACATTTGTTTCTAGTCAAAATTCTCTTCCTTAGATTCTTACATGGAGATAAAACCACAGTGTCAGGTCAATCACCTCAGCACGTTTACTCTGTTCTCCAGCAAAGGCAAGCAACAGACGGGTTCTTACTTCTGTCCTAAAAAATCGCATGTTGGAAAGCAAAATGGCCCAAAGCTTTACTTTGCTAACACAGAAAAGTCATGCAGATATTCATCTAATCCTTTGTGGGAACATGGAGTTAGCCTTTTCCTTACTGGTATTAAAAATAGACTATTATCAGTAAACACAACCTGTCACTTGTACTTTTCAGTTTAAACTTCTTTCCCAGCTCAGCTCTCACTGGGAACAAAGATTTTGGTTTATTTGGAAAGGTGGTCAAAGGGGAACTTTGCTGCAAGATCTTCTCCACTAACAACAAGAATTCATGTCAAGAGTGCAGAAGAGATGTAGAGTTCACTTACTTGCTGATGTATTCCCCAGTGAGGACCTTCCCACAGGCCTTGCACTTAAAGCACCCCAGGTGCCACTGCTTGTCGAGAGCAAGCAATGCTTGTCCATTTTTTATGTCTCTCCCACAGCCAGCACAATCTGCAAATAAACAAAGAGATGCATTTGTTGTCAGTTCCTTGGTTCATTAATTGTCGTTGATCACCCACCAGCTGCCAAATGAGAGAATTACACAGCAATGCAAAGCTACATCTTCCTTTCCCCAGATGCTTCTGGGGTCTAGTATGAAGATTCATGCTCAGCAGAAGAGGGAAAGTATCTCTTCTGGTTTTCATGCTGTTCATGACTCAAAGACCGTTGGCAAGCTCTATACAAACTTCAGATTTTTCTAGTAATGAACCACATAAATTATCACTCAGAAAAGTTCCTGTGTCTTAAAGCAATCATCCCTTTTTCTCCTTTTGCTTTTAGCTGGATCTTGACTGCTTACATGAAGCTAAATAAGCCTCGTCAAGATGCTGCGCTTCCCCGTTGGGTGGCAGCAAAGCCCAACGTGTCCCTCCAGCTCAGGGGCGGTGGCACAGCTCAGTCCGGAGAGTCCTTCTATCAGTCCTACCTGCAGGCGTGGGAAACCATAGTTCTCATGGTCTGTAACTGGCAAGCGGTCTCTTGCTCAGGGATTTTGGTATTACCTTGGCAGTCAATAGTCAATCTTCGCTGCGATTCTGAGAGGCTCTCTGATGCCAGAATGTGAACTTGAAGCCAGGAGCATTGAATGCCCTCCATCCCAAGGATGCCACAATGTCTTACATCACACCAGGAGTCTAGGGCTCAGCCCCAAGCTCCCATTCCTCTCCATTCAAATATAAAATACTCAAAGAGATTTCCTGGTAAGGGGCAATTCAGCCCATGGTAAGATCTGAAGAGACTGATGTGGCAGACAGCATTGAACTGCCAGGGTCGTGCTACAGCCTCTGGGGACAGAGGGACAGAGAGAAGGGAAGGCCTGGAAGAGCAGCGAAGCAAAAAGGAATGCCCATCAGTTGAGGTACACATGGAAATCACAAAGGAGACAGCCTGAAACAAAGGATTTTCTATATTTTATCATCCCCAGCTCGGTGTTCCTTTGGTAAGTACATCCTCTCCACCTTGAAACATCAACAAATAGCATCAGAGACCCACAGGAATAAAGCTATCTAAGCTCTTACAACCCAGGCACCAAGAAAAAGATCACCCTGGCTGCAATGCTCAACCTGACTGAACAGGTACAGCCCCAAATCCTTCATCACCTCAGAGATTTAAATTCCAGGCAACACCACACCTTGCAAACAGGTGAGTCCAAATTTGTTATCACAACTGATAACGAGAGGAGACACTCTTTTAGACACCAAATGGCCTGACTTTGGTTTCCTGGGCCAAGATTGCTCCAAATACGTACTGTGCATTCTTACTGCCCAGGTCACCATTTGATGAGTCCTTCTCTCTGTTAGCATTCTTCTCCTCAAATTGTTTTTAAAAAGGGAGTAAGTACCATGGTATTTTGTGATAAAATGCAAGTCACATACTGTTGACACGACTTGGACTTGAAAAGTAACCCCGAGATGTCCTAATACCAGGACTTTGCTCTAGAGGACAAATATTACAAATCGAAATCATGAAATGACAAGGACTGACAGCATGTAATGGATCCCTCAGCTCTTCTGTGCCAGCTCAAGGCTCCGTCCCAGTCCGTAGCGACAGCAAAAGCTGGAACAGGTCACCAAGGGCAGCTCTGGAATTTCCAGCATGGGGTTGAGATAGGGATAAACAAACATCTGTCAGGGTGGCTTTGGCATGCTGATCTTTGGTTTCGGGAGGGTACTGCATCATCTCTTGAGGTCCCTTCCAGTCTGCATTTTCCTATGCTAAATCTGAAACTACACAATTTGCCCTCTGATTATGACAACAAATGGGACCTTTCCTGCAGTCTCAGTGGGTGCTGAACTGCAGCTTTAAACAGCACCCATTTCTCAGCTTCTTAGGCCTACTACTTCTCCCTAGTGTGCCAGCTTTGACATTCCTGACCTGTCATCCTTCCCAACTCCAATACATTCCCTGTTACATGCTTTTCTTATTCTATAGTAAAGACATTTACTTACTCTTTCTGGGTCCCTCAAACTGTAAATTAACGTCATTATTTCCATTATGCTAACATCATAGATATGTTGAATGTCTCGAGTAAAAGTAAGTTGTAGCCGAGTACTGTCTTGTCATGCTAAAATGGCTTTTAACTAAACCTGATTTTAACTCCAGCAGAACAGTTCATGTATGTACACGAAAAGCTAGCAATTATCATTATCCTCTAAAATAGAAAGTAAATAAGGCCAGGCTAAAAAAAGATTATTTGTTCATCCAAACTCTACAATTAAAAGCCATTTATGATCTCAGGCCTGCACGAGGTACATTAAAGCCTTTGGCTGAATGTCATCAGCACACAGCACACGCAAGCAGGATCTCAGTATCGCACTAAGCACAGTATCAGCCTGACCTATAACCAGCACATGCTGTAAACTAAAGGGGTGTGAGGTATGACTAGTGGTCCACAACCACATTCCAGAGCAGACTTATACTAAAAAAACCCTGAAAACCCATCCTAAAATTTTGTGCCATGGTTCCCAGCATGGCTCTTTCTGATTTCATACTTGGGTCTAACAGACTGCGCTTCCTGACCTTGAGTTTTCTTTTGCTTTCTTTTAGTCACACAGCCTAGATTCTTCCCTACTTCCATTCCTTGCACATCCACACACTCAGATGTGCCAGTATATAACAAAGAGGAGGAGGAAATGCATCATACTTGTTAAAATGCAGTGATCAGTACATTTCCTATATGCACTTACAATCCAAAGAAAAGTGTAACACAATAAACAATATGAGGAACAACTTACACTATGAGGAATAACTTTTTAGCTGAAGACCAGACATTCCATGGCACCACTTCTCATATGAAATTGGAAGCAACACATATTGATACGTGTTTTGTCCATGTCCAGAATCTTCATCTGTATGACAGCCATTTCTCAATAAAAGTACTGCAGTATCGTAGATTCATAGAATAGTTTGGGTTGGAAGGGACCTTAAATCCCATCCAGTTCCAACGCCCCTGCCATGGGTAGAGACGCTTTCCACTAGATCAGGTTGCTCACAGCCTCTGCTGAAGTATGATTCCAATAAGGACCTGATCAGAAGACGGTTATCCAGGAATGCCAGGAAAATAATATATTGCCCCCAAAATCCATCCTAAGCTGGGAAAAAATGATTGCATCTGAATGCACTGGACATGTAGGTACACAAATCAGAATGCAGCCTCCCTGGGCTGCCTGTGACGCCAGCAACTGCAGCCTCCACAAGCACCGTCCACTTGCTCAGATATCGTGGATAAAAATTAAATTCACTCTCTCTCATAACAACATTAGCTGACAGCACCATTTTTTTTTAGCCAACCAAAAGCTTCTTAGATAATTCTCTGCCAGAAATGCTTAAATACGCCTGTTGTGTTTTTCACGCACTTTAGCTAGGCTTGCTGAATTCAAAGATATATCCTTACATATTTAAGCTATAGCTCTGGAATAAAATAGCCCAGAAGGGTGTCATATTTGATGTGTCCAGACACAAAAGCAAATGCCAATGCCTGGACAAAAGGGCTGTGATGTGGCGTCAGCCAGCCCAAAAGCCTGGAAAACTGGGGGGACAGGACAAGGGACAGAAGCATAGCACTGTAATATTATAATTGATTCAGCTCTTCTAACCTCCAAGCACCTTAAGCAGCCTCACTAGAAGATACGGGTCAGGGTGTGCTGCCACCCACGACATCTTGCTTGTAAAGATGTGATGGGAAAATGCATTTCCCTTTTTAGCATCTGCATCACCCCAAACATCCAGGAGTGAAACAGCCTGCACAGCAACCCATTCGTCACTGCCTAAATTAAGGATGGATTTTCTCCCTTTGCCTCCCTCCCCTGCTCTCAGCCAATAGCAGAGAGGTCTGATCACAGTGCAGGCAGGATGGGCTTGGAGCTGATACAGCTGTATTAACCCTAAGCACACTGCACAGATATTTACCCACTCCTGTTTGTATTGCTTTGAAAATTTACTAGCAATTAGATCTTTATTTCGCATTCTCTGCTCACCCTATATAACCTAGGAAAGGGAAATCACCTCTGCCTGCTTCAATCCCAGTGAACATGGTTATAGCGGACAGGCTGGAAAGGGTCCAGAGAAGGGCCACTAAGATGATCGGAGAACTGGGAAACCTTCCATATGAAGTAAGGCTGAGAGAACTGAGTTTGTTCATCCTTGAGAAGAGAAGGCTTAGGGGAGACCTTACCACCGTGTACCAGCACATAAAAGGTGCTTACCAAGAGGATGGAAACTCCCTTTTTACAAGGAGTCACGTGGAAAAGACAAAGGGTAATGGGTATAAGTTGCTCCTGGGGAAATTCCAATTGGACTCCAGAAGAAAGTTTTTCACCATGAGAACAGCTAAACATTGGAATAATCTCCCCAGGGAAGTGGTGGATTCCTCTACACTGAACACTTTTAAGGCTCGACTTGACAGGGTTCTGCGCCATCTCATTTAAACTACAAATTACCTAAAATATCAGATCAGATGAGCCCTGAGGTCCCTCCTTACGTGGCATTCTGTGATTCTGTGTTATGCTAAACCACATGCAGGGACAGTTTTATATGAGCATATTAATTCTGTTTTGGGCAGGGCTAGCTATGTGAACAGAGCTAATTGCAATCTGATTTAACAATGCATACTTAAGTCACCAAAAAGTTCCTTTCAGTCCTAAGGAACTGCCACAACCCCTAAGCTGCCACAACCCCTAAAAGTCACAGGAGCAACACCCTTTTTACACTCCATGTTACTGTTCCACTCCCTATAAACATGGGTTAAATTAGTTTTATAAAGACAGCACCAGCAGAGTTCTTCCCTGAAACAGGTAAAGCAGGCTGAATGAGAGGGGTGATGATGATGATTATCATTATTGCTGTTGTTATAACTTTTAGAAGAAGCAAAGAAGCTTTCATTGGACTTACATGGAAATATAGTGTCAGACATAGCTGGACCTAAAGAGGAACGGTGATTTGGAAGTGAAGAAAGAGGCCAACATTTCCACTGAAGTCAAGGTCAAGAAATCTCTGATTGTAAATAACTCTTGACCACTGAATAACAACTTAAAATCCCAGCAATTCTTCTGTACCAATTTGAAGGCTGAGCAATTATCATTTCTCATAGTCAGGAACACCAAGGTTTTTCCTCAGTCACCCTTTAACCACAGACTGCGCAATGCCTTTTAAAGCTTTGTTTTAAAATTAAAAGTTTCAGTGATATCACACAGGCTTTTCCAAATGATCAAGGTATTTCTGTCAAAGCTAAAAATACAAACGCATTTTGCCTGTTTGCAGAATAATCAATGCCTTCAGAGTTTAAAGCACAACCATTTAATCATCAGGGCAGTGATGAATTCTGGAAGTCAAGAGAAGGACAGAGAAAATCGGGAACTTCACATCTAGGATTTAGATCTGAGAACATAACTTAATTTTGCAATGAAATCTACTGCCAGACTCTGCCTCTTTGTCAATGCAAGGATGGGAGATGTTTGTCAGAACAAAATGTGCTGTTGCTCTTTTGCTAAAGGCAAAACAAACCCAAGCAGGCAGCCTTGTATTCCTGAAATCCAACAATAAGAGGCTGGGCGTGTACAATGGAGGGAAATAAATTTCCCATGGGAAGTGGAATGCAGCTTTGTCAGTTTATTATAAAGGGCAAGTTGGGGAAAATGGGTATTTTCAAAATAAATATTTTTTACTGTAGCTCATTAAATATGGAAAGAAATCACAATGGCATAAACCAGCATTATTTGCTTGCAGCAAAAGTGCCTGTTAACAAGTGCCTTGCACTGAGTTGCCTTTTTAAGAAACTGGTTAATATACATCTTAGATGGATCGTTACTCTAAAAAGCTTTTTTTTATCACCTGATGTAATTTAAAGTGATTTGATTCAATGATCTTTCTCAAATGTAATTTGTTAACATGACATTATTTTATCAAAGTAGTTTTTATTTTTCCCCTTCGTATTTATGTAAGCATTTGTGTTAATCTTCTACACAGGAAAAGGAAACTGTATTTCCCTCCTTCCCAGCTCTTTCTACATCTTGATCATCAAAGAAGGCCAAACACATTGACCTTTTAACCTCTCACTCCTGCAAACTGTCCCCGCAGCCACATACCACCAGTTAGCCCTTTTCCATAACAACAACCTCAGTCCTTTCTTCAACACAACCTTTCCAACAAGTGCCTGAACTCAAAACCAAAGTGGGAATGAAATAAGAGGAGGAAGAAAGAGCAGATATGCCACAGATGATCCAAGAGATGAGTGTTTAATTATCCTGTAAAAAAAAAAAAAAAAGATTTTTTGGGGTTGTTTTTTTTTTTCCCCCCCCCCAGCTTAGCACCCCCAGAGCCCCAGATGCAAAACTGCTCTGCAGGATGAACCACAGCCAGGAATATCTCAGCTGAGGCTAGGCTTTACCCTGTTATTTCTTTTACCACCCTTCAGTATTTTGACAATTCCAACTATTGCTCAGGGATCTGGTTTAGTAGTGGACAGGTATGGTTGGGCTCGAAGACCTCAACGGTCTTTTCCAACATAACGAATCTACGATTCTATGATTCTATGAACTTAATTTGAATCACAATTCCAACTCACAGCACCTCAAGTGAAACAAGCTCCATGGTTTAGTACCCAGCTCATGGAAAGCACCTTGTGTCTCCTCATCTGCAGACTATTTTGGGTAATTTTCGATTGCCACTCTTGGAAAACAAGCAATTCAAACAGGGTACAACTTCTAACAATAGGAATGAAACACATGGCAACTTTTGGGAAGGTTTTTATGCCCTTGGTGATAAACTACTGCAAACTAAGTCTAGCTACCAACTAATCCACTCTTCAAGTTGTTTTGAAGTGATCTCTGATGCCTGACTTACTACAAGCTTTTGAACATGATGATTCCCAGTAGGTGTGTTTTCCAAGCTAGCGATGCCTCCTCATACAACACCCATTTACTGAGTAATTCCTTGCATTTCCCCCTGAACATTCTTGGGTATCAACTTCTAATTAGCATTTCTCCAGTGAGAGCTAAGGAGATGGACAAGTTTTGATTCCAAGCTCAAGACAGGGTTACACAAAGACAAATAAGAACCAATACTTATTTAGTACACTCTATTCACAATTGTTTCTGTCCAATTCACATGTAACCTAAGGATACAAAACAAATGGGCAAACTGGACTGAAAACACCTTCCTGAAAAACAGCAAATGTTGTGATTTTCTGATTAAAAACTCATAAATCGGAAATTCCTGCCCTGCCACAACTATATCCTCAATACAGTTGATGCTCTGTATCGATGAGCCAAAAGTTAACGTACATCAGTGCTTTATACACTTCCAGAGAAGGATCTAAGGCAATTTATTACAAGGCAGCAATGAAAATACCCGTCCTTGTAAAACAAGAAATAGCTGAATAAATGGAGGCTACACAAGTGATTTAGCCATTGCTAAGAAACAGAAGCAATGAATAAAATTAATCCAAGAAAGCAATTCAAATGACGAAAATGCTTCAAAAATTGAAAATGTTCTTCAAAAGAACAAATCTCCTTGGATTAATGACAAAAATGGGTCAGCGTCACTGGAAGGATTTATTAAGGGAAGAGCTGCGTATTCTTAGGCATAATCTAATGGCATTTGCCAGAAAGGAATTGTGCCTGGATTTGCATTGTTTCTCTGCATTTTGGTTCATTTCATGCATGTCAATTTGATTATTTTATTCTTAAAAAGGGGGAAGGGTAAAACTTTAGACTTATCATATGTTCAATGGATAGTCATAAATGTAGTTGCCCCACAAAATTATTAGAATAAAATTTAGATTAAAGGAGAATTAAATACTAATATTTAAAAATCAAGGGTTTACTTTAATATCAGAATTTAAAATTTTAATTAAATCCAAGTTAAAATTACAAACGGGATCTGAAACAATACAGAGATGAAACTTGTTCTCCTTTTCACATCTCTGAACAAATTCAGGTATGATAAGATCTGCCACTTTAAAAATCTTTAAGGACATGGTGATCCAAAGGAAATAGTTTAAGAAGCTACAGATCCTTCACAAATCAGCAGTTCGAGAATTAAAATAAATTTTAATGCATTTTGTTTTTTCGTGCTCCTAGCGGACATGAAGTAGTTTCTGAAGTTAAACAAAATCCACAATCTTATTTTATGCATTCGAATCGAATTTCAATTTCCATTCAAATAGAGCTTGGCATAAATCTCGAGCAAAAACAGTCATTAGGGAAAAAATAGACATGTTAAAGAATATGGTGAATTTATGCAGACCTATATTAGTTTAAGTAAATGTGTACAGATACGCAGTATCCCCATGCTTATCAATTAGCCTTTTATAATTAAAATCAATATGTAAAACAAGGTTACAATCAATTATTCTAATCAAGGCTTGATGGGTTCTTAGGGAAACCATAATTAAAATGAGTGATTTAAATCACAGTGTTTGAAATCAACCCACAGTGATGTCTGTGGTATGCCTGGATTCTATGATAAATCAAAAAGAGAGGCACAGGACCACATGAGTCCCTTCTGTCACATCCCCAAAATCTTCAACTGAACCTCCAGTACCTACACATAGGTATGCAGGCTTGAATGCCACAGAATATGTGAGTATTTCTGTAAATTTAGCAGATAAACCAGGAATTATGAAACAAGAAAAATCTGTCTTATGTCACAACATGAAAATCTTAAGGTTCAAAAGGATACTCAGGGTTTTTTAAACTGTATTTTAAAAATCGTAGAATGGTTGGGGGTGGAAGGGACCTTGAAGCCCACTGAGTTCCAACTGCCTTGCCATGGGCAGGGACACCTCCCACTGGACCCGGGTGCTCAAAGCCCCACTCACAGAAAATGCATATTCAAACCAAAAATTTTTGAGCCTGTTGAAGTTCCTCGGTGCACTCACTCTTTATGGATATTGTGAGTCTGCATCCCGTAAGGCAAAACTGGGTTCAGTGTCCTGCACTAACGCTTATCCACATCTGTGCTAAGTTTTTGTGCAGTATCTATATATACCATGTGGCTCTGACACAGTGTGAAATTGTACGGTATTTCCTAAGAATAAGCTCAAAATCACATGCTGGAAGTTGCTTAATACCTTTTAAAGCCAAAAAATCATTGCAGATAGCTTGCTTACAAATGGCTGGCCAACTCTTCCTCTTCACTTTTTAAGTCTTCCCTATGAACTTGAAGGAGACAGCCCAGGCAAGATGGACAGAGAACAAACTAATAAAAATTGAGTCAAAGGTGGCCAAACAGCTACAACATTCCAGCTGCAGATTCTTCACAAGAGCTATGATTAAAACTAATTTTGCATCCATTTCATCCACTCAACTAACTTCTAATGGAGAAGTTTATGATGCCTATAAATCATCCCAGACATTATTTCTGAATACTGGCAACAATCACCTACATCTCTATTTAATGAAAGGAAGTTATGTCGCAAATATAAAACTGCATTAAGAATTAGAGAGTCTTTAAAGGAGGTCTGCAAAGCAAATTTGCTGCTTCTCCATTCTGACACTTCATCATTTCCAAAACCACCTCACTTTCCCCACCCCAGTTTCTGGGCAGTGAGGCAAAAGATGATTCCCATTTTCTCCTGGCCACCTTTTCCCTCAGGAGGTAAGGTTTACTGGCTCTGCTGTACCTTAGCATCACCAGAAACCTGATTGGAAGTTTGGGAGCTTTACCGCAACTTTTTTGAAGAGATAAGGCTACTGAATAATTAACAAAGATACCTTTCTCCTGCAAGTTCATTAAACTTTAAGCTTATTATTTACACCACAATAGAGCTAAGATGTGAGTGGTGAGCCAGGATCCAGCTCTGTCAGGCTCTGTACTGATAGCCGTGAAGCATTTGTCCCAGAGAACTTAGATTCTTTGGGTCAGAACACAATGTGCAAAAGAGACAGGGACAAACATACAAAACAGTATTGTGAAATCTCCATGTGGATGCCAGCTGGTTGGGGAACAGCTGCACTGAAGATTAACTGTAGCACTGGCCATTTTAAAAGCTTTGGTCCACATCTTGGCTGCACCACAAAGCTCAACTCACAGGAAAGACTGTCACAAAGAGAGGGGAGTTGACATGTCTTCCTTGTGCTTCTTTCCAAACAGTATCATCACTGAGTATCTCTGCATATACAGGGAACAACTATATATTTCATTGAAAAAGAGGAAACTCTGAAAGTCTCCACCATCATTTTAAAACGCGATGAATTTTTCAAATGAGAACTCTTGCTAGGAGATTGTAATGCTTCCGTTTCTTTTGAATGGGGAGGTTTTCCTATCGATCTAGCAAGCTCACTTTTTATTTGAAATGCAATTTCTTAATGAGTTCATGCACACTCCTAAAATGATCCAACCTTTCATCAAAAAGGTAATCAGAAATAACTAAAACTTCCTTACCAGTACCTAGAGAAAGGGCTCAATCTCCAGTAGAGAAATAGAATAATATCGTTATTACTGAAGTGCTTTCTTGTGGAATAGTGAAGTGGAATGCCTAAGGGAAAAATCTCTGTTTGAGAAAGAGGACAATGTATTAAACTGTGTTCAATGACACACATTCTCTTTAGAATTTCAAAGCTGTTTCCTGAGCCAGAGGAATGTGGGCTTGAGTTCCACCAGCACAGACTACTGGCACCTCCTCACAAACCCATCATAGCATGGGGGACCTCTCCATGGCTGCTCTGCTCCCAGGTCCCAGTACTTCCCACGACACCTCTTGTGCATTCAAGATAAATGCAAGCCAGTGTGCTACCTTTTAAAAAGGAAGGTCTAACTAACCAAGGGGTTTTATGTTCAAAAGTTCACATCCTTTCACTTACCGGCTGCCTTGGTGAGAATTCACTGAGAAAACTTATGTGAAGTAACAGACACCAGAAAATCACATGTCAACATTAATGCAGGTATGCCAGGAGATAGAGTGCTCTCTTTTATATTATGTAAATCGATCCAATTTGATATACATTTAGTCTATTGAATTTCATTACTTCTAGCTTCTCTTTGTTTTAAGGAAAGCCTCCTCCAGTGATCTACTTGGTGACAGCAATATAGGATGTAGTATAGACACACAGCATGACTGAGATTCTTTTCTAAAAGAACTTGCATTAAGACAACCATCCTTTCAAAAAGGGCCAAAGTAGTAGAAAAAAATTGATACGTCTGATTCAGCCAGCAGGAGAGACACGGAAGGAATCTGGGAGAGCTTAAACTAATTAAAATTTACACCTCAGTGCCAGCAAGGAAGACTTCTCTGTATCTAAATCAACTTTTGCACAAAGTCTTTGAAGACTGAGGATGCTTCATTAGTAATCTAGTTTTTCTCAACTTATAAGCACACGCTGGTCTCACTTTTATCTCTCTGTTCTGCAGAGTTTTCCTCTAAAATGCCCAGAAACTCTGTACTACATCTTCCTACAAATCTTTGCCTATAAAAGATCATGATACACAGCGGCAGGAACTTGCCAGTTTCTAAACAGTGCACTCTAAACTGTTAAGAGCAGAGCTCTCTTGCTACCTGTGCTGCTAAGGCAGCTTGCGCGGCAGGACCCAAATATGACTAAAAATAAATCTTATCATAAGTTGCAGGGAAGATTGTTTTATAATCCTTGCTACCTACAGCTTCAGCATGGAACTCAAGAAGCAATTCAAGCAGAGACTATGGCTATCAGAAAGTGACTAGCTCTTTGGCTTGCTCACCATCAGATAGGTTTAGTCTAGCACTTACCCAGAGGCATTCTGGCACCGGCAGTCATGTATGTGGGAAGTGAACACACTGGTGAACAAGGACACCACTTATTGAGATCGAGGGTTAGTTGTTGGGGAACCTGTGCTGTGACACAGAATCACAGAATGGTTTGGGTTGGAAGGGACCTTAATGATCATTTGGTTCCAATCCCCTGCCACGGGCAGGGACGCCTCCTACTGCATCAGGTTGCTCAAAGCCCCATCCGATCTCATCTTGAACACCTCCAGGCATGGGCATCCACAGCTCCTCTGGGCCAATGCCTCACCACCCTCATCATGAAGAATTTCTTCCTTATATCTAATATAAATCTCCCCCTTTTCAGCTTAGATCCATTACCGCTTGCCCTGTCACTACAAGCCCTTGTAAAAAGTTCCTTTCCATCCTTCGAAAAAGAACATTGGTACTGTCCAAAGCCCCTATGCATTGCAGTTTCTTGCCAATTATGCCTCCTAAAAACTGGTAATTCAAATACAATTTCTACATTATTCCTTTTCCTCAGAAGGATTCTATGGGTCCTTGAAGTACCTCATACATTTCTATATTGGTTTGTAATCTTGTAAGGCTTTTTCAGGTTCCTAAATTCTTCCTTAACTGATTAGACCTGTGCATTTTCAGCTCCAAGCCTCCATTTATGGTGGAAAAGGATCACTTAACACACAGACTGGCATGACAAAAGAAGTCTCTCATTTTCTTCCATTTTGCTAAGTATCTGATTACGTGTTCTTAAACAAAGTAGATAACCTGAGATTCACTTGACTCATCCACTGAGCGCAAACGTTATCCAACTTTGCTTATACATCACAATTCATAATCCCAGGATTCCAAAACCAAGTACCAGAGCAAAATACAGAGCAATTCCCTGAAGGACACTAACATGGGTGGAAAACTTCCTAGCATCACAAGGAAATTGGTAGCCAGTCTGAATCGGAAAACTATACTGAGTAAGTCATTGCAGATTTAAGTGCTGAGTACAACCCAGCAGTCAGAGAAAGAATCAGAATTTCCTAGAGATTTACAGAATTAACTAATAGAGGCAGAGATTAATATCAATAACTTACAAATTACCTTTAAAAAACATTAAACCCCAACAGGAAACCAAGATAATTTCCCTCCCAAATTTTCTTGATTCTCTTTCTTCTTCACTTCCTGTCTCACTTTTTTACAACAGTTTCTTGGGGTTCTGATCATAGTATCATTGTGGTATCGCTCTGCTGGAGACATAATCCTTTTAAATGATGATTTAATTAAATTAAATGGTTGAACAGTAGAAGAAAATTAATTTCCTTTGATTTTGTCCTCTTTTGAATACTTAAACCTAAGTACTTATATATGAAAAAATGGAATCTATCACATCTGAAATCCCAGATTTTGTCAATTACTCTTCCAGTGCCTATAAAAGAAAAATGAGATCTTTTACAAATCCAGTCACTGGAGAAAAGTTATTTGTTCTTATTGAAATCTATAACTGTCTTTCCTATCTGTAGTAACAGCCACTATTCACAATGAAAAAATAGCAAAGAAAGGAAAGGAAAAAAGATAGCTCTCAGAGATAATTCACATTTCTGAAGGTGAAGGAAGATTTTAAAAAACCCCACAAAATATGGTATTAAGTTGCAACAAAACACTGATCAGCCTGGGCAAGTGAGAGGCTTCAGAAAGAAGACGGCATACTTACTGCTTGAGGAAGACAGTTCTTTTGGACTGGAGGACATGGGCTGAGCACACATCTGACAGAGACAGTCCCTTCCGTTAAAGGTAACTCGATCGCCTGGGGGAAATGGACGCCTGGAGAGTTAAATGAGAAAAATGTATTTTAGCAAAGGTTATGCCAGAAACTTTCCTCTGTTCCCAATGCCTTGATTTTGCTGCCTCGCTCCAGGGCAATCAAGATCTTGCAGAAAGTGAGGCCAAATAGTTTCTGCAATGTGGCCTTGGCAAAGCCAGGCACTGGAAGACATCCAGTTTGTGGATGCGAGCAGAGCAGGGGTTAGACTAGCCTTGTATTTTGGTTTAAAAACATTATCAAACATACTGTATCTAAAGAGTAAACAATAATGAAATCCACTTAGACACAACAGCTACATTTATGATGGTCTCAGCGTGATGTTGTGGACAGCAAATGGTACAGAAGGGAACTCAAAGAATCAGAATTGGTGTTGATGCTAGTGAAAGAATGTGGAGCTCATCAATCATAAATGTACTAGTTTCATCCATATTCAGCAATGAAATATATGAATATATTACAGTGGATGTAGCAGTTAGCCAAAAAAAAAAAAAGAAATATTATCCACAATAGTTCTCCCAGAGCTTTAGAATAGGCATCTGCATTACAGAATCACCACTGTAATTGCTGCCTGTGCAGATGGTGTCAGGATGAAGGTAACATTGACAGGACTATGGAAATGTGAGATTATTTGCTGAATCCAATAAAACGTCAAGAATGTGGGTCAGGAAGAAGTTGACATTGCTGTTACCTCTTATTTGTTGTATAAAACAGGATGAAAAACATTTTACATGAGCATTTCACTAAAATGAGAAGGTTCAGTAACTTCAGATCTTGAGGCGGTAGCTTTAGCTGCTGAGCCCCCAACACCACACATCCCTCCAACACCCTGCTTAGCAAATGAACATCTGTTTGTTTCCATGAAACAAAATGTTTAAGGCATTGTTCTCTTTTCCTTTCCACTGCCATTCCTAAGTGGGCCATAACTAAATCAGCAGCAATACCATGTTTCATGATTCTTTTCCAATGACTCATCTTTTGTTCATTCAACATAAAAACATTGATGTAAGTCAATGTACAGAATATTTATGTCATGTTTTGTACTGTATCATCTGTTTTGATGCTGTCCTTAGGAAATAAAACTGGAACATGCACATCACTTCATTACCAACAAGCAGTGAATTCACATGCTCTTTAAAACCAAATGGAAAAATAATCAAAGTACTTGCAAAAGTCTTGAAAAATCTACCAGGCTAAAGAACAAAGTTCTTAAAATACTCATCAGAGAGAGCTATGAGAGATTAGGGTAGTTTTATGGCATAAAAATGCCATAAAAACCCACAGAAGCTTTATTTCCCCCACTGTATCCAACATATTATAGATCACCATAGCAATAAGGTACATGCTAAGACAGCCTAATTTCTAGCATTGCCTCAGTGCCTACAGCCAGGTAATAAGAGAACTCTATGCACAGGGACTTCAAGTTGACTTCAGACTATAAAGCTGAGCTGAGATTTTCAAGTGCAAAACTGCTCAAATGAGCAGGCATCGAGACCATGTGGGAGATTTACCCAGTAGTCTTATAAATTCTAAATTAACATCTTCACAAGAATTTAAGCAAAAATACAAGCTAAAAATGTCACCTTTTGTCTCATCCACACAGCCTTAGTTGACACCTTTTTAATCCTTGTAGAACTGAAGATTGGTTTTCTTATCAGGGACAAGAAATGGTATTTGAGAAGAAGAGGGGGATGACAGTAGTCCCAAAGCCATGCACTTTTACATGATGTGAGAATAAGTATCCAGTATGTTTTCAATTGTTTAACTGTTCTTATAGCCCAAGTGACTTCTCTGTTATAGCATCCAAAACTTTGCATAACACGTTTCTCCCGTCAAGCTGGGCTGACCACCTGAGCTCAACTCAGCCCATGCCCATTATCTCAGCATGTAAGCCTGATATTTAATTATTTCATAAATGAGAGTAACTATCTGAGAACAGGGAACTGTATGTAACAGAGAAGTTGTGTCCCCCAAATAAGTGAGTGGCATTTTGAAGACGCTTACAGTCACTTTCAGCAGATTTTTTTCCAAACAAATGCTTCCTAAAGAGAAACATATCTGAAATCTTTCTCTCTGTTCCCTTTGTGGTGGGTTCATGCCATGTTAGTTGAAGGAGACGACTTACTTGCAAACAGTACAGGCAAAGCAGCTTGGATGGTAAGTTTTTCCCAGAGCTGTCACTACTTCGCCTTCCACGAACTCCCCACAACCATTGCAGCGGGTGCCATACATGCGCTGGTAATCCAAGGTGCAGAGGTATTCCCCATTCTTAATGAAAAAGCCTCCTTGGGCCAAGTCACAGCCACACACTGGAAGAAAAAAACACACAGATAGATTGGAAAAATGTACCTACTAAGGGTGTCTGCAACAGTCTATGCTGCCAATAAATGAGATGATCCTGATGGTGTTGCTCCCTTCTATCAGATTTCTGCTTTCTCCTCCTGACACTACATGCCTTGACATCCTCAGAGATGGCTGGTATTCTTCGGCTACAAGAGAGCTTCTAATAAAGATTCTCCTTGGAGAAATCTACATAATCATAACTTTCATGCAGATGGTCCTCATCAGTACCTCAGTTACCTTGCATCATCCAGTTAATCATGTTATCAGACCTATTTGTATGAATGTAATCTTGCTTTCACTGCTGGGAATGGAGGTGAGCAGAAAAAAAGATATGATTCCATAAACAGGACAAATTTTGCTACTTGATACACTAGCAAACATTTTTCCTACATGCACGTGCTTTAAGAAGCTCTTTAGGTGCCGACTCTTTTTTAAACAATGAATATTTTAGAAATGTTTTAAACTAACTTCTCCAGTCCCTGCACAACCCTTGCTGCATCAATACTTTTAATTTTAATAGTATAATCTTTGAAATGTTCAGGGTTGCTTTACAGTTTTAATTTAGACATAAATATTGGGAGGAAGCTGCAATGAAGAAACAATCAATCATTAAAAATCAAGCCACATCTCCATTATATACATTTTGTGATATACAAACAGTACAACAGCATATTGGATACTGAATAAAGTAAATAGGACGAATATTCCCCACCTGTATTCTGAACAAATTTATCTCCCAAGACTTATTAATACCTATGAGTGCATAATATGCATTGGGTTTGTGTTTGTCTTTTTTATACTACACTCTCATGCTGCATGGATGAGATAAACAAATTTGGATACAGAGCTGGGGCCATGTACCACTTCATTGGGAAAAACAATTGTATCAGTAAAATGGTGAAGGACCAGTGAAGGATTTCTGTGACTTGGCTTATTCACCCAAACCAACGCTCATCACAACCAGGTGCCTGTTTTGCTTTAAGAAAATATTCAACACAGGAGACAGAAAGCAATCCAGCCTGTAATAGCCAACTCCCATGACGACAAAGTGCTGTGGGAGAAGGGAGACTGAATTTCATCCTTTGGCTTTAGCTTGGGTTGAATGAAGGACTTTAACCTACCTACTCAACATCCCGCAGTGGCAGCACAAGTACTATTTGCTTCATATGAGCCTTGAAAAGAACTCTGTGTTCACCCCAGTGAGAAAGAATAAATAGGAGCTGCTAGGTGAATTCTTAAAAAAATATATATTCATGGAAGCTTCCAGGCACTTTGGTTTCAGCCACTCTGACCGCTCCTCTGTGTATTGCTGTATCGGTGTAATTCAGCAAGAGAAACCACTCACAGCAGGCTCGGATGTTGGCATAACTCTGTGAGCAATTCCATCTCATCCCTCTTTATAACATTTGAGTACATTCAGATCAAATATCAGAAATATCTAATAGCAGAAATTTTGATTAATAAGTAAAAATAAATAAGCCACATTCTAGGTCCCTGCAGTTACAGAGTCGTTGAAAAATTAAAATATGAAACACAGAAAGATTATCAGGGGAACTGGGTTCAATTCATCTCTGCCACAAACTCCAAGCACGATATTGTATACAACATTCATTCTCTCCTCTGTTACAATGGGCTAATATCCTATTAGCTACCTATTCAAAAATTAAAATTGCAAGGTGTTTGGGGCAGGGACTGCGAAATCTGTTTGCCTGTTGCCAAGCCCCAGTGGCCTAATGAGTGTCACTGTGACAATAATTAATAGAATAACAATAAATAAAATGCATTAAAATGCAGCTTAGAATTAAAGCAGAATCAGGACTAGCATTTTTCCACTCTCGCTTTTCTGCATAGAACAGTGTTAATATTTCATGTGCAAATAAATTACATTTCATGGTGGCATTAAAACCACAAGCAGCCCAAACGCAATTATCAGCGACTTCGGAGAATTACAGAGAACTGTTGTTAAGGTTCTACTATAATGCTGTAAAATGTCCTAAGCTGGTTTTCAGGTACACCTCCAAAACCAAACCTCTTTCATTCTTCTGTTTTTCCTACTGATCTCCATTTCTTTAAAAATATTATTTTCAGACTCACAGTAAAATATCATGTAACCATTAGGCAGAAAATACTGTGACCTCTATACCACCTATCCACTTCACCTTCGATTCTTCCTGAGCTGGAGACCACCTAGACATTTTCCACTGGAGGTACAGGGGTGAAACTTAAACCTACTCAAAATAGGTTTGCTTTTCTAAGTTACCTTTGATGGATCCTTACAGTCATGGAGTAAATGAGAATTCTACTTTAATTTCTAAAAGATGTGAGAGATTACTTCAGTATTCAGCCTGTTAGATCCTGTGGTTACAGGGTTTGAACTGCAATATTCCCATCGAGTGGTCAGTACTTCACACTTCAGAAGGTGCTAAATTTCATAAAGAGCTATGGAGTACTTGTCTATGTGAAAGTTTCTTCCAAACCTCCTTTAATTTGTAACTTAGCTTGAGGCTCTAATGTCCAAGTCTACATATATTTCAGCTTCAAGCTGAAGGCACTGAGCATGCTGCTGGAACTGCCTCAGAAGCTGTGTATATGAACCTTCTGGCTTTTTACTATGGTCCAAGTTCTAATGAGTCACCTTTTGAAAAATTCTTTTCATCATTGCTCTTTACCTGATGAGACAATGGGCCTAATAAGGTAGGATGATCAAAAGTAACTTCTAGGGCAACCTCTGTTCTAGGTTCTTTCAAAAATACAGCCTCAACATATCTTAGAATCAGAGATTGGTTTGGGTTGGAAGGAATCTTAAAGATCATCCAGTTCCAGCCCCCCTCCCACTACACCAGGTTGCACAAAGCCCCATCCAACCTGGCCTTGAACACCTCCAGGGATGGAGCAGCCATAACTTCCCTGGGCAACATGTTCCAGCGTCTCACCAACCTCATCATGAAGAATTTCTTCCTAATATATAGTTTAAATTTTCCCCCTTCGAACTTAGAGCCATTCCCCTCATCCTGTCACTGCATGTCCTTGTAAAAAGTCCCTGCTACTGGAAAGGCCTCTATAAGGTCCCCTCGGAGCCTTCTCTTTTCCAGGCTGAACAACTCAACTCTCTCAGCCTGTCCTCCTAGCAGAGCTGCTCCAACCCTGAGCATCTTTGTAGCTCTCCTCTGAGTCCATTCCAACAGTTCCACATCCTTCCTATGTTACCCTTCATACGACCTCATGCAGAGGTCTGTGGCTGATGACTGCTTGCTGAAAACACAAACTTTAGTGCTGTGTTGACCGCTTCTTGAATCCTGTGTTCAGTTCTGGGCCCCTCACCACAAGAGGGATGTTGTGGCTCTGGAGCGAGTCCAGAGAAGAGCAACAAAGCTGGTGAGAAGGCTGGAGAACAGGCTTTATGAGGAACGTCTGAGAGAGTTGGGGTTGTTCAGCCTGGAGAAGAGAAGGCTGAGAGGAGACCTCATTGCTCTCTACAACTACCTGAAAGGAGCTTGTGGAGAGGAGGGTGCTCAGCTCTTCTCCCAGGTGACAGGGGACAGGACGAGAGGGAATGGCCTCAAGCTCCGCCAGGGGAGGTTTAGGGTGGACATTAGGAAAAAAGTGTTTCAGGAAAAGGTTCATTGGGCACTGGAACAGGCTGCCCAGGGAGGGGGTGGAGTCACCTTCCCTGGAGGTGTTTAAGGCACGGGTGGACGAGGTGCTGAGGGACATGGTTTAGTGATTGATGGGAATGGTTGGACTCGATGATACGGTGGGTCTCTTCCAACCTGGTGATTCTATAATTCTATGAATGAAAGGGCTCATGCACACACAACTATTAAGCTCTATTCCTTTTGCAAGGCCACAGGGATTAAAGCCTAGTGACAACTATGGCAGATAAACTTATCTGTCTTTCAAAGACTGTAATCACTATTATTAAAAATGAGCCCCATCTATTGCCCTTTCCTTTATGAAGTCTTCTTTCTACGCAATCTCTCACTCAGTAACTCAGTAACTCAGTAACTCAGAACAAGTTAAACTTCCACATAGTGGCAAGTCATGAATTGAGGCACAAGCAGAAATGCTTCTGATGTGAACCACCAGCAGATTCATCATCTCTAGCATGCTCACAGCAGGAAGCACACACCGCTCTGTAAGAATTAAAGACAAGTCCTGGCAACCCCACATTACAACGGATTTTTGCAGACAATTTAGCACATGTGTTCCCATCACTAATCACAGCTCTAAGCTACATGGGCGAAACAAGGGTCACCCAGACTGTTAACAGCCAGGGTTGGAAAAATGCTGTTCCAGCAGGCTGCTTTCACTTTGAGTCAGAGATCAAATCAGAAAGGATGAACATGACTGTATCCATACTTGGTGTACAATGTGGTGTGCGAGCAAGGAAGGGATTGAAATAGCTTTTTTCTTTTTGCAACTGTGCAGAAGTCATGATTCTGACAACAAATCCCCTCAAGCTTAAGCATATTGCCCTAGCACACGTATTTATGACCACTGTAGAAATACCACAGAAGAGATGGACAAATTGTGATTGTTTTTATTAAAAAGAAAGACCATCTGCCCAGCATCATTCATGCTACAAACAGCAGAGGCAGCAAAGAGAAACCAGCTGTGAACATTGCAAACATACAATAAATCCCAACAGTGTGATCTAGGCAATCGCTGTTAAACAAATATCATGTCATCAAAGAAAAACTAATATTAAAATGATGACAGCTACTAGGAAACATCAAATTATGTTCTTTGGGGTATTCCTAAGCTGATGGGAAAAACAACTTTGAAAGAATTAATCAGTGGAGCCAACTGTGCTACACAAATCACACTACAGAAGTCAAAATGCAGGAGGTATTCTATAAACATTCATCACATCGGAATAGTTCTACAGGAGAATAAGACTTCCCCAAGAACCCCTCCTGCTCAATATGATGGAAGATATTCCATTTTACATGACCAAAACCTTCATTCTGAAACAGGAGACAACTGGGGGGCACTTCTATTCCCTGAGGCATCACAAGCAGAAGGAAAACAAAGTCAGTAATTTTCTTGAAATAAAAAAAAAACAGCCCCACCATCTTCAGCAGATCCTGAAGGAACTCAGCCTTTTTCTTAGAGTCTGTATATCAAAGTATTTCATATTCCCAGGAGATCACTCTGCCTCTCTTGTGAATGGAATAAACTGGAATACAGTCCTGCCTCACACTGTATGGGAAACAGACCTATGAGCTTTTCATCTCTTGAACTGCTCTCAGGAGCTACTATTTTGCATCCTTGGAGCACAAAAAGATTGGAGATATCATCAGTGCTCCTGTCAGCTCTCAAAGCTGCACTGTCTGTATATACAAGCCTGGGCTGTTATAAATAAAGGTAGCTGAGAAACCTAATTGTCTGTGATCTCCAAGGCACTCAGATCATTCTTAAGCTGAGTCACTTCCAAGCCTTAACAGATGTGAAGAAAAAGATGAGATCAGATCTTTTCAAAATAAATGGCAATGTGATTTGATCCTACTGAGCAATATGTAGGATTTCCACAGGGTTATTGTCAATGAGAGCTGAAAATCCAGGTCCTAACTAAAAATTGTTTCAACACTTGAAAAAACAAACCCACACAAGCAGACTCGATAAGCAGAGGCTCTCAGTTTGCATAAATGAATACTATTCATCAAGAAATGTCTAATGATCTGCTTTGTCACCATGCATTAAATAAGGTGCAAATTCAATTTCCTGTTGAGGTTTTATTTCTTTCTTGTATTTCTAAGCTTTATAGAATAATGGTGCTGTACTCAGGCAGGGAAATATTCATACAATATTTATTTCTTAGGACATAATGGATTTCTTGTTTGAAGGCAGAAAGGAATTTGGGAATATTTCAGTTTATCATCTACATCCAAACAAATACACAGGAAAAAAACTCCTGGTTTTCTTTTCTTTTTTTTTTTTTTGCCTAAGAGAGCTTAACAAAACCCTTATTGATAAAATTAAGGTTCATGTTCTTATTAAAGTTTAGTTTCCACATTTCAAATGAACTAAGTCTTTCACTGCCTTCATTTTATTCCTACTATCAACACTTTCCTCAATGGCATAACCTCCAGTTCCTTAAGTCATTTAACGAACATCTGTATGTCCAAGTGTCATTAGAAGACTACATGTGAGTCAGAAATCCCAGAATCCAGCACTAGTGCTGCAGAAAGATTGCAAGGCACAATTAAGGGCTTGTATGCAGCTTTTTCACAAGAGCCATAACAAAGTTCCTGATGACTGTTTGTCACACTCCTGTCCATGGAGATTTTGCCTGCCATACACTGAGGAGAGATGCACTTTGATATAAGCTATTTGGAACTTTGTCCAGCATTACTGGTCATTCTGGAAACTCTTCTCATTTCACAGATTGAGTTTAGGAGTAAACCTGGGAAGTCAAAAGAGGTTTATATACATAGAACAAATACAGGTGAGGTTAAAATATGCTTCATCATCTCATCAGCCACTGGAAGAAAGGTTTAGCAGCTAAAACATCTCCTGAGCAACAAATGAGACTGCTTGTCTCTCCTCTTCCCCTACATTAGTCTGGGATCCCCAAGAGAAGCATCCAGCCGGGCCTTTCTCCCCTTCCTATGAAAAACCAGGACCCTCCATTTCAAACCTCCTGCCTGCATAACTCCCAAGTGCCACTGTCATTATGGCACAAGTAGTTCTCAGTAGGGTACCCAAGTGAAACTACTCAGCATTTAATGCAAATATTCACTCAACTGAAACCACTAGCGATGATGGAGTTTCAGATGAGCTCAGAGTTTTAACTTAATGAGCTTCCCAAAGCCTTTACTCTCACGAGATCAGCTTCCTTTGGTTTTGTCCATAAGACTGGAGAGACAAAAGATACCGCACAGAGGAAGCCTTCCTGTCTGCACCTGGCTTGCATATACTTATTTCGTTATAGCAATCTAACAGACAATAGCTAGTACCTAAGCTCAACAGCAAACAGCAGACATACATAATGTAGCAATGTGACAGCCTCCTAGCTGAAATATCAATGTTTTGTGCATCAGGATGGAAAGAACGGCAAGAATTACTCAACCATTTAAAACACCTTTCACATTAAACTAAGCACTAGGTGGAGATCAAAGTCATTTACGGGTCTGTGGGAAATGAACCTTGAAGAAAACGCAATCAGTGGAAAAATGTCAAAGTTTAGCCTGGGATAGCTTGGCTGTAACTATCTAGATGAGAGATGTCTCCGTAGAGATTATAAATAAGCAAACCAAGGATTAAGAACAGAATAAAACCAAATCTACCTTGTTCACTGACTTACGAAAAAAGCCAGGCAAATGAAGAATCTATTGACATCAAAGCCAGGCAAATGAAGGATATCTTGACATCAAACCCAAGCAACTTCCCATATTCTCATAAGGATGCTCTGCCTCATCAAGCACCTGTAACGCATCCTGCTGGCCCTGTGCTTTCAAAGGGATCCAGTAGCTTGTTAAAATTTGACATGGCATCTGTCAGCATTCATCAGCATCAGCAAAGTAGTGCAATTAATTTCATTTCCTGTCAAATGTTTGGTCACTGAGAGAGACCTCAGGCTCAGCTAAACCAAAATCAGTGTCAACCAATTGCCATTAGTGGCATTAAAATCCCAAGAGAAAAACAAGGATCCCCTTTAAAACGGATGAAACTGCTTGGGTTTTTTCTCTTCTCCACATCTAAAATGAACATTAACAATTCAATATTATAAATATATAATTTGGAAGTAAAGACTCAAATAAAATAGGACATTGCTACTGAAAACTCGTAGAAGGGCAGGAAAGGGTCAGGGGGTGGGAAAGCAGTGTGAGATAGAACTGTGGGTATAGTTTGAGCCCTGCTATCAAAGCCCACAGTCACCTTACCTACCATGTCTCTTCAGTGGGGAACTCGGAATCCTCCAGAATTCTTACAGAAACTGTTTTCCACAAGTGTTGAGGATGACTGGTGGCTTTTACTGCCAAGGGGCTGGATGTATCTGCTGCCCCATCGCCCCCGCCCCAAAACAGCCTATTGTCATCTCAAAGGCTACTGCCACTAATGAGACAGAGTTCTCCCTGCTGGTTATGGGTTATGGGAGGGTTAGGGTTGTTTTGCAGGAAACCAGCCTATCCTACAGCATACTTCCCTGTTTACCTATACCTGCAGGGAAATATTAATATCAGTCAGAATCACTGCAAGGAAAAGAACAGGCTTCAAGACAAAGCAGCTAAGACATGCAAACACGAGAATGGCAGTTACTCTCACAGCTGCAACTAAGGCTTGATTTCAAACCCAGGTGCATGAACGTACAAATCCCATTTCCAGTCATGGGAGAAATTTCACCCTCTGTTAGCTTCTGAGGAGCAGCAGGATCCCATTGCCCTCTGGATTTTCTAAATCTGCTCAAACTTGACGTGCTGTCCTCAGACATGTTCTCACTGTCTCTCATTAAGTTTCCATGCACACAAGGATAACAGCATGCTCACTCTTTTTCTCTCTTTCACTTGATTAATGCACTTATCTCTTCACCACCAAGTACTTCTCTTTCATTTTCACCCTTAAAATCTCAATTTACTCTTCCTCATTCCCTTCCATGGGACTTTCTACTGTGGATAAGGGATGTAAAGTTGTAATCCTTCAAGACTGGGTAACCTGATCTAGTGGGATGTCCCTGCCTATGTCAGGAGGGTTGGAACTAGATGATCTTTAAGGTCACTTCCAACCCAAACTATTCTATGATTCTATGATTCTCAACATCCTGACCATTCAAACCAGCATATTACGACTTTTCTATCATTTTTATTTGCATTTTGCTGTCAGAGCATTTCAGGTTCATATTTTCCAATGTTTTATGTTTTAATGACTAGAAATGCCCTGTTCTTTAAGTGAAAGATGAGACATTCAGGTTTAGGGAAAAAAAATGAAAATACAAATACTCTTAAGAAAAATCAAAAGACTTAATAATGCTAAAGGTTGTTTCAATAACCAAGCTGAATAGGAGAGTTTACAAGCTGAGAAGCAAAACCATGGAGAAACCATGGAGAAAGAGAATTACAAGCCTGGAGAGCTTTTGTATAAAGAAGGCTTTTTGGTTCAGTGATTCAGAGCTTCAAGAGAATTCATATACAATTTCCCAATGGTCAGGAAGGAGCACATTCTGTCCACCACTTATGTTACGATGTCCACAGATCAGTCTGTTTTAGAAGTATTTGTGGAAATTCAGAGATATCCAGAGATGCACTGGACATCTACTACAAGAACATCCTCATAGTTAAACTTCCCATCCACTGACACCCAACTATTAATAGCACTAACCACCCAGCAGGCAGTTTGCAACCTCCTCCTGCCGCCCCTGAAGGAATCTGATGACAGATCAAAGGTCAAAGAACTACTGATTTAAAACTTATTCCAGCTTGTTGATAGAGTCTTTGCTTACATGACCCTAACTTCTTCCCAGTCCTTCATCAGAGGAAGATCCAGTTCAAAGTCAAACATTACAGAATATCCCAAAATCTAAACTTAGGAACCCTTCCCCATCAAGCTCATTGAAGTACAGATGATGTGGCCTTGCAAAAGCCATCACATAAAAGAAATAGACCCATGCCCGAAACCTAAACATACCGCAAAGGATTCTGAAGTACATATTGATGTGGATTTTTGAAAAGAAGCTTCAAAGGCATCTAACTCAAAAAGGAAAATTAGCACACTTTTTCTATAATTAAGAAACTGCTTTATGCTGATTTGTAACATTGTTTTAACAGAAGCTAAAAGTTTCTCCTCCATGGGATACTCTGGGTTTGTGGAATGCTTCTTGTATGCGAAGCCTTGGCTTTGCCTTATAATTAGCAAGAACATTAGCTGGTAATTGCCTTTTGATATCTGATATTGTCATAGCCTGTAAAACATTTGTACACAGTGAAACATTTCCACCTGGCATAGCCTAATCAAATCACAGACATTTATGCCACACAGAGAGGACCAGAAAACTTGAGGACATCATCCATAATCTCATGGCAGGAATGCTTACTTATGACTTGTTGGTTTTTTTTTAGTCTATGTTACCATTTGGCAACTATGTCTTCCAATTTATATTCCACGCCAAGTACACTCTCTGCACTTTGAAATACTCTTACCACAAATACTTCATGAGTTTGTTAAGATAATGCAACTTGTCTCTACAGATATGGAAAATCCAGCCTGTAAACTTTTTTGTCACTACTATAAATGCTTCTGCTAAGCAATACGCTGTACTGAAACCAGCATTTTCTCCTAAGCCAGAAGATGAATCACAGGCTTGTAATACAGTCTTAAAGCAATTTTGCTGGCCTCAAAGTTTCCTCTCCTGGTACATAAAATAGAGTAAATTGAACTCTGCTCAAGTGACACAGAAAATTATCATTTGTATCAGATCACAATTTAAATTGGGATATTAAAATTTCTGCTCATGTACTTCATAATTAAAGGCCTGATCACACCCTCATCTCCATATGTAACAGTCATTGCAGGGAAGAGTCTTAGTTTTCCCAGAAAGGACAGTCGTGCATAGATACTTTAGAAAAAAAAATTGACTTCTTTAAAAGGTATTAATTCATTCTTGTTAATGTTAATGCTTATTAAACACAAAAAAAGCAAAACACTGAGGTCTCCAGTGCAGCCTTTTCTCACTCCAACCTCCTCATCTAACCCTCCCTCCTCTCAGCCTGCTGCTTCCATTGCCTGGTAACCAATCTGGTACAGTAAGAGTATACTCTAGTAAAAGACAAATTAAAACTTATGTATTGCATCTGGAGATAATGCAGATTCCATTAAAATTTGTAACAGACAATGGTGTAATTCCTTAGCAAGGTAAGCCAATTTGTTACAAAGCAGCCAAAGACAACTGCTCTGAATAGCACTCTAGGAGCTGCGCTTCTAAATGTCTCATCCCTCCCCTGTCCATCACTCCCCTGTTAGCTCCAGTTCCGAGTCAGCTGCTGACTGTTCGAGATTCTTTGCCTATCGGGAGCCCAGCAGAGCTCACCTTCTGGGGGACAGGCCACACCATTTTCAGCCATTTGGGTTTTTTATCAGCTTTTATCTGGAGACACAAATAGAACCGGCCAGCCTGGCCAGGCAGATAGGAACAACCACTTGGTTCTCATCGAGCAGGGAGTAACGCCTAGCTGCATCTTATCAGGGGTGGGGGGTATGGGAACATGTCAATCGGTGGAGGTTTTACCGTCGTCTTTGTCAGGAAGCAGTTACTCTGTTCTGAGACAGATTCCAGAGATGGACGCAGCACCAAACTACAGGGGAGGACAACTGTCTGATCACATAACATGACACATGAACATGTCCTGAGCTGGCTGACGCAGCGTGGAAGCTTAAGTCACTGTGTTCCTGCAGTTCCACCACCACCACTGACGTGCATGCCAAGCAATCACGGAGCGCTTATGCATCTCTGACATAACCTACAGAAGCAGGATTATGATCATGCCAAATACACTTAAACAGTATGATGTAAACACAAAGTTGTGAGCATGGATGGCAACAGTAACAACAAAAAAAAGGGACCTCATACAGAGCAAAATAAGAACTGAAACCCTGCTACTATACAACCAGCGTGACAGCTTTATGCAGAAATGGAGTTCTTCCACATCTTCACTGGACTATCAGACTAAGCCTATGGGTAAAAATGTAAGTGTTTTCAGCAGGTATGAGAACAGTCAGACAAGTACACACTTGTTCAAGCCTTTCACATTGTAGTTGTATGAGTAGAAATCTTGAGGGTAAACTTTAGTATACAGAAAGCTGCATCTACAGGTGGCTCAGTTGTCTGGTCCCAGTATCAGCTGTTATTTCCTCTGGCTAACAACATACTGTAAAAGCTGATGGGGTCGAACTCCATCCTGTAGACTCACAGTCATGTCAAATTAAAAACCCGTTTTACTAGCAGGAAAAAAAACGTTTATTTGAACAGCTGTGTCTCACTTGCATGAGCCATATGGTCAGACAACATGCAATATAAGTAAATAACTATATGGTTTAATTAAAAAGTGCATTCAGTTAAATAGGAGAGACCAATAACAAACAAGCTCTGCCGCTCAGGTATAAGATCTGAAACAGGACTTGAGGCAGCCTCACACACATCCTGCTTCCCTTCCTCTCAGTGAAAGAGAAATGAACACAAAAAACTCCTAGACTTCCTTGCTGGCAAACCCAACTAATAAGGCACAGTCTGAATGAGCAGCAAGAGTAATGTCTGTAAATGATTCAGCACCAGTCCTTTCAGTTCAAACTGGGATATGCAGATACCACAAACGGGCAGAAGCCACCCTGTCACCCCCCCTCTCCTAAACAATTAGCAAACACATGCAACTAGTCACCTTCCACAAGCTGCAAGTTTCCTTAAGAAGCTAATGATGAAAATCATAGCTCCATTTTCATCAGAGAGATATCTGTATAGCTCTCTGGTGATCTTCATGCAAGCAGTCATGAGATCAATATTACAGAATACTAAACTGTCATCAGCTTGTTTATCTCCATAAACAGAAATCACAGCAAATTTAGATATTGCCCTAGGGGAGAAAAAAAAAAGAAGTATCCTAGTAAACCCAGCCTTGCAACAGAGTAGTCCAAGCACAAAAGCAGCATCTGAGTAAGCAACTTAAAAACAAGTGAAAGAAGAAATCAGACCCTCAAAACCAGCAAGATTAATCTAGTACATTCAGCAGGAGAACAATTCCAGAGCCCTCTTCATCTGCCCCCTTGCTTTATCGGGAAGTTCTGGGCACTCTGCTGCCAGGCCTGAAATACCATTCTCCTTTTTGACTTAAAGGGTCTCAGCATGTCTGCTGCTGGATATACCCTTGTTCAGTGTCTTCTGTAAACAGAGACCACTAATCACTATGGGCAGAAACAATAGAAGAAACAACTTGCTGCTGCTGCTTTTGAACTGCTTATGGGTTCATATAACATCAAGTACTGCTTGAAATACAGCAGCTGTGATACAGAAAGACATATGCATCACACACTGCCTTCCACAATGGGCTGATACCATTCCAGTTTGACACATATGAAAGACATCAATAGCCAGGAGAAAGTTAAGCATTTTTTTGAGCTGCAGTTAACTATAAAACACAGGTAGCAAACACAGAGTTTCTTAGATTCCAGCTATTCCTTTCTCAGCATGCAAATAACTCAACTGACTTTTAAAAAAAACCCTTTAGTAACACAGGAAACCAAATATTTTTAATTTTCACTAGATCCCATCAATTTAGGAACCAGAAGCAATCACACTACCATATTACTCCGTCTGCATTCGAAAAATGAAAAATATAACTGAATCTCGGGGACTTACATTCAAAGGAAGTGAAAAAATCTGTAGTATAAATTCCACTGCTCTGTTTTAGTAACTTACTCTGATTTACTCCAAACCCTTTCTCCATGTTCTCCACTGGTTCCACCAGGTTCACCTCAAGCCTGAAGCCCTTTCATGTATCTAACCTACACTATGTACATACACACACATACTTATACATGGAAGTATATACAGATACACACGCATATACAGTGTGCATGTGAGCACGCATACTGCTACTTCTTGAACTTAGGCAAAATCCAACCACAAGAAAAACAAGTCAAGAGGGTTTTTTTGGCTACTCAGCTACCCTCTGCCTGTGCAGGGGACTTGGAAGTAGATGATCTTTAAGGTCCCTTCCAATCCAAACTATTCTATGATTCTATGTAGCTAAGGCTCTCCCTCTCCCCAGGACACACACTCCTCAGTGACCACCCTGCATCTTTCTCTGGGATGCCAGCATGCATCAGTGAGGGGTTTTTGTGGCTTTTTTTGAATGCAGGTATTTACTTTCAGCAATCAATTCAGTTAAAAGGAGCTTAATTTTCATAACTATCCTAATGAAAGGCAGTGGTTGCTTTTAACAGTTTTTTTTTAAAAAAAAACAGATTTATCATAACAAAGACTACAAAGAGAATTTTCTTAACTATTCTTTTGCTTTATTTTCTTCACACTAATGCACCATACAATCAAAGCATATTCTTGCCCCACATATCGAAATAGCACAAAGTACATATAACACAACATTTGAAATCAAATCAGCTATTTACTTGGGATTTCTGAGCGGCTGCTAGGGCTATAGTTTATTTTCCTATGTTTTGTGACTCTCCATAAAGCACTTCATCTTGGATGTTTATTGTTGTTCCATTGTTTCCCAAATAAACAGAAAAAAAAAAATCACCAAAGCAGCCAGGCTCTAATTATGGCCTAATTCACTATTTGGGAAATATGTGAAACTGGCTGCCTACAGAGGAGTGCTCAAAGCAGATAAAATTGAAAATAATATTAAAAAGAGCTAAGATTTTTTTTCCCCATCTCTTTCAGGTGTAGTTATCTGTTGTGCAGCTTGTACTCAGTGAACAGTAGGGTGAAAAAAAGAATGAACGCCTAAGTATTCAGAGCAGAACATGCCATTCTGAGTTTTCTAGTGGTGGTAAATTTATCCCCCCATAATAAAGCCAAACATCTCATATAATCTTTCAATTAAATTGTAGATACTAGCATATTGAATTTGTTCTGTGTGGTGCAGAACACCTTGCTACTTGTACACGTGCAATTCAGCCATTTCACCCCCCATTCTTTACCCTCCCCATCCACAAATACTTCAAACTCTGAGCAAGGAGAATCGTTTGTAACAGACCGATCACAGGGGGTGTGACCTCACATCACTGCTTCAAGGCACATTTGGACAAATGTGCTGGACTCATTTCTAACAGATGAATACCAAGGTCTTACCTTTGCAGGTGAAGCATTTGATGTGGAAGTGTCTGGCCTGAACACGGAGTACTTCACCTTTACATGGCTCCCCACATTTATGGCAGTGGATGACCGGCTTTTCAGAGGGGTGGTGAGGTTCCTGAGGATGGGCCACTGTATAAGAAAAGAAATAGAATTTAAACCCAAACAAAAGCAAGGTATTCGCGCGTACATAAATCTGTGTTCTCATGATACAAATGTATCTGTTCACATTTTATGTTAATCTAAGAAGTCACTATTACCTTTTTTAAATATAGCCTTTTTGTAAACCAGTAGTTTAAGCCGTTCCCATCAATGACTATCTCTTTTCTCTGAGGCTGCCATGGAAAGACAAGGAAAAAATCCCTCTACGGTTTTAGTGCCACAGTGTTTCAGAAGCCTAAGCTTTTCTTTCCAAGAACATGAGTGTGTGCAAATTGTTCAGTAAGTACACAAGGCAACAAGAACTGGGCTAACTTAATCCAAGAAAGAATACAATCCAAGCAAAATCATAAAGTCACACAGAATCACTATGTTGGAAAAGACCCATTGGATCATCAAGTCCAACCATTCCCATCAATCGCTGAACTATGCCCTTCAGCACCTCATCCGCCCACCTAAACACCTCCAGGGATGGTGACACAACCCCCTCCCTGGGCAGCCTCTGCCAGCGTCCAATGACTTTTTCTGTGAAAAATTTTTTTCTGATATCCAGCCTGAATCTTCACTGGCAGAGCTTGAGGCCATTGCCTCTCGTCCTGTCCCCTGTCACTTGGGAGAAGCGATCAGCTCCTTCCTCTCACAACCTCCCTTCAGGTAGTTGTAGAGAGCAATGAGGTCTCCTCTCAGCCTCCTCTTCTCCAGGCTAAACACCCCCAGCTCTCTCAGTCGCTCCTCATAAGGCCTGTTCTCCAGCCCCTTCACCAGCTTCGTTGCTCTTCTCTGGACTCGCTCCAGAGCCACAACATCCTTCTTGTGGTGAGGGGCCCAGAACTGAACACAGGATTCGAGGAGTGGTCTCACCAGTGCCGAGTACAGTGGGAGAATAACCTACCTGGACCTGCTGGTCACACCACTTCTGATACAAGCCAAGATGGCATTGGCCTTCTTGGCTACGAAGTCATGCAATAGTTTGGGTTGGAACGGACCTTAAAGATCATCTAATTCCAACCCCCCTGCCATGGGCAGGGACACCTCCCACTGGATCAGGCTGCTCAATATATATAAATAAATAAAGAAAAGCAATTCCAATTAATTTTTTTTGGAAACCAGATGAACAAGGCAGCCTCACTTTGCATGGAAATGACTATATTAAATATAAACTACAAGCACATCCATTTTGATATAGCACATACCTAACAAAGGAAAGCACATCTGAAGAGAGAAAAATCAATGTTGTTTGTCTCAATACTAGCAGAAACAGTTCTGCATGCAAATTAGAGATATCATGAGTAGACAGAAATGACCAAAGCACCAGCAAAACTGTCAGGGAGACAAAATTCCAACTATTAGCAATGGATCAGCTATTCCACAGCCCTGAATACAAAGCCTGGGTAGGAACAGGAAAGTGTCAGCTTTATTGAGTATATCATTGCTGTAATAAAAGTTTTATTGCTCCACATTTGGCTTCTGTAAAAGATGTTTAACTTTCTCTTAAGATGTGTCCTGTGGCAGCTTGATTCCTCAATAGGAACACACGGGTGTAAACTAGTGCAAGATAAAGTCTCAGCTGTACTGTATGAAGTGGGAAGTACTACGCAGAATGTTCCCAAACAAAACTCTATTCCTTCAAGTCTCCCTCCCACATTCCATTCTAGCAGTAGAAAGTTGTCTGTCTTCTAATATTGTACTCAAATAGAACTCATCAGAACACTTCAGAGAAAACACAACTGTCTACCCACGCCTCTGGCTTTATATATATATATATATATGTCCTGCTTTTCCTGCCCTGCAAAGGACTGAGTGCTGATACACCTACATCACTCTCACTTTCATTATTTTATCTCAGTGTTTTCTGGAGCTCTTTTCCTTTCCTGATTAATTCTTGACATCTTATCCTTTATTTTCTCGGGTTACTGCTTATACAGAAGCATTACAAATACCATGCTCATATCTGCTGCACCAGATTCCTCCACTACTTCAATGAATTTCTAGGGAAAAAGCCCCATTGCTTCATAGGAAAACAAAACATTTTGCATTGAAACCCATCCAGGTCCAACCCCTGCCATGGGCATGGACACCTCCCACTAGATCAGGTTGCTCCAAGCCCCATCCAACCTGGCCTTGAACACCTCCAGGGATGGGGCAGCCACCACTTCACTGGGCAATGTCCCCTCTTTCAGTTTAAAACCATTCCCCTTTGTCCTGTCCCTGCACTCCCTGATAAAGAGCCCTTCCCCAGCTTTCCTGTAGCCCCCTTCAGGTACTGGAAGGCTGCTCTAAGGTCTCCCTGGAGCCCTCTCCTCTCCAGCATGAACAAGCCCAAGTTTCTCAGCCTTTCACTGTATGGGAGGTGCTCCAGCCCTCTGGAGCACTTCACGGCCTCCTTCTGTGTTACTCTCCTTCGTAAGGGCCTTAGTGAAGAAATGCTGCTATCATTCCTCATTGTATAAATACAAGATTAATAATAAAAAAGCCCAGTATGTCATTAGGGGAGTAACAGCATCCAGAATAGAGGATAACATGTTCCAAGCAGCAATTGCTGCTGTAAGGCCAGCCAAACTAATAAGGCAGCTGCTATTTTGTTCTTCCCTTCCCAATCTTAAAAGGAAATGGATGAAATCTTCTACTCAAGCTCAAAGTTTTAACGTCTCCTCCTCTGGTAGCTTCATTTCAACTGTTTCCCTTGAGCACTTATTCAGCCCATACTGGTGAATAGAATGCATTTAGCAATGCCAACCGGTATTTTCTTTAGCAACTCAATTTAAATGAAAGCCCAGTGAACACCTTGCCTTGAGTGAACCTCATCTGGTAGTCTGCAATGCAATACTATTTCTGGAAAGGAAGTTATTATTCTGCCAAACAAGACTATTAACTTGTAACCAAGGAAACACATAGTTTATGCAGTGAAAAAGAAAGAAAATGAGACAAACAAGCTCAGAGACAAGCCTTAGCAAATTAAATTATTACGAGGAAAATCCCCTCCCAGATCCAGACAGCTTGAGATGGGCCTGACGCCAACTGAATTAAAGGTAACCAAACAGACCTTCTAAATTGTCTGAGTGAGGAACTGGATCAAGGATCCAGGCAAACTTGATGATCCAAGAGATCTTTTACAACCTGGTGATTCTATGATTCTATGAAACACTCCCTAGAATTTATGAATCCAGTGTGAAATCTGCACCTGTAACATTCTGCTCTCTCGAACTCACATGTGGAGGACAGCCTAACACGTTCTGCATGCCAGATCTTCTGGTATTGATGTGAAACACAAGATTTTGCTCTTTTCCAGAAATAAAATCTTTTCAAGACTGTTCCAATGAAGAAACTTCTTTCTGGTTCTGCCTTTATAGCCATTTAAATGAATACAAATACTGCTAGGTTATATTTCCAGACTGATCTCTTAAGTGAAACTAATTATGGTCGTTCTCTTACTGGCCTCAGTTCAGCATTGTAGATCAAGATTGAGTAATTTACTTTTGTTCTCTTGTAAGGAATTATAATCATAGAATCGTAGAATGGTTTCGGTTAGAAGGGACCTTAGCGATCATACAGTTCCACCCTCCTGCCATAGGCAGGGATACCTTCCACTAGATCAGGTTGCTCAAGGCCCCATCCAACCTGGCCTTGAATACCTCCAGGAATGGGACATTCATGACGTCTCTGAGCAACCTGTGCTTGCAAGCATTTTCCTTTGGATATATGCAATACACACAAGGCTTCTCAGTGGCAGAGGTGACCCTTTACATTTACCACTGAGGACAGAACAGGGAACTAAAGAGAGAAATACCTTTACAAGTACTTTATTTAAAATGTTCCAGGTTGAAGTCCAGCCAGATTACTGGACATGTAAATTGTGAGCTGCTTTGGGTCTGAAAACCCTAAGCTAGGAGCTAGGCTTGTCCCCTGACAGTAAATACTTCAGGCTCTCCCCACATCAACGTGATATATCCTCAGCCATCAAGCAGTGGTGCAATAAGGCAATTCTATATCATGACCAAGATGGTAACAGATTCCAGCCAGTATAATTAGCGACAGGACATTAATTTAGGATCAAGATAACCCCGGTTCAAACCCCTGCTCCATAACAGATATCTAGGCTCTCTGGGTGGCATGCCCTGAACTCCAAGGGATTAAAGGCAGACAATGGACTTCAACTAAGTCTCTGAGGCTGTAATATATCAGCTTAAAATTATCTGAATGTTTTAGTTTCTCTCTCTTGAGTGCCCCTGACTGTAAAACAGTTGTAACAGCACTGTTGGCCTTACCCTACTGTGAGAACAAATACAGGTGATAAGGTTCCCAGTCTGGGATGGAAGGAATCAGGTAAGTATAGTGTTATACTTGAGGCAGCGAGTCATTCATGATGGTTACATACATATTTCTGAAAACAGCATTCATTGGAAAGTGCGTGAGTGAACAAGTGTTAATTTGAGGAGCTGCATTGCCTTTAATGGCATTTCAAATCCAAATATATGAACACCTATGACTATCTTCCGAAGGAAAAGAACATAACTTTAACAACTTTCTGAGGGAGAGATGCTACCAGAACAACATGTTCTTGGTTCAGTCCTGGGTCACACTTTCACAATTGTCTTCGTATCATAAAGTGCATAATTACTGCATGGGTAGTGTAATATAAACACAACTCAAATAGTTACTAGTTCCAGCAAACTGTAAACTGATAATTGTCTACATACAAATCATGTCAGATTAAGTCAAGATGTGACTTTATATCAGTTTAGCCCAACCAGTATAACAAGGCGCACAGATCTTTTTTTGTAAGATGGAACACAATGCATCAGTCTAGCTCACACCTGCAAGATGCCAACACCTACTAACACAATGGATCTCATTTCAAACAAATGTCATTCTGTCAAAAGTATCTAGGCTACTAAGTGAACTGGTTTTTTAAGCTGGCTCTAGTTAAACCAGTGCAGTCTTTCCATTTGAACAAAGCGATGCTGGAAGCAGGCATACAGATCAAACCAGTGCAACAATTTCTTTGAATATTTAGTCTTCTTTTTATTCTTTCAGAACTATTCAAGATTAACTTTGAAAGCTACAGTATCTGCAGAAGGCTAAGCTGTCACAGTTTGTACGTTTTTGGAGACTAATTATTACACAAAAGATCATCAGTAAAATTTTCTCAAAGTTTCCGCTTGCTTTGTAACAGTTTTTTAACTTCCAATGCTGCTGGGCACTGCCTGAAGACAGTTCTTATTTTTAATTAATGAATATACATGAGATAGGTAAAGATGAGCCGTGTAAAGGTAGCTAATATGAGATATACACAAAAGAATTCTTCAAGACAAGCTAGGCTGAAACTTGCACTCTAACTTGCATGACCAACTTAATTGAATAACTAATGAATAACTAATGCTTTCTTAAGCTCAGTTGAGTCCAATAAGACAAATCAATGTCCTATTAAATATTCAGTTTACGCAGAGTAACATGTACACTGACTGGGATAACTGGAAAGTCTGGATTACACTGTTTAATGGAAGAGAAGAGGAAAGGGGGAGAGGGAGAGGAAGAGGAAAATCAATAGCATTTTCTTCTACAAGGAAGACAGTCTCTGTCACTGCAGTGTTGCTTTGTGCAAGCATCACCCCATAAATACATCACCACAATTTTTGTCATTCCTTACATTCCCTTGTGAATCATGCAATGTTGATTTCATTACATTTTGCAACTGCGCTATATTGATGTAAATTCAAAGCAACTCTACCAGCTTGAGAGTACTCATTACCACGTTTTATCAAAACATCTCAAAATAATCCCAGATCTGCAAAGAAAAAGAAACAATAAAGAAGAAAAAGAGATAGGAAAGACCAATAGCAACCCAATGTTCATATGAGAAACACAAGATACTTTGTGAGCAAAGTGAAGGAATTAATTCGCTGTGCCAAATTTAAAACTATCCTGTCAGTGCTTCTTTACATAGAGCAGATCACTGTACAAAGGTTTAATAGCAGTTACATATTTTCCTGCATCAGCCAGAAAAAGGACCTTGGTACTTATACCAAACACTTCTGAAATGGAAATGACAGCAACTACCTGGAGAGTAATGGCTGTTGAATAAAAGAAAACAAGGAAAATAAATACTGCAGCTGCCCTTATTGATGGTTCTCTCTCTGAACACAGAATTGTCAGGAAACCAAAGACTCAAGCTAAAGTGACTCTTAGGTGCAGATTCCTGCTGGCAAGACTCCATGTCTCTGTTGTGAGCCACAGAATACTTCGGATATTATTGGAAGCCAGAGAGAAGCTTCTGGGAAAAGCCTTGCTATGTATATACTGCAAAGTAGAGGTCACAGCAAAATAGGCCGGGTTCAGTTCTGCTCTAAACTGAGGTAAAAAACCCAGCTTCCTCTAAATTTAAACAGGAGTAGCTACTGTTCTTTTAACAGTAAATTTTTGTAGGTGTCACATTCGCATGCCTATCTTCACAAAAAAACTTGCAGTTATAGAATCATAGAATAACCAAGTTGGAAGAGACCCACCGGACCATCGAGTCCAACCATTCCTATCAAACACTAACCCATGCCCCTTAGCACCTCGTCCACCTGTGCCTTAAACACCTCCAGGGATGGTGAATCAACCACCTCCCTGGGCAGCCTCTGCCAGTGTCCAATGACCCTTTCTGTGAAAACATTTTTCCTAATGTCCAGCCTAAATCTCCCCTGGCAGAGCTTGAGGCCATTCCCTCTCATCCTGTCCCCTGTCACTTGGGAGAAGAGGCCAGCACCCTCCTCTCACAACCTCCTTTCAGGTAGTTGTAGAGAGCAATGAGGTCTCCCCTCAGCCTCCTCTTCTCCAGGTTAAACACCCCCAGCTCTCTCAGATGTTCCTCATAAGGCCTGTTCTCCAGCCCCTTCACAAACTTCGTTGCTCTTCTCTGTCAACCCTATGCTCAGTCAACTCTAACCACGCTGTAGGTGGTGTAACATCATGCTCGGTTATACAATTTCTATAACTTCTAGATATCCCTCTGGGCAATTTGGCATAGCACCAAGAACACACTGTGCCTACAGCAGCACAGACAAGGGGACACTCAGCTGTGTCCTTTATACCTTAAAGAGTGGCCCAGTCTCATACAGACAGCGCACGCTGAAATGCTAACTTTAAATTCAACGTTGTGGGGTTTTGGCTGAAAACTGAACCATTGAGAAGGAAAAATGAAGCAAAAATTGAATGGCCTGAAGCTATTTTTTTTTGCTAGCCTGCTTTAGATTTCCTCACTCCTATCTGCTTCTGGGAATGAAGGTAAGATAGTGCCAGAGATTGCCAGGGCATCAAATCTTCATACAGGCAGCACCACTTTCTCTGTACTACCCGATACGGCTTCAGAGACCATTTCTTGAATTAATTTACAGTATCTGAAGTTCAAAACTTTAAAGTTTTTACATAGAAATGCCCTCCAGTCTCTGATGCTGTCAAGTGGCTACCTAGGGAGGTGGTTGATTCTCCTTCCCTGGAGGTGTTTAAGGCACAGGTGGACGAGGTGCTGAGGGGCATGGGTTAGTGTTGGATAGGAATGCTTGGACTCGATGATCCGGTGGGTCTCTTCCAATCTGGTTATTCTATGATTCTATGATTCCAGCTGGACAGTCCCTTGCTCAGGACAGCATAGAGGCAGGCAGGTAGGCACTGTGCACAGGACAACAAGCTGGGGAAAAAAAGCTGTTCTGGGATGAAAAGCACTAGAGAGACGCCAGAGTCCCATGTTCAAGAATCATATCTGGCTTATCACTCATTCTCCATGCTTTCTTTGTAAAGAGAGAAGTAGTAATTTTCTCCCATCCTTTGTGTTTCTCGCCAAGGTGAACGTCTGTAACCTCTGGTTTTTAAAACCTGTCCGTAGCCCATACACTCTCTGAGGAATTCCTCTCTCATGAAAGCCCAGCACAGTGGAGCCTTGAGGAGTTATTGCGGCACCTATTAAAAGGAAGAGGTGAAAAATGCAGAGTCATTTTGCTTATCTGCAGACTCAGTTCTCAATCTTAAATCTATAAGAATCCTATCAGCTACAGTGACCGAGCAGTGACTGAGAGTGAAACTGACCCTCCCAGCTGTCAGGGACAAAGAAATTACTCCAGTCATCAGGTTTCAGACAGGGATCTTCAGGGATTCCAGATTATCCTGGAAGGAGGCACTCCCATAAAGAGATACTAGTGAACCGCATGCCTACACATGTATGAAAAAGCCTAAGGCAAAATTCGAGACTGCAGCTTGTTCACGTTATTGCCATTCAAATCGTATCTGAAGAATCATTTCAAAAACCTCTCTTCCTGTAAATTTATCTGTATTACTCTTACAGTGTGACAATTTGTCTTAAAACTATTTTCATTGTTGATATATAACTAGAGTAGCTGTTTTTAAAAAAGGCAGAAAAAATTCTAAACTTGTAGCTTTATGCCCCAATTTTTAAACATTTTCTGATACTTTCCATCAAAGTATAGCTATTTTCCCCTGAAAACAGTGGATGAAAATAGGGCCACAGTAGCAATCAGAACACTGCAGGATAGTATCTCTTTTGGCACATAAGGGAATGGCCTCAAGCTGCACCAGGGAACGTTCAGATTGGACACCTGGAAAAATTTCTTCACCAAAAGTGTTATCGGGTACCGGAACAGCTGCCCAGGGAAGTGGTTGATTCACCATCCCTGGAGGTGTTTAAAAGATGGGTAGATGAGATGCTCAGGGATACAATGTAGTTGTGGACACTTATGGTTGGGCTCAATGATCTCAAAGGTCTTTTCCAACCGAGTGATTCCATGATTCTATGAAAAGTCAGTGTCCCAGTCATAATGATACAGGGTACATAATACATGTGAAAGCTGGCCAAGTACACCAGAGGTATTTATCCTCAAAATCATATGTGATCATGTGGGGCTGACTATAACATAGCATCAAACAGATTTGTACCAGTTCTCTCCACATGCCCTCATCCCCTCCATCCCTTGGCAGGTAATATAACAAAAAAAAAAAGCACTAAAAAGAAGTCAAGGCACATGTGCACCCTAGAAATGGGGTGCATTGCTATTTTGAGAAACAGATTCTTTAAAAGGATGATAAGCTAGGTGGTTCATAAGAAAGGCAGCTGAGAAAATGTTGTAAGTAAAGATATCAAACACTTAATTTGCATGAAAATAGAATGCAGAGATTTCAATAACCGAAATAATTTTAAAGAGAAAAGATTATTTTTAAATAAGAAAACCAGTATTTAAGTACTTTTCCAAATATTTGTAAGCATGCATGCCTCAAGGACAGAGCTGATACAGCCAACAGAAAGAAAAGATTTAGACTCAAGTGTCAGGTATTAAGCTAAAGTATTAAGAACTGTAACTTGAAATCAAAGGGAGAAGACTCCTATGTTATGTACAAACAAAAGTACGCAAGCATTATGCGTTGTACATGTAAATAGAGTAGGAAATAATGAGCTTTAAAGCATAGCAGGGGGGAAAAAAAGAATCACATTTGTTTCATCATTTTAGAACACAACTGTAACGTGCTTCTTTGCATTTTGCCTGAGACCATCCCTCTTGCATTTTCTAGAGCTTTGATACTGCAATCAATTCCTCACAGAACAGTCTGCAAGATCAGGGCCTGAAGCCTCAGCTGGATGAAGATTTATGCATATGAATGGTTTCAGTACTTGGGGAAGTATCTAACACCAGCACCTGCTTGATCCTAGCTGAGAAGTGATCATCTACACAAACACTCGAACAGCCTGTGTGCAAGAATTAAACCTGTGATTGTTCTGTGATTAAAATAAATGTGCTTGAGAGATCCAGTTTGTGATGCTCCTGTGAGTGTCTGAGAGATTAGAAAAAGCTGGTTGCATTTACAAGGCTACAACCCTACCTGGACTCACTGAGGATTATGCCACAGATTCTGATCTTCGACAGCTTGCAGTACTTAAAGGGGCCTATAAAAAGCTGGGGGGAAGGGCATCTATTAGGGAGCGCAGGGCTAGATGACGGGAATGGATTTAAGCTGAAAGAGGAGAGATTTAGAGTAGACATTAGGAAGGAATGTTTTCCTGTGAGAGTGGGGACATGGGTAATTAAAATTCAAAAAGCTCCTAAGAGCAGTCTGAGCAGCCATCTCATACGCATCATTTGAGGTCTGTATCAAAATCTTACTCAAAGCAATGAATAAACAGAAATGTCAAATCATTCACTGCAAATACTCGAGGATCATCAAGGCTGCATGAAAGCAAGTTGCTGAAATTAGCAGAAAAAGCAGTTGCTTTTTACAGACAGCATGGAAATTCTGGCTTACTGATGAGTGGTGGTTACCCATAATAGCACTGAAATGTCAAATAGGCCTCTTAGCTACCTTAACAGCAACCCACGTGGGGATTCTAGTCAGCAGCAACACACTCTTTAACTAGCATTCCCCTCTGCTTCCTTTTCTGAGGCTGCCAAAACTATCCTGTATGGTAAAAGGAATTAAATTCCTTTTCAAAGTAAGTCAATAAATAAATGCTAATTTTAAAAACCAATTCTCCTGCTGTTTACCCTGAGATTATCTAAGGAGGACCGCTGACCTACTTCAGACAGTGGTCTCCCAGATACCTTTTGGTATCTTCATAATAATGTAATATTGCTGAGATTTAATGTGTGTATGAAAAATAAGGGAAAGCCTGCACAGGAATAGGCCTGTCATAAAGATCTTTTAAAACAGTATCTGTAGCAAAATCCCACCAGCAATCTCACCAAGTGTCTTGCACAAGACCCTTGCAGAGACCTGTCCTCGGCCATCATTTTTGAAAGATGGGAGCTCTGTCCCCCCACACTTAGAATCTCTCCTTCAAACGAGGATATTGTAAATGACCATCAATCAGTACCATCCTCACTTCTGGCATTCCTAAGGACAGACCTACACAGCCTCTAACTAAAACTAGACAGCCACATCCATACGAAACATGACTCTCCACAGCGGTCCCGACTCCCAGGACAGTTTGCTGTGTAGAGAGCTGATAAAGAAGACATTTCAGGAGCCCTGCCCTGTGGTTAACTGCCCATGTTGGCACCTAGACCTTACAAACATTTGCAACTGAGAAGTCAGTTCCTTGAGGTATATAATTTCAACAATGAATAATGACGTGCTTTGAAAGTCTATCAACTTTTAAGACTATATGGACTATGACAGAGAAAGCGTTAATGACTGATGCAGTACTGAATACAGCCTGCTCCTTTGGCGAGCACTTCAAGCACTGGGTAGCAAGTAGATGCTTTCAAATCCATCAATGCTGTTTTGAGGTGCCTTTGAAGAAGAAAAAATACACATGCAACTGCTTCTTTGAACAAACAAGTCATTTATTGAGTCTTGTCTAACCCAATCACTGTTCTGCAGCTGCATTTACAATTGGATTGCTTCTTTGATAGGATACAAATTTAAGATCCTTCTTCCGTACCAGATCTTGAACCAACAGAACGTTCCACAATACGGCCATGTAGATGATGCTAACATCTGTGATATCAAGCTGCTGCTAACAGCACTGGGATTTGTAGAGCTATCCCACTGACACTGTTTCTAGAACCTTGCCTATTAGGCTCTCCTATAGCATAAACACAAGATTATTTCACTTCTGAACAGTTGGCATTACTTGGTCTGACCCTTATTTTAGTACTTGCTCCCCACTTTATAGCTTTGAGGAGATTTCTCAGATTTCCTACTTATGTTTTCCTGCCTATGTGGAATATAATAACAGATGACATACACAATTGAGCTACACAGGCATGTATAATTTCTGGATTTATAGCACTTTACAATAAGCACATATAGAAGCCAGTATTATTTCTCCTATAGTTGTGTCTCACACAGCAACGCAGCTAATATACAACACCAAATGAACACCATCAATAAAATACATGACTGTTACAAAGCCTCCAAAAATGGAGCCTGACTTTGAGATAACACTGAAGCACTTATTTAGGTTTAAATCCCAGGGATTCAATTAGACTCAATCGAGATAGTCTGCTGAACAGAACAGGCTTAAGACAATGCCTAAGTATTCTCCTCAGCCAGATCCCTAGTGAGCCTGAAAGCTATCCAGGCTCAATGAATGCAAGGATTAATCATCCTTTTGGGGATACTGACTGTTCTCTAGGTGGAAAACCAACTTTCTTATAAATAATCCTTTTTAAATTAGTTATGGATTGCCCCCAGAAACAACAAAATCCTGTTCTCTGGCTTCTCCCACCCAAAGGACACAGCACATTTTGATTAGTGGGAACTTGCCTTTTCCCCTGGTATGCATTAATTTTGCCACAAAAAGAATTGACTCTCCTTCATTGACACGCCAATTATTGCCCTGACTTGCAAGTTCTTTGCTACCAAACATTCTCCCCTCTGGAAAAATATTTCTTTGCTCTAGCTTAATGTATTTTAAAGATGCACAGTTTCACTATGGCAAGATTCTGTCTTTAAAAACCTTGCCATTTGAATTCTCATGCAAGAAAAACAGCCACATAATTTGCAGTCTACTCAATTGTATTCAACATAACCAGCAGGGCTTTGGTAGCAAGAGCCTGAGGACCAGCAGGGCAGGAGAAGCGCCAAGACAAACTTGCTGCCCCAAGCAGGGGTAGAGAGGAGACCCAGGAAGACGCATGACTCTAAAAAGATAGAGGTCCCAGCAGAGGAACCCATGGTGAAATAACTAAGAAAAAAGGAACAACAAAATTAGAATACCAATGCTCTGACCCCCTTCCCCGGTGGCAGCATTGCCTCACCAAAGGTACTGAGTATAATGTGTGGCATGAGGGATGGAGATCAGAAGTGGGAAGAAATGCCCATCAAGAAGCTGAGGTTTGTTACTCCAAGGTTGTGTTTGCTTTATTTTCAACACCAGAAACAGTAATTAAAAGATTATTAATTGCCAATAAATTAAATTGATTGAACCTCCCCTACTCAAAACTCTTTTTTTATAACCCACAACAGTCACTGTTTTGGATGGAGGAACAGCTTAGCTGCCTCTACTGCTGTCTGAACCTATGAACTCTGTGGTCTCAAATTTAATCCCTAAAACCATTAAGCTCTCCCCTCCAGTGAGATCAACAGCAGAAGTTCTCCCATTTCTCAATATAAACTAGCTGCCATCGTATCTTCAGAGAGTTGGCTCCTATACACAGCTGGGATGTAAGGAATGTATGGAATTTCACTACTGGGAAACTGGGAAGCCATCAGGAATGGCAGGGCTGCACTCTACTTGCTTGGCCCTTTGGATATGAATATTCGTACCCTTGTGTGAAATAAGTGCTATTTAAAAAAAACAAAATCTCCAGCAAACACGCAGTGCCTGAGCTGGCATCATCTTGGTTATTTTTGTTTCTCTAAGTATCAATGCTGCACACCAGAACTGCAATTTGAAACCTAATATTAAAAATAAATTTACAAGGAGAAAGTACAGAACAAGCAACACTATAAATTTGCCAACAGAAACATAAGAGCTTTACAGTTGTTTTGTCTTTAAAAAGGTAATAATATGTTTATAAGATATTCACATACCACTCGATTTTCTTTTCTACAAGTGGCAGTAGTCAAATCCCAGGACCAAGATTTCCTTGTCATAACTGTAAAACAAAGTAAAAGAAACTCTCTGCTCCAAAAACTTCTAATTCAAATAATCAAGGCAGACAAGAGGAATGTCTTTATCCTCATTTTACAGATTAACACAAGGAGAGTTCAAATTACTTCCCCAAGGTCACCTTAAGAGTCTCCAACACAGAACTGATCTATGGTTTAGCACTTTTAATTACAAGAGTATTTTTTTAACATTTGCTAGTATGCATATTTATAAAATGCTTTTTCTGTGGCTTTGTACAAGGTAGCACATTGATTTAATCAAACCAAACCCCCAAATGCCTGGTCCAAAAGCAGAACTATATTTAAAACTAAATAAACTGAAGCAAAATGCAAATAAAACTCCTCAGTCCTCCTTCTGCCAACGTGCGATTGCATAAACTTATCATGTGCTCCAAAAGCAACAAGCTTGGAGACTTTCCCAGGTCACCTAGGGTCAAAAGTTCCAAAGTCATGAGTTCAGATCAAGACTATGGTTCATTAACCAGAAAACCAAGACAATCTCAGCAGCCAAATCCCATTATTCAGGATTTTCCTGATTCACACTGGGAATAAACGGGAAGACTGCATAAGCACAGAACACTGAAGAGACAGTGCTCAAGGTAGAACACACCTTTAAATTAGCATACAGGTAACGTTCTGAGTGTTTTTCAAGGATAATCCCATCTAAAGCAGTTCCATTTACAACAAAAGTTAGACTAAAAGCTTCTCTGGAGACTCATAGCTCTTTGCCTATGTGAATGGAAGAGAAGACAAGACTGGAGCTACTGGAGGCATAAAAACACTCCTCTTGGTCATAACCTTAAGAGGTATCAGTACCATGCTTTATCAAAAGTAAGAAAAGAATCCAACAGAGAACTAAATCTCTCTAAAACTGAAAAGTTCATCATATTTTGGCAAACTACATCTTCTGTGTTGCTTACTGGGAAAGCCAGCCCCAACTGAACACCCACAGAGACAGTTGTGAGAACATGGGAACACAGTCTAGCTCACTGCAACTTGGTACCCAGTAGGTGCCAGTACCCACCCTTTAACAGCATCAGTATGTGAAGAACAGAAATCATAAAGCCTCCGTCCCTGGTTCCATAACCCAAGAAGTCTCCAACACTTCCTCTTTTCTCCTCTTATCCTGCCAAACATGGAGAAGTTTGGCATGAAGGGGTACCAACCCACTTCCACAGGTCTGCCCGTGTATGATCCAAGATCTCATCAGGTACAAAGCTCTGCAATATGCTCTCACAGACTAGTAGGTGAACACCAGGACAGTCTTATTATCAGCTGGCCAAGAAATCAAGAATTGAGGCTGAATCCTCAGCTTATGTGAAGTAATGGAGGCAAAAATGAAGCCACCGCACTTACAGTACCCAGGAACGTCGCTAGCAGGCTTATAATTCACACATCTACTTCATCACAGAAGCACTAAGAATACAGATTATTCCATATGTGTTTTACATTGCAGAAGAGAATTAATGATAAGACCTGCATATGCATATGTAAACTTTCTTCCTGTTAAAGGATATAAAGACAGAAAGTTGCCCTTGGATGTATCACAGTGACAATAATTTAGCTGAGTAAGTAGATAATAGGGGCTCATAATTGGAAATAGATAAGACACAGTCAGAGACATGAAAATGCGGTATCAGTCAGACATAATTTAGGAAGCGCCATTTGGTGTCAGCAGAAAACACCCTGGCCTCAGGATTCTTTTTGTGTATGAACTAACCAGGCAGACACTGAAATCATTCCACAATATAAGCATAATGAAGCGTGCTAATTTGCTAAAAACTGTTACTAACCGTTTTGCAATTCAGTGAATTGGAATTGCACTTTAACTAGTTGAAACCAGCCCCTCCAGTGCCCGGTGAACATGGTTATGAAATGACACTGGACCGAATGCATTTTGAGCTTGTTCAAACAGCAGTTCACGCAGTGGCTGGAATGGAGGGTACCAGCTGTACTATGCTGCCCTGTGTTTTGCAAGAGTATCAAATCCAGAGAGAGCTCACACCAGGAGCAGCAGCTCCTGACCTTCCGATTAAGTGGGGGAGAGAAAAAAGCAAGGAACTAAAAAAGGAAAGAATTTAAGAAAAACCAACTTTGTTAAAGCTATTATTTGGGAGTCATAAGGTAGAAAAGCAAAATGCTGAAGTAGAAAAGCAAAATACTGAACAGCTTTCTCACTCTGCAGCCATGAGATATGAAATATCAGTAACTGTACAACAAAATTAAAGGTAGCCTTTAGTTATCTGAGTAGTTGATCTGTGTGAACAGAAAAAATATATATAAATGATTAGCTAACATCAATATTAACAGCCACTGTAAATAACATTAAACTTGGTGAGGAGGGGAAAAGGAAGCAATTTAAACACAAGCCTTGTAAACATTTTCAAGTATTTATTGTCAACTTTCCCCACTATTCTACGAGGTTTTCTCCCTCATGCGTTTTATAAAAATGACAGGCTTGTTTTAACTTTCTTACAGGTGTATGACACCTTGTCTGGTGCAAGATGCTAAAACTGTATTTACAGAACATTCCTAAGGAATAGCCCCATGAACACCGAGGGCTCAACGAGCCGAGCATCAGCTGGGCAGGAGGCAGACACCTATCGAAGGATCAAACTGAACGCACAGCCAAAAACGTTACACTTCAAGAAAATCAGCACCCCAATTTCAAAAAGAATATTAGGAAACAAGCAACAAGGACGATAAGCTGAATGGTAACATGCTTTTCTGAAAAGACAAGTGGAATGGTTGATTCTAATGATTCTGCAACTTGCAGTTTCAAGGATTTAGGGTGAAACTGATACTTAAATTACCCCTGGTATATCTTACTGATACTGGTAGCAGGTCAACAGTTTGCCACTGACATTATAAAAATGATCCAGTAAATCTGAAGTAATGGATCTCAAATCCGCTGAGTAGCCAATATTATCTCTGCTGGGCCACTGCTTTTCATCAACAAATATGATCAGGAGACTGTTGAAACGGTTACGACTGTAACTCTCTTAATATATCTACGACACTATGGCAAGATATTGAGGCATTTGTCCTGCTGTCTTCAATCCAATCATCTATGAAGCGATATTAACTCAATTTATTCCTTTCACAGCATTAAAAAATCTTAATGTGGGTGTTTATAGTTGATAACCTGCTCATTCTTACTCAACACTGCTACTACTTATTTCTGTTTCTTCCCTAGTTAGAATTTATCCCCCTGTATCTTTTACAGGGTCCTCAAAAAGCACAGATCCTCCTCTTCACAAAACAGAGACTAAGTCTGAATCTGTCTGTGATAATATAATGTTCCAAAACCACATCCAATCCACCACGTAAATAGAATTCAGAACATATTTCACATCTTCATAATGCAATAAATTATATAGTGTTATTGCAAGGAAAGACCCTATGACCATTTATGAATTCATTGAGTCGTAAACACTTCAGTAGACGCTTCAAGTGTTATTTTTAGGTAACTGAAACCCCTATACAATTTACTGCTGCAAAATTCAAATATTATACAAAATCTCATTAGATCCATTTTTTTCATTAGAAGGTAAAACATGACCATCTCAAGGTCAGCCTTGCTGAACATCAATGTTTATCTTTAAAATTTTAAGCTAACTTTGTTGGTCAAAGCTCTCTGAACTGTAGCAAACATAGGTAAAAAACAGTCAACAGCAAGCTTGGGTTAAATCACATTAAAAAAATAAACATACACAGAGAAGGAACCCAACTGTGCCAACACCCTTAATTAGGTGTGTTCCAGCTTCTACCCTTATTAGCTGAGATACAGAGGTAATCAATGCAATGCACTGCAGGCTCTGGCACATCACTTTTCTAAAGTGGAAAACAGCAACTGCCAGTCAAAGCATGCCTCATTTTAAACATGCAGGTTTAAACCTCAGGTGATTCCGGCTGGCACATGAGTTTGTTTCATAGTTCATTTCACCTCCAGTCTATCAATAAACATAATTACCTTTTTCTTTCACCATGGCAAACAAATTTTCTTCGTGGTGGAAGCAGCAAGAATTAGCTGAAGTAATTTAAACACAATCTTTTTTTCAGCAGTATCTGGCTGAGGTGGAACAATAAGAATAAGAAGAAAAGCAGCTAATTCCAGATAATTATCTTCCTTGGTCAGACTCCCCACAAGATCTGAGCAGGTCCGATTGTTCGTCACTGCCTCTCTGCTTCTCGTGCTTCTTCTCTTCTTCCCCTGTGGTCTTTTCCGACAGTTAACAGCAGCTCATACCCTGCCTGTGGACTCTGCCCCTTGTGCTGAAACAACCAGCTACAGCTGCCGCTGTGGAACAAATGCTAAATTCCACCGTCCCTCATTTACAGCCACTGACACCACCTTGCATTCCTCTGCCCTCACAGAACTGAGCTGGCAACGTGATTTGTTCCTCAGTGACTGGCAAAAGACTGCTAGGGAGAAGATGTGAGAGAGAATAGGAGAGCTGTTCCCCCACACACGGAAAGTTAAAGTGGTATTCGTGAGTTTCCTATTATTTTATTTACTCCCACTGAGCCAGCATCAAGAGGGAAATCCGAGATGAACACGGGCAAATGCTGAAGCAGGCTGCGGCACACTGGTTTTCCTGGTCAGCACTGTTTATCCACTCCTGGTTTTACTTTAAGCTGTTACCAAATCCCAATTACTAGACCGCAAATCATGCTATTAAATAATCTCTCAATGTCTTTTGCCTATAGTACAGAACAGAGTAACACATGATCTATGCAAACTGGGAATACGGACTCTATTCACTATCTCAAAAGAACACTAAAAATAACAAAGATGAGCCCTTTCCCTGTTCAGTGTGCACCTGGGTTTCAAGGCACACTCAATGCAATTTTTATGAGTCCTAGTAAGCACTGTACTCTGACATACTAAATACCTGTAAACTACAACTCCTCTTATGTTATTCCATTTGAGTTGATAGCCATAAGTACTCATGGAATGGAGGAGTGAGTAGCGTACAGAAACAGCAGCACTTACACCTAAATTTCACCCCCCAAGACACCCCAATGAGAGACATGATTAATCAAAACCTTGAATGTCCAGTAAAAAACACTTTGCTTGTATTATTTTTAATACACGTGTACTGCCAGTATCAGGATTTGGGGGAATCTCTGCCACTAGTACTACATGTCGCCTTTTCCTTCTTCACAAATGACTTCATTCCTCATTTTAGCTACCTCTGACCTCACCGATACACACCTACCCCAATCATGCCTTTGCTCGGACAGTAAATGTCAGTATTTGTCGACTAGAGGTGGAGAAATGACAAAAGAAAATTAATTGATTCACCAAAGACAGTAATGACCTCAACAGCAGAGAACAGGGTTAACTGTAAAGATATTCTTGGCTAGATTATAGGCAGATTCATTGGGCTATACCTACAACTTGACCACAGCTCAGTGCAAAATGTGCTTTAGGTTACACGATAGAGGCACAATTATCTATCTACTGCACCCTTAAGCCAAAGCAACGTTCAGCTCAGAGCTGGACTCGAACTGGAGCTCCCATCTCCACAAGGGAATTCCTTCTTAATGCTACTGTCTGTAGGCAGCGAGAAATTAAGGTAAAGAAACAAGCTGTAGGCACCAGCCAGAGCAGCAGATGGCTGATACCTGATGGAGAAAAACATCAGAGCACACACGCAGCCTTAAAAACACCTGCAGTAAATTAATTCTAAATATGTTGTATATGTGCCACCCAGAACAACAGAAAGAAATGAAACAAGCCAGTCTGCCTCACTCGAAAGATCTTTCTTATCCAGTGACATTCTTTAATAAATAAATAACACAGAGAGAGAAAGAGAGACAGAGGTTCAGGCGCATGCATGGAAGAAAAATAGTTATTCTATTCTAACAAATCTAGGCTGGCTTTCTATTGTTAGCAGCATAATGTGTAAGAGAAGCACAGACCAGGCAGTCTGACATTCCTGCTTCTATGACTCAGACTGTTACTATTAATAGCACTTAGAGGCTCAACTGGGGAGCCGGGCTGAACCCCTCCAACGCTTGGGCATAATCCATGATGTCACCTTTCTGACACACTGGAGATGTCGGGTTGTAACTCAGCCTGGGTGTGCTCTTTTTCAAGCAGTATTTTGGAAATAGTTAGGGGAAAGCCTCCTAAAAGAGCCACGCCTGACCTTCATTCATAAATATTTGATCTGATGTGCAGAGCACAGTCTATGGATACACATGTATGGATGCTGTTAACCCTTCCCATCATCTTCAGGCACCCTCAAAAGCCTTGTGATGATGATAATTTTTTGTTCCAGCAGCTGTTGACACAGAAGCTGCCTGCTGGTATCTGGACTTTGTGTTCCCCGAGTTCATTACCTCCATTTTTCACATGTGCTAGAGATTAGCACTGCTGTATCTCATCTCATAGCTGAAGAGAAGCCTTTCCTCACATCATTCCACCATGGAAAACCACACCATTAGACTACAAATTGTGCATAAAAATACATTTAAAAATACAGACCCCACTAAACTATACTGGAGATTTCAGAGCCAAATGCAATTTACTCCTAAGTAAAGAGACATAAAGAGCAGACATTGGTATTGTAAATAAAATCTTTTTACACCAGAACGGGTTTTGATTTTAATATCACTGTTTTAAACCTGAAGACTAAAATCTACCCTGCTGTACAATTCAGACTGTACTCAGATATCCAAAACTGGAGGTGAGAGAGAAATAAGTAGCAATTCCAGAAATAAATCCCTGTTATTTACTGGTATTTAGAGGTGCCTATTTTAAAGGAAAGCAAAATAACCTTTTTTCTTTAAATAACATTTTGCACTGTGTTAATTAAATAGTCTCCCTTGAACACGGTGTGGGTGGAAGAGTCACAGTAAGTACCCTATAGCTACACAACTTGCTTAAGTTGCTGTAATTTTAGGTGAAAAATATCCTGACCATTCAGCAAGAGGCACGAGAGCCACACTGAGAGCACTCCACAAAGGGAGTGAGTTAAACCAGTTTGTTTTGCTTTTTATTGTACCTTGATAAAGTTGAAAAATTATGTGTAAGATAGTAAGCAGTTTAGCCATGACCTAAGAATTGTTATTCTCATTTTAAAAGCTAGCTTTTGTGTTTTTATCTTGCTCTCATTCTTCACAGATGAGATCATGGCTCTGAAGGATCAGTGCCCAGTTTTTACACAGTATCTTCAAAACTGACCAATAGCTCTTGTCCATCAACCAGTGAAGTCTGCTATAAAACAGAAAGGGGAAAAGTTTTTCTATTAAATAACACTTGGGAAAATAGCCTCTGTTTAATGTCCTTGCTTCCAGCAAAAAGCCTGGCACAAACAGTTTAGAAAAGAGCTTGCCACAGGCTCCCACACCTTAATCACTATAAAACCTAGGTCAAATGAGAGCCATTGCTTCTAGAAAGCCTTGATTCTGACATTTTGCCAAAAATCCCATCTCCAGGAAGGAAATCCCACTCTCTCACACTCTTAAGGAAAAGGTACCCTGCTCTAATTTTTATCCTGACTTAACTATTTCTGCTCAGAGGAAAACCAGTAATATCAACAAGACCTGTGACCCAGTAGAGGTCCTGGTGCCCTGACAGTGAAGCAGACAGTTTCCAGTTTTAGCATTCTCAACAGCTACATGATTAAATATTTCCTGGCTTCTGTTCCTCTTGAACGTTCCCTGCTCTAGCAATCTATCCCTTTGATGCCGCTCCCTCAGCCACTTGGACAACTGACACATTTTCCATCTTTTGGAAACAGCTTAAGCAGCAGTGCTTCTTGAAGGCTGCAGTATGAAAGAAGGCAGGCAACCAACGCAGGCAAAGTTGATGCTGTTGGTAGTGGGTTTTGGATTTACCCAGACAACAATGTCCTCCTTACCAGGTGTGAACAGCTGGGTGTTTGCTCCTAAAGACAGATGCAAGGTGTTCAGTAAGGCTATTCTTTCCATGCTGCCCTTCTGCCTCTCCAGGTTCTTATAGGACCCCTCAGTAAGTCTACTAGCCTTCCCAAACCTGCAGGCAAGCTGCTGGTGAAGTTCCTTTCAGCTTGATACTACAGCCTTTCTATATCCTCTATGCAGTTTTTGCTCTGTAATTACTTCATACCGCAGCCTGAGCCATGGACTTAGCCTGCCATCTCCTCTTCACGCTGCCCGGCGTGGAACCAGCAGACCATTAAAGGAGCTACGAAGGCCTCAGAGACTGACCTCACCACTTTAGACCCTCCACGCTGCCCTATCAAAAGTTTTAAACAGTCTATAGAATCATACTCAGATCCACTAGAGAGGAATATGGCTCTTTCTTAGGATATGCTGTGGTCCTGCATCCTGGAATAACCACATTCTCCTTACTGACAAGACTGATCCTCAAGCAAATGATGCTTGATAGCCTAGGTTCTACCCACAATTTCTCCACTATGCTGGGCTTTTCTTTGTAGTCTCTGTCATGCTATTTTGGATGCAATCAGTCTGCTATCAACCATGTATCATCATTCTTTTAAAGTATATGAAATCAAAATTTACCAAATACATCACCTGAATCAGTAAAATACATACTGTATTCATTCGGATCTGCCAGGATTTGGGTGTTTAGTGCTTTATGAATAGAACCATTTAGTATTCTTTCAATTCTTTCAAAAAGATGCCTCAGGATTAAATAATTTCTCAGGTTTTGATGCATTAAGAGATTTGGATTTCTAAAACAAAATTTTATTTTCTGAGGTTCTCACAAGAAAAATTTCCTTGGAAAGCTTCTATTCTGTACAACAGAAATAGTCTGCAAAATACACATGAAACAGTAACAACAATGTCTAATTTACTGCTAAACAAAATAAAGAAAGAAGGGCATTTGGCTTTGCTCTAGACATTAAGAAGCCCGTAACACGCACACTTATGTAAAAAGCACTGAAACCTCTAGATCATCTTTGGAAACAAATGAGAAAAGATGGTTACATTATACTTCTTTTCAGTGACCCCAAAAATATACAGAGCTCACTGTTGGGTAATCTTCTGACTGCAGGTATTTACAAACATTTACCTCAGAAGAGACATTTATATTATTGATACAACAACTGGCTTCCAACTGCTTATGTTACTGCTAATCCTTAGAAAGGAGATCATGCTTTCTTAACACCTGTGTGAACTATGCACACGCAGCTGACACTGAACTGAGATACAGGACAGTAACATGCTGTAATGACAGTGGTTTTAAACTCAGCGCTTTAAAAAAAAATCCTACCACATAAAATCATCACTATTCACTTGCTATAAATTAAATTCATCCAGCTAAATCATGATTGCAACCAGCAATGCTGCTGACAAAAACTTGAGTGCAAACGTGAGTCAGTAACCATCACTGACAGTAGCCACAATTACTGCTAAAGACTGTGAATAACTTGCATGAAGGCAGGAATCCCCCACTAGGAAGGCATATATGCAAGTGTCATGCTTTACTGTGCATGCCTGAGGTTAAGGAGATTTGATATTGAAAATCCACTTCTGAATTGGATTAACTCTGCAGAATAACCCCCACCCTCCCTGTACTGGGAGGTTTTGGCTTGGTGAAATCAGCAGGAGTGCAGTAAAGAGTTGCTAGTCTGAAGAACTTGTCTGGGGAAGGTCCATAAAACACCAGATCAAAGCACTTTCCCACCAATCAGTTAATTTGCAGAGCAAAGAAACAAATTCTTTGTTTTGCAGCCGAGAGACCTGACAGGGTAGCTCATTAAGCATTAATATTTAGCATTCATCCCAGCGATACAACAGAGTAAAGCATAGCCAGTGATCCCTGAAGATAAGGCAACCAATCATGCGGACACTGGCTATGTCCCATCCTTACATTTAAACTGAACTAATCATTTTCACTATGACAAATTACTAATTCCTCCTCTTCTGATTTTATATTAAACTATAAATAAGGCTCTAAAAAAGGCACCTAAATCCATCCTGCAAATATATCTCACTCCCAACAGCTATTTCCCAGTCCAGTGCTGTATCAAATAAACCAAATGGGACCTCAAAGTTAAAAATATGCTTTCCAAGTAGATATAACTTGACTACATAGTGTAATGTTAATATAGTCAACCAAGTTTTTCAACAAACGGGGTTTTATCACCTCTGTCCAACTTACAGAACTTTTCTGTTAGTGCCTCTGATTTTATCTGTCAGCCAGGGAGGTCACTTGCTTCAATATGTAAAAACCTACATATTTGAAGCTTTCATTTAAATTACTTGCTAATGTTTCAATAGTAGGATCACCATAAAAATAAGATAGACAGCAAGCTGATACTCCAAACAGAGTAGGCATAACTGATGCCAATATCTGCTCCGACTGGAATTTTTAGAAGATAACTACAAAAGCTACTTTGCCGCTGCTGCTCCATAAAGGTTTGCTCACAGTTAATTTAAACAAAACTGGATGGATTACTTCTTCTGCTCTAAAGGAAAAAGTCACATGTCTTACAGGAGAGTTTGCCAACTTCAGAAAATAAACAAACAATATTTAATCTTCAAAGTAATGGTGTACACTGATAAACTAACTGGGTTTCTATTTTTGCATTTTACTATTTAATGCTTCTGTGTTTTGCATTGAAAACAGTACAGACAACTCCATTGTCTGATTCCTGCAGTAACAAAGCAGTGATACACATTCCCTGGTGCTGCATCGTTTCTGCATCCCACCATAAAGACTCTCTCTTCAAAGGAAAATAATTGAAAAATCAAAAGCAGAATAGTGCAAAAACTGGAATCACAATTGCCCATTCTAACATCGTCATCTTCTTTTCCTCTCAGCTTCACCTTCTCTGCATCTCCAGGGTGAAGAGCAATCCTGCTTTGCTTTCTTCCCTTCTCCCAGTTACTATTTGCCTTTTCACTGAGAAAAAAAAAGTCCTTTTTAAAGGTACTTTTAAGGTCCTTGTACACAAAAATCTACTTGGTGAAATCCCCCAAATGTCTCTTCCCAGTCTTCCCACACACATTAGTATCATGGATTCACAGAGTAAGTGAGATCTTGGCTTCAATTCCCCTTAACAATCTTCACACCACTGCAACTGCCCACATAGATAGTCGCAGAGGCAGCAAACCACAAAATGTTCCTTATTTCTTTCTATTAAAGCTAATTAGCTCATCTTTCTTGCTAGCATCCAGTAACAGCAGGAACCATAATTTCAGTCTTGTTTATTGGATAGCACATAACAAAGAATTTAGGCAGAGAGGGCGAGGTGAAGCCTACAGAGGCGAATTCAGTTGCCCTAAACCATGCTACATTAATGCAGATTAATGCTAATCCACTGATGTACTACTAAGCAAATTGACTTGGATTGATCTCAAACACCGGCAATAACTTGCCCCACAGCAAACGGAAAGCTGAAATGGGAAGCCAAGGGTTAAGAAGACATCAAATGTTTGAATAATTGAATAAGTAAAAAAAATGGAGCAGACATACTGCAAAAGGGAAGAAATTAAAGACTAGTCCTAATTAATTACTTTTTCATTTTAAATTTCATAGAATCACAGAATCATTGAATGTTTTGGGTGGGAAGGGACCTTAAAGCCCATCCCGTTCCAACACCTCTGCCATGGGCAGGGACACCTCCCACTGGATCAGGCTGCTCAAAGCCCCATCCAACCTGGCCTTGAACACCTCCAGGGATGGGATATCCATGACTTCCCTGGGCAACCTGTGCCAGTGCCCCAGCACCCTCACAGGAAAATGTTTTTTCCTAATATCTCATCTAAATTTACCCTCTTTCAGGTTAACTTTAATTTAAAAAAACAAGCATGTTTACAGAAGCAAAATCTTTACAGCCTAACACAGATGGGGAGTTTCAGCCAGACTTCTTAATCAAAAATGAAACCACTCCTCAGCCTTTTTCACAAGCAGTATAATAAATACGTAGTCTAATAAATCTGAACCACCTAAATCAGGTGATTTTTCCCACTTCAGGCACTCTGTGAATCTTTGAGTAACACAAGCAAAACCATCTGTTTGTTTTTAAGATCTAATAGGTGAGTATCCTGGTAGAGCTGATGAAATAAGCAACTACATCTTCAACACGTGCAGTCACTGCAAGATCAAAACAACATCAGCACTGTTACTGTGGTAAAGGGCAGAGAAGACAGCATTTTCTCTAATGTCAGCAAGAATAAGAGAGGGAACTTTCACCTGCAAGCACTGTTTGTGAACGAGTCCTTGCTATTTAACACTACAGTAACAGCAATGCATTGTGCAGCAAGCACAAAAAGAAGATTTCTCACTCCCTGATGCTCCCTGTTAGAAAGGCTACAATTACAGGAGTCCAGGAGCCACCAGCGTAGCTGCACTTGGCTGATCTCTATCAGGGACAGGTGACCCTTCATGCTGAACCCCAGCTATGTGCTGGTATCACAGCAGGGTTGTAAGCGTTTTCCAGAGCTGCTGAAAAGCACCTGAAAGAGAGAGGCTGCTCACAAGGGTGAAAATTCAACCTCGATGACGTGTTTGGTCCATAAAGCACACAGCACAATAAGCCTAGAAACCTCTACTGTAACACAGCAAATTTGCCACCAGAAAAACAGGACTTCAAGGAGGGAGAAATGCATTTTCCCCAAATGTCCCCGTGCACTCCAGGGTCACATGCTTCATAAAGACAAAACCACAAAATAACAGAACATCAATGCACTCAACGAGGTCCTTAGCTGAGAGTGATCTGTAACCGCAGAATAAGAATAAAAAGATCACATATTCTTGTACTGGGTAGGCTCAAACACCAAAATCATTTGTGAGATTCATAAAACCTGCCATGTAGATAGCACAATATTCTTAAGCAAACTGTTCTTCCACTTCTCTGGCTCTGTGGAGAATGGGAACTCACTTTCGAGATAAACTGGATCTTCCACGTAGCAAATGCGCCTAATCTCTTTCTGTGTTTCTCAGGGCAATGCAGAACACATCTCTGTTTGATAGACCCGTACTCATCTGAAGATTGACTAAATCCCTCACTTATCTTCACTCTTGTAGATTGACAAAACCTAGTTCTATTTATCTTTTCTCGTAAGTCTTTCCCCCTAATACTATTCTCACTGCCTTCTACTAGTTTCCCTCAAATTTATCTGTATCTTTCTTTTATCTTTCTCAAAATGCAATGTCCAAACCCCAAGGGAGTATCCAGCAGAGTTCTCTTCAGTAACAGAAATAGAGAAAATTTATCTTCCTGGCTGTACATATCTCCTGCTAAGACATCCTAGAAAAAGAATGGCTTTTTTTTTAGCAGTATTATACAGCTGATCTATATTTACACTGTAATAAGTATCATTATCTCTCATATACTTTCCTGAAGTAGCGTTAGTTATGTTCCATTTCTAATCTGTTCAAGTCCAGCGTTTTGCACTTTCATTCACTGAAATTCAACTGCATGATTTCAAACCATCTAGCCAACTTATCAGGATCACGCTGAATTCAGACCTTGTCCCACAGAGGAATGATATAATGCTCCTAAACTTGGATTACCACAAACTTTAAAGGCCTGCTCCCTATTCAATCACAGAATCATAGAAGTCCTTATTATAAGAAAAAGAAAAGTTGTAAGGGCTGAGGCCAGGAGAGATAATTCATTTGAAGGAACACATTTGGAAAGCTATCAAAAAGAAGAACCATCTTATCTGAAGTACATGAGCAGTCTGTGCAGCACCTCTCAGCACCTAAGGAGTACCACCTACCACAATGACAAGAGAACCTGGATTTCTGCTTCCCTTATCACCACTTGCCAGACCCAAGATTGCTTTGCTTTGGACACCTGACAAGGTCACACACAGCACCATTAAAATCCTACGGTCACGCTGAGCACACAGGATGTGGGGAGCTACTATGAACACCAGTAGTAAGACCAAAGATTAAAATGGGAATCCTGATTCTCCATCTGTACCTTCCTTCTTACTCCCCAGGTAAGAACAGGGATCAGTGCGCAGTTTTCAGGGTGATCTTGGGAACTGTTTGGTACTAGGAATGGAAAATGGCAATGGGGCACAAAACACTGACTGTTCATTTCCCAGCTGGAGCTCTGGCTTTCCTACCATGACACAACACAACACAAGAACACCCTACTGATGCAAGTAAATTGATGTGTGGGAACTTAGATATAAAACAGCAGGCAAAGATTGAAATGCTTATGCTGCAGGTAGTATTTTATAATTGGATCTTTTATTTCAAATCTGTATAGCCCATTTTTTTCAAGAACACCTTACCTCTCTGTCTTCCCTCACATCACCCTGTGGATCTCTTGGATCCCTCCTCCCTGCAAACATACGCACAGAAATATCAGACCTTCCTTCTCACAGACTCTTATTTCTCACAGGGTCTCAGTGCTTCATAAATTTTCCCACATCAATCCAGTCTGCTCCCTGGCTCATCACTGAGCTGGTTTCATGCCCTCTGGATTCCACCCATGCCTTTCTCATCCTCTCATGTTCCTTCTGTCTTGCCTTAGATCCAACTGATCCGACACAAGCAGCCACTCTTACAAGTGCTGCTTTAAAGACTGTTATATAAACATTTACTAAACTCATAGAGGAAGTTGATTAGATAATATGGTATCTATCTCCTTTCCCTGAGGTGTATCCCACTGTCCCATCCAGAAAGCAATCAGTTTGGATGCACAAGCAACAGATGACAGCATCTCATACAAGAAGCAACATCACACAGTTCCAAGCCAATTTTCTCTTCAAGATTCCACTGCTCTCTTAAAACCAACCAACTTCCAACTTATGTTAGTCCTCAATATCTGACATTTTTTCACAGAATCCTTTGTACCAGAGTCTGGCCTCCAGAGAATCAAAGTTGTGTGCTGAACCTTCTAGGCTGAGATGTGGTTGCAGCAAACCACCTGGCTAGCAGTCCCTCTCGTGGGAAGCAGACCCTTGCTACTAACCCTAGAAAAGAGTCTTTGGCCAAATGAACCCAACAACCCCCATTCTGCATTTTCCATTCAGTGACCCAAAGCCTCTTTTGAACTCCTTTCCTTCTTTACTTCTGATGGTTTTTTTCCCCTTTTAGGCTATTTTTGACTATCAGTATCATGCCAGCTTTTAACCTCATGAGACAAGTTTAACCTCCAAAGTTCCCCTATGAAAGGGGATGGAATTTCATGATACAAGTGCTAAGTGAAAGAAAGCCACAGGTTAAGTCGCAGAGACTCAGACTCACTTTTTGACTACTGAACAGCTCTGCGCTTGCTAATAATTCCTGACCTTCCAAAACCCTAAAATATGGGCCTTTCCTAACAGTTATTATTCCATTTATAAGCAGCAAGGAAGATACTTAGCGTGTCTCCAGATGCCTTGAACAGCACAATTTCTAATCTCTGTTTGTAAAGCCAAACACAGACAGCGAACTGTCTTTCAGCAGGGTATATAAACTGCTAAATCTTGCACTACTTGAGGCACCATAATCCCCAAGCAGACACGTGGCCTAACACACAGACTCATGCGTTTTGTATCTTAAAGACACACACTGCATTTACAACCAAGCCATTTTCAATACCCGTTCCATTATTTTTTGGTCTAAGCAAGTGAGGTTCTGATTCCAATTGTTGTCGTTCAAGTAAAGCTGAGACACTAGACATCTTGCGACCTCCCAGATAGCATATTCATGCCACTAGAAAGCAGCACCACAGCACCCATCCTATTGAACAGAATCACAGAATCATAGAATCACAGAATAGTTTGGGTTGGAAGGGACCTTAAAGATCACCTAGTTCCAACCCCCCTGCCATGGGCAGGGACATTCCACTAGGTCTAGCTGCCCAAGGCCCCATCCAAGCTAGCCTTGAACGCCTCCAGCGATGGGGCAGCCACAAGAATCACCCAAACTGTAGGACAAGAAATAAACAAGCCCCAGTTGTTGTAAGTATTGCCTATCACAGCAGAATGCTCATCAGAACCTGCCCTACTGTCCTTGTGACTGCTTATAAATGAGTGAAGAACTGCAATACTGCAGATTTCTAGATCGATTTAAGCCCTGTACAAACTAGGAGAAAATTGCAGCTGTGCAAATAGGTGGCTCCCAGCCTGCTATAATGGCAATGAATTTCTTTAGAGATCCGCATAGATTGATCACATAGCTGGACACTGTTCATCGAACTCATTTTCAATTCTAAACTGTGCTCTATAAAAATACCTAAACTGTCTGTATGAGTTCTCTCCAAATTGTCAACGTGAAACACTGGAGGGGTTGGTAAGCAGAACTACAGTTGGTTTTTCTGGTTCACAACTAGATATTGCATATATCTGCCTTGAATTTTAGTAAAACCTTAATTAAATTTTTAGTTTTAAAATGACTGATTACTCAGGAGAAGTAACTATTCTAAACAGCACATGAAGTTCATTGGGCACAGAGCTGACTATCAAAGAGCTATTTGCACAGAAGAAAAATCGTTACCTGGCACTAATGAAAAAACAAACTTGAAAGCAGATCTTTGAAAAATACTTGCCTACCACATACAAACACTCAATATTAACATTTGTAGGAGATGATCAGAGTGACAAGTGTGTAAAAGGCTTCCCTATCTGCTAAGTACAGGAAAAATTCCAGCACATAAAGAGTTTGGGTTATCAAATTCAAGGTCCATAAAGCAAGTCCTAGAAGAGAGTGTCTTTGAAATTTAGATGAAATCTTCAGACTAACATTTACAGCCAATTTCATAGACTGGAGTTTCCAGAAAGAAAAATTTCCAGGAATTTTTTAAAACAAATTTGAATGTATTGTAACAAATTAGTTAGGCTGATGAATTCCACATGTAAGTCTCACCACCACTGATAGTTCTATGAAGGAATAAACTAGTGTTCAATATTAATGAAAAACACAAATGAAGTTTTAGGAACTACTGGGACAAAGAAAGAACATTGTTATGACTTTGTACATACATCCACATTATGTTGCATGTTGAATATAGCTACAATCCTCAATTTTTCAAGGGTTATAGAAGAACTAGAAAAATAAAGGGAAAATGGATAATTCAGGGACATGGACTGGCTTCCACACAAAGAGCATCTAAATAAATTATGACTGTTTATCCTGGAAAAGGAGGTACCTGGATAACAGCTACAACAGAAATCTAATAAATCCACAAGGGACAAGAGGTGAACATAGACTTTTAATCATCTCTTCTAATTCTAAACTGAGCCAGCTTCAAATGAAATTACTTGTCAATTGGTTTAAAACAAATAAAAGGGCATATAGTTTCATAATGCCCATAGGAAAGCTCTGGAGCCACCACCACAGGATGTTGTGCTTTCAAAAGGTGTTTTCCTGGCTTGAGTACTTCTGAAGCTTAAGGCCCTCTTTCTCCCACAACAGTCACCTAAAAGAGAAGTGTACCAACTACTTCTGACTAATCAGATTATCATTTGGCTTTTTCTCCTTCTTTCCTTCCTGTCTGTCAGTGATAAAATATTTTTCCACATCTAAGCACCCTTGCTGTCACAAAGGATCTTGCTGCCACACAAAAAATAAGCTAGCTGTAAAGCAATTTAGCCTATTTACCAACCAAAATTCAAGATCCAAAGGCAGTTCTCACTTACCCAGATCCTCAGGAGTGCCAAATAACCTCTCACATAAGTAGTAGTCATCTGGATTCAAGTAGGGCAGTTGCTTCAGCAAGCTTTGCTTAGGAATGAGATACAAGACTTCTGCAATATCCCCATCCTCAATAATTGACATCCTTTTGACTGAATTTCGGAATTTCACCTTTTCCAGCACCAATTCTTCAGTTTTACTGGATCCACACAGCTTCCCAAAGCTGTTCAAGATGGGGAAAGGCAGCATTTCTATGCAGAAGAAGCTAGGGAAAGCAACCTGTAGTGTATGTAGTCAGTCTACTACTCACGGCACACTGTCCTTAACAATCCTTCTCTTTTTCTCTTATCCAGCAAAGGAGATTAAGGAAGATTATTTTTAGTGATTATCTTCAAGAGATTATGGCAGTATGCTTGATCAGGTGACTGCCATCTGAAACTATTGTAATGAGATGCAACTCATCTCTGGGAATGCAAAAACTGGAAGCAAACCCATAAAGAGTATCTGAAAATCAGATTAATATCCAGGACAGGAGAAAGAACGTAACAGAGGTAGGTAAGAGGATTACTCTAAAATCAAAAAAACCTTGCTGTGCCAAAAATCTTATTATGGGAGAATCATCATCTTAAGCTACGCATGCACATCTGTGCTTTTAATCTACCACGCTCCTGCTCCATGCCAGGTCTGTCCATGCACTGTGGTGAACAGGCCACAGTAAAGGCAGAGCATGTACGTCCCCTTTTCTGAGGAATTTAGAGGCTGGCTAGCACTACTTCATAAGCAGATTTCTTCGGAGAAATCCTTTCCACAGCTTTCACTGTCTATTCCAAACAAAAGCACTTAAGCTTTCCCCTAACTACTAAGGATTGCTTCGCTCACGCTCTTCCTCTGAAATTTCCTGTGTAGCTGACAGGAGAAACTTGCCAGATACTGAGCCAGCCCTTCCTGCTTCACCTACAAGAAGTATTTACATTAATCCAATTCCAGTGACTGGCTAATCTAATCATCTAATATTTCTCCCTGGGTATGGGCAGAGTTAACCATCAACTGGGCACTGGAATGGCACAGGAAATTCCAAAGTGAAAGAGTAAAAAAAAATCTAAACCAACATCCATCTTCTCTAAAGCACAGGTGGACCCCAAAACATGCCTTACTTAGAGACAACTTCAGATTCTTTATTCAGCCAAACTCCCAGAGACAACTGTGCAGAGGGTGTTTGGCCCAGGTTTTCAATTCCCCTTAACACACAGAAGTTTGCTATACCTGAAAAAATGACCTGGTGTAATAATTGCTCTGCTTCCAGTAAGGCTTTGCTAAATCAGAAGGTGAAAGCAATAGGCTTACAGAGCACAGTGGGAAACTGTCATTTAACTCTTTCCTCAAAACTCAGAGTTCAAGTACTGTCTACTGATGCAAACATGCTTTGAAGAGAAGACTGCTTTATTTACAGTTTTAGAGAGAACATATCAACTCACAAATCCAGACTTTGATCATCTATCATTACACATCTCCTATGAGGTCATTGTTTTTCAAGTAACAGGACTTCTAGGTTATCTTGAAAACAAGCCTGAAATCACAGTTCCCCTTCAACAGCCATTCTCCTGGGGTTTCTAATCAATCATGGATGAAGTGGGTCAAAGCTGGAATAAATCAGCACCACTAAACTAAATTTAATGCTAATATATATTTGAGGAAGACCTGGTTCAATAAATATAGGACTCTGAGATCCTCCTTAGAGTATCTTCTATCCAATCAGAAATCTCAGCAAATGTTGTGTTTTGAACACTCCCCCTAGGAAGTAAAGCTCTGTAGCAATTTTTCAATCTTTCCCATATTTCACAACCTACTCATCTGCACACCAGAGCCACTCAGTGGAAAAGACCTATCTTCTGAATCTCCAAAAGCTTCTATCACTTCAGGTGAAGGTGGATCATCATTCTGTGCTGAAAGTGGAAAGATGACTCATCGGAGACGGCTGGTTGCACTCCAACACAAGTATATATCTCAGCTTAGTGAAAGAGTATCTATGTGTTGCTGGATAATTGGCAAAGGATGTTGACATGTGACAACTGCAGTGCCAACTATCCAGCCACACCAACACCTCCAGGTGGACTTTGCCCTGAGAGGTAGGTGAGGTAAAAAGCACACAATGCCCTGAGATTAACTCTGATTCCAACCTTCTAGCTATGTTCACCAAGACAGACGTTACACTGTCTAGGTATAAGTACTAAACCAGTGTGAACTGATGTGTAGCAGCAGTCATAAGAAAGCACAGTCTTCTCTCACATAATCACACACCATATAGGCTACATAAAACCTGTATTGATTCCTTTAACTTGCAGTTTGCCCCTGTGTATTTACCTGCTGTAATGTTTGAAGAATTGCAACCAAGCAACAGAGGTGAAAGGGCAGAGCAAAGGCACAAAAAGCCGAATCCACTTTCACCCAAGCAGGGGTCCCTTCCTGCACTTGGCAGGCATGCCTTGTGGAACTCCAGCGTTGGCTTGAGAGGCAGCAGAGGACAGTACCTTTTCCCACAGTATATCCAGTCAGCTGGTGACTGCTGTAGAAGGCTTCAATGTTCTTTCAAATAGTGAAGTGCAATCCAGTCTCAGATGCATGGTATTGGTGTGGGCCATGGGGACAGCCCCGTATAAACCAGCATTTTGTGTCCCTGTAGATGCTTCCTGCATTATTAAAAATAAGGTCCTCCTTTCTCTGAGAGAGACTACTCAATGGTGCCCCTTTCCAGCCCTGGTATTTGCTTTCATTGTCCAATAACTGCAGTCTCAAAGACCACATATAGGCTACTGCTTTTAAGAGAGAGCAATATGATTTCTGTCTGTGTTTTTTAAGCACATGCTAGGTCTTAAAGAGCCTCCATCCTGTTAATATGTAATACAAGAGGGCAAGAAGTAGAAACGGGCAAAATAAGACCAGGAACCATCACAGTGGCTTCCTGGATCAGGTGAAGGGCTGTAGGGAGCAGCTGGTTTGAGGGTCAGAACCTTGTATCCAAGGTTAAGACAAGGCCTGAGACAGTCTTGTACCACACACTGGGACTTAGCCTTAGCCAGAATCAAAAAGTCAGTGGCAATCTCCTACCGCTTAAGTCAAGGACTGGATTAAGTGACAAACATTGACTTCTAATATTCTTACTAAAAAGCAAAGGGTGGAAAACACAAGGGCACAACCTTGTCCTTACGTTTCTTGAAACACATTCTCGGGAACCCAGGGTGCCCGACCCAGAAGTAGCATTGAGGAAATTTCCTCAGTATCTGTCAAACAGCGAAGTCTTTTCAAATCACTGCCAATTCAAAGCTGTGCTTAGTCAGTGCTCGGGACTCGACTCTACACAGAGCACAGTTTGAGGTATGGACCCTTTCCAGACTGCTGTTTTTCACAAGGGACTGAATATGAGACAGGAATTAGACAAACTAGCTACTTATAATAGATTATCTCATTGCCAACTTCATAACTATTTTATTTATAAATATTTTTGCCACCTCAAGACCATTTACTATTCAATTCCTTCTGAATTCATCAAATCATTTGACTGCCCAGAGATAAAAAAACACCCTTATGTTTCATATATAACCAGGAATAAAGACTTCTGTATTTACATTCCTAAAATAGAACAACAAAATTTGACTGCAGTCCACAAATAAATTGAACAAGAAATAGTAAACATTGAATTATAGGAAATATTAGACACTAAGGGCTAAAATCATAGTGAAGAAATATCCCTCCATCCTCCTGAGCAGCACTAAGGATTAAACTGACCCTTTGGCTAAATAGAAGGCAGAAATGCGTAGCATGCTAATGTTGTCTTTAATTCCTTCTGCAGTCAGAATTAAACTTCCTGCAAATGCACTTCAGCATGACTTCATTTGTGTACTGAAAGCAACAACAACCCCAATCAAAAAACCCAAGAAACTGAGGTCAGCCATATCAGCTCAGCAAAACATCGCTGCAAAAAGAAAACAAAATAAACCTGCACAAAATAAGGTGAAACAAACCAAAATTTCCCTCATACCGCTTCAAAAGGTAACACATTTATTGTACAAGCAGATAGCCCCAAATAATACTTCATGCATCTGTCCAAGGCAACAGGATTATCGTCTTCTCCTATTAAGAACTCTCATAAATACAGACAGCAAGGAGAGGGAAAAAAAGCCTGCATATAAATGAAAACTGAGCAAGTATCTATTTACACCAAAAAGTACAGTTATCCGAGCAATAAAAAAACTAAAAAAGAAAAAAGTGAAAAAAACAACATTCTAACATTCAAGTTCACACAGAAAAAAAGAAACAAAAGCTCTGTACTTGTGTTAAAATTACTTTGTGTTGGCAGCTTTTTCACTTCTGACACACTCACTCAAGACTGCAGGCTGAGTAGAAAACACTCAGCTATTGACTGTAAGCTTGAGGAAACACTTCATCCACATGTCGGAGACTAAAAAATCCACATGCACATCTTTAATTTCTTTACCTAAATGTCCAAAACAGGCAGTTATCTTCTGGGCGTACTGACACAAACCATTCTCCCTGTAGTGTTCCTCACCAAGGACCGGTTCATCCATTGCTTCAGAAGGAGCTGCCCTCTCTGCAGAGTACACTAACTACTACTTATTAAGACCCGTAAGACAACAGGGCTTCCTCCTCCTCTTTACTGTCATTAATAATTCAGGTACTACATAAAATTTGCTGAGCTTTAAAAACCAGTAGCGCAAAGTTACTTTGTGGCTTTTGAAGCAATCATGTTTTAGTCCTTAAAAAGCATCTCAGCTTATTATATTCAAATAGCTTACAGAAAATATTTTCCAATGGCAACAAAATCTATTCTCTCGCTGCAGAAGGGTGTTGGGATTATGCTTAAAACAGTGAGACACTGAAAATATTCACCCAGCTCAAACCCAGAAACGCAATCACCACCACTACTAAAACATTGTATAAGAAAGCAGAGGCATCCGCACTGTTGTAAAGGCACCTCTAATTCATCATAGAATACTTTGGTTTGGAAGGGATCTTAAAGATTACCTGGTTTCAAGCCCCATGCCATGCACCTTTTCTCAATACTAAATATCTTCTGGGGACTAAAAACAAATGGGAAAAAAAAAGACCTCAGATACTAACATCATCAGATCTAGTGGCACAACGCAATTTAGAAGAACCAAGGCACCACAGCCAGGAGCAACAGGAAGACAGTATTTTCTGAGCTCACTCATGGGAGTGTGAAGCCCATCTAATCTTGCTGCTGTTATCTTAGCTGAGAAGAGAACACACAAGAACTGCCTCAGCAGTTGGCCACATATACCTGTCTCTTCTGTCTGTTCTGCTCTTCAGAGACAAAAGAAGATTACGGGAGAAAATACATTAAAAAATTACACTAAAAAACATAGAATCATAAAGTCATAGAGTCGCTGAGGTTGGAAAAGGCTTCTAAGATGATGAAATCCAACACCATCATGCCTACTAAACCATGTCCTGAAGTGTCGGGTCTACAAGCTTTTTGAACAACTCCAGGGAGGATCACACAATCAATGACAGCTACTTAACAAAACACTTGCAGAATGGATTTGGCTACTCTCTCCTGATACAGGTAACCACTACCTGTGAAGAATGGGTGTTCCTCAAAAACAAACATCCTGCTTGTCCACTGCACTTGTTTTTTATCCATTCATTTAACACTTGAGCAACTTGATCCAGTGGAAGCTGTCCCTGCCCATGGCAGTGGGGCTGGAACTGGGTGAGCTTTAACGTGCCTTCCAACCCAAACCATTCTATGATACTATGGTCTTAATGTTTTCCAGGGACGGGACGCTGTTACTGCTAAGCAGATACAACAGATTGAAAAGCTTAGTTATTCATATTTAATATTACTTTGACAATTCACTGTGTATAAAAGCGTAAGGTGTATTTAAAAAAGAACCAACAGGCATCACTATATTTTATTGTGCTAAAGTCTACGAGGGATCCACATAGATAGAAAATTTACAATCAGCAGGTCTCTACCAGGTTAGTTTACTGGTTTTAACCCATCGAAGGTTCTACACTGCTGTCTAGGGCAGGAGAAACATAAAGACCACGGCCACATGGCATCTCTATACTGGCAAAAAAAGTGTGGCATACTAAAAAGGGCTAACTCAGGGTAAAGTGATATCAGAGATAAGATGATTTGTGTTATATCTCAGCTGAGCAACCCAGTTAAGCACAAGTCTCTCATCTAGGCTTGTTATCAAGCTGCCAAGTCCAAATTTTTTCTTCACTGATACTATAACTGATATTTAACTGATCATTAGCCAAAAGCTGTCTAAAATGCCTGTTTTTGCAGCGATAACACACACAAAACACAGTACTGAGGAACTGTTACCGAGTCTGTCAAGTCCATGAAGCCTCTGAACATCTACATGAAAGGATAGCAGCAAGTTCAAGTCTGATAGGATGAAGCTACATTTGTGTCACTTTACACTGCATCAAACATTAACTCTTTAAAAACCCATCTGGGGATCTTCTGAGCTGATGCACTGCAAATTGGATCTCCATTTTATACATTAACAGCAAGACTCGCATACATAAACTATTTTGTTAAACTAATTCAGAAACAAGAAAGCAAATGTTATTGTGTATTGATTTCTCCTTGCTGTTCATTCCAAAACACACATGAAGCATCAATTTACCCTTTATTCTCCTATTACAATATGCAACCAAAAAACCCTCAAGACTAAACACAACTACATTTCTACCTCAGACTTTAACTAAGGCCACATAGTGACAATTTCCTTTCCCAACTGATGACATTTGCAAAATCTTTCAGCTGAATTAAAGCATTGTGCTCAGCTTCCTGTTACCAACTATGTATGATAACTTTCATGGCACAGGAGCCTTTGATAACAAAAGGCCAGCTTTGCAGTGCATTGTAAAGCTGGACAGGCAGCAGACCAAGCTCTTGGGAATGCTTTTCCCTTTGCTGTACATTCAGAAATCTAATCTGACTCACTTCCCTAAACCCTAGCGTCCACCAAGTTTATCCTTCAGTGTTTAATCTTAAACAACATAAAATATCAAAACAATATGCCTGTGATTACATCTGATTGTCTTTTTCTTGGACAAAAGAGAGCCCAACAACGGCCACACTATGATCATGCGCAATAATAAGCTGGGCTGAAATAGTATAGAGAAAAATCAATCCCCAAATGAAATATTTAAATGACGTTAGGTGGAAAAAAAAACCAACAGTGCCAGTTATCAAAGCACTATCTACTGCTTGTGGAAGCCTTAAAATATTCCTTTCAAACATCAGGCATTGGCCACCGACAGGGATCAGGTACACATCCACTGGAAATAAAAGAGCGGTTTATTTTGGTTTCATAATTCCTCATGTCTATCTATTTGGATAATCCTCTTCCACTAAGAATACTGCAAATAAATAAACATAAATTGCTTTTTAAAAGCATCTATCGAGCTTACCTAAATGCAAGAAACAGAAACAGACCACTTAATCCCTAACCTGTGATAGAAAATGGGCAATGTCTTTGGAGGAAGAAAGTTGAAAATTCATATACTCAGAACTGGACCTCAGTCTGTCAAAGGAACTAAACTAAGTGGCTTCACTACTCCCTTTCCAACATTTGATCTACACGCAAAATGAATTCTGCAATTAATGCTGGCTATAGCTGTCCTTTAACAAAAGAAAACAACAAAAAATGACATTTCAAAGAACCACAGAATGGGTCAGGCTGGGAGGAACCTTTGAAGGTCATCTAATCCAACAACCCTGTAGAAGCAGGGACATCCTGACACCACTCTTATCATAAAAATATATTCATTTTGTCTGCTCTAAATCTATCCTCTTTTAGTCTAAACCCATTACGCCTTGCCCTATCTCTACAGGCCATACCAAATAGTTTGTCCCCATCTTTCTTACAGATAAAAGATGAAAGGGGGCTCCCTTTCAGCACTGGAGCCTTCTCTTCTCTAGGCTGAACAACCTCAACTCTCTCAGCCTGTCCTCGTATGGGAGGTTCTCCAGCCCTTGGACCATCTATGTGGCCTCCTCTGGGCTCACTAACAGATCCATGTTCTTCCTCTAGAGAAGACTCCAAAAGTGAATGCAGGTCTCATGAGAGCAAATCAGAGGGGGAGAATCACTTCCCTCATCCTGCTGGCCACACTTCTTTTGGTGCACCCCAGGATATGGCTGGCATTTTGGGCGGCAAGCACCCATTAACAGCTCGTGTTGAGCTTACCCACCAACACCCCCAAGTCCTTCTTCTCAGGGCTGTTCTCAATCCATTTTCTGCCCAGCCTGTAATTGTGCTTGAGTTGCCCTGACCCATGAATAGGGCTTTGCACTTAGCTTTCACGAGGCTCGCACGGCCCCTTCTCTCAAGTCTGCCGAGGTCCCTCTGGATGGTATCTCTTCCATCCATCACGTTGACCGCACCAGAACAGCCTAGAGAAATCCTATTCTACTCCATTTAAATAAGGAGCAAAACTATTTGCTGAAATCCATTTTTTTTATTCAATACCATCACAGCTATCAAAGTATCCGCTTCCATAATCAATTACTCAAATGCTTTAACAAATAGTGAGATTAACAGTGAGAACGTAAGACTGAAGGGCTGGAATGCTAACTTAGGATTTGAGAAACATGCAGCCCCTGCTCTCCCATAGGCCTGTGGTTGATCCCTGAGCCATTCTCTTAACTTCCTCCATTGTTTTTCCCCATATCACTTTTCAGCCTCAAAAGGGATTTATAACAATAGGTACATTAGTAACGGGAACTACAGAAGTACCACTGATAATAACTCTAAGGGGTAACTGCTTAGAATTAAAAAAAGAGGTCATGGAGAGCATAGCGTAGTGCTTCTCCTTGATCTTAATTACCTTCCAACTAAATTACCATATTTCTTAATGATTTTCTAATAGATTGCAGCCCTTCCTTAACACTGAAAGTCCTCATTTCCCCTGAAGAATCATGTTAACAAATAAGGCAAACAAACAAATTCTCTACATCTTCTCTGATCTGAAAATTCCACTTTTAGCTTTGCCTCAAACAGGCAAAATCACTGTTAGTCTGGTTGCTGTGACTAGAAGAATGCATAGTTCTCAGGTTATGACAAAAGGCATGATTCAACAAAAGGCTATTCACCTTACTTTATCAATTCCAATGTTTACTTCAGACTAGTCATGGAAAGAAAAAGCTCAGTTCTCAAGTATTTTCAGACACAAAATAATAGTGTGTGCATTAATGGATCCGTTTCTTGTATTATTACAAGATGGGGTGGCTCAGCATTTTATTTCCTGGCAGCACAAAGCTAATCTATTGATCTATAATGTCAGGAACACTGCACCATGTATTCTTATAGCAAACCCAATCCTTTTTACTTACACGTAAGAAAAAAAAAAAACCCTGTAATTGCTGACAATTGGTCTGATTTTGCAGGTACAATATACTGAGAGCTATATGAAGCAAAAATATAAAACATTCTGCACAGTTCAAGTGCTTGCCCATCTCAAAGCTTATAAATAATCCCTCGACTTCCGTGGGGCCACACCACAATGCTTGAAGTTAAAGAGATGCCTAAGCCGCTCTAGGGAATAATTAGCAAAAAGAATCCTGGCAGAAGCTGGCAGTCCTACAGACATTCAGTAGGAAACTGGTTTATTTCCTAATCCTCACTAATATTTAGGTGTCTTTCATTCAAACAGATATTTGAGAAACAAGTAAGTGATGTGAAAAAACGTCTAAAACTTTTATTTTCTTCTACTTATTTGTGGTCACTACTATGTAAGAGCTCAGTTTTCAATAGCCTGTAAAGAACTACTTAAAGAACAACAATCAAAATAAATAAAAAAATCAGAATTAAGTTATATCAGCTAGAAGCTCCAAGAGCTGACCTGGTTCCCCACTGTATACCATAATCATTTTGCTTTTCCAGACAATCACAAAGGTAGCTTCAAGCGAGCAAAGACTTTCAAGATAAATGTAATTCCTTTAATCAGACTTTCTTCTTTACTTTTCCTTTCTTGAACTTTGACATTTTCCTTCTGTCTGAGAGGAAAAACTCTTCATACTGTTCTCTTCTCAATGTAGACGGCACAGTAACTGAGATAGAAATAAGTTGGGAAGCAGATATCAAAGATTAAAGCTTAATGTTCTTTCAGTCCTCATATTTATGTCTTGCACCTTTATAAAGAGCAGTGTTATGAGCATGACATCAAAGAAAACACCACTCCTCTTGTTATGTATTAAAATAAACTGGGTATTATTAAACTCTCTCTTCTGGCAAGTCATGATTACAGAAATAGACACAGCAACTTCACTCAAATCCTAAACAAATAATGATGTTAGAAGAAAGTCTTCTCCAGGTCCCTGAAGGGCTTTCTGAACATCTTAGTTTAACATTCCCTACTCTCTTCTACAGTAGCTGAACAACCAGCACACATGATTATAAGAACAATCAAGTACCTATATCTCGTATTTCTCTTGCGGCATCAAACTCTTAAGGTCTCTAACACCATAGCATCCTCACATGCACAACTCTAAAAGGATAACTATTGCAGTCATGCTGCCCTCTCCCACCTTCAGCAAAGCTCTAAAACAGATTCTTTCTTTGTACTACAAGGACTAATTTAAGTACAATACCTACTAGAAGCCCGTACAAACTTTTTGTCAATGTCCATCAAAACTAAGAATAGGAGGTTACCTTTCTATGTAGTGGAAAGTATGGCAGTGCTACAAGATGCCAGAAATGACATCAGATCAGTTCATCCAATGCCAACGTTCCTACTAAAAGCAGCTTTAAATATTCCGTGTTGGCTAATCTTTGTTTTATAACTAAATAAATCATACAGCACTGTTGAACCCTTCCTCTCATGGTCAGCACTATCTTCTGGTTAAACCAGCTACACGCACACACGCAAGTGATCGAGAGCCATGTCACAAACTAGGAAACTGCCAGTTAAGCAGAATTATCACTCGATGAGCAGCTCACTTCTCGCACAAGGGTCACATTCTGTACAGAAAAAAAAAAAAGAGGCCTGGACATATCTGAAAATACATTAATGGGGCAGATAAAAGACTTGGAATATTGTTTAATTTATTCATGACAGGAAATAACATCTAACATACCACGTAACTACTAGAGTTGGATAAACTGAGATTTTGGTCCTCTTGGGTACTCCAGGGCTTCATTTTGTTTGTTTTTTCTAGATGGAACGTACTCAATTAAGGTCTGTAATCTGGCTCCAACAGGAAAAGCGACAGTCAGAGAAACACAGCAAACTTCCAAAACTGACAGGACATTCAAAAGGAGAAACACGTCCTTGCCTTGATGACAGGTACAGCTGGGTTTGTTCTTTACCAGTGCCACTCAACAAAGAACAGGCCTTATCTTATGATATTTCCCTGAAATGCACGACGTTGTGAACCTGTGCCTATCAAATCCTAAGAGACTTATTCAAAGATAGTACTAAATCAAGAGTCTTGTTCCTGCAGTTGAAGTAGAGGGCATTTGGCATATATCAGGATGACCTTAGAGGTCTTTTCTAGCTTTAATGATTCCATGTAATAAGGTTTCATAATACTAAGAAAAATTGTTCCGGTGGTATCGTCACCTACAGTAAAGGAGAATGAATCAAGTGGAATAGCTAAAAAGAAACTAAGACCAATATGTTGACTGCTTGATTTACATTTGCCATATTATCTTTGCAACAAAGATTTACAGCAGTAAACTATAACATAATGTTAAGTTAAGATGGCCCTTGCCATCTTTAAAACACAATCTGTTGCTGTCGTCGTAGCCATCATCGCAGTCTCTCTACTTCCTGGTACTTAATATACATTAAATGTTGCATCTGAACAGTTACTCTGCAATGGGAGATCCGGTTCTTCAGTTTATGCAGAGTGCAAACACCTATTCATATTCCATATGAGGAGGCTGCTTTGTTTGGGGTTTGTTAAGTGTAAACACTCCCTCAGCCTAGAGCAGAGCTTAGTTTTCTTTTACTTGTGTGACATCACCACTTCGTTAAGAAACAGATTTACCACTGACAAATCAATGACCAAAACCCAAATCCCTTTCCCATGCAGTTTCCAGTCCAATTTCCACGTATCTTCTGTCATTAATACTCTCTATGCAGGTTTTTGGTGGGAGTTCTGCCCCAGTATTATTTTGGAATAGTTCTGCAACTGAGAATAGCAGCAACAACAACAATTAAAGAAAGCAGGCAAATCAACCAACCTTTCAGGCTCTGCTATTAAAAATTGACAGATGAACTTCTTGCGGTGTTGAGCAATATTTTCAGATGAATCAGTTAAAACAGTTGCTGACCACCAGTACTTATCATGAGAGAACCTTATGTTATAAACATATGCTATGTATAGTTTTGAGACTGCAACTAGTTGGCAGCTTCCAGTTTTTTCCTTTTTAACTATGAATAAATTACAAGATAATGCATTATTTTGTAGTGGGTTTATCATTATTTTATTATTTAGTTTTACCCACATTTATGCTTTCTTTGGAATCCCAGCCCTCCCAGTACGTTTCCTATAATCAATTAATTGATTCTGAAGAAGTAAAACATTGCAGTTCTCCAGCTGCTTACAGAATTATCAGAATAACATCAGGCTTTCCTACTCAAAATAGACATCTGACAAAAAGAATCAGTGCATCATTCTTCTAGAACGTGAAAGCCAGCATGTGAAAGTGATTGAAAACTGAAGTAAAACAGTCTGTTTTCATTACCCACTAAGGAAATTACAAACAAATATCCCCTAACGTATCTCCCTATATATTACATTTCAAAAGGGCTGGGCTCTCAGCCTTCTCCTTATGTTAGGGAAGAGAAAGTGGAAAGTGCTACCTGCAGAGTAGCAAGGAGAAGTAATCAATCGTCTCTCCTGAGCTTTAGCAGTGTGGCAGGCAGGAGTTTTGTCTATATGACCCTGCAGTGAGAAGAGATTTCCATATCCACATAAGGTCACCAGCATTAGCCAAAGCTGGCAGAGGTACAAGCAAGACTTCCCCAAATCTCAGCAGATCTGCTCAGGAAGTGGAGAACCAGATACTCAGCCTAACTTCACTATAGTGAATCCCCATGGGAGGTGGATAAATGTAATTTGGTCAGTACATTCATGTAATGATACAGGAGTTTCCCACATCACAACAATACAAAAATAGCTAATTTTAAACAAACACTATTGCATTGTAATTCTGTGAGGATTAATTTATATTAATGTAATAAATCCAACATAGCGCTTTAAAAATAAAATAGTAAAGAAATAAGGAGGGAAAAAGCAGTAATTTGGCATTTAATTCAGCACACGTTGAGGGAAAGAGCAGAAACAGAACCTATTGTTTGGCCGAAAAAGACTAATTAGCAACAAAAAAAATATTTTTTCTGTTGTAATAAACTGTTGGTAGAAAGTTTGAGTTGTGAGTTTTTTTTCAAGTGAAGTGATACTTATCCTAAAGAGATGTACACAGTTCTTTAATAGGTCTACCTGCACATTTTTTAAGCTCCTATTTTTTAATAGATGATATCTGGATATCTGTGTGAGACATTATTTAAAAGAGATAAGTATTGGATTAGACAATGCAAAGCAGAAATAGGACTTCACTTCTTCTAGCTCTAAGCCCTGAAGCCAAATGGGTACCCCAAGGGTTTAGCTGTCCAAGCATAACAGAGGAAACAACTACCCACACTTGAGTTTCCAAGAAAGCTAAATATATCTTCTTTTTATTTACACCTCTTCCCTGACTTTTTCTAAGAACTCGGTATAAAAAAAAGAGAGAAGTGTTTACTAAGCAAAGTAAGATTAGCATACCTCCACTTGGTATCACTTGTTGTAAATTACCCCCAAAACTGTGCTGAATGTGCTTTTGGTGTTCAGAATCCAAGTGCTTTGAGCCTCAGCTCTTAGTGCCTCCTTGCAGGTCACTACACGCTGGCATTCTGCACTGCACAGTCATACCTGTGGCACTTTTGAACAAGGAAAAAGTCCTGCTTGCCAGCGACAGCCACTCAGCATCCTGCTGCCTCGCCTCTCTGTGCAGAGGCAAAGAGAAGTGACAGACGGCTGCAGGACAGCCAAGAACTCGTAGGTGTGTGCAGTCAGTAAGTCACAGATTGCACAACGCTTCCTCAGGTTAAATTCCAAAGAAAGCTGCCCTCAGTAGCACCCTGAAACAGATCGGTTATCAGCTTTTCATTCAAAGCATTAATTAACAATACGTTGACCTTTTATGCCAACTTCCATTATGAAACTCTTTACACAGAATCTACCCTCTGCAACAGCTGTGCTGTCATTGTTACCTGGAGGACAGAGAACCTGCAAAACAGAGCAGGTGGAGTACCCCTCTCAAAAATACACACGCAGTCAGAGCTTGGTAACAAGCCTGTTTAATTCTACCAAGTTGTGCTCTGCTCCTTCTATTAAAAAAATCCAGTCCAGGGGAGAAACACATGGATGCATGCACACGCTGTTCAGCCATGGAACAAAGTTCACTGACCATAAAACACACCAGACTGGGAAGCTGGTGTGTTAACTGCTAAATCAATAAAGAAAAACAACCTAAAATAAAGAAATTGCTCTATCAACAGACATCCCCATTTCAGCCCAACAGAGCTTTCTCAGCCTGTTCTCCTATACATCCAAGAACTAACGTCCTGTGAATGGCTTAACCTATCTAATTTATCAATAGAGATTTCCACAGCAGAGCTATAGCCTGGGACAAACCTTTGCCGTTTGCAGAGCTCTGATGTATTTCTACTTCCATGTGGGCTCTCAAGCAGTAATGGTTCTGGATCTCAGGAGCTACAGTCCTTCAGAGTACAGATGACATGCTACAGGAACAACTGAGAACCTTCAGAAGTGGCTCACTCTGCAGCTTTACTCCTACTATTTCCTGGGTTGAATAGTACTAGAGGGAGTAGCCCGAGCAAAATAGGTGTGTCTGTGTTCCCAAACAGTTTAAAGGAAGAGTGAATATTTTCCTCTAGATATTCCATTAGTCATCAGGACCATCGTATGTTGTCTTTCAAATAGCGACATGGTTCTATGTATTGACCATCCCAAAGCAACTGGCAAGCAGACTTGATTTTGCCCTGAGACTGTTTTCTTTCTGTTTTATTCTGTGCCTCGTCTCCACTTCACAATCTTACTGGACCGCAGCAAAAGAGTAAGAGCCTGTGCAAGACGGAGATCAAAATACCCACTGTTACCACTTTCCACATACACTTACAGCAGGGAAAGCTGAAGTCCCAAGCGTCTCCCCTAGGTTCCCACAACATCCCACCCGGCCAGAGGCAATTAGGCTGACTGTAAGTGTAGACTTCCAGGCATTTCCTTCTACGCAGCTGAACGTATCCAGAGACAAACTGTTCCACGAGCAGCTGAATTAATGAATCTTATTCTTCCTGACAGATGTGCAGCCAAACATCCTCAACACCCATCAGGTTTGTCCTACCTCCATGTAATATTCTTTTGGCAATACCATTCCCAGAAATACTTTCAGTTCCTTTTCATTTCTTTGCTTTCCCATATCCCCTCCACATCCTTTCAATCAATCCACAGAACCTTTAAGAAGTCTTTAGTATTTTCAGTGTCCACCCTTACCTCCTACCCTGCACACTCTCTTCTTTCACTCTCTCACCACTCTCCTGTACCCCAGCTACTGGTTTGTGTCTTTAAGTTCTGTTTCCCTGAAAGAGGGAGAGAGGGAATATTTACAGAACAGTTGTATAACCCCTGTGTCCTAGGAAACAAGACTGAAAAGCAGCCAGACACAAGGTGCAGAAGCTGACAACTTACCCCCTCTAGAACACACTTACTATACTCTGTAAATTATTATGGACTGAGAGATGCTGCTGTAACAAGAATCCTATTTTATCCCTAAGATTTCACTTTAGACAACAACAAAAAAACCACTCTTTCTCTTCTAAACATGTATGAAATGATCTCAGGGACACATAAAACTTTCGAGTTCCTGAGTGGGAACTGCTAAATCCAACAAAATTTTGGCCAACTACTTTTAATTCCCTGTCTCAAGCATTAAATTCTGAATTTCCTGAACTCTTGACTTCACTTTCGCCACAATGAATTATCATCTTCTCAGTCAGCTTGTTCAAAATACACAGTCATGAAGATGCAGACAAATGTAAACAAAGGCACAGGATCTGGTCTCTGTACCTTTATCCTCAGTCTAGCATTCTCCTCCTGTGGCTTTATACACTTTATTTGCTGCCAAATTAAGTGAAGCGCAGGACAGGGCGTTCACTCCATTTGGACTTAAACGCGCCTGACTGAAAGTGATTAGCTCATCAGAAACACTGCCTTTCTCTCCACCTCTATTCTTCTTTTTAATAATCAAAGCATCATACAGTTTAATTACCACTACTACCACTCTGATGTGGTAAGGAGATACAACTATTCCTGTTCTGTAGACAAAAAAACCCTAAAGCATTATATTCCTAGGAAGTGCTGACCACCAGTATTTATTTATTTTATTAACTCTGCTCCTTGTTACAACTGCATATTGTGTATCCATTACAACAGTGAAGACGAACTCTTTGGGTCCAGAAACAAGTTCTTCTGTTTTCCTTAAGAAACAAGTTCCGTAAGTATGCCAGAGTGACTTCTGCAGTTAACCACACTTATATCCTTTGTGTTTAGGTGAGGAGATGAAAGGGGAGGAAGATGAGAATGATTTAATATATATTTACATATTGTACGAGTCATCACATTCACACTAGCTACATATTATTAGCAGCTATAGCATTACACACAATATTCAAGAGATTTATTAACTCTTCTATATAGCTATGTACATACATACATATCACTTCTGTAATACAATTAATTGTATGCTGATTCCCATTTCTGTTAAATTAACTAACAATACCTGGCAGTTCAGTACACCACAGGAGAAGCAATCACTTCTCACTCATTTTACTGAGTACTCAGTCTCATTTCAGTCACTCCCGTACACAATTCCTAATGCTGAAGGTCCAAAGCCTCCAGAATCTCAGAATTTGAAATCTTCCAGTGTGCTGTCATAAACACCGTAGGTTATTCCCATGAAAAAAAATACTTAAATCTCATGTGACAGGGCAGAGAGATGTTTTTGCTGGCAATTAGAGCTCAGCAAAGACTTGATAGCTATTGATTATCCAGCAATTTCATAGGATTTAGCTTATTCTATCCTATAAACTTCTCAGGCCTATTGTTAATTCCTACAAAGTGACTGAGAATAATCAATTCCCATGCTGCAAGGGATATGCAGAACTGCACTGGTGCCAGAAGAACAGAAAGACAACAGTGACATGACTCCATTACACACAATAATCCAACACTCCTTACATGTAAGGGTTCATTTGTGTGCTTCTCATTCTCTTTTAATGCCTTTTTTTATTTTTTTACTCTAGAATTCATGTAACCCAAACAGAAGCACCCACAATCACAAACTCCTTCCTATCAGAAAACCCACTAATCAAGAATGTTATCAGCTAATTCAGACAGCCACGGATTCATGAGGCAGCACATTCCTGTTGCACCTACTGGGAGACACGCAAGTCATCACAATTTCTCCTCTCTCTGAAAAGCAGTTCTTCCTGGACAGCACTGGCCCATATTAGCTCAGGCTTTTCCCTGGAAGGTTTTATCCCTGGTGAGATATTCTTTCCACACTATAGAGGAGGAAAACACCAGGCAAACTCAAGGATCTGTCCAGAACCACAACACTCTATGCCCAGCTTAGAATCTGAGTCTAAATTTTGTGAATCCCAACCCAGTAGTCCAGCCATTACATCTGCTGTTTAAAGAAAACGGTTTACTGAAAATAAATAAACAAAATAAATAAAAATAAATAAACCACAGAAGATAAAAAAAAAAAAAGACAGACACTTTAAAGGAGACCAGTAAGCTATTATCAAAGGAAATAACTTACCCCGATCCTTCATAGCTTATCTCCGTATTCCTCCTCACTCCAAGTTCCACATAAGGGAAGATGCCCCCAACACAGTTCCTTCCTTTCACCAGAGCTGGTTCATCAGTGACAGCAGCAGAACCAACAGATCACAGGAGCAAAATGACAAATAGACTCTTCCTCCTTAAGCAAACAATTTCCCTCATCTCCCAGTCTAGGCTGAGACTCCTGATTGCCAGTAATTACTCTTCTCATTTACACTTTCCAGAAGTGACTCTCCCACGTTATTTTCTCCATCCTGTGGAATTATTGCATTGTTGTCAGGGCCTCTGTCTCACAGCAGAAGCACATTCACAACAACTTCCTCAGAGCTTGTTCTCAACAATTATTTTCAAGTGTAACTGCCTAGAACAAGTGTTTCGCCACGTATTCTGTGCTCCAGAAAATGAAACTTTATAGACATATAAAGTGTCGCCAGGCAAACTTTCCTTTCTCGTGCATTGCTAATTGCATCTTAATTATAGCATTTTACACGAATTTATGTACCTTTCCTCCTGGTGTATCCCAGAGCATTTTGTAAACTGTCACATGGTTTAAAAGAAGACCTGTATTAATACAGAACTACCAGTCCCCAGACATCCCTTGGATCCAGTGCAGCAGCCTGGAGATAAACTCGTTATGAACGAGAGTTGGGCCGACGGCAGAACCCTGAATCTCTGCAGCCAGATAAAGAGCTTCCCTCCCCCTTCAGACATCATTTGAAATTCTTGCAAATCCATTTCATTTGATGATCTCAATGTTTTAAAAACATTAATTAACTCGTACAGTATTTTAATTAGGTAAGGCATAAATAAAGATCTAAAACCTGCAATGCCTCTGCTAGGAGTCAAGGGGAAGTGCTTAAGGGAAAAAGAAAATGAACCTGGGCAAATGATGAGCGATCCTTCTAGATTCCCTCTGACACTGCAGTAAAATGGTAGTTCAGCTCGAGACTGGCTCCAGATCAGCGTTTAACAGCTACCAATGCACTTATCCTCAATATTTTTTCCTAATCCCTTTTGGAACACATTCCTTCTTTTCACTGCTTTACACTCTGAAATAGTGATCTCCATCCCATATTCCAGTGCTACATCAAGAAATACTTCCTAAATAGCTTTTTTTCCCCACTTTTAAGTCTGTCACCTGCTGATTTGATCAGGTTGGGGCCAAAATTCCTACATCCTCAGGAAAAATAAATAGTAAAAAAATAAAATAACAAAACATCATAGTTTACATGCTTTCTCTGCACAAAGATTTTAGAATATTTTATTGTGTCTCTCAACACCACTTAGCTTTACAGGTAAACAAACACGGAAATCAAATTTTTCCAACAACATAATCTGGAAAAAAAACCCTTCACTGCAAGAATACAAGCTGTTTATTTTTAGATGTCTAATTTTAGGCAGCTAATTTCAAAAATTCCACCCATATAGATGCCAAGTTATTTTCTGAGGTCACACACTGAGCTACTGACAGCCCTGATGAAACAGCCCAGGCATCCTTGTCCTTAAAATCATTATCAGAAGGCAAAGAGAAAGAGTAAATTGCATGTTTCCCAGCATATCCATGCAGGAAGGAAGGCGACTGAGTCAACTCTACTGGGATTTCAATGTATGCATGCAAGAAATGCAAATATTCCAGTTGTGATACACTGAGCTTATAGCAGTTTCTAAGATTAAAATAGCAGCCTCCCATTATGCTTCTTTTAAAGATTTCTTTAACAACGTGGTCTTCCATTAAGCTAGGCGCAGTGTTTGCAAAGCTACAATAATGTACAAGCTCCCTCTGCTTTTCCGCACTCAAAGGTAGCTCAGGAACTTGCTGATACCGATTGCTTTCCCCTGGCTCGGCTTCGAATCCAGGCGCCAGGCAATGGATCACGAATGGATAACATGCAAATAAAACATTTGGCAGACACTTGACTGTCATATGTTCTCTGTTGCCAAGATCAAAATAGGTCCTATTAAAATAATCTCATTAATTAACTTTGCTATAATTCTATTTTTCACTGGCATCTTGTTGGTTAAGTTAATGTTTTTTATTTAAGAAGAGAAGTGTGTTAGGCTTAAAGAGTGACTTCTAGTGCCATTAAAGGCTGCCACTTAACAGACCTTTACAATAAATAGCTTTAAATAACTTTACAATAACTTTACTGGCATTTAAATAACTTTGCAATAAATACCTCGGCTACTTACAGTTGATTTTTCTCCCTGATGCTTAAAAAAGCCTTTCCCTTCGAGAAAGATGATCACAGAATCATAGAATCATTAGGCTGGAAAAGACCTTTGAGATCATCAACTCCAAATATACCTGTCCACTCCTAAACCATGTCCCTGAGCACCTCATCTACCTGCCTTTTAAACCCCTCCAGGGATGGGGACTCAACCACCTCCCTGGGAAGCCTCTGACAGTCCTTTCTGTGAAGAAACTTTTCCTAATGTCCAATCTGAACTTCCCCTGATGCAGTTTAAGGCCATTCCTTCTTGTTTTATCACCTGTAACTTGGGAGAAGACATCAACACTCGCCTCCTTTTAGTGGAGGGATCAGTTTAGACCAGCTGACAATCTTAATTCTAACTTTTTGCCATCTTTTTACCTTGAGCTTTGAGGAGTTACTAAATCATGCACTATGGCACTGAAGTCCTGATCTCCTGTTTCAGCCACTGCCTTTAAAAAATTTAGAAAAGGTTTTTATGAATGGTCCTAATTTTGATACAAGCTGGTTGCAAGGATCCATTTGCCAAACAACTCTCAGGGAAAAGAAAAATATTTATGTTCTGTCAGTTGCAGAATAATATTTACATCCTTGATTTTTTCAAGGACTCAACCCTCAAAGCAGAGAGCTAAAACCTAAATAAAAAGCTGAAGGATTAACTCACAATGAGTAATAGCTGTAAAGGTAAGTCAGAAAGCAAAAAATGGGTCTCTATCAAACTAATGTCTCAGCCTGTAAGCACTGTACATGAAAGAAAATTCACTGATGCTCATGCAAGTATCTTGCACATATTTGCTCCAGCAAGCAAAACAGACCAGAAACACAGAAGTCTGCTCTCAGTGTGCACTGCTGCCAGCACAAGAGCCTGCTTTTTAAAAAAGAAGACAGTTTAAATACTACATCCACTTTTCCTGCCCACTTTTCATCCTTAGCATCAGTGAATACTTTTCCTTGTGTTCTGAGTATTGTTTGGAGTGAGGCAGGGTTCTGTTCATGCTCTGCAAAGAGACACAGAAAACGGGGAAGCAAAAGAAATTTTTTCTAAAACAACCTTAATGAAAACATAGATGTTACAAGCCCACAGCACGAACAGTGATGGGCAGAAGTCAATATTGTAAATGTTCTTCTTCAGCCTTAACACAAGTGGCATTCTCTGTGTCAGGATTTTCAGTACAACACATCCCAGCTGACTGTCACCTCAGAAGCTCCTCAGTTTGTGATGTGATACACCAGGACAGGAGCAAAACCCAGTATTACCCAGTTCTGCAACCGTGTCCATTATCAGCAGCCAGCTTTCCACATGACCCGTGACAGTCTGCAAAATGGAAGCATGTTTAATTTACCAGCATCTTCGTGATATTCTATTCTTTGCAAGAATGAAAAGAATATACTAATGCAATTTCTAAAGTGAAGACTTCATGTCCTTTTTTATCAGAAATTTAGCTGTGGCACTAAGCAGAAAAGTTTCATACCCAGAGGGAGGGAATGGATGCAGGTTTCCAGTGTATCATGTTCAGGTGTCAGCAATCACAGGCTATAACACCACACAACTTCTTCCAGAAGTTATCAAATTCCAACCTAAAACATGTAAGATTTACAAGTTCCACTAGAAGGCTGCTGTAGGGATTCATTTTCTTTTAGTTCCTCTCCTAGAAGTGTTAATAGGATATTCATAAACTTTTTTTTCTTATGACAACATCATCCATTAGTTAAAATGGCTCTTCTCCCATCACAAGTGTCATATACTGTTGGATTTATGTTCTGACAGGTACATTTTCTCTTTCGTTACGCTGCAGCAACACTTCTTTGTTTAGAGAGCTACCCACTGCCATCCTGTATTCAAACAAGACATCAACTTTCTTCATTACAGTCATTCCACAGTAAACTACTGTACAGCAAAAATCCTTAGTCCCCAAAATCACAGAGGTCTCTTAATTAGTAAAAGAGAATTTCAATCTGTTTCTACGACTTGCCCTAAACCCCTCTGTACCACACAATAATACCCACCAGACACTGTATAAACCTCTCAAATGGGAGTCACCAGTACACTTCATCAGCAGTCCCCTATGTTCCTCTTGTCCACCATACAGCTCATGGATGAACTGTACTAGCTTCCACCTGAATTAGTAATTTCTCAAGAATAAATAATCAAGTTTATGAATCTGTCTCTATTTCATTTACCATTTAAAAGACCTCGTATCAGTCATTCTTGTACTAATCAGTTTGGGGAGGCTCAAGTCAGGTCAAAAGCATTCTGTACGCAAAAAAAAAACCAAACAAACAAAAACCACCCAATGATTAAGTTCTGTCCTTAAGAATTTCTTCAAATCAGTGCTCAACTCCTCTGATGTCCTCTACCCTTCCAGAATAACTACAGCTTTGTCTGAGGAGAAAACAAGAAGTGCAGACTTTTTTATTTTTATTTTAGTAATGCCTGAAGGCTTCTACTGAGATTCATGAAAAACACAGCAACATTCCTGTACTGATTAAAAATCTGAACAAGTGAGATAACCACTGGACAGGAGACAAACTTAAAACATAGAAAGAAAGGAATGAATTAGTCTAACTTTGCACACCACAGATCAAGCCAGACAAAGAACCTAGAGGTCTTGGAACTCTCCAGGCAGGAACCCACAAGACAGGTTTTTTTGTTTTGCTTGTTTGTTTTAAGTACAGAGGCACATGATGGGAATATGAAAAAATGAGAACAAATTAAGAATACAGTACAACTAAAAGAATTATTGTCTCTCTATATCTGTTGCTTAGATAAACCACCAATATATCTGAAGATAAAGGCTCAAAAATCTGTGAGAAGGGGCAAATCTGAAGCAGTTAACTAAAGGCTTTTCTAGTCTTCAATGTGCCTTAAGTATAAAGATATGCAAGAATACTGGAAAAGCTCAAACTATGCTTTACAATGCCTTTTTTTTGCTGCAAGGTAATTTTTATCACAGCCTATTGGACTATATTAAAAATTCTCTCATTAAAATTTTACTACCACCGAAAATACTACATACAAGATGTGACTCTAGACCAAGAAAATTTCTTTATTCTCAAAGTGATTAGAGCAAGGTAACACAGAAACTTAAACAAAAGAGTATTTTTACAATCTTAAATTCAACAGCTGTTGAGTTGATAACCTCACTGGAAATATCAGAATGTTAACCAATAGTAAAACTGTGTAAATGGTGTTTGGGTTTGTTGTTGTTGTTCTTATATTTTATAGTAAGCAGAGAAAATTGAAAGTGATAGCATAGCAGATCTCAGGAGTATCTGTGCTCACTTTACCTAAAAAATAAGCAGTTATAGGAAGCTAATAGTCAGAAAAATGCAGGATTAAAATTGATAGCAGAATTAAAACTGATAGAGGTTGTTAAGTCAAAGGAAAGAAGATTTATTTTTCTTTTAACTCACATTCACACGTTTCTATACCTGCAAGTTTGATTTAGAAGTAGGGCAATGTCATTTGCTTCTAGTTAAAATGCGTAAGAGATGCCTCTCAGGATCAGTGGTTCTATTATTTATTTACTACCTGTGTTTCAAAAGACAGAAAATGAAAATCATGTTCCCCGCGCCTTGCCATATCTAACCAGTAGTTCCACATTGCTGTTCGGATTACTCAGTGTCCCATGCAGAATTCTGACCAGGATTTACATGTGGGACAAGAGACCAAAGGTATGGAAATTCACATTGACCATCACTCATTTGTCAGGAGGACAGAGTTTAAAAGAAGGAACCCTGACAAGCAAGAGCAATGCTTGGGCGATAGAGGAGGAGATCATTGCTTATATGGATGCTGTAACTTATTTGGTGTTTGATTCTACCTTCTGGTTAGTGCTTTATTTTACAAGCAGTCCACTGATCTCTTTACTGTCCCTTAAGATGTATGCAAGGATAAAAAGGTTTCAGTCTAAAATCAGTACAGCCTGAGCCTACTGACTGCAAACCATAACGTGCAGATCGAAGGGCAGGAGCTCCTGCATTCAGAAGCCTAATGCCATTCTTTATGTGCTGGCTTGGAGAACAGCAAGCACACTCAAGTTCAAAGCTGCACCGCTGTTACACACCAAAGGACAGGCAGAACAGGTTAACTGGTGATCACCTCAGGGTGAAACTTAGCAGTTGTCTGGGCTAAGAAAAGCTGCTTCATTGTTTCAGAAACCCAAGGTGTACACACCGAAGCACCCCAAATGGAACCTATCAACATTTGGGTCATCAACTGGGAATTCTTCCCTTTCCCCTGTATTACTAACAACTTACTCTTGACCATTTTTTGCCTCCTTTTTTTCCACTGCAGGGATACCAGCAAGGCCTTTTAACACCTCATTACCTTGTTATTAATGAATCCACTCTTCTGCAAAGAAGAGAGAGCAGGTAAGATGTGGTCTGTTCCTTCTCCTTAAAGAATGATCTGTTAAAGTCAGCCATCCCTGCCATATGAATCAAAGAACAATCCCACCCTTTGGCACCTGAGAACCCATGGAACAATTTTATTGATAAGAACTAATACAAGCCAGTGAGATTTAGCTGGCACTTAACTGAGCACTTAGTCAGCAAATTATGCACACTGATGACACCCACACACTCATTGTACTCATTTTTACTATGAGTTTCACATTGTTCCATGACAAATTAAGAGTGAAAAAAAACCCACCACCACTCAACAAGCAGTTTAGCCTTTTAGCAGGTTGTTTATGTACACTTGCCTAACTCAAGGTCAACTGTGGTGCCAAAGAAAGCAGCTCAAAATAAATTCCACCTAGAGTACATGACTCCAATTGGCGATTTGTACAGCTGGATAACACATACCTTACAGACACCTACACTGGAAACATAAATCCTTCGTTCCACTCCAAGCATTTGTCCTTTTTACACAGACACCTTTACGTGGATCACATATTCTCAGAAGCTCAGTGTCCAGATAGCTATATTATAGTGTCACTGATTTTTCCAGCTCAGAACTACTTTCAGCTTCAGATAAAGTGTTATTTTTAATCTTAAGCTCTGGCTCATTGCTAGGCTTAATTTTATTGTGTACTTAAGTGTACGATCCCATTGGCATTCACAACTTCTCTCAGGAGTCTGTTCCAGTGCCTCACCACCCTCACAGGAAAACATTGCTTCCTAATATCTCAACTAAATCTCCCCTCTTCTAGCCTACCTCGTTCCCCCTTGTCCTATCCCTGCACTCCCTGATCAAGACCCCCTTCCCAGCTTTCCCATAGCCCTTTTCAGTACTGTGCTAGAACTAAATAATACAGATGCTTATTAGAAGCAGCAGAAATGCCTGTTCCAGACCTGCCTGTAGTGACAACTCGTTTGCTGTTCAGGAGAAAAAAATTCTATTGAAGGAAAAAAATACTACAGCAGGTGGGTCCAAGCCTTTCCTTAAATGAATTCCTACTTAAACTTCTTTCCTTGCACAAACCCCATTAAAAACTGGAGCAGTAAGGTCTCTGCAAACAAATATGCAAACTCAAACTGGGGCTGGACAAACAAGCTTCCATTGTTGCCAGGCCAAGTGTCCTCCAGCTTATGTCCTTGGTTGCCCCACCAGAGGACTAGGAAAAAGAGCACCATGTTCCGAGATGACAGTATTTATTCCAGAACTGAGGACAAACGCCTCCCCTCTGAACCACGTGAGAGATGATTTAGCCATCCTCAGAGCGGTATGAGAAACACCTACACGAGCCGTGCCACGCTCCGGGGGGAATGCTGGGAAGCAGCGAGGCATGAACCAGGCTGGACCGCTGCTGGCAGGCAGCAGCTGCTGACAGCCCGCCAGCGCGCATCCCGGGCAGCGCAGCAATAAAAACAGCTTCATTAACGGGCAGCCACAGCCTACATCGACATCAGCTCCTGGACCATTTCCACGTGTAACTCCGTGCACAGGCGCACCTTTTGGCCCAGCGTAGCTAAGGCTTCACAAACAAGGCTTTATGGTATCAGGGTATTTTAGAACTGAGTAGTGCTCATCACAATGGAAATCAGCTCTTTCTTTGTGATCTTAATGCACCATCTCTTTGCTGCGTATCTCCTTACTGTCATACTCCACGGCAGAACTATTGCTGAAACAATCAATCAATAGCAAGGGATTGTGACTCTTGGGATGCCAATGCACTTAGCATCTGAGAAGACAAAAGATAAAATCACCTCTGCATAACCCTCAGAATTACTGCATAAAAGCAGAGACCTTTCATAGGCAGCTCTGAGTATAAAATAGATCTCCTGGGTCGCTGAATTAGTGCCTGTGACCAGCACAATCCTTTAATAATAGCATCTGACGAGGCCCTGAATTTGCAGAGACGTACAAACCAACAGCCCTCTCCAAATGGCAGAGGAAGGAGTCTGTCAGAATATTCCCAGACAGTTTTTCCATGTGGCAGAGCAGCATAGGCAGAGCACAGGAGTGATAGTTGAGCTGTAATTGAGAGAGGGAATATTACAAACAGCTTAGAGCAGTTCCCATGCACCCATCCTTTCCTCCTTTTTCACAACCTTTCTGAATTTAAAAGGGAGATACAGCTTTTTCAAAACAATCTTGGCTGAGTCACTAACAAGAACAGCAGCAACAACAAAAAATTACACGCTGGGACTAACTGGCAGGATCTGGCAGTGCAGGAGCCTTCAAGGCACAGAGCCAGACAACTGGAGCCCATCAGCCAGGTGGTGCATCCGTTCCTTGGGGAACCTGCTATTAGTCTCACCCTGCAGCTGAACCACAGAATAATTCTGGCTTACGTGTTGGAAAAAGTGTTTAAAGGCTTGCTCTCTCAGCTGTGGGTGAAGGTGGCATACATGAGAGCCAAGGCAAAGGAAAATACTGCACTGGGAGTAAGGAGAAGGTAAAAATGATCAGATTTTAGGAGCCCTTAGTCCCTGATGCAAGATCGAGGCAATGGTTTCACGCAGAGGAGGGACTTCGACACTGGGGATGTGGCCCTGTGGTGTAAGACTGTGCTATCTGCAACCACTGGGATACTGCACTGCCTCCCTCTTTACAACAATAATTACTTACTGTAGCACTGAGGACATGTAGCTAGGCAGATTTATTTTTGAGTGCTTGCAGTCTTCATGCAGAGAATGTAGTGGGCTTTCTGCTTGCAGAAGTTTCACAAAATTAATTCAAATTAACTTTAGAAATGGATTAGAGAAACTACTTTTGTGGACAAGTAAGAGTGACCTTAATCAATTTCAGTTTGCTCATTACAGGAATAAATTAAGATCAAGCAGGGCCCCTTCAACTCTGAATTCACTTCTTTATTTAATTTGGATTAATTGTTCTTATGTCTCTCTGTTAGACTGTGTCAAACTCTGAGGCTGGAAAACAAATGAGAAGAAACAAACAATCCTGCATTACCTTTCTGGTCATTAAACTGTGAGCCCCCTGTAAGATAACATGCTCTTGCAAACAGCTGTTAGATCCTTGTTCCTAACACCAAAATAACCACGGCTGTAAAACTCAATGTACTGGATAAAGGGAAAATATACTAATAATATCTGTGACATTGCTGCTGGGTTGCTTGGACACAACAGTTCCAGTCATATGTTTCATTCATGGTGTGATTTTTAGGGTTGTCCTATGCAGCAACAGGAGTTGGACTTGATGATCCTTGTGGGTCCCTTCCAACTCAGGATATTCTATGATTCTATCATATACTTTAGCTCGTTCTCTAGGTCCCTGACATCCACGCAAGTTTCTGAGCTCTTGTAACATCCCAAGAAGGTCTCAGGCCAAAAACAGGAACAGCAAAAAATTGATGAATCTGAGCTAAAATTCTCCTGTCTTCCAACTTCACCACCTCCTAAATCGCATTACCAGAGCTGGTTTTGTACAGGTGACGATACTGACACCTGTGGGACAGCATACCCAGGACCATCCGCAGCTACAGCATTACAGAAAGGTGAGAATTGCTTAATGTTTCCTAGGAATGCTTGGCAGCAGAAGCCTTATTTACACCAGAAAAGCAACCCCAGCAATAGCCTGGATGGCTGGATGTGGGTAAGGGACAATGAACACAGGGTGTCAGAAGCGATGGGGTCCGGTGTCTTCACCGCAGAAAAAGCAGCCAAGGCAAATGACGCATCTGTCAGGCCCTGCTCCAAAGGCTGAATGCTGTGGATGATGCCAACTGCGATCTGAGCTGCACTCGACAGCCCTCAGCTTCTCTTCAACTGCAGACTATATTCAGAGACTACAGAAAAAGCTCAAAGCAAAGGAACCAAACCAGCCTGCATTTTATAGGAGCCTTCAGACCTGGAAACAGGCTCAACCATTAGGTAGCTGAGCACTGAGACTTTTCCTTATAACCAGGCTTGTCAGCTGCCTCATTTGAGGACAGGAATAACCTGTTTTGACAGATTTACTGTTCTTGCCATTTCCCCCGAAACCTTTAATGAAGTTTTTATGAACCATTTCCTCAAACAACACCCCTTCACCAGTTGACAATGCAAGGAAGTTACATTTGCAGAGTGGAACAAAGTCAAGCAGGCAGATGGGAGGCAAAACAAGCTGGGAAGAAACTCATGCTGCATGCCAAGCACCTTCCTACTATTTTCCACAACAAGCTGTAAGCAGTATCCCTCGCTTTCTCAAATATCACATCTTCCCTAGGATCGTGATTTTTTAAGTCACTTTATTACAGCATTACTAAAAGAACAGAATTAGTCAGACAACCTTTTTGCCTAATTAGAAGAGTAGCTTTCTAATATATGTCAGGAATCTGTATTTATCCCTTATGCAACTGTAAAGCAGTGAGCACTGGAGAAGCTAAGCAGCATTCCACTGATCAAGTCGGTGTGACGCCGACTTCCTAAAGAAAGTCAACCCAGCAGTAGTGTGTTAACTGAAGGCTTTACCAGCTACTTTGAAATTCAGATGAGTGTAAACCTTTAGGACTCCAGAGACTGAGCTGTACTGTCAGTGAAACTTGAAATAGCATAAACCCAGGAGAATTTGTCCTTACATTGCCACCTATTTAAATTACTATAGGCTTGCAATATGTATGACTGCCTGAGCGTGTGTGTTTAAGCGTGATGGAGTGATGGTGATTCTTTCTCTCTGTGACTCCAACATTACTTGTCTATACTTTGTTGTAGAAGTGCCAATATTACCAGTACACAGCTGTGAGCAGAAAGGCAGCAAGAGTGAAGCATGGAAGAGCAAGAAGGAGGTGGCAATGAAAAGCCTGCAATGACATTGAAGATGTCTGAGCTGAAACTCCACTTCTGTTGGACATTTGAGGACTCCTGGGCACATCATTTCTATCTCTTACGTGTAAAAATGAACGTGCACTGAAAAACAAAAGCTGCTTTCATTTGGTTAGGTCTAACACTAAGGCTGACAAAAAACTATAAATCCTTAAGACTGCTTTGTCTTCTTTTATTGCAGGTTTCCTGAAAGTGCTTATGTAACACAAACAGGAGACTAAGGAGGAACAGACCAAACTTGCAGCCTTTCAATTCTTAAAGGGGGCTAATAAAAAACATGGGGGAAAAGTTCTTAGCAGGGCCTGCAGCAACAGGACAAGGGGTAATGGTTTTAAACTAAAAGAAAAGCAGTTTAGACTAGATATTAGGAAGAATGTTTTTTTTGCTGAGAGTCGTAAAACACTGGCACAGGTTGCCTAGGGAGGTGGTGGATGCCACCACCTTTCTCTGAAGGAGAAAGAGGTTCAGTATTGACTCTCAGAAACGTGCAGGTACTCCTATCCCCTTCAAGACAAAAAAAGAAAAAAACAAAAAATACAAGTCAAAAGAGAGACCAAGGAGGAAAAGCAGAGATGAAAAGAGATAAGAACGAAGGTGACCTGTCACTTTTCTGAGCATTCTACATGCATGCATTCAGATCCACAGCCTAATGAACACAAGTTCAGGGAACACTTCAAGTCTAGTGCGGAATTAGGTCTACCAGTAAAATTGTAACAAACAAAAACAGGAACCAAACTGGCATATGTAGTAACTGCATCAGCAAACGGTAACACTGAAGACTAGAAGCTGTTTCTTACGTTGAATACAACAATTTCATGCAAGAATGAGAGAAAGAGTGGAAAATACCACAATCAAGTGCCACAATCAATACCTATCATATCCATAAAGTAAACTAGTCAGTGATGCATCTCAAAATAGACCAACCAGTTATATGTGGATTAGGAAAACAAACAATAACTACCTCATTAAAATTTGACCTGAGTTTGCCAAGGTGGTTTCAGGAGCTTAAGTGCAGTCAGAATCTTGATTTCACAGGGTATCAAAGAGCACCTTCCCAAGAAGCTCACTGATGTGCCGCAATGCCATCTCAGCCCCGACACAGGGAGAAGGCTGCACGCTGCAGACACACCAGCAGCCATTCCCTTTTGCCTTTGCCCAAGCTCATTCGAAGATGAGCCACAACGTGACTCTGCTTTCCATTACAAAAACTGCATGAGCAGCAATGTGGTGATGAGATCCATGAGAAAAAAGATCCACAGAGATCAGAAGACAAACATCTTTAAAATGTTTAAACTATAATTGACAAATACCCAATGTCAGTATCATTGATAGGCCAAGCACTCATCATTTTCCTTCATCGTGGCAATTTCCTAGTGGGAGCTAAAACCAAAAAGCCCAAAGTAATGTATTTCATGTAGTGGAGTGAATTTTATGTCTTCCTTCCCTTCTCACGTCTGTGCACTTCTAGCCTTGTCAATGGGCTGACAACCACTTGTTAGAAGTTCTGCTTCCAGACTGACTGGCTGTGGTACTTCAGCGCTCTACAGTAACTTTCCCCTCTTGAAAACACAAGGAGGTAAAACACTGAGCCTGGGGAAACTAGAATGCTACTTGATGAGGCCTCAAGAGAAAACGGTGAGCTTTTTTTTCCCCTCCATTCTTGTTGCATCAGTAATTTGCTATTGAGTCTCAAATTCTAAAAGCTCTTCCAAGCACTGCTGCTATTATCAGTTTCAAGTTCTAACTCATTTGCGCTTATCACCTTCGTGGGCAAAAGGGAGGCTGTCAGGTATATCTGCATGAGGAAGGTGTGATGTTGCTCCTCCTTTCGCATTATCAGTATTAAGCAACTGTTCATGTAAAGCTGATAAGTAACCTCGCTCACGGGTATAGATTCATCTTAGGATATTTTTGAGAGACAGCTTCAGCTGAGTAGAAATTATTTATTTAGGAAAGAAAGGTTGACAGATTCAGATGCATAGTCCATACTCTTGAAAGCATTTAGTTTAAATTATTTTCTCTCCTTAAATGAATGTTTCTATAGGACTGGATGAGAAGCCTGGCTGGAGAGCATGCCAAATATTTTATTCATATTTCTGAGGCCATCTCTGATACTGCTTAAAACAGGCAATGCAATGCGGTAAAGAAGCAAGACAGGGGTGCCAACAGAACTGAAAAAAAAAAGAATTTCCAGGCAAACTTCTGCATCTCTTTTTTGGCCTGATTAAGACAGTCTGTGTGGCACCTCTCAAAAATAAAATTCTAACTTTCTGAAACAGTCACCCAGAAACTATGGTACCCAAACTTAGTAGGTATCCTAAAAAAAAAATAGCCAAGTGTTTTTCGTAGTTTTTTTAAGGGACAGAAAATACCCACTCTCACCATTCCATTTCAGTAAAATCAAAATTCCAGGCAAAAAATGCATGTATTGACATAAATATAATTTGCAAGTATTCACTTAAGCTATTTAGCAGTTCAGCTTTTTATTTTCCAAAGTACTGTTGTCTTCTCTACTCCAACAGAACTTCATATAGCACTGTCACTGTAGTATCCAACTATCAGTGTACCCAAATTTGTTCCAAGTATCTTTCAATATTAATATCTAAATCCTACCCTAAAATCTTTGGAGAAATCCACACAGGCTCATACATCTTCTCTAAAACTTATACTATTCCATTATACACAATATACATATTAGTGCTAGACCTTTGACAGCAGTTCTATGGTTCACGAGCGATGGATTAAAGCAAGTTGCATTTCTTTTAACTGAAAGAAACCAATTATTTAAATTTTTTAAATGAGAGAGAGAAGTCAGAGTCATCAACAATGGCAAGTCAGTTGTTTGGAAATGAAGAAAAGTGATGCTGACAACTGTCTCGTCCTTCTCTCTGGTACAGGCATTCTGGGAACTCCATGGGGCAACAGTAAGGGAACTCTAACAGCAGAGAGAAAAGTCTTATAAATCTGGCATTAAACCTGCACATCTTCACTCATCAGGTGAATTTTCTAGACAAGATAAAATAACATTAGGCACTACAGACACAAAGCCACATAAGCAATATCTGCCTAATTTAACCAGACAGCCAAGAGGCGGGGGAACATTTCTAAGTCTTCTGGTTTCCAGTTCCTTAGCTGACCCCATCTATTTGCCTATTTATGCACTAATTCTCCTATATGAATTATAAGGTTTCACCTTGGCTTCTTCTGTGACTTTTTAGAAATTAACTATATACTAAAACACTGGTGTCTGCTCTTTCTGTTTGGTTTTTATATGGCAGTAACACAGTACAGTTTTCAAAAAAAAAGGCAATTATTAAACACAAAATTTTCACAATGCTAAAGCTTTTAAACTTTAAAAATGGGAAAAAAAGATTACTGCATTTACAGTTTTAAAAAAATACTGTGGGGAAGGTTATTCCCTTGGAAAAAGAGATTTTTGGCCTAATTTTGTACAGTTTTAGGGTCCATACTGTAAAGACACCAGAAAACTTTAGGCCTCTTTCATTTTTGACCTCGATGATTACTCAGAGGCAAAAACCAAGAAGGGCTACATCCGAAGTTGCGTGGCCAGCATGTCAGGGGATGCGATTCTCCCCCTCTACTCTGCTCTCATGAGACCCCACCTGGAGTCCCACGTTCAGTGCTGGAGTCCTCAGCTCAGGAAGGACATGGATCTCTTTGAATGAGTCCAGAAGAGGTGTTGAAGATGATCCAAGGGCTGGAGCACCTCCCATGTGAGACCAGGCTGAGACAGTCGGGGTTGTTCAGCCTGGAGAAAAGAAGGCTGCAGGGTGACTTTAGAGCAGCTTCCAGTACTGAAAGGGGCCCCGAGAAAGCTGGGGAGGGGCTCCTGATCGTGGAGTACAGGGATAGGACAAGGGGGAATGGTTTTATGCTGGAAGATATGTTAGATATCAGGAAGAATCTTCTTTCCTTTGAGGACGGGGAGGCCCTGACACAGGTTGCTTAGTAAAGTCATGGATGTCCCATCCCTAGAGGTGTCCAAATCCATGCTGGAAGGGGCTTTGAGCAGCCTGATCCAGTGGAAGACAGCAGGGGGGTTGGAATTGGATGGGCTTTAACATCCCTTCCAAACCAAACCATTCTATGATTCTGTTTCTATGAATAAAGTCTATAAGTGATATAAGGGTCAAACAACAACAAAAAAAAAATATACATCTCCCTAATTCTTCAGTTTCAACAGCTAACCATGCAGCTACTGCACAGTCTGCCTTTTGGCAAATCCCTTTTTATAATTGCTAAAGGGAAAACTATTCATCTGCATGCAGCTGCAAAAAAAAAAGAAGTTAATCTTCTTACTCTCGTTTCAATATGAAATATAACACAATGGTTTAAGAAACAGATGAGTATTTTTAAATCTCAGTATTTTTAAAAATAGGAACAGATAAGAAATTATCGATTATCTCACGTAATATACTTTAGATAGCAATTACTCAGAACACCAAGTCTGATAATTGCAGCTGCTTGTAACCACACTACGCGTTCCACAGTCCCAGCTCTCATGAGGCTTCTACTCTGCTGTAAAGTTAGAAACAAAATGCAATGAGAAGAAATAGATAAAAATGGCACATGTCATTTCTATACTCTTTCACTCAAATGATTGCCAGAGAGTATTACAAACTTAACTGACTGAAAAATGCCCCAAATCTCACAAATATTTTGCTAGTAGTGAAGTCATATTTTGGCATTTTCTGCCACTAAAGGCAGCTTTCACCAAGCCTGAATATTATAGCAAGCTATCTGTACTTATAATTTTTATATAACTAAACAAAACCAACAAAAATCGACCAAAACACTGAACAGTGTTTAAGGAAGAGGAATAAAAAGAATACATAAGTAACTTTGTACTAGAAATAGTCCTGAAAAAAGAAATCCTTTTCTTCTCCCTTCAATAAATCAAAGGTCAATAAATGATCATGAAGAATGTATATCTGCACTAATGTGTCTGAAAATTCAGGCCTCTTAGATTCATAAAAAATACTTCAAAAATCAATGCTAAGCCCAAATTTCCAAGCCTATCCATTTCACCTTTAGTATTAGTGACATCGATTATTTGACACAGGATGCAAACATTATCCTAGGTACAGAACAGTAGCTAAAAAGGGAGTTTCTAAGTCTAATTTAGAAATCCAGTTCCCCCCCTGACATGGGCAGGGATACCTTCCACAGGATCGGGCTGCTCAAAGCTCCGTCCAGCCTGGCCTTGAACCTCTCCAGGGATGGGGCAGCCACAGCTCCCCTGGGCAACCTGTGCCAGTGGCTCACCACCCTCACAAGAAAACATTTCTTCCCAATATCTCATCTAAATCTCCCCTCTTTCAGCTTAAAATCATTGCTTCTCATCCTGTCCTTTCCAGGCTTTCCTGTAGGGCTCTCTCAGTATTGGGAGGCTGCTATGAGGTCCTCCTGGAGCCTTCTCCAGGTTGAACAACCCCAACTCTCTCAGCTTGTCTTCACATGGGAGGTGCTGCAGCCCTCGTGTCACCTTCATGACCCTCCTCTGGACTCAGACTTCTAAGCTTGCAGCTCATTTTCATTTGATGGCACGTGGAAGTTTAGAATCTCTCTATGGAGAACTCTTAAATGCTACTAACAGAGCGAAGGCACCCATTTGAAAGCACCAGCAATTACCCACGGTGGGCTTGCCCTGCCTCTTAATTCTAGGAGGTAAAAGTTAAAGGTCTCATGTAGCTTGGAGCGCACCATCCCCACTGTACTGAAGGAGACAGGAGGCATCGGAGGGGAGTGAAGAATTCCCCAACTGCTTAGACACACTTCAGAGTGCCAGCAAGTGCCAGGAGGCATACAAGCCTTCGGATGATAAGAACTTCGCCTGTGCGTGCTGTTTCTATGCAGTGCCCTCACTCCCACAGCCTCTGCACAAACAGGAACCCCTGGGCAGTGCCGTACAGCAGGCATTCAGCAGTATATTGACCCACTTTGATCGTGACAGGATTCGTGTCCACACATGCCCACAACATGTCTGTGATCTGCAAACAGAAGCATCTTTTCCACAGGCAAAAAGAGAATGTCATTTGAAGGTGGTCACAAGATGATTGCTGCTACTCCTTCAGAACACCCCAAACCCACTGAGCGAGCAGTATGTTCTTTAAGGTGATTAGCATGCCTGCCATCACCTGGTTTTACTGTACACAAAAGGCACTTTCTGCCAAGCCTTCCACAAAATACAGTTTATTTTAGTGAATTTAGAGGGTTGGGAACTGAGAGGATTATAGGGCGTCTACCAGTAAAGCAGATTTAAATTCAGAACACACACACACACAAGCCTGTGAGGAGCACAACACGTATTAGGAGATATGTCATAAGGCAAAATGTGGAAGAGTGATGATTACAAAATATATTCACTGATGTAGTCTTGTGGGAGCAACCAGAGAAGAAAAAAACTGTTCTAAAAAAAAGTAAATACTTTATCAATACTTAATACATAGCTTTTCTGGATTTTGAAGTAAGTTCATACAATGAAGAGCAAAGCCTCTTTAAAAATAAAAGTAAAGGACTTAGAGAATTTTTCAGACAAAAAAATACTGCGCTGATGTTAACATTCCAGTGACAATTCTTTGAGCTTCTAAAAGGACAGAGGAAGTGTTTCTGCAGAGAAACACACTCCTAGGTCTTCATTTCTTGTGACACAGACAGTTACATAGTTTTCAGGGTTCCGTGAAAAAAAGCTGATGTGAAGCTTATTCCAGGGGAGATCACGGCCTGGCAACCTGACCAACTGCATCTCTAGGGATTTATTGCAGACAGAAACTCAGCTCAGGTCTGGACAGTCCTAGCAGCACAGGAGTCATGCCCAGGGCTGGTCACCGTACAGGCATCTAAAAAACGGTTTGCTAGCACATAATGTGGGGAAAAAAAATGCCTTCCCTGACTTTCTTTAGTCAACTTTTTTACGACAGTGTGTAAACCTAACCCCCTCACCTTACATCCAGACTTTAGAATCAGTAACTATCTAACTTCAGTAAATCCAGGCATTTGGATAGAATTATCTCACAGACTCAACGTCTTTCCTCGCTTCATGAATTGCTTCATTTCTTCAAAAGCCTGTTGCAATGAGTTTCAAAGTCTAAACAAGAACACTAATTTTTTTCCCTCTATAATCTTTATTTAACTCAGTGCCCAGATATTTTTGATAAGAGGAAAGAAAATAGATCATCCTTATCTCTTTTCTACACCATTTATAATTTTAAGTATGGATATGACACAGAAAGGGGATGAAGAATGGTGCCTAAGACAATAATACTGGGGGACTTTAGTCTTTCATCATGTGTTTCCAGCATAGATCAGGTTAGTCCCCCTTTTCTGAACTCTCTCCAGAATCATAGAATGGCTTGGGTTTGAAGGGACCTTAAAGCTCATCCAGTTCGAAACCCCCTGCCATGGGCAGGGACACCTCCCACTGGATCAGGTTGCTTAGAGCCTCAAGCCAACCTGGCCTTGAACACCTCCAGATAAAGTAATCAGAACTACAAAATATTCCAGGCAAACCTTCACCACCAATCGACATAAATGAACAGTACCTTTTACAACTCATATCCTCTACCTGCTTTCCACTTGTTCCTGCAAACCTTATAAGCGGCCTAAGAAGAACAAGTGCTCGGATGATATTAACCTGAACACAGAATATTCAGGTTGTGATGAATATTTAAGAGAAAAAAATAAACCTAGTCTTTATATTTTCAGCTTCTACTGCACCTCCCAGTCAATAGTAAACTATTTCTAGTAACAGCTGCTAAGAACTTTGAGGAGTATTTTTAGGATGCAGCCAAGCTTTGGGTATTTTTAATCTGTGATTGTACATTGTCTAAGTCAGATAACTTGAGACTGCTGCAAAACAAATCTTTATGAAGGCTGCTTAAGAAAGGGGAAAATGAATAAAACTGGGCAGTCCTGGAACATCTTCAGGAAAGCTTCATCTCTTTAGACTCTGCAATAATAACAGCAAGCCAGCAGTAACCACAGCTAGACAAGGTGATGTTTTCCAAGTTTATGTTCTGTGACACTGAGATTTTATACTGGTAAAGTCCAATTGTTTCACCAGGCTGCTTCAGATTTTCTTTAGAGCAGCATGAGATGAGAATGTGGCTGGCCCGATGAAAAATGTTGAATTATGCAGCCTCAAGGAGGGGGCACACTGGGTCTTTTTTCACTTATTTATTTCCTCACTGTTTCCAAATACTAGAAGGCCAGGGTGACAGAATAATTTTATGGGTATTGCCAGATTCTGCTAAAGATTACAGCAAATTTTCAAATTATTTTTCCTTATCTTTGGGATTCTGAGAGCACCTCTCATGGAAATGAAGAGGTAGGAGGTAACTATCTTTGTCAGAAAGGCAAGCCGGCTTTGCACTCAGTAGTAAGGGTATCTTTTCCACCTCCGCATTAATTACTCTTTGCTTTGCGCAGTATTATGTAATGCTTTGCTGCGAAACTGTCTTGCGGTTTGAGTATACCTACCCAAAACAGAGAGACCTGCTCCCTTCCTGCCACTGAAACTGCACACTTGGAGGAAAACAGAACAAATCCATTGGAGATTTCCAGACTGTGCTGCTGAAAGGAATGAAAGAACAAGTTACCGTTAAATAAATCACAGAATCGTGGAATGGTTTGGGTTGGAATAGATCTTAAAGCTCTTCCAGTTCCACCTCCCTGCCATGGACAGGGACACCTCCCACTGTATCAGGTTGCTCAAAGCCCCATCCAACCTGGCCTTGAACACCTCCAGGGATGGGGCATGCAGCCCACAAATGTCCAGTCTAAATGTTCCCTCTTTCAATTTAAAGACATTCTCCCTCATCCTATCACTACATAACCTTGTAAAAGGCCCTCCCCAGCTTTCCTGGAGTCCCCTTCAGGCATTAGTGAGCTGTTCTAAGGTCTCTCCAGAGCCTTCTCTTCTCCAAGCTGAACAACTCCAGCTCTCTCAGCCCTTCCTTGTATGGGAGGTGCTCCAGCTCTGCAGTGGCTGCAAGACAGAGAAACAGGCTACCTTCTGTGTGAGTGTGTTAAACCAAAGTAAGATCCAAAGAAATACTCCTTGCTTCTCTGCCAGAACATAGAACTGAGAACATAGGAACAAGGATCCCAGCAGGCCACCAACTCACACTGACAACAGAAAACATGATAAAAGTGATTTTAACAATCCCTGTTACACTATTCTCTGCCACAAGCAGTGGAAACAAGATGCATATAGAGGCAAATAAAACCTGTAACGGTTTCAAATTATTTATTGAAACTCTGAAAATGCTCCTCTTCTGTTTGAAGACCAGCTGCTGTTATTACACCAAAGTATGGAACAGGAAAAAGGAAATGTAACACAGAAAAAGAAAAAAACCCATATAATTACAGCAACAGAGGCGCAGGTACCTTTGTACCCTCCTCATCCTGTTGCTTCAGTATGACGTCTCAGAATTATTTCAGCACAGGGAAGCCCAGTGGCTGAAGGACTGGGAAGTGCAGCAGAGTGTTAGTGTTTCATTCTGGGTTCACTGCACTTTCCTTACTCTCTCCCCTCCAAGCACGTGCAGTTTCATAACTGAGGAAAGGGTGAGGGTACCAGCCTAGCCAGACAGGCACATTACTTAACCCTGACACATCAGTGTTGACTGGGAAGAAATACAGATGCTGTAGAAAATTACTCCTACCCTAGGACACTGACCCTCAACCGAGGGAAATGAAAAGTGATTAAAGGAGTTGGGAGAGTCAGAGAGGATGCTTGACTCTGAAGAAATATCTAGGATGGAGATTCCCTGCTCTGAAGCCAAACTGAACTTGTGCAACGTGGTGTGAAATCTGTAGAGCCTAAAATTTCCCCTTACACCTACTGCACTGTGAAATAAAATCAGCCACTTTCTAGAATAACTATCTTGCCTGTTTTCTTCACAGGTGAAGCCTGTTATTGCAGAATCATCTCCTGGAAGGATGGAGATGCTCCAAGGAGGTCACATAATGCAATTACAATACTGTGATGTCTGGAGTCAAAAATAGACCAAAGCTTACTTGCTCCAGGGCCAGGCCACCTGCAAGAGAGCTGCAGGCACAGCTCAGAAACTGAGTTACAGGCAGCAGCAAGTTCCTTTGGACACAAGAATATTTAACAGTGGCCAAAACTAATCTCATGTCTCTCATTCAAATCTTTTTAAATAGTAGCTAGGAATGCAAAACTGTTGCACAGGAGCTCTGAGATGGCTAATGCCAATCAAATCAGTATCTACAAATCATTTGTTTCCAAGTAGTAAGTTGTTTACATGCTAGAACAACATGAAAGCAAGGCGATTACATGGAGTGAAATACAACTATAGGACTGCAACTATTTAGTTTCACAGGCCCAAATCTAGTAAACCAAGAAATAAACTTATGGATGTCCTGAAATATTTGTAGATTGACATAGCGGAGGTTGAGATTCAATAAAAACATGCAAGAACTGCAATGAAAGAAAGGGCAAAAAAAGTCTCTTGGGGGCAAGTTCCATACTTAACACATAAGCAATCAACTCTGAATAATTTATTCAGAGGAAACGGAGAGAGAACCAGCCAAGAGTGGACAGAGAGTTTGGTTTAACACTCTGAGAGATGAGTATGTGCAGTCTAGCATCTAAACAGTCCCTTCACCTCAATTTTCAGTAACATCCAGTGCTGAACACAGAGACAACATAGGAAGAAAAATGAGCACGATACAAGTACAAAAAAGGAAATTCCAACCAAACTGGGGGCATATTACTCTCAGAGTATGGGCTCAAACCAGAAGGACCCAATTATCTCAGAACAATGAAGGGACTAGGATATAAAATCACAAACTACTTAGCAATAAAATCAACAATCTATTCAATTAGAGTGATATTATAAGAATATGCAAGATGAAACACCATAGCTGTGGTTAAAAATTTTTCACAGAAAGGGTCATGGGGCACTGGCAGAGGCTGCCCAGGAAGGTGTTTAAAAGACGGGTGGATGAGGTGCTCAGGGATCTGGTTTAGTGGCAGATATGAATCGTTGGACTCGATGATCCAAGAGGTCTTTTCCAACCTGCTGATTCTGTGATTCTATGAATCATGGTGTAGCCTCCCTCAGGGCCCATCAGAAGCCCTACTCAAGGATGAGGGAGGCTGGTCTGCCCAGCAGTTTGTCCAGTCCCTTCCTCTGCCTGTTCTGCTGGTGGCTGTCACACGTAAGAACTTGACAGCTTCAATACATACCCTTAGTACTGACCTAAGCTTGCGGCCACCATCTGAGGATGGCAAATGACCTCCATGCATCAGTTTCAGCTTTCAGTTTTAAGGGAAAATATATTTAAGTTTCCAAATCCTGAAATTCTTAGTGCTTTGCTGAATATTAATAGGTACATTACAGCTAAAATAATTTAAGGTGTAACATTATTTCAATGTTCTGATCTGAATAAAGTAAATAAATTGATTTTAAATGCCATTAAAATGTTAAAAAAGTGCCAGACAGATACTAAAGTCAATCTCCCAACCCTCCTAATGCAGCACAACACCAGCACAAACCCACTGATTAAAAGCACTCTTCTGAAAAATGGCACGTCTCCCTTTATCTGCAACAAGGAATCCACTATTATGTCATGCAAAGTGAATTTTATTAACTTAATTCATGGCCTGTCACTCATTTTTCAACATCTTACGTGTACCTATAATATATGTCATGGTTAATCCATTTGATGAACTGTGTATATTTGGGCTTCCCTGATGAGCTCTCCACAACTTCCCTGCTAGCCCAGCTCCTTTACAACAACTTATCAGAGTCCAAATTATTAAAAAAGCTTTACATAGCTTGTTTTATTAATAGATAAGTAAGTAAATAAAGGCTATAAACCGTTTCTCTGTTTCTGCTGTCTGTTTAGATTAGCAGGCCTTCAGTCACTGATCTTTCCCAGCTTGTAAATGGTACTTGGCGCAATTCCCATTATTCAGCCCAGCCTTGTGAGGTTTCCCAGGGCGAATGTAATCATGTAACAGTATTTTTGTAGAGCAAGATTCACCTTATCAGTAGCTGCCCAAAAGATAAGCATCTCCCCCACACTAATTCATCAAAGCTTTCTCTCCAATTAACATTTTAAAGTACCTATGAATGTTAATTTATCACCCTTGTCATATATCTTTTGGAAGAATGACACTTTTTATTCCTCACCAACCATTCAGACCAGACACAGTAAATGCCACCTCAGTCATGTGTCAAGGTATCAGTGTTAGTTTCCTCAAAGACAAAAAGTAGTCATAGAATCACAAAATGGTTTGGGTCCAAAACAGACCTCAAAGCCCATCCAGTTCCAACCCCTCTGCCATGGGCAGGGACACTTCCCACAGGATCAAGTTGCTCACAGTCCCATCCAGCCTGGCCTTGAACACCTCCAGGGATGGGACCGTCATGACTTCTCTGAGCAACCTGTGCCAGGGCCTCATCACGCTGACAGGCAAAAAAATTCTTCCGAATATCTCATCTAATTCTCCGCTCTTTCAGCTTAAAACTGTTCCCCCTCATTGGATCCCTGCATTCCCTGATAAAGAGCCTCTTCCCAGCCCTTCCCAATCCACAAACTAAATTCTTGCCTTAGGTCAACCCAATACTATTGGTGTTAAAGGCATCTCTTCAGTTTAAAAAATGGAGGGGAAAGGCTTTAAGAGATTTAAATGAACTTAAATCACATTTCCAAAAAAAATTTCTCTTTGTCTCAAGTTATACTTTGTGATACTGGCAAAATAGTATTATTCCTCCCCATTTTTCTGCAGTGGCTTCCTAAATGCACAAGGCAAATTTTTGATGGTAAGTATATTTCTGACAATCAAAATGCAGGTCTTTAAAAAAGCCAGTGATTTTTAATCTTGTGATTCAAACTCTTTCTCCATTCAGCAACTGACATTTTCAGATTTTAATGCAGGGAATCGCAACACACCATAAAGTATCATACAATAAAAGATAAAAGGAAAGAGTATTAAGAAAAGCTTTTTATGGTTGGTCCTCATTACTAAGCTACAGCAAGTAGAAAAAAAAAATTTTTGAAAGAAAAAAAAACCAACTGTGGGAATAAAGACAAGATTGTAAGTACACTTGTGGCCATGACCGATGGTTCCACACATGCTCAGGCAAAGGACTACCACGGAGCAAACCCAGCCGTAGCCTTTTGAAGTGGCCTGACCACTCTGAAGGAGGCCATCTGTGCGGCATTTTCACACCACGTGCATCTTCAGACTCTTCATCTGCTGGGCAAGTGCTCTCTCATGTATCACTGGCAAAATCCCTATGACCCTATGAGCACAGCCGTGAGCAGGCAGGTTGACTTAGTCACGAAGTGCCATTTCACCGTGTGTGACTTAAACTGGATGCCAACAAACAAACAAACAAAAAGATGGTGCTGAGAAAACCAGTATTGGAGTCCTGCATTCAGCTCTGGGACCCTCAGCACAAGCAGGACATGGAGGCCATGAAAATGATCTGAGGACAGGCTGAGAGAGCTGGGGTTGTTTAGCCTGGAGAAGAGGAGGCTGAGGGGAGACCTCATTGCTCTCTATAACTACTTGAAGGGAGGTTGTAGAGAGGAGGGAGCTGGCCTCTTCTCCCAAGTGACAAGGACAGGACAAGAGGGAATGGCCTCAAGCTTTGCCAGGGGAGTTTTAGGCTGGACATTAGGAAAAAATATTTCACAGAAAGGGTCATTGGGCACTGGCAGAGGCTGCCCAGGGAGGTGGTTGATTCACCTTCCCTGAAGGTGTTTAAGGCACAGGTGGACGAGGTGCTGGGGGGCATGGTTTAGCGTTTGATAGGAATGGCTGGACTCGGTGATCCGATGGGTCTTTTCCAACCTGGTGATTCTATGATTCTATGATTCCTGAGTTAGCTCTGGATTACCAGAGGCTCCTGAAACGCACCACCAGCTATCCCTAACATGTTTTTGGAAGCCTAAACGTAATACAAATCTCCTACAAATCGTATTGGTTTTTCAGCAACAGATACCAGGGCCCTTCTGGCAGGTCCCTCAGCACCCTACAAGGCGGGATGCTAGGTCTTTAATTATTTTAATTTATCCCTATAAAGGCAGGTCATTTGTAGCACAACAAAGTACATCTTGGGGAATACTCCAAGCACGGAGCACTGCAAGAGGTTTTCCCAGGTAATGTCAGGAAGGTCATTCCAGGAAGGTCGGGTGTGCTTCCAAGGACAGATAATGTATATCCCTATTTTAGCCGCAAGCTGAATTCTGTCATGTCCTACTAATAAAACACAGCCCCACAAGAATGCTGTGGAAATCAGTTAATTAACAAACTAGGAAAAACATAATTACAGATTGTAGGATGTCTTTATCACTATGCATATGTCATTGTATTTATCACTGTTTCCTGTCAGCACATACAAATGACATGTCTTCAGTGCAGTTAATTTAATTTACAAGCTCCAGAATAATAATTTCTCACCTCTACTGACATTTCTGGAAGTTATTTTTGCCTTAGAAAAATCCAGCATGAGGATCTGTGAGGCACACAACACAAAGCAGCTTGAGGCTTTTATCTGCCTAAACAACCAAATAATGGTGTTAGGAAAGTGTTACTTCTGCTCCCAAGCACATTCAGAAGCAAATTTCACAAATAAAAAGAGTGACCCAGTTCAGCAGTGTATAATAAATACATGTCACCTTATTAGCTTCAAAGTTGAGCTGAAATAATATTCAGATGCTACAGCTTGCACTTCAGACAACCAATTCCCTAAATATTCCTTACTATTACCAAGGCCAGATAACGAGAAGGTCAGATCACTGCAGGGGTAAACTTGCAGAGGTCACTTCAAAGGCCACATTCTTACAGCTGAGGCTTTCCTACGCAGTCCTGCGAGCTGTATTCTTCAGGTGTTTGCATGGTTTCAAACAGCAGGTCAGCAAGCTGCACTAAGGAAAAATTAATAATCCAGCACCAGCAGAGCATGCAAACTATTCCCAAAGCCAGTGCAGAACTCTCTACATTTGCCTAAGAAAACCATTCCAGGTATCTTCAATTTATTCCTAATATGATCTGTCTCCTTCACTTATGAAAGTTATTTTTACGAAGTTATTAAAGCTGGATTAATTTAATTCATAAAGCTTTTCATTACAGCTGTACTGAGGAGTTGAACATGACTTCTTTTTGTAGAGTTTAATGCATTTCATATTTCTTTTTTGGGAAAAAGCAACACCATGTCATTGAAAATATGACCATTGTGGCTGCCCCATCCCTGGAGGTGTTCAAGGCCAGGTTGGATGGGCTTGGAGACCCTGATCCAGTGAGAGGTGTCCCTGCCCATGGCAGGGGGATGGAACTGGAATGGCTTTAAGGTCTTTTCCAACCCAAACCGTTCTATGGTTCTACGATATGAGTACTACAAATGACTATTAGGATCCTACAGCCTTCACGATGTAATACAGCTGAAAATGGACTTTCAGTCATCAAAACCTTTGCATTTCTCTACAGCTGTTTATAACAACAGTGAAGAAACAGATCTCTACAGTCCAGCCTGGATGATTAATTAACTGATGCCAACAGCAAGGCTGCAGCTGCGTTTGCCAAGTCATCATCCTCAGGACCATAATTAACACAGAGGAAGTTCCAGTGGGAATCAGGCTTGAATGACATTAGTGGGAACAATTAAAGCTCCTGAAGCTTTTACAGTATTTCAGAGCAGGTTCTTAGTTCTCTGAGCAACCCTTCAGTTCTGCCAAAGGCCTCTTGGAGGCAGCTGAAGCTCAGGATGGTTTTTACCAGTCTGGGGATCATCCTGGCCAACAGAAACTTCTGACAATGTTTTGCTTCTAAAATATAGATGCTTTGCACATGCTTCCCCCTTCATCCCCTCTTCTGTCCCATAAGCAATGAAAGCACAAGAGGGAAGTCTACAGCTAAAATGGGAGACAAAGGCAGATTTCTCCCTTCAGCCTTTTGGATTTGTTGTCAAATTCTGTAGTTCGAGGAGGCAAGAGATATAATGCTGGGTAAATATACTTCACAATAACCTAGTATTGTTTTGGCTTTCTTCCCCCAACAACCACACTCTAAGTCTTCACAGCTCTCAGCCATGGATATTCATGTCTCATGGCATAAAACCCAAACAGCAGACTGAAGCAGTACACTCTAATATGTTATCATAGTGGATTTTTAATGGTTTTGTTCTACCTAGTGGAGATATTCCCATTTTCACCCTTGCTTAATGCATTACACCAGTGTGCAAGACTTCCCAGTTCCTCCCAGAGATGCCGCTCTATCCACAGAGAGCAGTTCCTGACAAGCAAACACGGTTCTCTCTCCTCTGAAATAAAAGAAAAGAGAGGATATCCTTGATCTTTTATTGCCTAAGTGTTCCTGGTGCTATGATCTACTTGCAGCTGACATTTGAAACTTGAAGCTAAAAAGAAATCTGCAGATGGGATTTGAAGGTCATCCAAACACAGCTTTAGACCTGCTCTGTTTTGCTCCCTAATGCAGCCTCGATACAAGGCCTCTGGTTGTAAGTTATCCTGTACTTTTTCCCTACAAGCTGATCAATTCATAACTCTATGGATAAGGACAAAAATACATTCACAGAGGTTTTCCTAATGATATTTTCTTCTAAAGCAGTAAAGCTGGAAAACTTGATTTTGTCTTTTAGCTTACCCTGTTCAAAGAAAAAACCACCTTATTTTTCCCTGTAATCACATGACACCTAACTAGAAACAGATTTGCATTACGAAACACTGTGGAAAAATATCTGTTGCTTCTTTTCAGCACAGTGTGTTATAGATATTGTGATGTTCCCTGGGCTACCAGCAGGGCTTAAAACCCCTTGTAATTGTAATTCAAACCTAGTGATTTTTGTACCTCTAAGCAAAAAGGCTGACTACTGTTTGCATAAAATGCTGACTACAACCCCATGCAAAGGATTAGCCCACATCTGCATGACACCGAAATCCTACTTAAGCCTATTCAAATATCATTAACGTTCTTCCTGCACAAATGAGACAGCACCACTCTGGATTAGGTAATGGGAGACATGCTTGGCATGCTGGACTAGATGACAGGAAAGGACCAACATAGCATTACAAGGTTATGCTATCATCTGTGCTTTCTAAACCCCCTGGATATAACAGCCTCATCTTATATATCCTCTCCTGTATCATGACCTGCAGCTGCCATCGTAGATCACAACAGCTATTGGGACCTTGCATGCTGCATCACAAGACAAGCTGCAGCACTGAGGAAAGTCTGAGTTAGCCTGTACTTAACCATGGAGCATCACAGACCTAGGGCCAGCTCTGAACACATAGAGCATAACACAGACATGAAACTTCCTAATTGTGCTGCTCTTAGTCGTGTTAAACACACTAACAATGACTTGCTATGAAGACCTAACTATTTAAATTACGTGCTAGCTTAGTAAGCTACAAATTTACACTCACTTAGGAAACGGACAGAGCTAAATAATAAATGCTTCTTAAATAAAATCCACAAAATCTAGTGGTGCAGGTCACCTCACACTACAACTCTAGTCTGAGCTTGGACCATGAGAATAAATGTTGCCAGACAAAGCTTTCAGCCATCTCATTTGTGCCACATCCTCTACAGGCAGTTCTGTACTGATGTGACACTTTGCATTCAAAGACTAATTTACAGGTGGCAGCTAATGTCTGTGATGGTGAGAGGTCACAGTGAAAATGACTGTGGTCTCAAGTTGTTTTCATTCCACAATTCACTGATTTTAAGGCATCTACAATCAACTGGTCTGATTTTCAGCAACAAAATTTATGATGGTGCACGTAAGTCTCAGGAAATGCCTGCTAACCGGATACTTTACAATGAACTTCACTAACACTGGCACAAGTGTAAGCAGGTTTTCTCACCGACTGATTCTGTACGTGAGCTATGTGATGCTTCATCTCCCATAATTTGCTCTTCTCAATCATTTCTCCTATAGCAAATCTGAAAATCTTGTAAGCACAGGTGAGGTGATTTGCAGATCAGCTTCTACCTTCTGACTGAAGAGTTGTTTAGAGCTGTTGAAAGGGAACAGTTCCTGACTCCACCAAAGGGCAGGGGTTAGGCTCAGCCCCCAGCTTGTCTGCACAAGAATAAAAGCACTTGCAGCAAGTTTACACCTGCTCTTCTCGACATCAGGAAAGGCAGGAAACCACTATGGGTAATGAGTTTAATTATTAAATAGCTTCATCACCAAATGAGGGAGCATTGATTTAACAAAGTTCCTCTACTGTATTGTGCATTAAAATCATTCATCCTCAAAGCTCTGTAAAATGGACCAACACTGCTGTTTGTGAGCAGCTGTCTTCAGCAGAGAAACCGAAGTCCAAGAGGAAAAAAGTCACTAGGTGTTAGCTAGACTACATGCTCACAAAGCAAAGATGACACCTATAGCCATATACACAGGACTCGAGGGAAGAGTAGGAAGATGTGCCAGGGAGGGGTTAGAGCGGGCATCAGGGAAAGGTTCTTCACCCAGAAGGTGGTGGAGCACTGGAACATCTCCCCAGGGAAGCAGGCACGGCGCCAATCCTGACAATATTCCAGAAGCATTCGGACAATGCCCTCAGACACACAGTGTGAATGCTGGGGTTGTCCTGCGCAGGAATAGGAGTTCGGCTCCATGATCCTCATGGGTTCCTTCCAACTCAGGACATTTTATAACTCTACGATTCTATGCCATTTATAATCCTGCTGGGTTTCATTCTGTCCAGCTGTGTCACATATGGAGAAAAACTCAATGACAGGCTGGGCAGCATATTGGCTAGAAATCTGCAATAATGCAACCAAGAAGGATAGAGGAATTCTCACATTTATCTCAGGGTCTTGTCTAAAGCCACATCACAAGCATAACTATGGCTGCAGTAGCCATATCCAAACCTACATGGAACCTGGGAACTAAGAGTTAAGTCAGTGATATGGATTTCAGCTCAGCCTATTGACCAAAACATACAGGTATTTTCCTAAAACTTGAGCCACTGTGACTTCCTTTGCACTATACCCAAATTACTTCAACTGAAAATGTTATGTCATTGTATGACAAGTTACAATCACACCCCTGATTTGCAGACAGGAGAAACAGAAGGCTTTGATTCCTGAATACCTGGACTCCAGCAGCTGCAATGTAGCTCATGCTCCTCTATGTGGCACCATCTCTAGTCTTCTACATTTCTAGTCTCCTAATCAGGCTTAGCCTTGGTATCTGCCTTCAAGAAACCACAGCAACCTTGTTCTGGTCCTAACAAAATGCTCAGGGCCAACTTTGAAGTAGAGGAAAGCAATATTCTTCCTTACATGGAGGCACATTTTAAACATATACTTGGTATCAAAGGTTTCAGATTCATAATAAAAAAAGGAAGAAGAACACAACCTTCTTTAAAGTTAGCAGATTGGAGACACAGGCCCATCACTGCCTTGTATTGGAAAGCATACAAAACTGTTATGTGCTGTCCAGCTGAAGGAAGCTGGACATCACATTCATGGAAGGAGGACACCTCACCAATAATAATGTTTGTGGAATATACACTTTGTCCTAGAGGGATGTTGCCAACTTCATTTTCAAGGAATCAGAAATACCATTATATAAGGGAACTTGCCCACTGAATCCAATACCATCCCGTGTACCCAATACAGGGGTCAACACACAAACCAGCACCTAATAATGCTGTATGCACTCTCTTCTGCTCTTGCAGCCATCCCTTCTGGAACAGCTGGGGCAGAGCTACAGCAATGCAGGGCTTGGGGAGTTATCTAGGGAATAAGATGCACCCTAAAGCAGCCTAACTGCATAGGCTCTGTATGCAGCACTCTGGGCCATTAGCAGGTCTCGAGTGCCCTAAAGAGCATTACTGTGAGAGAAGTACTTACTATTTGTTTTAACTTGGATAGAAGTGAAGTACTGGAAATTATTTGGCTGGTTTCCATTTACCTGTCCAGCAATCTACCCCAAGCATCCCAAGCATCTTCACACCAGGCTTCCTGAGAGCTCAGAAAACAAGATGAAAGTTCTCAGTAAACTGCATAGCAAACAGACACCTGAAAGACCCATTCCAATCCTGATGGAACTTTGCTAATTCCAGTGCGCTTACTTTAGAGTCGAATCTGGCCCCTAGATCCTACATTGCTCCACTTAACACAGTGAACGTGCGTGACTAAAGCTCTGCTCAGCTCCAGATGGCCAAACGTCAACTAAATTGAAAAACAGCCAGTGCCAAATCTCTGCTTATAAAAGAAAAAAAAAGATACAGAAGGAATCAAAGAGGCAACATGAATATGGCTTCAGAAAACATAATGCAACACGCTGCTTTCCCTTTTGTAGCTCACTTTTACAACGTATTTACCTTGTAAAAAGTAATGAAAAGATGCAAAGGTCATGAAAACATGCAATAAATCTCTGCCCGTAGCTACTGAACAACATCTCAGCTCTCTTCATCCTGCTGACAGTGTTTATGTCCTCCAAGACAGAAAGGCACCATGCTCTAGAGTAGGGGTAAGACCTCCATGCCCTCACTGATGCACAAGCTATTCCAAAGAGTTATTAAAACTAAATAACAACTATATTCAGATACTGCACTTTCATTAGAGATGATAAAGCATAACTAGAAAGCAAAGGAGGGAATAGGCAAAAAAAAGGGGGTATTCACCTGTAGTTCAGTTAACCCAGAAATCATGATCAGCAGCTGCCCATCATGAATACCTGATTAAAAACATCTATAAACACGCATATACAATTTATGGAGTTCTTCGTGTTTCCTGCAGTCTTCTATTGTGGCTGCCAAGATGGCAAGAGAATTCAACTGAGCTACTCGGTTCAGAGCAGAGTTTAGCCCAGAGGGAAAAAGGGAAAGAAGGGACAGTACTATTTTGATTAATATACAAAACTGGAGCTTGTTAAGAGTAGGATCAATTTCCAGCTTTATACAACTTCTCTTCCCTGCACTAACCGACATCTGATATCAGTCATAACACTCTAGAAATAGCTAAAAGTAACCTTCACGCTTTTCTTCTAGGATAGCATGTTATCTAGCACGTCCTAGATCAGAAAAAGTAGATTGTGGATGAAATACAGATTTTACCTAGACTGCTGTAACTGCCAGGATGAATGCTTCCCCAAAGATCACAATGCCTACTTTTGTACTTTCAAATGGGGAGCATACTCATTTGGCTTCACGTAGCTTAAGAATGACTGTATATACAATTCACACCCTCTCACACATGCCAAAGTTTATCTTCATTATCAACTAAATTTCTAAACAACAATACATTGTTGAGGCTTTCTGTGCCATTGCCATATACAAATGAACATGCAAAAAATCTTTTCTAAGCAAAGTCTCCAAAACAGGGGTTCAGACCAAACACAGCTGGATAAACCTGTATGTCCCATAGCAGAGAACCCTAGAAGATGTAAAATACTAATGGACTTGAAAAACCTGTGTGCCCCTTCCTGCCTTAAGGCAGGATGAACATTACAACCATTCCTCTGTTCAATGTCTTCCTCTATTCAATGTCTTCCTCTATTTCATATCATTACCAAAAATCCGACCAATTCACCTCCCTTATTAGCACAAATCTTTAATTACTCTGCTGGCCTCGCCTGTTATTCCAGGTTTACACAAGACAAGAAAGTAAAGCTTGTCTTCAAAGAGCTCCGCTACCAAAACAGACTTTTTGTCAATATATTCTTTGCCCATGAAATAAGCACTGAGGTTCTAAATAGGCATTCAGGCAAGAAATAGATACGAAATAAAATGCACGCTGATTATTCCTTTAAGCACTTGGGAAAGATCAAATTGCTGTGTCTGCCTCACACTCTGACACTGCAGAATAACATACTTAAGTGTAACCAACAGTCTTGCCTCACATTTTCTCGGACACATAAAACAGGAAAATAACCATTTTAGAAAGGCTTGTAACTTCCAGTTCCTAGTGGAAAATGAATTTGATGCTAAAGATTTGCACTTCCAAGATGAAATATTAATATTAAGAGTAGCATGCTTGCAGAACGCATAAATATGAGCAGTAAATAATGTTGGACAGAATTAAAAGCTGCATTAAAGATCTCTTATTTGCATTACAGAAATCAAGGAGGGCGGGGCAGAAAATGAAACTTAACAGTAGTCAAGAACTATTTCAGTCTATGATGAGTTTTTTTCTGGAATACAGACTGGGGAAAAAATATCAAAGGATGCTTTCCTAACAATTGCACACTTAAAAGAAATTCTGCACAGGCACACTAACATGGATTTTAAATGAACCAATGCTTGCTAGTATTGGTGTCAAAACATTGGTTTTCTTATCCTAGAACTTTGGAAAAATTCTCAGACATTCCAATTCTTATTTGGTGCAATGGCCACACTTTTGATATAACGTTTATCGCTAGAAATCAGAATGCACTAAGTAAACCGAGCTTTCCTGCCAGCATAAAGGAAGATACATTCTGACAAAAACTGCTAAGTTGGGAACTGTTAACGCCATTATTAGTGCTTAGGCAACAGCAGTGATTCCTGTGGACTTTACTTTCTCTTTGAGTTATTCTTTCTGTCTCCTCAATTTCATTTATGTGAATCAATGAATCATAGAATCGTAGAATGGTTTGGGCTGGAAGGGACCTCAAAGCCATTCCAGTTCCAGCTCCCTGCCCTGGGCAGGGACACCTCCCACTGGATCAGGTTGCTCAAAGCCTCAGCCAGCTTGGCCTTGGACACCTCTAGGGATGGGGCAGTCACAACTTCTCTGGGTAACCTGAGCCAGTGCCTCACCCCTCTCCCAGGAAAACATTTCTTCCCAAGATCTAATCTAAATAACTCCTCTTTCAGCTGAAAATCATTCTCCCTCATCCTATCCCTGCACTCCCCGATAAAGAGACCTTCCCCAGCTTTCCTTTAGGCCCCCTTCAAGTTCTGGAAGCTGCTCTAAGGTCTCCTCAGAGCCTTCTCTTCTCCAATCTGAACAACCCCAACTCTTTCTGCCTGTGTCTGTATGGGAAGTGTTCCAGCCCTCAGATCATCTTTGTGGCCTTGTATGGACTCAAGTCTAACTTGTCCATGACAAGATACATGTCCTTCCTGTGCTGAGAACTACGGAACTGAATACAGGACTCCAGGTGAGGTCTCACAAGACCAGAGTAGAGGGGCAGAATCACCTCCCTTGACCTGCTGCCCACATTTATTTTCATGAAGTATGTTTTGCAAATACAAGAGCTGCTTACACTCATGAAAACACTTTTGATCAGTTCTGGCTGCATCGGTGGTGCTCTTTATGCATGTCAGAAATCAAAAGGACATCGTGGTTGACCTCATAATTAATCCATTCCCAGTGTGTTAACAGAGGTACTTCTGTTAGCATTATGCTTTCTAGTTTCTCTACATTCCCCAGCTGATGGGGTTTCCTAATTGCCCTAGGAAATCGCTTTATATTATACTTCTGTTTGAGACTTCAGCTTGGAGTGCAAAGATGCCTATCAGTAGAAAAGAATTAACTCTGTATACAAGGAAAGCAGCAGATTCTACTTTGAAGCAGCAACATGGACTGTGTAACTCAGCAGGATGGAAATGCACTGGGGCTGGAGCTGTTCAGTCTTGCTGAAGATCAGCTCTTTGCTATGCAAACATGGAAAACACAGCACCAAATTTAATCTTATGTTTTTCCCCTGACAAGTCATATGCTCGCACACGTGTTCCCTGCTCCCTCCCTTTCCAGGCCCTACGCCTGTGTGATATTGCTAGAGAGGAGTAACTTCGTAAAGTTAGGAGAGAAACCTAATTGCTTAAAAATAGGATTTGGCAGCGCACCAGCTCCTAGATGAGTCTGTGAAGCGTTCAGAGGTTTTAGGCAGGGAAGAGTTTTACCTCAGGCAGTTTCAAACCAGTACTTTCCTCTGCTCCCTTCAAAATATTTGCAGCGAAAAAATTTGTCCAAAACCCAAAGAAAACAAAACAAAAAAAATTTTTTACATCAGAACACTTCAGACTCCTCTCTGTAATTCTCCAGATACTCTCTACTCCTGTCTCCTTTCATCTTTTTCAGGTTCAGGGCCAGTTCTGGTGTGTGTCAGTTCTGTCTCTGTACCAGCGTGGAAGATTTCCACGCACACTTTCCTGCCTTACTCTGCTTTAAATCTGTCTCTTCAGGGGCCTGTCTATCCTGCTTCCACTCTCTCCAGCTCTTACTCACCGCCTCCTTCGCCCACTGCTCTCGTGACTTCTTAGTCTCCAGAGGGAAGTGTAGGAAGCAAATTCAACAAGGGCAGAACAAGGCTCAGTCTCGACCTTGCTTCCTCAGAAAACTGAGTCATAATCTGTATTAGCAACACACCGATCTTTCTGGACTTGTACATTTGTAGGGAGGGTTCAGCTTTGAAAACTGAGTATCACTTAAAAAACATTCCACGTAACTCTGATAGTCTTTCAGAAACAGGAATTGTGTGGAACGCAGCATGAATTAATCTTCCCTCTTTTAAACGCCTACAATGACCACAGGTGTTATTAGTTTCATTAGTTGTTTTCTCCAAATCTTTTATGTTTATGTGTACACATACACATTTGTATCACACAGCCAGCAAAGGGACCTTTGCTGCAGTTACACCTTCCCTGCAATTCCAGCCAGAGCACTCATTAGTTTCAGCTGGCTGCCTCCTGACCTACCCTCCCTCAGCCACTCCCTTGGGCAGCAGCGCCAACAACCTCTACTAAAAATACCTCTTCAGCATCATAAATAGCTTTTAAATAGATTTTTAAGCCCCCTTCAGGCACACAGTCTTTTTGCTTTTGATAAATACAGAGTGGCAACAATAGATGGAGAATAAAGTGCATCTTATCATCCTAGTCTGTTTGGCCTGCGTGCCTTGCAGAAAGGCAAAAATGAGAACTCCCGATGTCCACAAAAGCTGCCGCCAAAGAACAAGAGAAAGAGGGGGAAATCACTATTGCGAAAAGTCACAGAATCTCCCAAACCTAAATTGTGAACATGTTTACCTTCATAGAATTTACTGCCCAAGCCACAGGACCAGTGTTATTAAAGAAAACTTTAGATCTGTGGATTACGGCCTCAGATTGTGCCAGGGAAGGTTTAGACTGGATATTGGGAAAAATTTCTTTAGTACAAAGTGGTGAAGCACTGGCAGGGGCTGCCCAGGGAAGTGGTGGTGTCTCCATCCCTGGAGGGGTTCAAAAATATGTGTAGCTGTGGTACTTCATGATATGGTTTAGTAGGCACGGTGGTGTTGAGCTGACACTTGGACTTGATCTTGGAGGTCTTTTCCCACCTTAATGATTCTCTGATCCTATGTTTATCTATATCAAGCAGGGAGTCAGACAGCAGGAAAACGCACAGCAAAAGAAGGGAAAGGTTGAATCTTGCCCTGCGTAACTTTTATGTATGGACATAACCAGTTAACCAAAGCCTCTTTCTCAGAAACACGGGACATGAAATGTGCATCACACATCTAAGTACACAAAACATTTTTGTCATTCATCTCAAATATAAAAACAACTGGCTACAGAAAATAGAAGAAAATATTTATAGACATTTTTGGACAGAGATTACCTCAGGTCAAGTTAGAAAGCATCCCTAAGCTGCAATCATCAAATTCTTTTATCAGTTATTTTGGATTTCACTAGTGTTACTAAGAGAGAAATATGACACAAGCTTTTTATAGCAGCTGCCAATTCCACAGTGATCAAAGTTTTATTATTCTTTCTTAGATCAAAGTCTGGACTGGATAATTTTGGGATTATCTCCAGCTCATAAAGTAGAATAAACAGTTTTGGATAAACACATTATTATATAACGATATTGCCTTCTTGCAATAATTTTTGTTCTTATTTACATGTGCCACAAGTTTTTAGTGGGCTGTCTGATTATCATTTAACTGTTTTATTGGCTTTACTAGATGATAAAAGAGAAAATCACACAACAGCAGCAGAAGGCCATAGGAACATTCAAATCCTGTCTTGTTTTTCTACATTCACATGCAGAGGATATTCATGGTGAAACAGATTTAAAAATGAAACTGGGCACAAGCCAGAGAAGGGTAATAGGTCTTGCAGCTCGGGTCATTATAAACCAATCAAGACATCTGCAAGACATTTATTTTTGTGGAGCAGAGACACTCACACACACCTTCGTACAGGCTGTTCATCCATGTACACACCCTTCTGACTTGAATAAAGGAAGCACTCTGCAGAGAAAATTAGGATACTTACATTATGTCGACTTATATTAATTGCCATAAAGTATTATTTCACGGGTAACAGCCCAACTCCTTTAGCAGTTAAATCTAAGTTTAATGGTGATTGGATTTGTGCTTCACTCAGGTGTGCTTTCATTCAAGAAAAAAGTGGGTTCCTCCTTTCAGTTTTCATGGATTTCCACATTGCCTGTTGACCATAGGCTCAGCCATATTCCTGCTCCACCGAACAAGGCATTTACTATTATCTTCAGTGAAACAGCAACTCCTAAATCCATCTCTTCTTTCACACCCTAAATCTGTGAAAATAATTCATAGAATCATAGAATGGTTTGAGATGGAAGGGACCTCAAAGCTCATCCAGTTCCATTCTCCTTGTCAGGCTGCTCAAGGCCCCATCCAACCTGGCCTTGAACACCTCCAGGGATGGGGCATTCACAGCTTCTCAGGGCAACCTGTGCCAGTGCCTCGCCACCCTCACAAGAAGACATTCCTTCCGATATCTAATTTAAATCTCCCCTCCCATGCCAATTCTCCTCCCATGCCAATTTAAATTCTCCTCCCATGCCAATGAGCTACCAAGAGAACATCTCTGTCCATGAAAAAGAAAACAACATTGTTGGCTTCATCAACAAACAGCAACATGTACTCCACTTTTCAGCTTGCTCCAAAAAGAGCTAAGCACACATCAAAGGGCTTCAGAACCTCACAATCTATCTGATGACTGACTTGGACGTTTTTCTTTCACCCCTCCGTAAGCTGAAACTGCAAATATACCACAGGAAGGGGAAGGAACCTTTTGCTTCACCTTTGAGAACATTATTTTCTGGGTGTTTCCTTCTTCATGTTTTCATTCAGAAAGTCCCTCAGCCACAACCACAGGCATCTCTCCTGGGTAGCTCTCCCAGTAATCCTGCCAATACAGCTGGAAAACCCCAGCACCTCCTCTGAAGGCAGAGAACATACTGCTGCCACAATACACTTTGTCTCACCATACCTTTTGACACACTGGTCTTTCTTAGAGTGATGACAACAGACCCTCCTTCCACTTCAAAATGTGGAACTCAGATGAATAGATTAATACTTTTCAACAAACATGAAGTGCGTGCAATCTTTTCTAGTCATAGGGAAGCAACTTCAAGGCCACCTAATTGCACCACAGGCATCACCACAACTGAATGTTTTGAAACTGGCCACAACAAACTGTTCACAACAGCACAGAAGTCAATACAGGCTGCAAAATCCACACCAGAAATTGGGCAGGTACTCAGGTAGCTCATATTCAGCTTTCACTGTAGTCCTACACAATCGGCAACACACTGAGTTTAAGCCTAACTCCAATGTGTGCACGTAAACAGCAGGCACTGCATTGTGTATGCGTCCATCTTTCATAGATTAGATGGAAGAAACAGATTGGGGCTCTGTAGTCTGGAGAAGAGGAAGCTTAGGGGAGACCTTATCATCCTCTACAGCTTGCTGAAAGGAGGTTGTAGTGAGGTGGGAGTTGGTCTCTTCCCCCAAGTAACAAGTGATAAGATGAGAGGAAATGGCCTCAAGTTGTGCTGGGGAGGTTTATATTGGATACTAGAAAAATTATCTTTACTTGAAAGAGTGCTGAAGCATTGGAAAAGGCTGCCCAGGGCAGTGGTGGAGTCTCCATCCTTGGAGGTGTTCAAAAAATGTATAGCTGTGGCATTTCAGGAAATGGTTTAATAGATATGGTGATGTTGAGCTGAAGGTTGGACTGGATGAGCACAGAGGTCTTTTCTAACTTTATGATTGTATGACTCACCAAAACCCTAATTCTGGCTCACAAATGGGAGAAGAACATAAGACTTCTCCATCACAGGTGTGCCTTGCTGAAGCCTGTCTGGTCCAACCTCATTTACAAAGTAAGGATTTCCCTACTTAACATATGGGACCAGTAAACATACCAAATGTAATGCTCAATAATGTTTACAGATTCAGGCTCTTATTTGAGTTTGAGCTTCTAAAAACTAAGTTCCTTCTGAAAATAAGCCACAATAAGACCTGAGTGTATAAAATAATGTGTGTATCACAGATGGGGTTTTTTTCCTATTACTGTATAATGTCTAGGAGTTTTCTTTGGGTTTTAATGAAGAACACCTAATTATAAAGACATTGTAGCCTAAGCAATTTGTGATAAAAATATGAAGGTCTACTTGCTGGTCTCAGAACATGCAGACCAAAGTCTACTTTCCACTGTGTGTTTCTGCAAAACTAAGAAATGCTACGTCAGTCACATGTACCAACCATGTGTGGGTTTCATTTTACTAACAGATTAGATTAAAAATAAATTCAAAGTATTCAGTTCAAACCTATTAAAGGAAACAACAACAATAAAAAAGAAATCCTCAAAAGATTGTTTTCAGAGACTGCAAAACACATGAGGTTCTAGTATTCTTCACTAAAAGCAATTTTACTGGCTTTTCCATCCATAAGCTGATAGTTATTTTACTTCAGTGCAATTCCTTTAAAAAATCATGCATCTAAAATAGATTTTACCTCACTGTCCCTCCTGGTTTCCTCTTATTGTTGCCATTAGTCCATGTAACTTTTTCCATGCATTCAGGACTAGTTTTCATTAATCACTGAAGTTAAACAGCAGAGACTAAGCTTTGTTGAAGGGAGGGGGAAGAAAGATGAGACAGAAGCAAAACTTAAAAAGCAGAAGCTTAAAAGAGATGCTACTGTTTAAGTCGGGCTCTTCAGTAAAATATCCTTCTTCCCCACCAAAACAAAAGCTGTACCAAGCCTAAAGATTCACCTGCAGCTACTGATTCTCCTGTACAGACAAGTACAGATTGCAGTGACAATCCAGGTGCTGATCCCAAGCTATTTAAAACACAAAACTCAAGATCAAGACCTAAAATGAGTTAACTGGAGAAAAAAAATAAGTCATTATTTATGTTTGGAAGAACTAAAGAGAAAGTACAGATAGGATTAAATAACAGCATGAAATCAGTACAGAAGAAATTCAGGACAAAAGCTGGAGAGAAAAACCTTGAGAGCCAGTTCCAAATTCTGCACTGCATAGGGATTCAAAGCGGAAAACAGCTGTGTCGGCATGACTACACACACCGCTCTGTCTCAGGTACTGCTGCAGATCACCCAACCCTGCCAAGAACCTGCTCCTTCAAGCTATGGAGCATTATTTCTACCTTTTTCCTTGGTATCGCTAGGAATGGAAGCATTTGAAACTACAGTGATTTACTCTAGGCATGCTAAAATTCTCTACTTCTAAAATTAAGGAAATGTCCAGCCAGCTCGCACTGCCCCACTCTCCAGGTTGCTTAGTCCAAGTGTGTTCAATAATAGCCACGTACTTGTCACACCACAAATTATTATATGCTTGAAAGAGATGCCTCTAGCAATAAAAAGAAACCCACAGCAACAGATTTCAGAAAGGATATGGCAGAAAATATTGCCACAGCCTTAATATATGGGCTATATTACTAGGAAAATCACAGACCATAATAAAACATTGACCAGAAGCTCCCAGCAGTTAGTTTTTAAACCAGTGAGTTCTCAATCAAAACCATTGCTGCTAGCAACAGCAGCCATGTCTACAGCTATTTGTGGAGAAAAGAAGATCTGGAAAACTAAAACTAAGGTTATTGGTAGAATACATAGGAGCTCAAGGTATAGTATGTGAATTTCTCATTGAAAAACCATAGAATGGTTTGGGTCAGAAGGAACCTTAAAGATGATCCAGTTCCAATCCCCACTGCAATAGGCAGGGACACCTCCCACTGGATCACGTTGCTCCAAGCCCAATCCAACCTGTCCTTGAACACCTCCAGGGATGGGGCAGCCACGACTTCTCTGGGCAACCTGTGCTAGGGCCTCCCCACTCTCAAAGAAAAAACATTCTTCCTAATATCTAACCTAAATCTCCCCTCCTTCAGCTTCAAACCGTTCCCCCTCACAGAGTCCCTGCACTCCTTGATCCAGAGCCCCCCTCCCCAGGTTTCCTGGAGCCCCTTTCAGTACTGGAAGCTGCTCTAAGGTCTCCCTGCAGCCTTCTCTTCAACAGGCTGAACAATCCCAACTCTCTCAGCCTGTCCTCAGAGGGGACTTCCTCATACAGAAGTTCACATCTGTCAGACAGATCAATCAAGCAATGTGCACAGTGCAGTTGAAGAAAGAATTGCTACTGGAGCAAAACATAAAGCGCTGAAGTTTATCACCTTTTGTTAGTATAAAATAAAATAAATTCTTAAGCTAAACAACCCTACTACTTTGACTATTCAGTTGGCTAAAAATTGCAATTACCTCCTTTACAACATCCACACTTGCAGCATCAGAGTGGCACACAACAACCTGTCAGTAATAGACAGCAATAATATTTCTTTAATACTGGCTTCTGTCAAAATTCAGTGATTTTTGTTTTGGCACAAAAAAGGCTGAAACGACACCATTATCAATAAACCTCCTATTTTAAATGCCTTTGCCTTCCTTGACTAAATACAGCTCATGCTGTGGAAGTTGTGGCTGCCCCATCACTGGAGATGTTCAAGGCCAGGTTGGATGGAGCCTTGGGCAGCCTGGTCCGGCGAGACATGTCCCTGCCCATCACAGGGGGGTTGGAACTGAATGATCTTTAAGGTCCCTTCCAACCCAAACTATTTTATGATTCATGCTAACTCGTTCAACATTTAGAACAAAAAATCACCAAGATCTTCATATTTGACCACACCAAACAATACCACTTGTGCCTGTTTGCTCTAGCGTAACTGAAGATTAAAATAGGTAAAAATAGCAATATTTCCATTAACTTAGACCTTCATGATAACAAGTAGTTTTGACAGTTTTTAAGCAGTTTGAGATAACATGCACAAGTAGGTCATGGTTGTACTTGGCTTTAGAAAAATGTCTTTCATCCAGAGAATTTACAGCTCTTTGCAAACAAGCCCTTAGGTAAGCAGCAATCTATAAGACTTACTCCAACACCCGAATCCAGTCATGTATGAGTCCTAATAGCAACTACTTAATAAGAGCTGAAAGAAGAATATGAAGCCTTTTGCAAACTGCAGGATTGAAAAGCCCGACTGACGTCAACAGCCGCTCTCCACTGATTCTGACAGGCTGCAGAGCAGGTTGTGAGAGCGCCCTGGGAAGGGCTCCAGCTCAACAGAGAAGTGAAAAGGGATTTTCAAAGTTCATTTCAGCTCGCAGTGCAATCACCAGATTTCCAAATTGATTGGTTGTTCAAACTTCTGGGAATACTCGCCTGTGCTGCTTCATCTGGTGTTTGGTCAAATCATCAGCTAGAGCTGACTATGAGGAAAGCAGCAGGAGAATGTTAGAGACCTCACACTTCCATAAGAGCGTGAGGTGGGATACAGGTGTGGAGGAAGGGTGGAAGAAAACAAAGGAAAATATCAGGAAATTCATCTTCAAGCATGAGTGAGACACTAGTTCTCTCACCAAGCCCTTGGAAAAAGTTAGCTACCATCATTTCCTTTGAACAAGTATAGAACTCTTGATGCTGAGTTCCATTCACTGCAAAATTACATTGATTTGTATTATTAGTTACATTCAAAGAATTTATTTACAATGTCATTGACTATATGGATAGTTCTGGTTAAATAACAACAGGGAGCTAGAGTGGAAGAGTTAAAAGGAAAAGTCCAAAAGTACAGATTTCAGGGGCTTCCGTCATCTGTTGCAGTCAGTTCACAAGATCATGCTGCCTCCTGGAGCAAAAGAGATTAATAGAGAGCTGTACAGATTGAACACTGATAATATCTTTATAGTTTTTTACTTTGAGTATCTTCTGCAATTTAGTAATAAAAATGGCACAGGTGAATATTTAACTCTCTTGCTATTCCTGTTATGCTTAATATGTAATCAACAAGCTGGCAACTCTAAGTGTCTGATGCACTCAAAATAATAATGATCACCTTTTGGACAGCAAGCACAACATGAATTATTAACAGTCAATATTTGCTGAGTATGCAGACCTTAATGATACAGTGGTTGTAATGAGATTGCATATGCATGCAGTAGTCTGACTTCATGGAGCAGAAGGTCCCTATCTGACATTTGAATAAAGCCCAGATCCCTTAAAAACTTACTTCTTATTCAAGCTACATTCCCAGGAGTAACCTCATTAAGACCCACTACACCACATAAGTGTGTAAAACTAAGTTCATATGTAAAATTTTAACAGCAGTATTGCTTAAAATGGTTTATAATGCCACTGGTCTCTCCTGCTTTATACACAAATATCCTCTGGTCAGTACTGAATAACTCTATCTACTCATACAGACACACTTATTTACTAACTAAGTCCATCTGTTAAAAATTGAAAAGCAGATATTGATAAAAATTAATCTCTTTTATGAATCTCATCCATTTCCCTAAAGTCCTCTAGATGCTCTCGCTCTCTCTCTCTCTCTCTTTTTTCAGTTAATTACTCTGAAAAAATAAGATGGCATGGGAGAGGCTGAGAAAGAATTCGCCTGTCTTCTCCAGGCAGCTCTCCAGCAGAATCAAGCAGGCATCAAACATCATGTGTTGCGCAGATGAAAAGGAAAGAGGGACAGCAAGGGGAGGAAAAGGGAATATGGCCAGTGGGAAGCATTCCCTGGGCATCCCATTCTGTACAGTTCAGGTTTGAGGAGTCACCTGCAAGGCTGAAATTGCAACATTTTTCTGTCGCTTCCTCAAATCCAGGTAACCCTTTGAAGACAAGTCTAATCCACATTATGAAGCTTTGCTGGGTTTTCCCTACAAGAACTAAGGCACAACAATGATGTTAATATACTCAGTGTTCTTCCAGAAATGGATTCTTTGGAGACTGATACGCTCTATTTCTTCCTAAAGCAAGAACTCCACTGTGCCACAAAGAATTATGCTGCTCTAACACCATTTATTATTTATACCTAAAATGGGTGTGATGCTTTAGGAATATGGTCCTAACCACAAACTGCTGACAAACCTTCAGCAGTCACACGATGCTTTCCATGTGCATCCAAGCAAATGGAAGAGCTGATCCATGCTGAGCACTATTTAATAAGTGAAGATACAGAGAAATAAAGGGATGAATAAATAAGATGTATCCCTGCATTCAGGGCTTTGTTAATTTGTAATATGTCATTTTTACAAAGTATTTTTTCAATGCAGAGATAATCTGGGAGTGGTTTTACTTGTCACTGCTGTGCAGGTAATTTTCTCTCTGCCAGGAGACACTTACAAGTATTTCTGCTTTGTTAAGACAACATTCAGAAAATGCTTAAATTTATGCCTTCAGCCCTTTAATTGGTACTTGCTGTACTAAGAACCCCTTGTGCCACACCTGCACCAGTTTCTCAAATCAGCTGCAGAAGTTTGGGACAAGGCAGGATCTGCAGTCAGTAAGGGTGGATCTGTTCATCTTCAGCCCAGAATTCCCAAATGCACAGTCAGAGCCCTCGGACAAGCACATGCAAAGGACAAAAGCTGTTCACGTTTAGGTCATTATTAAGACAAATGCAAATCTGAAGTAAAACTCCACAATGCTAATTCCAAGGCAGATGGAAACGCCCACCAGAGGTATAACCCGATGGTGCGATGCATCACCACACCCCAGCAGCAGCACCAATGACAGAAACGCTCAGCAGACACACCAGTACCAACCAGTTGATCCTTTCCAAGGCGTGATAACCAGGACTTATGACACACCAGTACCAACCAGTTCACCCTTCCCAAGCAGCAATGACCATGGTGTCCTGACTCACCAGTACCAACCAGTCAATCTTTGCTTAGCAGCGATAACCACCATGTTCTGACACACTAGCACTGACCAGTCAATCTTTGCCAAGCAGTGATAACCACCACGTTGACACACCAGTACCGACCAGTTTGCCTTCAGACACACCAGTACCGACCAGTCTGCCTTCTGACACACCAGTACCGACCAGTCTGCCTTCTGACACACCAATACCGACCAGTCTGCCTTCTGACACACCAGTGCCGACCAGTCTGCCTTCTGACACACCAGTACCGACCAGTCTGCCTTCTGACACACCAGTGCCGACCAGTCTGCCTTCTGACACACCAGTGCCGACCAGTCTGCCTTCTGACACACCAGTGCCGACCAGTCTGCCTTCTGACACACCAGTGCCGACCAGTCTGCCTTCTGACACACCAGTGCCGACCAGTCTGCCTTCTGACACACCAGTGCCGACCAGTCTGCCTTCTGACACACCAGTGCCGACCAGTCTGCCTTCTGACACACCAGTACCAACCAGTCTGCCTTCTGACACACCAGTGCCGACCAATCTTTGCTAAGCAGTGATAACTACCTTGTTCTGACACACCAGTACCCACCAGCTCACCTTCCCAAGCAGTGATAACCACCGCGTTCTGACACACCAGTACTGACCAGTATGCGCTCTGACGCACCAGTACGGACCAGACCATCCCCCCCAAGCAGCAAGGACCACTCCAGGCTGCCGCTCGCCCCGCTCCCCTCTACCCGCAGACCCCCCTCCTGCCCCCCGAGCCCCGGGAGGCGGCGCCGCGCGGTCCCCGCTCCTCCGCCCGCAGGTGCGGCTCCCGAAGGATGCTCGGCGGTGCCAAGCCCCGTTCCACGGCCGAGCTGCCAAACGCTACCTCCTCCAGGAGAGAGACCTCGAGGAGAGAAACCTCCCCGAGGAGGGAAATCTCCCCGGGGAGACAAATCTTCTCGCTTCCCCTCCTCGCTCCGCGACCGGCGGCGCATCCCCCGCCCCAGCGCGGCGAGCGGGGCGCCGCAGGGAGGCGAAGCGGGCAAGGTCGAGGCGTCGGAGGAGCAAACCCACCTCTAGCAGCCATGGCGAGCGGCTCGGAGCCCGCACCGGTGCGGGGCGGGGGGAGAAGCGGGGGGAGAAGCGGGCGGATCCGCGGCGCCGCCGCGCTCCCTGCCCGCCGCGGCGCGGGGCGGGGCCGGGGGGCGGGGAAAAGGGCATCCACCCGCACCCCCCTGTCCCCACCCGCACCCCGGCACCCCCACAGCACCGCCCGGTGGCCCCCAGCACCGCCCCGGGAGCGGCGGGGCAGGAGAAGTGATGGGAAAGGCACCGGGGCTGAAGCAGAGAATCACTCGCTTGGGAAAGAGCTTTGAGATCGAGCCCAGCCGCACCTGTCCCGCCTGGGAGAGGTGAACTGGTGGGGACTGGTGTGGAAGAGCACGGTGGGCATCACTGCCTGGGAAGGTTAAACTGGTTGGTGCTGGTATGCCAGAACACAAACTGGTCGATACTGGTGTGTCGGAGCAAGGTGGTCATTGCTGCCTGGGAGGGATGAACTGGTTGGTACTGGTGTGTCAGAAGCCAGTGGTCATTGCTGCTTGGGAAGGGTGAACTGGTTGGTACTGGTGTGTCAGAAACCAGTGGTCATTGCTGCTTGGGAAGGGTGAACTGGTTGGTACTGGTGTGTCAGAAGCCAGTGGTCATCGCTGCTTGGGAAGGGTTAACTGGTTGGTACTGGTGTGTCAGAAGCCAGTGGTCATTGCTGCTTGGGAAGGGTGAACTGGTTGGTACTGGTGTGTCAGAATATGGTGATCATCACTGCTTCAGAAAGGTGAATTGGTTGGTACCAGTGTACCAGAAGACAGACGTCATCGCTGCTTGAGAAGGGTGAACTGGTTGGTACTGGTGTGGAAGAACACAGTGGGCATCACTGCGTGGGTAGGATGAACTGATCAGCACTGGTGCATCAAAAAGCTAACTGGTCAGTATTGGTGTGTAAAAACATAGTGGTCAGTGCTGCCTGGGTTGGATGAACAGGTTGGTGCTGGTGTGTCAAAACATAGTGGTCATCACTGCCCGAGAGGGAAGAACTGGTTGCTACTGGTGTGTAAGGACATGGTGGGCATCGTAGCCTGGGTAGGATGAACTGATTGGTACTGGTATGCCAGAACACAAACTGCTTGGTACCGGTGTGTTAGAACACGGTGGTCATCGTTGTTTGGGAGGAATGAACTGGTCAGTACTGCTGCATCAGAATGTGAACTGGTTGGTACTGGTGAATCAGAACATGGTGGTCATCGCTGCTTGAGAAGGGTGAACTGGTTGGTACTAGTGTGTCAGAACATGGTGGTCACCGCTGCCTGAGTAGAATCACAGAATCACAGAATAACCAGGTTGGAAAAGACCCACTGGATCTTCAAGTCCAACCATTCCCACCAATCCCTAAATCATTCTCCTAAGTACCTCATCCACCCTAACCTTAAACACCTCCAGGGACGGCGACTCAACCACCTCCCTTGGCAGACCATTCCAATGCCTAACCACCCTCTCCGTGAAGAATTTTTTTCTAATCCCACGCCTAAATCTCCCCTGGCAGAGCTTGAGGCCATTCCCTCTCGTCCTGTCCCCTGTCACTTGGGAGAAGAGGCCAGCACCCTCCTCTCCACAACCTCCCTTCAGGTAGTTGTAGAGAGTAATAAGGTCTCCCCTCAGCCTCCTCTTCTCCAGGCTAAACACCCCCAGCTCTCCCAGTCGCTCCTCATAAGATTTGTTCTCCAGCCCCTTCACCAGCTTCGTTGCTCTTCTCTGGACTCGCTCCAGAGCCACAACATCCTTCTTGTGGTGAGGGGCCCAGAACTGAACACAGGACTCGAGGTGCGGTCTCACCAGTGCCGAGTACAGAGGGAGAATAACCTCCCTGGACCTGCTGGTCACGCCGTTTCTGATACAAGCCAAGATGCCATTGGCCTTCTTGGCCACCTGGGCACACTGCTGGCTCATGTTCAGTCGGCTGTCAACCAACACCCCCAGGTCCTTCTCCTCCTGGCAGCTTTCCAGCCAGGCTGCTCCTAGTCTGTACCTCTGCTTAGGGTTGTTGTGCCCCAAATGGTCAGTGTTGGTATGCCAGAACACGAACTGGTTGATACTGTTGTGTCAGAACACAGTGGTCATCACTGCCTGGGTAGGATGAACTGGTCAGTACTAGTGTGCCAGAACACACCATATTACTAAGCACCTCATCTACCAGTCTTTTAAATCCTAACCCATAAGAGTGAAATGTCTAAGTATTGATCGTTACTGAACTCTTACAGCCAACTCACTGCCCCAGTCATGATCTGCACAGTGTGAGCGAGAATCTCCCCCTCTGGTTTTCAGTAGCTTTTGGACCAAGATTCAGACACCCAATGTCAGATGCTGAACCATCTTAGAATCATAGAATGGTTTTGGTTGGAAAAGACCTTTGAGATCATTGAGTCCAACCACCGATCCAACCCTGCTAAGTCCACCACTAGACCATGTCCCCAAATACAACATTTGCTCATCTTTTAAACACCCTTGATGTCTTTTCCAACCTTAATGATTCCAAGATTCTATGATAAGGATTCAGCTCATGGCTGATCTAACATTTTCCAACCAAACAATTCTACGATTCCATTATGGTTTAGTAGTGGACTGGTATGGTTGAACTCGATGATCTCAAAGGACTTTTCCAACCAAACAATTCTATGATTCTGAAGTCTGTGCCATAAGCCAAAATCCACCTGCCCACAGCAGCCAAGCACAGCAACTCTATACCTGCAGATCTGTATGTAAATAGTACTTAAACATAAAAAATACAACAATGTTGCCTGCAAAACAATCGTGGCATTAACATACAGAAAAGAGGACTCAGCTTCTTCCCTGCACCTCAATAAAAGCAGCTAGTGCCAGCTGCAAAGCGCTGAGGAACAAGATCAGTATCAAGGGGACATCCCTCCCCTGACCTCCAGTCTAATACAGCCAAATCCTCCCCAGCCACACTAAAGAGAAAACCCCTGTGCCATCAGTTTATTAGATGCTGGAGAGAGTTAAGCAAAACAACAATCTACTTTGTCAGGAATTGCAGGTTAGAAGACCACATCAGAATAGTGAAATTAAAACATGAGAGCAGGCTCTCATCGATTTGAGAATGGGCAACTGTGAACTAAGGAACAGAAAGAGCAGTCTGTGATGTTCAGTGCGGAGCCAGCATGCAAGCGAAATGACAGGAGAGACTGAATCACCCTCCTCCACTCTGCTCTGCCATACACAAAGCATCTTCACACCAGCGAGAAGCCTACACAGCTTTTCCATCAAAAATCAAAAAAAAAAAAATTGCCAAAATCTTCAGATATGAGAGGGGGGAAAATTGTATCTACAGAGCAGAAATAGATGCTAGTAACAGACATATCATACGTTTCCACCGCTGTTTGGAAGTGCAGCCGAGCCAGGGTGTCTGCTCTATTGTGTGTCGCTCACCATCCCCATCACACCACGGAGCACGTGTGTGTACAAAAGCATTGGAAGCAGCACACACATCAGCCTTCTCATCGGGTGATACACAGAAAAAAAGAATCGGCACATCTGATATGGTATTCATGCTTGCACATAGCAATGACTTTTAATCATATCCAGTTCTCTTTGCTATGGATTACCCCAGTGTGTTCCCACACTTCAGTTGCAGAATCATGGGATGGTTTGGGTTGGAAGGGACCCCAAAGCCCATCCAGTTCCAACCCCACTGCCATGGGCAGGGACACCTCTCACTGGATCAGGTTGCTCAAGGCCCCATTATGTCACTCATGTACTCACTATGTCATTATGTTTCCTTGTCCATTGCAAATGTTCCTGAATCCTGCAGCAGCAATGAAATAAATCTCAACTTCTCTTTCCCAATTCCTGTGGCATTATTCTTAATTGGCGGTCTGACATCCACTGGAAAACTCTTTATATCCCTGAAATGAGTAACGTTTTCCACGTGCAAAGAACTCATGTTCTCCTTCATGTCCAAAAGAGCAGAGTTTTTCCTTCATCAATGTAGTATGACATCATTTTGTGGTTTTGAGTAATTTCCTATGCGTTTCCTTCAGAGTTTCCAACTAGCACTATTGAGGGTTCTCCTGTGTGATGCTTAATAGACAGCTCTAAAAAGAGGGTTCAGGAACAAGCAGAAATTAGGTTTTTAAGTAAGAACTTCCTTTCTTCATACTGATAGGAAGTAGGAAGGGAAAGGCATTTGTAACTTGCGTTTCTATAGAACACAGTTTATTCCGTTTACTGTGTAAACTCTCCAAGGCAGACAACGCAGACGTTACTGAATGCCAAAATGGATCAGATGCAGCAGTTATTTATTAAAAAGAGCTTTTCAGCTGAGCTTCTGGAGGAACTGAGGCTGATAGAGTTTTATTTTTCTGTTTGTCCATCAAGTCCCCTCCAAGAATCTTCAGATTTGGATACAGAAAATTTAAGTTCAAGTTGACTAATAGTTATAATTCAGCAAGACTTCTACATCCCTCCAAATTTCGTAGAAATTAGTAAAAGAAATGAAAATGAAGGAGAAAATCTGCAGAGGGAACTCCACAGTTACCAGTTCTGGAGGGCTTGTCTTCATTAGCCACATCTATTAGTTAGGCAATCTGCATGCATGCAGCTGAATCAGCTGCTGCAGTTGCTGTCTCAGATCCTGCCGATATCCAAGGAGTGTGGAAGGGAGATGAAGAGGGTGGAAAATAGAGGAACACAGAAGTGAGACACCATTATTACTATTTCACAGATGAAGACCTGAGGTACTTAGATAAGAGAAGTTGAATCAGATAAGATGGACCAGCAAATCCAAGAGTTCACTGCTGCTTCTGGAAGGGGTGGTCATGTACTCTCCTGGGCATCACCTCTTCTATTACTGAGTCCAACTCCTCTGCTCCTGCTCCTCTCACTGCAGCACCATCATATCTAGTCTGACTCCCAAGGAAATACTTTAGCTGATTGATTAGCAAACAACTGCTCACTTTCTTGCACTGGGTTAGCTTCCTGCCAGATAAGGCTACAGAAGAATAGAGAAAGAAACCAAAGGCTCAGACTGGGAGCACCTCCCATATGAGGAAAGGTTGAGAGAGTTCAGGTTGTTCAGCATGAAGAAAAGACTTATAACAGCCTTTCAGTACTTAAAGGGGCTACAGGAAAGTTGGGGAGGGGCTCTTTATCAGGGAATGCAGGGATAGGATGAGAGGAAATGATTTTCAGCTGAAAGAGGGGAGAGTTAGATGAGATATTAGAAAGAAATTTCTTCCTGTGATGGTGGTGAGGCCCTGGCACAGGTTGCCCAGGGAAGTTTTGGCTGCCCCATCCCTGGAGGTGTTCAAGGGTAGGTTGAATGGGGCTTGGAGCAACCTGACCCAGTGGGAGGTGTCCCTGCCCATGGCAGGGGGGGTGTAAATGAATGGGCTTTAAGGTCCCTCCCAACACAAACCATTCTATGATAAACATAGCTGACAGAAGGCAGGTGCAGAACTGCACAGACAGGAATCACAGAATCACACAGAATAACCAGGTTGGAAGAGACCCACTGGATCGTGGAGTCCAACCATTCCCACCAATCCCTAAATCATTCTCCTAAGTACCTCATCCACCCTCACCTTAAACACCTCCAGGGACGGTGACTCAACCACCTCCATGGGCAGACTGTTCCAATGCCTAACCACCCTCTCCGTGAAGAATTTTTTCCTAATGTCCAGCCTAAATCTCCCCTGGCGGAGCTTGAGGCCATTCCCTCTCGTCCTGTCCCCTGTCACTTGGGAGAAGAGGCCAGCTCCCTCCTCTCCACAACCTCCCTTCAGGTAGTTGTAGAGAGCAATGAGGTCTCCCCTCAGCCTCCTCTTCTCCAGGCTAAACACCCGCAGCTCTCTCAGCCGCTCCTCATAAGATTTGTTCTCCAGCCCCTCCACAAGCTTCATTGCTCTTCTCTGGACTCGCTCCAGGGCCACAACATCCTTCTTGTGCTGAGGGGCCCAGAACTGTACACAGTACTCGATGTGCGGTCTCACCAGTGCCGAGTACAGAGGGAAGGGGTGAGGAGGAACCATTAGAGGGAAAAGAGATAAGTTTGACTGACAGAGCCATTTCCTGACTACTTTAGAAGTCCATTAAGGAACAGTGATTGACATTGTTTTATTTCAGGCACCTACCTGAGGCATCTGAATTAGTCAGCTGGGAAGCAGGATCCTACCTCCTACGTTTTCCTATTGACTGTACAGACAGCCTAGGCTTCTAACTCAGATAGTGGAAAAAGATCCACAAAGGTCAACGTTTTTTAAAGGTATTTTGGCTGTAGGAGATGCAAACAAGCACCCTGGGACTTTATAGAGACATTCAAATAGATTACCATATTCCAGCAAGCAACAGGTTTCAAATTCCCTAGTGGTATTTTCAGATGCTTAAATGCCCTTGAGGAGCTAAGTGTGTTGTCCAAGGTCACAGAGAAAATCTGTGTGAGAGCAAAGAAGAGAACCTGTATCTCTGACGAGTTTTTTGATCTGCATCAAGTCAGGGCATTATCTCACTGTGTGCCCTGCTTTACACTTTACCCTAAAGACTCTGATGTGGCCAAACCAAATTAAGTTATGCAATCAGAGTTGCTTAAATGTGCAAGCATTTTTACACAGAGAAACTTTTACATCATTCTGTCAATGTAAAACATGACAGATACTTCCTTGGTCAAAGTTCACATTAGCAAAGGTGTTTATGAATAACATGGCAAGAATAGCAGGGAATATTCTGAATAAACCCAAGTAAAAAAATCTCTCAGCACTCCTATACATGGAGAAAGTTAATCAGAAGCAAAAATTCACCTATAGTTGCAATGACCATGAGTCAGACTCTGAGGAGGGTATGCATCCTGCTGTGAGCATACATGCGTATGTGGGGTAGAAAGTTTGGGGCCAAAAAATTAATCTAAATCAATGTGAAAGTGCATCAGATAATAGTTTCATATCTGATCATAAGAGATACTTGAGTTTCTTCCTGTACTCCTGGCATTCCCACATCTCAGAGGCTGTCTTAATTCCTCAAGCACAATTTTCTTTATGCTTGTTTTCTATTCTGAACACTGTATCGCAGGGCCCTCTGGCTGAGAAGTACAGAAGCGGACAAGCCTCCCTTCAGAGCATATCAAAATCATTCCTTAATTAGCTGGCAGACACAACTTGATTCAAGAGACACAAAGTACTGGCTCTTTTTCAGGAACTGAGTGCCTTGTTCCTTGCATACAAAGTCAAGATAGCCACCTCTAGTCCCAAACCTAGCAGATTTACAGCTTTTTTACAGTTTCACAGGCACATGCCTGCGTGTAGACATAGCCTCTTAGACAAAACCTCCTTAGAATTGTGACAGCTGTTTCACAAGGACTCAGGACACACTCAGGAAAGAACATGAGCCAAGAGGCCAAAGGCACCGTCTTACCGTCCTGGTAGCAGTAACTGGAAATTTGAATGATTCCCAAAGAGATCTGGAAAACCACTTTTCTTCTGCTGTTAATCTTGTCCAGTACATTCAGTTAAACATGTTTTGGATATTTTCTTTGTCTTGCCTGCTGACATCTACCACTAAACCTATCTGTCATACGTGTGAGACATTTAAAGCTCAGGCCTAGCTGAGTTTTCTCATGGAATTCTTCTCTTTCAATATGCTATAAAGAAAATGAAAAATACCAGAAGGTTTAATTTAGTGATTTTTTTTTTTTTTTTTTTGCTTTGGTCCACTTTTGAATTTCTTTAAGCTTATGGCTGATGCTAATTCTCTGCAGCATTCAGTTGTTTATTCCACAGTTGTTTATTCCACAGCACTGAGAGACAAGGATGCCAGCAGATGGCTGAATGCTCCAGCTGAGCACATCACTGGAGTGAAACATGAGGTCAGGCTGCCCTCTGCGGGCTATGGTCTAGCACTGGGATGAATTGGTTTGCAACAGCTCAGGGGAACTGGTTAACGTGAGCACAAAATTTCTCCATTTGAACAACAAAATTTCGACACATTGCCAAATATAACAGGGTTTCTGCTGCCTCGGTGTTACTGCCAGAAAGGGAGAAGGGAATGCAGGCTGCGTTTGTCTGACTGCAGCAGTCAAGCACTCCAGGTACAAATAACAGCTCAATATGATATCACCTGGGAATCCCCGGGAGACCCAGAGACTGGTAACAACAGGTTCTGAACATACAACCAAGAAACTAAATGGATGGAAAAAACTTCACTCGGCAAAGGAGCTGCCAGGCAGGAATCAGGGACAGTGCATTACGGCACCACTCCAAGATCTAATTGGGAACAGGTCCCATTATTATTAGGCATAATACAAACACAGCTCTGCTTACGTCAGCATTTCACATACAGTGTCAAACAAGTCCAAAGCAGCCTGAGGCAAGAGTAGAGGGATGAGCAACAGAAACATTTCTGGATGACCCTGGGTCTACTGCAGACTTCAATTTCTTTGCTTGTTGTCAGTAGTGCCTTTGGCTTGGTTCCTTAAAGGCTTCATCCAAGCGCAGATGCTGGTTCCTACAGGGCTGATGACTCAGAAAGAATTACAAAGAAGCACATTGTACAGACTCTTTCTGGAAATGCAGTTTGGCTCAGAGCACAGCTTCTGAGCATGAAATTCTAACTGGAAATGTTCAGATGGCTCCCTCTGCCATCACCCATCAGTGAAATAATGCAAATGGTGATGTACATGGTCACTCTCTCCTCTTTGGGAACCACAGAAGAATTGTTAGTCATCAAGAACGGCCAGTCTTTGACTACAAGACCCTTCCTAAATCCGTTGGGGCTTAGTTGTTGCAAAGATGCAAATATCCTGTGGGGTGGAATAGCCATGGGGCTAAGTCAATGTCTTTATAAGCTCAAACCAGTCCTGTACCTTCAAATCACATCCTTTGAGAACCAAGTTGGACAAGTGAACTGCTACAGTGATGGGCTCTGCTGGTGAGAGCAGGATCTGGCCAAGAAGCCATGAGGTGAGTTATTAGGAGTTACTGACACCTTCCTGCTGTAACAAAACACTGAAGAACATCACTGGAGTTTTGTCATGTAAGTCTATGGGCAGCAAACACTGGAGCATGTTGAGACACCAGTATTTGGGGCTTTCTAGATAATTATGCTATCAATGATTTAGAATTAATCATGAAGCCACTACCGAATACCTCGCATCATCAATATTTTAGACACTTGCTTCAAAATGAAAGACATCTTATAGTGCCAAAATTTAATATCAGGGTCCATGTAAGATTTCAACTATGTCTCCAGACAAAGATATCTGAGTGAAACTCTGACAAAATCCTACTTTAATTCTGGACTATTGCAGAGGAGAGATCTGAAAGTTTCTATATTGCATAGTAGTAGCAACGCCTTAACTATTTTGCCTAATGCATACTGACCACCAAGATCAGCTTTTGCTTATGATTAAACAGATTATCTGATGACAGTTTAGGGATTAACAGATTATAGCCCTAAATCCAAAGATATAAGCAACAAAGAAATCTTATTATGGAATAGAAAACAAACAATGCGGTCAGAGCTGATCAGAAAATTACTCAGAAATCGCTTAGTAGTGACGAGAAATAGATGCAGATTCTGGTTGCAAGACTTCCCTCTCTGTAAGTACACAACAAATGATTGAGGGACCCAATTTATAGCAGCTGGACCACTAAACTAATTTTTTTTCAATATTTTGGGGTAAAATCCAATTTTATGTCTATTTATACCACATTCAGACTCTTGCAGCCATTGCAGATGCAATATCGCATAAACCCATAAGTTTACCCTTCAATCTCTTTGCTTCAAGCTTCCACTCCCATAGAAACAATTCAACTTGTGGTCCTGCTGACCTGCAGACTTAAGTGAATTTGGCTGAGCTTTGACTGATTGTTTCTGAGAGTATTTTACGGGGTTTCAATAATTCATTATAGGCTGACACAGACACTGTATGGCAGAACATACACGTATGTTTACTTACAGAGGAAAGGCTGGATTGTAACACTAACATTGGGATAGAAACATTTGAGGACAACATGATGTGTCTGGAAAATACATGTCTCGTGTCACTGACAACACACATGTCTGACCTCCTCATGGTCTGATTAAAGTTGGGAGAAGCCTAATTTGGACTTCAGCCCCACTATATGTTGTTTGGTATACAATGCACAGAATGCTTGCTTTCTATAACAAAGCCTAGAATCAGGAAGCTGCAAAGATGAATTTAAACAGATCTTTAGCCCCTCCTCAAGAGACTGTGCTGAGCCACCAACACCTCATTCTTGATTTCTTCCAAGTAGTCACTGAAAACACAGATGTCAATCTGGTTATTGTAAGCACAATAAAATCCATCGCAGAATATAAACAGGTATTATGCGTAGCTCTACTAGCATGTTTTCATTCTGGGATACAAAAATGTAACGTCCAAATCCTGAACCTTTCTGAAGCAGAAGTCCAGACTGCAGGAAGCTCTTCTGTAATGTAGGCAAATACATCCATTAGAGGCTGGCCTGGTGCCATCAATCTAAACAGCAGAGAGATTTTCAGATAGAAAGGATAGCACATTATCTCACCGTCTCACTCCATTTGAATTGATTTAATCTAGACAATTTCATTAATTTGTAAGAAGGAAAAAAGTTAGTTCCCAAAAGCTCTATGAATTAAAATGGCCTCACTTTCAAGCTGTGCCTTAACTGACATTCAAGCAAAACCACGTGCCACCCCAAAAAAAAGAACTACCTTGCCAAAACAAACCCCAAAACCCAAAGCCAGCAGAGTTCTGCTCTGAAGAATGTTAAAATAAGGAGTAGCATTTGTGTTAATTTTCAGTGGAAATAACACCAAGCATGAGCAGGTGAAGATGCATTGTTGCATATGACATGACGTTGGTAGCCTGTTCATGTTGGAGTCATAGAATCATAGAATTGTTTCATTGGAAAAGACCTTTAAGATCAGCAAGTCCATCTCCAGTTGAATCTTCTCCAAAAAGTATCCAAACAGAAAGCAACCTCCGCCAAGGTTGGTTCTTTTGCATTGACTGCTGAATTAATTATTTTCCAGTGATCTGCATTACTATTACTCTGCCAGTATTTATCCAATATTCCTGGCAGTGAGAAATACCTGAGAAATTTGAGACTACTTTAAAAGACTATTGAAAAAAAACATATGTACTGTTCACAACACATATATGTGCCACAGACTGGATTCTGCAGTCTGTTTACAAATTCAAGCTCAACATATTGGTAAGCAAATGCAGGGTTATTTGCAGAGACTCAATTGGTTTAATAGGCTGATGTATTGTTTCCTTTGCTGCAAGGCATTTCATATTGAGAAGTCCTAATAAGAAGTCACTTTTACAACTAAACCCTGACTGCCAACCACAATGACATGGTCTGTTTAAAAAAAGTGGTTTATATACATGAGGCAGTCTTAGAATAATAAGCCCTCAAGCGTTAGAAAAGCTTTGCATCACCATCTGTGAAGAGGTGACTTATGATTTCATAAATTGTGAAGTATGCTTAGGAATATTCTCACTGTTATAAAAATGTCTCTTTTTTATTATTTTCATGATACCCTACAGTTTCGTTACTGCTTCTGCTGCTCAGAAACGGGAAAGCCCTGCGTAGCCAAAAGACATTTGTGCAAAAACAAATGGATTGCAAAGAGTATTTTAAATTACCGCATTCTCTTAGGTATCCTAGTCAAGCATATGTGCCTCAAATCCGCATTTTCTTCAGCAATGATGCAGGCTCCCATGCAGTATCTACAGTATAAAAATCATCTAATTGTTTTAAATACAAATAATCCATGGACCACCTATACTGTTTTAAGCCTGTGGATCAGGCTCTGCCACTTCATCCAGTCCTTTGACCTGTGGAGGATTCATATTGTGAACAACTAATTCATTCACAATACAAGTGTGATATAAAAACGGTTTAGATGTGATTAATCCATGAGTCACCTATATTGTTTTCAGCCTGCGGATCTAATACAAAAAGTAGTTACTGTTACAAGAAGTGGAATATTTTTTATTTAAGCTAGAGTTTAGTTTTAGCTAAATATTTGTATTTTTTGCAAGTTAGGATGTCTCCTTGACAGCATGTTTTCTTTCAGATAGTGTTTTTCCAGATACTGTTCATTCGTTGGAGATGATAAAGTGTTATACTCAGTGTGATCTGTGTTGAACAAATGTCTCTTCTTCTGGAATCCCCTCTTGTTTGCAGTGCTTCCCAATCTCAAATGCAAGGTCAGGCAGTGCTGGCTCCAAAGCCCCAATTAGCAAGAGTTTTGAGTGCAGTGAAATTCATAATAACATTAAAATGAGATCTTGGAAAGGAACAGAAGATGCACAAGATTTCTCGGAAAATTTATACACATTCAATGGGGAAATATATTCTGTAACAGTTCTTGTCTCGCTGCACATCACTGATGGGGAGCACGCCCTCCTGTGGCCTAGGCCTGATAAAGGATGCTTGCTTTCTAAAACACAAAAAAAGAGTCTTTAAAACTCCAAAGTCAGTCTTCAGAACTCCAAAATGGAGAGTTTATTTGCCGGTATTTTTAGTGTCAGATCAGGCTCTGTCACAGAATCATAGAATCACCAGGCTGGAAAAGACCTCTTGGATCACTGAGTCCAACCATTCCCATCTGCCATGAAACCATGTCCCTCAGCACCTCATCTAGCCGTCTTTTAAACACCTCCAGGGCTGGGGACTCAACCCCTTCCCTGGGCAGCCTCTGCCAGTGCTCCACGACCTTTCTGGGGAAAGTATTTTCCTGATGTTCAGTCTGACCCTCCCTGGCGTAGCTTGAGGCCATTGTCCCCTGGGAGAGGAGGCCAGCTCCCTCCTCTCCACAACCTCCTTTCAGGTGGTTGTAGAGAGCAATAAGGTCTCCCCTCAGCCTCCTCCTCTCCAGGCTCAACAACCCCAGCTCCCTCAGCCGCTCCTCGTTCTCTGGCCCTTCCTCCAGCCTCGTCGCTCTTCTCTGGGCTCGCTCCAGAGCCTCAACATCCTTCCTGCGGCGCGGGGCCCAGGACTGAACACAGGATTCCACGTGTCACTCCATCCCGGCCTCTGCCCCGTGGAGAACCGGCATTCTGAGCGATTCAATCCTCCCTTCACTCACCCGACGGGCGCTGCAGCCTCGCGGGTTCCGGGCGCAGGCGCCGTCCCTCCCCGGCGGCTCCGCCCCTTCCCGTGCCCGGCGCGGGAGGTGTCGCCCCCCGGCGGCGCGGAGCCCCCGGAGCGGCGGGGCCGGGGCCGTGTCGGGCGGGAGCGCCCCGCGCGCAGCGCCCACCCTGGAGCAGCGGCGGCGGCTCGAGCAGCTCTCGCGGGCCTCGCGGCAGCGGCTGCTCCGCTCGCGGGACAGGATGTTCTCCAAGTTCACCTCCATCCTGCAACACGCCGTGGAGGCGGTGAGCGGCGGGGCCGCGGCCGGGCTGGGCTCGCGGCCAGGGCGGCTCGGGGCTGCCGCTGGGCTGCCGCTGGGCTTGGCTTGCGGCGAGGGGAGCTCGGAGCGAGGGTTCCAGGGCTGCGAGTGGCGAGGGGCCCTGCAGGAACGGGGCTCGGGGCTGCTGCTGGGCTGGGCTTGCCGCGAGAGGAGCGAGGGTTCCAGGGCTGCTGCTTCCTGGGCAGGGCCGGTGGGGGAGCTCGGAGGCTGCCGGGCAGGGCTTGTAGCGAGAGGAGTTCGGAGTTGGGCTTCCCTGGGGCTGCTGATGGCGAGTGGCCCTGCAGGAACGGGGCTCGGAGCTGCCAGGCTAGGCTTGCAGCGAGGGGAGCTCGGGTTCCCCGGGGCTGCTGGTTCCTGGGCAGGGCCGGTGGGGGAGCTCGGAGGCTGCTGGGCAGGACTTGCAGCCAGGGGAGCTCGGAGCTAGGGGCTGCTGGGCTGGGCTTGTAGGGAGGGGAGCTCGGAAATCGGGTTCCCCGGGGCTGCTGGTGTCGAGTGGCCCTGCAGGAACGGGGCTCGGAGCTGCCGGGCTGGGCTTGCGGCGAGGGGAGCTCGGAGCTCGGGTTCTAGGGCAGCTTCTTCCCGGGCAGGGCCGGCCGTGGGGGCTGGAGGCTGCCGCGGGGCTGGGTTTGCAGCTCGGGGAGCCCGCGCTGCTGCCGGCGAGAGGCCCTGCCAGGCTGGCAGCTCGGCCGAGCGGGCCCTGCGGGAGGAACGGGGGCTCGCAGCTGCTGGCCTGGCTGGGTTTGCGGCTCGGGGAGCCGGGGCCGTGGCGGGTCGGGGTTGCGGGAGCCGCGGGGCGGGGAAGGGGAGGGCAGCGCCTCTTGCCACGCGGAGCGGGACCCGGCGGGGCGTCCCGGGGGGATGAGAACATCCCTGGTTTGCTTTAGGGGAGCGGTGTGGGAAGGGGAAGGAAGCTGGGGTTGTGTCTGCGCTGCTGGGACAACACGGAGCCTCTCCCAGAAGGAAGCTGAGACCTGGGGTTGTGTCTGCTGTTGGGTTTTAGCATGGGGACCTGGGGTTGTGTCCGTGCTCTTGGGTTTCTTTATGGAGCTTCTCTCAGTAGAAAGCCAGGGGGACCTGGGGTTGTGCATGTTCAGTTGGGCTGCAGCATGAGGGCCCTCCCAGAAGGAAGCTGAGACCTCGGGGTGTGCTCGTTTAGTTGGATTGCAGCATGGAGCCTCTCCCAGCTTCCCCTGAGCAGAGGAAAACAGCGGGGCCTATTTCTGGAGCTGCCCTCTCTGCAGGCCCCGCTTGCTGCCTGTTCTTCAGGGCTGTGTGGCTGGTGGCATGACACGTTTCTGTTTGCTTCTTGGTGAGCCTGGTACAGGGTGGGAAGCCAGAGGGAATGTCTCTGGCTTCCCACCCTGCTGTCTCTGCAAGCCAAGGCACCTACAAGTCAGGCTTTGGAGAGATGCATCTTTGGTTAGGTGCTAAAAGCTGGCAGTGAAATTCTCCTGGAAGTGAAGGCGGAAAGTGTTGCAGGAAAACAGTTCAAATAGCAGAAAAAAAGAGCCTGCGTGCCCAGTCCTGCCTCATTTGAGAGGGAACCTTTCTGTGTTAGTGTATGTCTCTGCTGCAGTTACTTAAGCATATGCTTAATTTTGTGTAAACTTGTGGTTCTGTGTCTTTAGCAGGGCAATTTAGGCTTTAAAGTTAACCATGTATTAATTGCAGGTTCCTCGTTTGCTCTTATAGTGGTAGAGTAGCAATTGGGAAGAACTGTTTTAAATAACGACAAAACAGCTTATTTGAAAGCTCTCTATGAGCACACATAAATGCCTTCAGCAGACAGCGCTTTTGTTGGAGAGGAAACAGAAATTAGTGCCTACCTGACTTAAAAGATCTTGTGAGCTGTGCTAGGTTTTGAATAAGAGTAGATGACTGGGTGGTGTAAGAGTGGAGAAGTTTTCTTTCAGGCCTATAGAGTCAAGATAGCAAATAAAAGTAGAAGAATGTTTGCATAAGTCCAGAGCATCATTTTTACTTCCTGCTGTTGGTACAGACTAAGTATAGCTCATAAAGCCTCAAGTGGACTCCTTCAGCCCTGAATATCAGCAACAGATCTGGTAACTAAGAGCTAAACTTTCAAAGGTTTTGGGTGCCTGTGTCCTGGAGGAATTCAGATGCAGCTGAACAGTTTTCAGCTGAGCTGGACATTTAAATACATGTGAAGTGGTGCCTGGCTTTCATTGGTAGGATTCTAAATCAGAATTGTTTGAATAGCCCTTCTCCCCTGTCACTTGCACATCACTTATGTAATTCCCCTGTCTTGAAGACTTTAGAGAGATGTGTTTAAATAGTAGGGGTGGCCTTGTTATTAGATAATTGTTTTTATCTTGCCCTCAATGTGCTGTCTCCGAACTGTGACGGGGAGTTCCAAAGGTTGGCAGCCTAACACCCATAGGAGTATTTACCTTTCATTTGTGAGTGTACTGCTCTTTGACTGCCTTCGCAATAGGGCTGTGATGATTAGATGTAAGTGACCAGTTACTTTGTAGAATTTTCCTTACACTGAATAAATCAAAACTTTGTCTTCTCTGCCTATATTGTCAGAGTGTGTGGAATTATATTTCTGATTTTCATCACAACAAAATCCTAATTTTTGCCATCTCCCATCGTACGTCAGTCTTCCTATTTTCTTAGGTATTGTCTCAACAGAGCATCCTTAAATTGGGTTGGGTGGGTTGGTGTGAATGGTGGAGAGGACTGTGATTCTGTTACCTTACTTCAGGGCAGAATAGATATGTTTTTCATTGCTTTATGGGATTAATATTAATGAATGTGTGATAGTTTAGATATGGCTTGTCCCCTGTATGTTTTCTCTTTGTTATGTATTTCTGATGTACTTATATCCCAGGTGTATTTCAGGAGTGCATTGTTCTCAGGAGTATTCAAAATGGAAGAACAAAGCTGCAAGTCAGACTTACTACTTCTCTCATTGTTTGTTGTTCTCTCATATTTCTGTAGACAAAATAGCTTGTCTTTAAAGTAGTCACTTGGCATTCAAAGAACTTTTGTTTGTGTTTGATGTGGGCTTTCATGAGATGTTTCATCTTAATTGTGACCTCAAAAGGACACTTCTGAGCTGTGTACCTTGAGCAGGAAAATTATGATTTTGGTTGTTATGAATTTGCAATATGCTGTCAAAGATTATTTGCATCGCTCTCTTGGTGTTTGGGAGTGAATTTAGGTTTTGGAGTGCACATTTTTGCTACCAGCGTGTTGTTCTTCTGTATCTCTTACAGTGGTATTTCACATACTCTTGAGTAGTTTCTGTTCTGTTCATGTTTTGAAGCAAAACTTGGGCTTTGAAAGAAACCAAGTCACTTGCTACGGGAACCACTCCAAAACCATTAACTGCTTAACTACTCAGAGCAAGATTTGTTCTTCTTGAACCCACTTGATTTGATGTAATGACCTGATTGTTTTAACATTGTGCTGCTATTAAGAAGTTATGATGATGAGATTTAGTGTATGGCTAGCAAACGTGAGCAGGCGTAATTTTATATGTGAAAGCAGTGACTGTTAAACTCTCTGTATTCATCAACTGAAGAACTAAAACAAACCTTCAAGCATTAGTTCTTTCTCAGATTTTTGCTCTAAACAAACCTTCACGCTAGTAAAGCAGTACGCTTGAATTAAAACATGGAGTGACTGCTGTAGTTTTAGAGGCTTCAGTTAGGGGAGCCTGTGAGCATTTCCCCTTTGCTTCTCTTTGACCCACTTTCTGCTTTCTTTTTCACTCTCCTGTCTGAGCCAGTACCTGTTGTTCTTTTACACAGTATTTTCTTTACTTTGTGATCGTGTCCAAAAGACATGGTGGGATATCACCAACATCACTTGGTTCCATTCTTTTGGGTACTGCATTGCACTTCTGAAAGGTGTACATGAAAAATACAACAATGATTTTCATGTGGATAAAGGAATTCCTGTTAAACACTGGATATTGACAGCTTTCTTTGCTCTTGACCGTACCCTTTTCCCTGTCTAAACACAAAATCGCTATACTTTTGAAAACTGTGTGGAATTGTATTTTGGACAGATTTTATAAGGAGCAGGTTATGGTTCTGGTCAAAGATCTATAGTTCCTGGGAGCAGTGAAGTTTGATAGTTATTGACATGTTGTCACTGGAATGATAAGGCAGCATGTGTGAAATGTAGCTCGAAAGTGAGAACATGCATCCACTCACTCCCAGGAAGTGCTGGAGCTGGGCACCAGATGGAAGAGCTCGTCAGTGTCTGCTCAAAGGGGCTGCTTTTTAGTAGTGATCAGGGAATTTTGACTACTTGAAATACCAGCACCCACGCTGTGGGTTTTAAGTTATTGGGCTTTTTTTTTTTTCCCAAAGGAGAACGTCACTTTGAGATTAGAAAGCAATAGCTCAATATTAGTAAGAACGTTAGTAATGACATCAAAATGAATTCATATAATTGTGAGAAACAACTGCACTTTTAAGGTAATTCCTTCAAATTAGTTAAACAGGAGGAATTAATGACCTTCACGATGAAGTTTGTTTTGCTTCAGAATCTTTATACAAGTAATGTTTGCTTTTACAAAAGAGTGGTTATTCAGATTGGCAACTGCAATGTGTATTTCATCTCAGCTGACAGCTAATAATTCATCTTAAAAGAGAAACTACAGCTTCACCCTAGAATTATCTACCCTAGTAGGGTTAAAGCATGTCAGCCAAGTGTTTGGGAGCTTACTTTTTTCTAATACTTTCCAGTGCTGGGCTTTGTTTATGTATAAGCTGCTATCTTAGTCTTGGTCTTTACCTTGATTTTGTGCCTGAATAACATAAGAGGGTTTGCTGTTTGTTTGGGTTTCTTTGTCAGTAACCCACTTCTCTTACAGCATTGCTGGAGTTACATCTCTGTTAAATATTCTCTGGAATATCTGTGCTGTAAAAAGCAGATTATACTCAGTCTGTTGGCACTGGGAAGAGGAATTTGAGGATAGGGATACTTTAACCAAACAAGTAAAGAAATAGAATTTTTCTGTATTGCTAGGAGTTGCTGGGTCTGGTAGCCTGATGCAGGTGAGGCTGCTGCAGCTCTGTAACTCCAGGTCCAGTTGATGAGAAGGTTGATCATACATTCCCTTGTAGACGTGCAGATACACGTGCCTAAGTGCACACATGTGGTAATGATATCTGTTAGCTATCTCTGCTTTGCAGTCCTTGATCAGAGAAGGCTCTGGGAAATCACTGAGTATTTTAGTTCATGAGGGTAGGACCTGTCCTCCAGTTACCTTTTCACATCTGAGAGGAGTCCCTGGAGATGTTTGTTAGGAGGAAGAATGTCTGTATCCATGTCCTGTCCTGCAGTGGATAAATTATTGACAGTGCTGAGAAGTGAAATCCTTTTCCTGGCACCACTCAGCGGCACTGAATTCATCTTGAGGCAGATGAGGCTAGAAGTGGAGAGGGAAAGCACATCAGTCAAGGATAAAGCTTTTGTTATCTATCACGTGTTACATTGGAAGTAGAGGGGGCTGAAGGGTCTGGTATTCCTAAGAAATGGTCTCTGTGCCGTTCATCAGCTGCAGCTGAGTCTTCAGTATAGTTTTATTACAGGAGGATGCGAAACAATCATTGCATTGCTGGAAATAGACATCTACAGCAGCAAGTGTGACATAGAAAGTGTGGTGCAAAATATTGTGTGCTTAGGCTTTGGTTTGCTCAGTTATTCTTCTGAATTTCAATAACCCAGTGATCTTCTTAGTACAATAAAGCAGTTTCATCCAGGGTGAGGCATCCTGATGTTTATACCATGATAGCTGCTGTGCCAAAGTGCTGCTCTCAGTGTCCAGCCATGGAAATACGACAGACTTAATGAGTCCACAGACTATAAGGGAGTGGATGAGCAACGTAAGCTAGATTTCCTAGCTGCCATTTGAGAGGACACATTTCCACACAGGATGCAGGTGTAGATAGTTACCAAGCACTGCTGCTTTTTTTTTTTATTATTTTTTTAAGTCCTGCATTTCAAAGTCCTCTGTGCAAAGGGTCATTAACAGCTAGCATTCTGCAAGGCATGCTGTTCATTTTTACTAAGATAAATTTAAGAATCATTAAATTCAAGGATAAGAAAAGACTGGTGTGGAAAACTTCCAAGACCTTTCTAGAGGCCAACGCTACCCAGTGAAGAGCATGCAGATGTTTGATCGCTGTGCTTCTATTTGTCCAGAGCTGAGGCAACTCGGCACCTCCTAAACCCTACAAGAAGACAGGAGGGGAGTTCAGTGTTATTAATCTCAAATGTGGTATCTGTAGCTTCTAGAGCCAAATATTTTCACTCTGGGTGTGACTGAGCCCTGGCACAGGTTCCTGGAGAGGTGGTGGAATCTCCATCCATTGAGATATTTAGAAGTGACCTGGACGTGGTCCTGGGCAACTGGCTCTTGGTGGCCATACTTAAGCAGGGACCAGATGACCTCCAGAGGTCCTTTCCAACCTCAGCCATTCTGTGAGGGACTGGACTGCATAGCTTGTGGGGATGGTTTAACTCTTTATCCTGTGAAGATGAACACACCAGTTTGTACACGGGATTCCTTTTATTTGCCTACAGGTCTCATTGCTACAATCATGCCAAGTGATAATACTTATTTTTTCAGAATTGCCTATAAAAGAATGACCTGAGGGCTTGATTTGTCAAAAAAAAAAAAAAAAAAAAAAAAAAAAAGCTTCAAGCAAGTAGGATTAGGCCTCAGAAACAACAGATCCTCATGTGAACTATTGAGTGGAGAGGGGTTGCCCTATAGGATTCCTGTTTTACCGGCTCTGAGCATTTTATATCGTGGTCACAAACTCAGTGTTTGCCTGAGCTCTCACTGCGGAGAGCTGAGTGGTAAAACGATTGTGATCTTTCTTTTTTCACATGCTGCCTCTGGTGTCCTGAGCTGCTGTTGACTGGATGGGAGGCTGTGTTTTATTCTTGCAGCATGTTATTCCTGGATGCCAGTCATGCCCAACCTCCATCCCAATTTCCTCCAGAAATGAGGAAACTCCCTTAAAAAAAGAATGACTCGTAAAGCTCTGGGGGAAAAAAAAAAAAAAGAAACAAAGATCTTTTAAAAGTTGTGGTTAGCAGGCAAAAAAGACATGGCAAAAACTGTATTATGTAGCTAGCTGGTATTTTTAAGGGAGCAGAGGGAGAGAGGAGAACAAAGCATACAGAAGGGGAAGATGGCAGCAAGAGCAGATGTGAAAGAACATGATTGTTTCCTACAGGACAAAACCCTGAGATCTAAACAGTTCAAACCTACATTTCTAGTGTTGCTTTGCTGTATGAGTAATAGCTTTTGTTGCTTCAAATAGATTGTCTGGTCACAGAGACATCACAGAGATCATTGCTGATGTGCACAAGCTAGGCAGCATGACATGGGGCTCAGGCCATGAATAATGTATGTAGCCCTTGTTAAAGGTAAAAGAGCACAGAGTGAGGATTGTAGCAGCAGTCTGCAGCAGTTTACTTCCAAGCATAAGATAAAATCAATTTAATCACTGAGGACATATGTTTATTTCTTCCTAACTGTTTTTTGTTTGTTGTTTTTTTTTACCCCACAGCTTGCACCATCCCTTCCATTACAAGAAGATTTTGTTTACCACTGGAAAGCCATCACGCATTACTACATAGAGACTTCAGGTAAAAGAAGAAAGCATTCTGGTTTTGTCTCTTTATTGTGAAAACTAGAATTCCCGATAACAGTGTAGATAAAAGATTCAGAAATGCTAAAATGAATCATGTATTTTATCAAAATGCCAGCAACAATAATTACTAATTAAAAATATCATGGACCTCCAATCATCCCTTAACAAGTAAGCATGGAAAACGTTTGAGGGAGGGTCATCTTTCCTGAGTAACCATGTAGAGAATCGTACCTTTTCACGTCTGACCCAGTTTCTGTCTTGTCGTATTCTTTTTAATCTAAGCAGACAACTACAGAAATGTGGTCCCTGCTGTTAACCTTTTCATTATTTTGCATCAGGGGTTTTCTTTTTCTTTCCAGGATTTTAACAAAAGTAATTTTGTGGTCATAAATTTTATCAGGCATAGATGAATTATCTGTGCTCAGTATTAGGTGTTTTTTCTTTAGTGTCTCGTTTCTATGAAAGGTGTTTTAATAACATAGCTCTAAAAGGTGAATTTGTGAGCAGATTTAGAACATATTTTGTTAAAAGTTATCCAGACCTTATTCTGCTCTTCTGAAAAAATGGATGTTCTGGTGAAACACAGCTGTAGTTGTATTTTTGTAGACTTTTCCCTGGTTTCCTACAACAGTTATCCAACATTGACATTTTTAATTTTTGGTCCTGGTTAATAAACTATTAAGTTTTAAAAGTGAATGTTACCGTGCTTTCCTCAAGCTTATTAGGTTTGCACTCCTGATAGAGTAGCTATTGAATCTGTGTGTCTGGAAGTGGTGATGTTGTTTATATCAATATTTACTCTTACAAGCTGTAACCCGACCGTTGGTTCTACATACCCATCTTTTGGAACGCTATGTGATGTTTCCTAAGGTAGAAAGGACAGGGTGGTAGGGGAAAACTGATAGCTGTGATTATGTGGTGAAGAGTGAAAGCTGACCTCTTTCCCAGACTTGTGAGAAACAAGTTTCCCCTCAGTGGATATATTATGCTTAAGAAATTCAAGCAAAACACTCTTGACTAACTGGAGGTTGTGGCAGAGACCAAAATCCCTCTGATGTGGCAGTTTTCCTTTGTGATTTTATTGCCATTTGCATGCAAGTGACAGTTATTTTTAGATTATTGTGTAAGAACAGTTTCCTTAACGAGTGAGTTGTTCAAGTTGAATTTAGCTGAATAAACCCAAAAATGAAACAAGTGTGGACGTGCTGTACAATGTGGTAATGCCAACTCCTGCTATTGGTGGAATGAATCCGCAGCAGTTTCATGACTTCAGTACAATGAAATAAAAATTTTACCTTTCCCTTCATAAAGTTTGACAGAATGCTCTTTTGATGCAGTTAAGTATAAAAGACAAATCTAAACACGTTTGTAGGACAGCATAAAGTTTGGGTTTTCTTTCTTGCTAGCATTAGAAAAAGACATTTATTTAGTTATGTAGTTTGTAAAGGAATTGATCAGCTGTAAGTTCAGCTGACATTAGAGGCTGTTTATGGATTTCAGAATACTGTGTGAAGAGCCAGAGAGGAAGTTAAAAGGACAGGGTGGATGTTAACCAAAAGGTTGGACTTTTCTCCCCCTAAGCTTGGTTTTTGGCTGCAAAAATTCTCTTTTTTGACTGTATGATAAATGCGTGTTTTGAAATTGGTCATTTCAACTTTTCCCCATTCCAAGGTTAGTGCATGTTCCAGTTTAAATTTCCAGTTAACGGTTCTGAAAATTCAATCTAAGACATATTTAAAAGCTGGCATACTATATATAAGATCCTTTAAATAAGGGGCATGTTTTTAAATCTTAAACTTGGACCTGAACTTAAGAAAAGTAAGGACAATATTTTAATCATTCTTAATTGCACATCTCTTCTATTTAGATGACAAAGCTCCTGTGACTGATACCAACATTCCTTCTCACCTGGAACAGATGTTGGATATTCTAGTTCAAGAAGAAAATGAGAGGGAATCAGGTGAAACAGGACCGTGTATGGAATATTTGCTACACCACAAGATTTTGGAAACGCTCTACACGCTGGGAAAAGCTGATGTATGTACTTCTCAGCAGAGCAGGTTATCTGTTGTTTGAGCTCTTGCTTAGAATCATAGAATGACCTGTGCTGGAAGAGACCCTCAAGGATCATTGAATCCAACTCCTGTCTCGGCATAGGTCAACCCCAAAATTCACACCATATACCTGAGAGCGTCGTCCAAATGTTTCCTGAATATTGTCAGGCTGGGTGCTGTGACTGCTTCCCTGGGGAGCTGTTCCAGTGCTCCACCACCCTCTGGGGGAAGAACCTTTAACTGACATCCAACCTAAACCTCCCCTGGCACATCTTCCTGCTATTCCCTCAATTCTCATCATTGGCCACCAGAGATCAGCGCCTGCTCCTCCTCCTTCTCCCCAGTGTGAGGCAGCAGTAAACTGTGATGAGATCTCCCCTCAGTCTTCTCCAGGCTGAACAGACCTGGTGATTGTTAGCCGTTCCTCATACAGCTTCTCCTCTAAACCCTTCACCAGCATTGTGCCCTCCTCTGCACGCTCCTCAGTAGCTTTAGATCCTTTTTATACTGTGTCCCGCCCAGAACTGCACTGCAGGTGGGGCCGCACCAGTGCAGAGTAGAGCAGGGCAGTCACCTCTCTTGACTGGGTAGCAGCGCTATGCTTGATGCACCTCAGGACACAGTTGTCCCTCTTGGCTGCCAGGGCATGCTGCTAGGTGATATTTAACTTGCCATTGATCAGACTGCAAGGGGCTGAAGTTCTACAGTAGAGGGTAGTGTGAGACACTGAACTCTAGGAAAGAGCTGTTCGCTTATGTTACCAACATGTCAAAGAAAACAGTCCTTTAGGAAACTAATCAAAATGAGAAAGCCAGTGAGATGCTCACTAAAGCAGAACCCTGAGACTTGTGATTCACCGCTTGGATAATATCAATTGTGAAGATAGGAGAAACACTTTTGTTCCGTCTAGGATTTTTCTGCTTTCTCCAAGACAGTATTGTCCCTCTCTGTCCTTTGTTAAATATTGGGAGGTTCTTGGGTGAAAAGTATTGGGTTAAATGCAAATCTTGTTTCATTTTTCTGAATGCGATGAGTTCTTGCTTAGAAAGAATTCCATGTCAAGAAGCATTAATTTTAAGCTGGTCCCCAGACAGCTTTCATATCTGAATCTTTAATATGAATGCAGTCTGTGGCAATGTTGTCTGATTCTTCTCATATCAGTTTTTCAGTTCGTGTGAAATTAGCTTCGTCATCCTGGTGCGCTCTTCTTGCTGTCTTTCTTGTTGTACTTATGAGCTGCAGTCTGCAGATCGTGGGGTGAATTAACTTGGCAGCCCTTGTTCTAGAGCTTCTTGGATCTGAGTACAAATGCTGAGTACACTAGGCTAGGAAAGCCTAGTGTATGTTGTTCCATGCATGAATGGAAGTTTCCATAGTTTCAGTCCCAATCAGCCTTTTGCATGTTGCCATGAGTTTTTAATCTACTTGATTTTACATATGTAGACAAGGTAGGGTACAAGCTACCAGAAACGGGGGTATTCCTTGCTCTGAAAGGAGCCAGAGCTCCACAGTTCCTGTTATTGTACCAGTTGTCCTGTGATGCCTGATGTATTTGTGAGCAAGTGTTTTTTTTAAATATAACTTGTTCAGTAATCCATAGGCTTTGTCAAGAAAGCAAGATGAAAAGGAGATAATATGTGAAGTGGGTAATTAGTCATATGTTTCTAAGAGTTGAGAGAAGTCATTTCACGCTCATGCAAATATGCCTTTACAAGCAATTCTTGTACAGCCTGTCTTTATACTTTGCCACTTGTGAGTTGATACATCTGAACTAAATAGACAGTTCAGTACTTGCAAGATGTTGCAGAGATCTGTTCCAAAAAGAATAATATCACAGTCATAGAAAGATTTGGGTTGGAAGGGACCTTAAAGATCATCCATTTCCAAACCCCCTGCCATGGGCAGGGGCACTGTCCACCTGGCCTTGAACACTTCCAGGGATGGAGGCATCCACGACTTCTCTGGGCAACCTGTGCCAGTGCCTCACTGCCCCCACAGGAAGAAGTTTGTTCCTCATACCTAATCTAAATCTCCCCTCATTCAGCTTGAAACTATTCCCCTTAGTCCTGTAGAATAACAGCATTTATTAACATGGTAAAACATTAGTCAGGGGTGAATTAGCTAGAAACAAAGGTATGTGAAGGACGATGCACCATCAGCTCTTATGGAGATAGGAAAGTAGTGTTGTATGACATGATGCATGAGGGACGACAGGTATTTGTGATTTGTATTGTGCTGAATCTCAGGGAAAACAACAGCTTTTTCTTGTCGTGGGACATATGTGCCTTTATAAACACCTCATCTGTCTATTGTTAATTGCTTGTGAATTTAAAAAACCTTTTTTAGACATTAAGGTGTTTGTAGTTTGTCATCGTGCATTCGTATGTACTGACTCACTGAATCAGTGGACTTTAAGACAGTACTATAAAAGACAGCTGACCTGTAGCCAATTAATTCACAGTTATTTTCCCTTATCCCTGTATTGATAGGGAATATTTCTTGGCAAGATTGGTAGAATTCTGCACCAGAGCAATTAACTCAAAGTGTGAATAAGTTGAAAAAGAACACAGTAATGAGATGGAACATTTTTTGTTGCTCTCTGTTCATATTGATAAAGTGATGTGTTAGCAGATGATGATCTTTCCAAAAATACTTTTGGATAACGTCTTGAGGTTTAATTAGCCCTTCTGATTGAGAAATTTGCATCTCTGTTTCTCTCTGTATTTGTTACATTTTTGTTATTGTTCATCTGTTTGTGTTTCAGTGCCCTCCAGGAATGAAACAGCAAGTTTTGGCTTTTTATACAAAACTTCTTGGAAGGATACGACAACCTCTTCTTCCCCACATAAATGTGCATAGGCCAGTGCAGGTACTGCTCAAATTTTAAGTAAGCTATTTTTGCATGACAAGTTTCTCTTATTCTGCTGTTGCAAATGGTATGTTTAATTCTTCCATTGTCAAGCAAGTTAAAGAATCATAGAATCGTAGAATAACCAGGTTGGAAGAGACCCACCGGATCATCGAGTCCAACCATTCCTATCAAACACTAACCCATGCCCCTTAGCACCTCATCCACCCGTGCCTTAAACACCTCTAGGGAAGGTGAATCAACCACTTCCCTGGATAGCCTGTTCCAGTGCTCAATGACCCCTTCTCTGAAAAATTTTTTCCCTAATGTCCAGCCTAAATCTCCCCTGGCAGAGCTTGTGGCCATTCCCTCTCGTCCTGTCCCCTGTCACTTGGGAGAAGAGGCCAGCACCCTCTTCTCTACAATCTCCCTCAGGTAGTTATAGAGAGCAATGAGGTCTCCTCTCAGCCTCCTCTTCTCCAGGCTGAACACCCCCAGCTCTCTCAGCTGCTCCTCATAAGGCCTGTTCTCCAGCCCCTTCACCAGCTTTGTTGCTCTTCTCTGGACTCACTCCAGAGACTCAACAGAAACTACCTTACTGCAGTTTTCGGTTGTAATTGTGGAATCATGGAATGGTTTGGGTTTGAATGGACCTTGAAGCCTGTCCAGTTCCATCCCGCTGCCGTGGGCAGGGACACCTCCCACTAGGTCAGGCTGTTCCAATTTAAAAGCATTTCCCCTTGTCCTGTCACTACATGCCCCTGCAAAAAGCCCCTCCCCACCTTTCTTGTAGGCCCGTGTCAGGTACTGGAAGGCAACTATAAGATCTTAATGTATTGGTGGCGAGAGCCTTGAACTGCCACTGCAGTGCAAGTAATAAATAATAAAGAAATCTTGCTTGTAGCAATCTAAATCTAGAGCAAATGTTCAAGTCAATATCCATACATCATTGTAGCATGCGTTTAGAAAAAGAATTCATCTTTCCTAACAAAAGCTATAATTTACTCTTTGTCTTAATTGTTCACTTTATGTGACAGAAATTGATCAGGCTGTGTGGTGAAGTTCTGGCAACACCCACAGAAAATGAAGAAATTCAGTTCCTCTGTATAGTATGTGCAAAGCTGAAACAGGATCCGTATTTGGTCAACTTCTTTCTTGAGGTGAGTAAATCAAATCAGAATTTTCAAGGTGTATTTTCTGCATCACAGACAAAATCTAATAGAGAATTGGAGATATCACATTGTGTTTCATAGCTTAGTTTTCATTCACTTTTTTTTTGTCCTGTGATATTAGAAATATTTTATTTCCTACTTCCAGTGACTTGATACATGTGATTACTTTTACTAGAATGTCATTTGGGACTCACAAATAGACCTGCCTTAGGTCCTTTCCCTCTGTAGTGAAAGTGCCTTTAGAGTAGGGATATGAATTGTAACACAGAACACTGTGTGAGGGAGACCTTGGTTTTCCTGTGTTGTTTTGTCTTTAGCCCACTAAAGACTAAGGGACAGATTGTGAGGGGCATGGAAACCTTTCAAGTTGATAAGTGTTCTGCAGGATGGAGCCCCTGTTTGGTAGTGGCACATATGGTCTGGCTGCAGTGCCAGCTCACTATCTACAATATGACATTATTTTCTGTCTGTAAGAAAGCCAAATATCTTTACTCTCTCTTCAAACTTAACATGTGGCATTGATGAAATCGAAGTGGGAGGAGAAAGGATTTTTAGGCTGACTTTCTGTTCCCATTTAAAGGTTCATGTAAAAGTTTAATTTGTAAAAGTCCATTTAGAAATGCCTTCTGCTCCCACTTTAATGTTTCCTATGGTGACACAGTATCCATTAAGCATGAAAAGATATATATACTGTCCTCCAAGAATATTTTACAAGTTTAGCCCAAACAAGAGCTGTGACAATGGCAAAGATACATTATATCCACTGAGTACATGAGAATCACTTAGAAGTCAGTAGTAAAGAATCCATGTTGAGTTTATTTTTATCTTAAATACCACCCTGATTGCCATTGTATCCACAGCAGTTGTACAAGCAGGAGAAACTATGTAAAAATTGAAAAGTTAAAGTGTTTAAACATTAGAAGCCCTCAGAAACAAGCTACTTAGATGTATGTTACATGCAGAATATGGTAGAAGTCCAAGCCAGGATTACTTTTAGTGTCGTTTATGCAAGTTGTATCATGTGATAAGAGCCCTCGTGAATGACTCTTATACTCAAACAATGCCCTTGAAATCAAACCCAGAACCCCAGTCACAAGAAGCACAATTGTTTTGTGATTCATCCGTGTTGTTCCCCGAAACGGCAAGATTACAATATTAAAAGTAAAACAGAAAACCAGATTTTCTAATTTCAAATTTCAGAGATCTTTAGTTTCACAAAATACTGGCTGTAGAGTTCAGGCAAGCTGAGGAGTGTTTCTTGTAGCTCCTGTTCCCTTCACAACTTTATTCTACTGTCATTGCCTAAGGCATATGTCTTTACAACTCCTAAGGGCTGTTTCCAGGTAAGGTGTTTGGGGTGCAAAATTTTCCTTTATTAGGATGGAATATTTTGGTTGTTTACATCTGTGCCCCTTAGGGGTGGTGGTGTTGTAACTTGGCAGCTGTTTCTGACCTTCAGATTCATGAGAGGGTAGATATATAGAATTGTGGGCGACATTTCTCTCTCAAATCTCCAGCGCACATAAACTGAGATGCATATACATTTTTCTAAAGCTATTCTTATCTGATTGTTTTGTTTCTTTGTTTGACTTTTCCTGATCTGCTTCTACACTATTTTATGAGCATAAAAACCAGTATGTACAAACCCAGGATTTCCTCTGTATGATTCCCTTTCAGATAGTTTGTTGATAGAATGCTGTTTATGGTTTATGAAGTCTTTCCCCTGTATTGCTTACCAATAAGGCTGTATGGAATAACTTTATCTCTTGGGCAAGTTAATTTTGTTGTGGAGGTAAGAACTGGAAGAACTGCATTCTACTTTCTTAAGCCCTTAAAGTCCGTGCTAGTTTTTTTTTTGGTGTTAATTCCTTGCTCTTGTGTGGAGAGGAGAAGCACACACAGAGGTGTTTGACTGATCACCTCTATCCGAGTCATTATTTTATGCTAAACTTGTTACCTCATATTTTTACTTCCTTGTTTATTCTTTAGTTGCCTCATCTTATCTTATGCAAGATACTCCTTGCAACTGATTGTTCCATGCAGAGGGACACTTGATTCTGTGTTTCAATTTCTGCCTTTGAGACCTTAAACAAGATCTGATCCATTAAAAACTTTTACCTTTGTTTTATAAAATGAACAGTAGTTTCACTATTCATTTCTCCTTTCATTACAACAAATTACTGGATTTATATTTCTCACCATGAAGTAAGTAGGAGTCCTCATTAGCTGTGGTATCACTTTTTTTTCCCAAAATTCCTTTTAAATCTGTCGGAATCTAGATACAGCATCATCCACTGCAGCTTGTGAATGCCTTGTAGATATACATCATGAAAATCTACAGTGTGTTTTTATATTGTCTGCTCTCCATTGATGCTGAATTCAGTTAGAGGAGTAATTTGTTGAGGAAGCACTGAAAATGTGTTTTATGTAACCTTTTCTGTTAGGTCATTCAGGATCCTGTTTTGCACCTTTGCAGGAGGCAGGTGAGCAGCTAAGCTGCAGCATTGCATGACTAGCAAATGGATGCTTAAACACATGCAAAAACCTCTGCCTGTGTGTTGTTCCATGTGCAGATTTGCTTTGTGTCACCTGCCAGTTTGTGAGTAGTGAGCTGTGGACAGATTCTAGGAACATTCATACATTTATATATGTTGGGTCTTCTCATTGGTGCCTCAGCTAAATAAACTGTGGCCTTTCGAAAGACTTCAGGAGAGTCCAGGCATGACTCTGGCCATCCGTATCCTGGGCTGCATCAAAAGAAGCATGGCCAGCAGGTTGAGGGAAGTGATTCTGCCCCTCTTCTCTCTTGCAAGACCCCACCTGGAGTATTGTGTCCAGTTCTGGAATCAACAACTTAAGAAGGATTTGAAATTGTTAAAATGGGTCCAGAGGAGGACCACAAAGGTGATCAGAGGGCTGGAACACCTCTGCTATGAGGACAGATGAGAGAGTTGGAGTTGTTCAGCCTGGAGAAAAGAAAGCTCTAGGGAGACCTTACAGCAGCCTTCCAATACCTGAAGGGAGCCTACAAGAAAGCTGAGGAGGGACTTATTACAAGGACGTGGAGTGATAGGATGAGGGGGAATGGCTTTAAATTGGAAGAGGAAAGATTTAAAGTAGACATTAGGAAAAAATTCTTTACAGTGAGAGTGGGGAGGCAGTGGCTGCCCTGACCTTGGAGGTGTTCAAGGCCAGGCTGGATGGGACCTTGAGCAACCAGATCTAGTAGGAGGTGTCCTTGCCTGTGGCAGGAGGAGTTGGAACTGGATGGGCTTTAAGGTCCCTCATAATAATGCGTTCTATGATTCTATGAAACACATATTGGTTGCTTATGCATTTCACACTGTAAAAAAAGACATGTTCAAGGAGTAATTTTTCTTCTGTAGTCAGAAGTCATACTTATTTTATAGTGTGTGGTATGCTGCTTTTACTACTGGTTGTCTCTCCAGGGACCTGGTTATATGAGTGTATCACAGTATTCAGTACAAATTCTCCACAAAGAGTGCACATCCATCAAGCTGACATTCACAGCAACTCTCCAGTTTGCTGCCTAGGACAGTCATGCAGTCTGTCCTTGCTGGTTTGGCTGTACTAAACACCATTAACCCCCAATGGTTATGCTTTTCAATTATTAATGTTTCAGAGATATTTGTAATAATTTTGACATTATCGCAGAGGAGGGAAACCCTTCGGATTTATAATGTCAGTATTGTACTCGCTTGAAGAAATGTCTTGTGCAGAAGTCTAATTTATGATTCTAATAAAGTATTATTCACCTGTGCTTGTGCCAGAAGAACAATGAATACTTGCCTTGCTGTTTCTTTTTGGTTACACAGCACAAATATAAATGTAATTTTATGTGCTGGAGAGAGATTTATGGTAGGAGAGAGATAGGTTGCTTTCTTTTAGACTAAGCAGAGATGTTTCTGAGAAGGTTCTCTGTGATCTGTTATATCATCCACTACCTAGTGTTAACTTCCTGTGTCTTCTGTCCATTCAGGCTGCTGAACTTTTTCTTCATGAGAAACATAACTTGAGAGTACAGTGCTGTCATAAGAGACATTTTCTCCCTTTCTTGTTGAAGATAAATTCCCCAGAAGTTTAGAATTAGTTTAATTCTGCTGGTGAAGGGTCTGGAGAATGAGCCTTACAGGAGGTGGCTGGGGGAACTGGAATTGTGTAGCCTGGAGAAAAGGAGGTTTAGAGGGGAGGGAGAGACCCTATCACTGTCTGCAACTGCCTGAAAGGAGGTGGTTGTGCCAGGAGAGGTTCAAATTAGACACCAGGAAAAATATCTTCACTGAAAGGGTCATCGAGCACTGGTAGAGGCTGCTCAGGGAAGTGGTTGAGTCCCCATCCCTGAAGGTCTCTAGAAACAGGTAGATGAGGTTTAGTAGTGGTCAGATAGCACTCAGTGATATTAAAGGTCTTTTCAATCTAAACGATTCTATGATTTTATGATAAATGTAGTTTAATTTCCAACTAAAAGTAGTATTTCAGACATTAGATGAATTTGAGGCTTTGACCTAGGAAGGTATGTATTATAGTGTGCACTAAAGTATAAAGGAGCACTCAAAATGAAAAAGTATCAAATAATGGGCAATTAGATGAATATGTGCCTTCAGTGGTGGAGATTAAAAAATGCCATCTCTTTGTGGGTGGCATGTTCAGCCTTGAACCAAAATGGTGCAGGGCTTAAGAGAAATTTAAGCAGATTAAAAAAATGTTAAGTTTAAAAATTCCTGTGCTCCTGAAACCCGTGGTGCTCTGCGTGGTTGTTGTGTCCAGTCTTGTAGGGAATCACTTCAAACATGGATGTAAAAAATCTGCTTGTAGTAAATTTCTGCTTCAGGATGAACAGAAATTTCAACCACGTAATTCCAACAAAATGCTTTGCTTTTTAGAGTAAGTTAAAAGCTATGGCTTCCAAAGGATCAGCAAGTGTAATCACAGAAGACATGCTAAAAAGCCAAGACTCTTTGAAAACAGACACAGGACAGCCTGTTCAGCCGGAAGAAATGCCTGGTGCTGCTGGAGTGGAGCAAATGGAGAAGGAAGATGACCCCCTGCAACAGGCAGATGATCTTTCCTTCAGTCTGGATGAACTAAATGTCACATCACCCGAGTCGTCCTCTGTTTGTCCAAACCAAGACTATAATTTAGTGAATTCTCTCCTAAACCTCACTAAAAGTCCAGTGAGTTGAGTTTATTTAGTTCTGTTCAATGTGATTAAATTAAATACTTTGGATGCTGTGTGAAGTAGGTAGAGGGAGCAAATGTGCATGTATGTACATGCTGTGTTTTAACTAGAAAAGATTAAATGAGATTTGCTTTGTGGGTAGGTTTTGTACATTGGCAATTTTCTTAGCCAGTTCAGATTGAAGTAGAAATCCTATTTTTGGAAACTTACGTTTGTTAGTGATAACATAAGTGGATTTTGAGCAATTTATGTAGAATACTGTAGGTTTCACAGACAAGGTAGGTGAGATAATCATTAGGTTAAATATAGCATAGAGTATTTTAAGAACCACTTTCAATTTTACTGACTTAACCAAACCCCCTTTTTATATAAAGGCACTGGGTTGTCTCTAGGGGTTTGATTTCTTTTAGAACCAACTGCTGTGTCTTACCCAGCTCTGTCCTCGGTTTCTTACTTAGTCTTTCAGAAAACATAGAGGAGGGTTGCACAAGCCTGTAATTGCTCAGCAGTGTTGAGAGCAGAAAACTGAATTACTGCTGTGCCTCATGCTTAAGTGATAGCTTACATTGTCTAATATCTTCATCTGAAGCTGCTCTACGGCAGCAGTCCTGTCAACCTGAAGGCTGCAGTTGGGTTCTTAGTATTTGACATGGATTCAAGTGAGAGTTTTTATTTTGCACCACCCAAACTCACTAGAATTCAGTTTTGATGACTGAAAAGGTAACAAAATGAAACACATTCACTCACTGTGGGGTAACGGAGAGGTTTTATTTAGGAGGTATTTGCTTCTTGTTTTCAAGTGAACTTCATTCACCCTCTAATTAATTCTTCCATGCCCTTCTGCCAGGACGGCCGGATAGCGGTGAAAGCCTGTGAAGGCCTTATGCTTTTGGTGAGTTTGCCAGAACCAGCAGCTGCCAAGTGCCTGACTCAAAGCTCTTGTTTATGTGAATTGTTGACAGACAGGCTGGCCACCCTCTACAAAGCCCTGCCTCAGTCGCTGGATCCCTTAGACATTGAAACAGTGGAGGCGATTAACTGGGGGTAAGACTATTATTTTTGTACTTAATACCCAAGGTGACTTTGCGCCCTTCCCTGAAACTGATTTTCTGTAGGTAGATAAGTTGTATAAAATACTCACAGCCCTACACTGAAGTCCCAAGCGCAGAGATGAGATCCCAGCTGCAGCACAGCAGTATGATTTCAGGCATCCAGTGTGATTTCCAACATGGGGCTGGGTTTGGCTGCCAGTATTTGCAGAGATTCCTTGAGGGGCAGGTTGTTCCACTGAATTGTAGTGGTGTAGCTGCAGTATCAGGTACCAGTTGTATTCTTGTTCAAGCATTAAGGGTTTAGGAACATAAACTTTTCACTGTAAGCTGCTGCAGGGGGCAGAAAAGGTACTTTTGATAACAGGCTATTGTTGCCAAATTTTTGCCCTAAAAAGAAGAAGGAAAGAGTTGCTGCATAACTTATCAACATGAAGCAAAACGTATATGCATGTTATCCTAACTGCTTGCTTGTTAGATCCTCAAAACACTTCTCTTCCCCACTCTGTTCTCATTATTATGAGTTGTTCATGATCTGTTAGTACTGATGTAAAACGTAGGTAGGTGCAAAATACCTACCAAAATTTCCAGGGGTTGATGTTTGAAGCTATAAGGGAAAAAACAACTTTGAATGATGGGATAAGTAATCACTGGACTGCTTCACCAAATAAAATGGTGAATTTGTTGCTCCGTAGAGCATTTCAATTGAGATGCCTTTTTTTCTGAATTATACAATCTAGTTCAGGTATGCATTGTGTGGTTTTAGTGGACTTTGACATTGCTTACAGAGTAGAGAAGAGTGGTTGCCTTCATTTTATGCTTCTCTAACTGCAGCAGTAATGGATGCAGTTTCTGTGATCTGTTTCCTGGTAGAACAGACTAGGTGATCAGTTCTGCCTTCTAAGTCAAGAAATACCCAGCAGAGTTCTTCTGCTGTACATACTAGGGACCATTTAGTGTTCCACTGCATACCTGTGTAATGAGAGCACTGCCAGATGAGTAGAGGCCAGCAGAAAAGCTATTGTAATGTTCACTTCACTGGAAGTAGATCATAATCATTTTGTTAAGTTCAACAAGAATGAAGTCCAAGGTTCTTCAATTGTAGACTGAATAAGTATCATTTCCTGTTTCTCTAGTTTGGATTCCTATAGCCACAAAGAAGATGCATCTGCTTTTCCAGGGAAAAGAGCATTGATTTCGTTTCTTTCATGGTTTGACTACTGTGATCAACTCATCAAAGAAGCACAAAAGGTTTGAAATGTTTACGAGCGATACAAATATATTCAGTGAATAAGCAGTTCCAGTTATTTCTTAGCTTTTGAGTTTGAGACATACCATTTTGTACTTTTGTTTCAGACTGCTGCTGTTGCTATGGCAAAAGCTTTGCGGGAACAGTTTTTCATTGATGTTATGGAACCTCAGCTGATGCAAACGTGAGTAGCATCCTACAAGGCACAGCAGAACAAATCTCAGTCAAGCTGGGTTTTTTTTGACTGAAATCTCGTACATATCTGACATGGAATTACAAATCTCAGGCTGGGTTTTTTTCGACTGAAATCTCGTACATATCTGACATGGAATTTTTTGTTCAGTTCAGAGATTGGAATCCTCACATCAACTGCGCTGTTGCATCGCATTGTTCGTCAAGTGACTTCAGATGCCCTGCTGCAGGAAATAGTTTATTTTATACTTGGAGAACACAGAGAGCCAGAAACTTTGACAGACATCAACAGGCACCCATTGCGACACAGATTAATTGAACACTGTGATCATATTTCTGATGAGGTGAGAATGATATAATAATGTCTGCCAGCCAGTTCTGTCTTGCATAGAGTCTGTAAAAATGCCATCATGAGGTCTTTTCATATTTGTTTCACCTAATCGTTTTGCCACGGAAGAGTTCTGACTGCCAGCCTTACACTTTCCTTTTGAAAATGAAAGTCAAGCTGTTTTGTCCGGCTAACACATTGTTCCCACTAATAAAGATGCTTTGCTAAATTTACCTGCTCCCTGTGCACATGTGCTAGGGATTGCTCAACTGTAAGATAGGGCAGCATCAGGTTTTGTAATTGCATTTTAATTTATGCTTTATGTATTGCATCACTGTTATTCTCGGGGGTATGGTTTAGTAGCAGACAGGGATGGTGGGACTCCATGACCTTAAAGGTCTTTTCCAACCAACTGATTCTATAATTCTCCATGTTGTGTTACTTTTATCATGCTATCACAGAAGGTATAGTTAAAAACTTACTATGTGTGATGACATATTAATGACAATTAAAAGATGATGTGAAAACTTCAATTGTTTTATGTTGAATAAACATTGTTAAAGTAATTGTCTTCAGTAGAATCCTTCCTCAGGAGATGCTTGTTTCATTTTTTCCATGAAACAACCTGCACCCTCTTCTTTTTTGAATAAAAACCAAGCTTGCCTGAATTTTTTTTGTGTTGCAGATCAGCATAATGACTTTACGAATGTTTGAGCACCTTTTGCAAAAACCCAATGAGCACATTCTTTATAATTTGGTTCTGAGAAATTTAGAAGAGAGAAACTATATAGAATACAAGCCTTTCTGTCAAGAAGATAAAGATGTGGTAGAGAATGGACAGATCGCAGGAGCAGTGTAAGTTTCTTCTCTAAGGAAAGCCTTCACAACAGCTAATGTGGGTCCTTATTTTAGAACAAAACAGGATTCTTTTTCAGTAACTGAAAGAAAAGAGAGCATAGATGGCACTGTGAGTGCTCTGTGTATTAATCTGTACCCATAAAGTGATGTTTCAAGGATTTAATGCAGCGACACATTTCTACCAGCCAAAATGTCTACTCTGTTATTGAGATCAATAAGTTATAGTTTTTCTTCAAAAGAAAGTTTATTGTGTATTTGTAAAGGTTAGTATTTCGGTATATGAATTTCTGTATGTTATAGTATTGTTGCATAACTTAAGTAAAATGATGTTATGAGACCTAATAGAGGCCTTCAATACCTGAAAGGGACCTACGAGAAAGCAAAGGACGGGCTTTTTACATGGTCATGTAGTGATAGGACGAGGGGGAATGGTTTTACATTGGAAGAGGGAAAGTTTAGATTAGACATTAGGAAGAAATTCTTTGTGATGAGGGTGGTGAGGCCCTGGCACAGGTTGGCCGGAGAAGTGGTAGCTGCCCCATCCCTGGAGGTCATCAGGGCCAGGTTGGATGGGGCTTTGAGCATCCTGATCCAGTGGGAGGTGTCTCTGCCCATGACAAGGGGGGGTTAGAACTGGATGAGCTTTTAGGTCCCTTCCAACCCAACACGTTCTATGATTCTATATTAATTAGGTTAAAAGGTGTTTATATGATAGGATTCTGGAAAGCATCCTGGTTGTTCAGGGAAAAAAAATACTAAGCACGCTTTTTGACCCAGAGGTTTTCCTGCCTTCAATAATATCCTGTGAATGATTATATTTTTGTCTAATATAATCTCACAGAGACCTAGAGGAAGATCCGTTATTTACTGATCTGTCTCCAGATAACACCTTGTCAACTCAAGAGTGGCTCAGTGCTTCTCCACCTGTCAGTCCAGAACATCCGAAAAATGATGGGAAGACTGAAGTTCATAAAATTGTAAATAGGTAAGTTGAAACCAATCCTTAAAGAAATCTCTGACTGTGTGGGTGTCTGCATACACTGCAAGTTGAGTGTTCTCTGTAATGGATGTTCTGTGCCAGCTGGTAAAATGACTCCACAGGAGGAAATTGTGGCATTTTATCAGAACGCTACTCCTGAAAGATTGGAGCTTACAATAAGTAAAAATAATTGAATGTAAATGAGAAAAATAGAGGAACTTTAGAGCTAATTGTCTAGTTGTATACTCAGAATTCATTATGAAAGCCTCATTGATTATAAAACTCCATTTTCTCAAAAATATTTGCTATACTTAAACTGCTGTTTGGGTCTTGACCTTCTGGAGGAGTCTGGGGAGGCTTGCTGTAAGCATTTTTGGGGGGAAAAAGCCCTTAACCTTGCTAAAGTTCCTTAAACGCATATATAAAAGTAAATAATTGCAACGATGGAGCTAACCTTCTTTTCCTGGAAAATCAAGGGGCACCTCTGTCACCTGTAACAAACCTTTGTGCCTGCTAGACCTGCTGCAAATTGGATATCGCAAGGAGGACAGGCTCTGCTCTAAGCAACTTAGTGATGGTAATTCTCTTAGCACTTGTCCTAGCACCAGTTGCTGTTCCTCTGTTAATACATGGCAGCAAAGCAGCCCTGGTATTTCAACACTGACTTATCTTCTTACCCAGAAATAATCAAAGGTGCTCGCCAAAGGAAGCGAACAGCCTGAGGACAGTCAGCGTAGAACAGCATTGTTGCTTCTTGCCCTATTTCCCCCGGCACTGCCATTTATAGCAGACATGGTTTGGAGCAAAGAACGTTCTCCTTAATTCACCCCTTGTAATGTCCATCAGTGAACAGAAATGGGGTTTTGTGGTTTTTTCAGATCAGATGAACTCTTTACAAAGAGTCAGCTACTATGTGTTGCTCCAGATAAATCTTACAGGTGCCTCCAACCACCCTGGGGTGTGGAGAAAGTTGAAATTTGGAAACAGAGTCCAAAGACTGTGTTTTATTTTGCTGTCAAGAAATCTTAGGGGGTTTATATTTATTTTTTAAAGACAATTCTCTAATAACTTTCCCTCCTAACTGGGGACATGATCTAGTGGTGGACTTAGTAGGGCTGCATTGATGGTTGGACTTGATGGTCTTCAAGGTCTTCTCCAACTGAAACCATTCTGTGATTCTGTCATAAGAGTCAGAATTTCCTGATGCTTTTTAGGTCAGGCATTGGTGAAATAGCAAGGATGTGCAGTATTTGTACTACATAGCTGGCAAAGGCAATGATATGTGTAACTGGCAAATTTATATGCAGACATTCCTGTATGTTCTCAGAGGTTCATTTTCTACAAAAACAAAACTATGGTAAATAAAATTGGCTTTTAACTGTAATACTCCTCCGTTTATGGCTCATTTATTCCCCAGTAAATTTTCCATGAGCTGTAGTAAGATGGAGCCTGACCTTTAGCAAATACTTGACCTGGTTATGAATATTCCTTTTTATCTCCATTCTGTCTGTTAATTCTCAGTAATTCTTTACCTCTTCTGCTAGATACAAAATTTCTAAAGTATGAATCTTGTTATTACAACTCGTAGTTACAATAGGTGTGCTTAAGTACATTTTGTATTCTGTGCTCTTCACGTCATGTTATGGTAGAATCTGTGGATTAGTTGGCCAGACGATTGAGCGCCGTGTATGCTGTAACTGATGATGAGGAAGTTTTGATCTGGTGCTCTGTGGATTATAGATATTCAGCAGCGTACTTGTTTTCTCTTTAGTTTTCTCTGCCTTGTACCTGATGAAGCTAAGTCGTCGTACCACGTGGAGGGTTCAGGTTACGATACTTACCTCAGAGATGCCCACAGACAAGTAAGTCAGTGGAGTCCTCCTTAGTCCTTGAGAATTTGAAATGCTTATGAGAACGGATGAGTGGTTCTAAAAATAGTGCCGCTAAATGCATTTTTGGTAATGGAAGATGTGAAAATTCAATTTATATTTTCTAATGAAAACTTACCTTTGGAGACCTTTTGTTGGTGAATCCACCTTGTATTACCCTAGTGGGAATAACGGATGACAAGAAATGCATTAATAGTCATATAACAAATACACAGAGAGAAAACCTGAACTGCGGATAGATTGTTAATTTGCTTTTGCATTTATCTGCATTCTCTTGGAGAATTGCCTGCCAAGCTGTTTGAAAGGACTAAAGGGAAATTAAAATGCTGCATAGAAGTTATGCAATCTGGGATTTTAAAATTAAAGGCTTATCGCAGGGAGTACACAGCCCTAAGGAATTCAGGTTTGAAGTTGGGAATTTTGGTAGGTAGGGAAGGGTTTACGATTTACTGTTCTGAAATAGATTCAGGTTTTGTTTTTACAAATATAATCTAAAGTTTCCTTGGTCAGAAGACAATCTGTTTAATTACAGCTTTCTTATTGAAGCCCTGTGAATTGTATAGGATAGAAAAATTTATGCACAGGAGTAGAGTACCTGAGAGAGCTGTATTTAGTAGGTACTTAAAGCATTCCATAACCTCTGAATTATAATATCAGCGACTGTAGATGGGAAGCCTGAATTTGTTTGTTACATTGTTTTATCTATACTCTCTCCTGAAAAGAAAGGGAATAGAAAACAGAGAATAACGGAACAAAGGTTGATGTAAAATTCCCCTCTGTTCTATTCTTGGATGCCAGGAAACACATATCATCTTTGTATTTCTCTGATGCCTTGGGAAAAAGAGTATTCTGGGAGTTATTAGAGAGCAGAATTGGTTTCTGTCGCTTCCTGGCAATGATATGGCTACTGTTAAAATATCTCCCCCCTAAGAATTGCCCTGCCTATTGCTGTTATTACATTCAGATAGTTGTTCTGCTTCTTTATTTCGGTTCCTGCAAGCCTGCACAAGTAGGTAAGCTACATGCAGTGAAGAGTGCTTGAGTCTGTCCTGTCTTTCTTTTGCTGCTGTTTATTCCCGTGTTGCTTATTTTCACTGCTATAACCTGTGCTCCTTTCAAGCTACAATTCCTTGAAAGTGAGTTAGCAGGCAGCCCACAGCAAATCAGAGGTTGGAAAAGGGTGTTGGGAAGCAAAGAGAGGGAAGAGGAAGGCCTGCAGTACTTTTCATTTGTATCTCCTGCATGTACATGTGCCATTCCTACCCTGGCAATTTGAAAGCCTGATTATAGATTGGATCGCAAGATAAGCTGCAGATAATACAGTGTGATAATGTAGTGATGACAAGAACATGTATAAATGAGATTCCTGCTTTAGAGGAATCATAGAATGGTTTGGGTTGGAAGGAATCTTAGAGCCCGTGTAGTTCTAACCCCCTGCTGTGGGCAGGGACACCTCCCACTGGATCAGGTTGCTCAAAGGACCGTCCAGCCTGGCCTTGAACACCTCCAGGGGTGGGGCAGCCACAACTTGCCTGTGCTAGTGCCTCCCTATGCTCATCACAAAGAATTTCTTCCTAATGTCTATTCTAAATCTCCACCCTTCCAATTTAAAGCCATTTCTCCTCATCTGATCACTCCACATCCTTGTAAGAAGTCCATCCACACTTTTCTTTTAGGCCCCTTTCAGGTACTGGAAGGCTAATCTAAGGTCTCCCTGGAGCCTTCTTTTCTGTGGGTGGAACAATCCCAACTCTCTCACCCTGTCCTCATAGCAGAGGTGTTCCAGCCCTCAGATCATCTTTGTGGCCTCCTCTGGACCTGGTCTAACAGCCCAGAGGAAGGACACCAAGATCAGGATGTATATTGTTGGCTTTGCTCTGTGTTTTGGCCCTAGATGCTTCTTGGGAGGTTTGTTCTCCACTCATTTCTGTAACTGTTCTAATAGCATGAATGTCAGGAAAAAAATGAGGTGTGTACATAGAAACTGATAGTGTTTGCTTTAGAATGACTGTTCTTTCTGAGCTTAGATTTTTTGTTTTCCTACAGATTATGGTTTAAAGGTGTATGGACTATTAAAAGGAAATTAAATGGTTTCCGTTGAGGTTTGAGTCTGTTTTCCTCACTGCTTTTTTCTAGTTCCGGGATTATTGTGTCATCTGCTTACGGTGGGAGTGGCCTGGATCTCCCAGATCTTTAGAAAAGTGCAATTTAGAAGCACCATTTTTTGAAGGACACTTCTTGAAAGTCCTCTTTGAAAGAATGGGCAGGATTCTTGATCAGGTAAGAAAAAGCAGGTTATGAATTCCATTTCTGAGGCATTCATTGCTACTAAAGTGCTAATCTCCGTAAGGTTCCATGTATTCTCATTGCTTAGATGTCTGTTATAGCATCACGTTATTGTGTAACATCCCATGTCCTTGGTGCAGGTCTCAGCTTGTAGGATGTTGTAGTGATCAATATTATCACTTTAACATAAGCAGAGAACAAAAACCCTTTTCTTTGTTAGCTACCTTTTTGTCTGCCAAATGTGTTCTTGACCAGAAATATAGTTTAAATTGATAAGTAGGAAAAGAACATCCTTAAGATAAAGGATAAGGGTAAGACAGTATCTTAGGAATCTCTTCAGTACTAGCATCACTGTTTATTTTCATTTGTTAGCATTTACATTTGGGAAACAGGTATATTAAAATACTGCACAGATCCTTTCTGCCATGTTTCAGTTAGCTTCAATCTGGAATCTTGTTCAGGGAGCAGTTTACATCACTCTGTAAGGTGAAAAGAACGTGCTGTATCACAATGAACACCTACCCCATTTTTTCACAGTTAGAATAAACACTTATTGTACATAGAAGGTTTCTAGAAGATATCCTTTTCCATTTGTAATATAAAGTAGCTTTTTTTACCTGTTTGATTATCTTCAAATAATAGAAGTATAACTGCCAAGGGCAAACAACTGATATATGATCTGAATGGCTCCTTTTTCTGAAAAGGTGTGACCTGTCAGACCCAGATAAGTACAAAGGAATTTAAAGAAAGGAATTTTCCTGACCCGTTTCTGTGCTTGTGTCCTGTGTGACCTCGTCTTTCTGGGGAGAAGTGTAGTGAGGGTTCAGGGAAGGGGAAAGGAGGTTGCCCTTTGTGAAAATTTAATGTTTCTTTGCCTTTTTTAAGTTAGTTAAGTCGATGTGGCTGCTGTAGGTCAAAAAGATACCTTTTTATTGCCAGTGAGAATGAGCCCTGAAAGTCTAGATTATCCTCCCTGCAAAACCTGTCAAGAGTTGTTACAAATGCATTACTACCAGAATTTCATACAGTTCTCTTCTGTTTCACATGTGGAGCTATCTGCAGAATAAACAACTAGCAATGGTAGTGCCAATTTTCCTGGTCATAAGAAGGACAAGAACCATTTAAACATATATAAATGCATAGGAAACATGGCAAGAAGCCAGTAGCAGGCTGCAGGTCAGCTCTGAGGGTGTTCAGGGGAGAAGGATAATCAAGAGTATCAACCTTTGTAGCTGAGAAGTCAGAAAAGTCAAAGACTTCCGTCTGTATTGTGTATTCTCAGAGTTTTGCTTCCACTAAGCATATTCTGCACACTTCACTAGTTGAAATGGTTATAGATTGGAGTCATGAAGAAATCTGGGCATTGTCGGCTCTTGGGATAAACAAGACTTAGGGGTATGAAAACCTTATTTTAGCAATGATACATAAATATAAAAAGCAAAGAACCCAAGTTAAGCCCCTTAGGAAACACCCCAGTGTCAGATACATACAATTACAACATAAATAGCATGTGGCTTGGAAATGCAGTGTTTATTTTAATATCCTGCCTGTCAGCATGAAACACATTTGGGTTAGTCAGGCCAAGTCTTATGATGTGTGGTGATGCGGTGGAAACAGTGGTGTCAAAAATGATTCTTGATTCCAGAAGAATTAAAATGAACTGCCTGAATCAGGCAGCGGGGGTAAACTCATCTTATATTGTACCAAAACCCTGTCCTAAAATCCGAACTGAAATTCCTGGGGATTATTCACAGTGAAACACATAAATCACACTGTGAAAAAAAACCCAAAATGATGGCATCTGGGTCCTATCGATGACAGGTTTGACATAGTCATAGAATCATGGAATGGTTTGGGTCAGAAGGGACTTTGAAGCCCAGCTAGTTCCACCCCCTTCCATGGGCAGGGACACCTCCCACTGGATCAGGGGCTCCAAGCCCCATCCAACCTGGCCTTGAACCCCTCCAGGGATGGGGCAGCCACAACTTCTCTGGGCAGCCTGGGCCAGGGCCTCACCCTCACAGGGAAACATTTCTTCCTAATCTCTAATCTAAATCCCTCTTCTTTCAGGAAAAAAACGTTCCCTCTTGTCCTATTCCTGTACTCCCTGATAAAAAGCCCCTCCCAGATTTCCTGTAGGCCCCAGAAGTGGGTGCTACGGTCCCAAGTGAAAAGTGTTGAAAAGCCATTTCTGGGGTCACAGTGCTGCTTACAGGCTGTGTTCAGTGTTTGTTTTGCTTTGTTGCAATGTGATGGGTAGCTCTTCAGTTTTTATGAGGAGGTAACAGACAACTTTGAGAGGTGGTCGGTGTCGTTACCATGGTTCCTGGCAGAAGGCAGCTGTGACACACAAGTGAAGATAACTTGATTCAAGGCTATTCAAATCCAGTAATTCATGTACCAGACCGTACCGCCTTTCTCATCTTGATAGTGCTCATTTCTATGGGACTGTTTCCTTTTGTAAGAATTTCCTGAACTGCAAATTTTGCTGGTTTTAACCATTTTAGTTAGAGAATTTTTTTTTAGGATGTTATCTCATACAAAGCTGGTTTACTGACTCTGTTGACATAGTGACAGGAATAAAAGCTGTGTGTGAAGAGGCAGGTTTCCTTAATACTCTCAATTAGTTCAAATCGCAACAGCAATCTGTCTGAACAATGCAGCACCTTTACTGCTTTGTTTCCTTCTCCTGAACATCAGATAATGCTCATGGCTTCAAAGCTTCCTAATGAATTGACTGACTCAGATAACACTAAAGACCTTCTCCTACAGTTCAGTGGAATGGATTTATAGAAAGAATTTGTGTCTCTTTCTGCACAGTATTTTTCCACAATAATTCAAAATGTAGGGATTTTTTTTACCTATAACATCTCTGGTCCAGGGTCTGAAAGCTTCATTTGTTAGAAGATGTGGATGAATCCGTTGCTAGAATATCAAGTACCGAAATAAAAGCTACTGACTGGGAGAAATAAGTGCTTTCACTCCGAAAGATCTGTAAGACAACTCCCTCTGCACTGCAGCAGTGTGTGGTAATGAATTCAGGAATAACGCACCAAACTATTAGTTAGGTGTCCACATCCAGTCAGCAGAAATTTTGTCTGAACAGCCCCAGTAGTGTCTGGAGCTGTTAGACTGAAAAGCAAGTCGGTGTCTCTTTTAGTGTGAAGTGAATCCCCATCTCGGCTTCCTTGACTGTAGTGACAGAAATTTCAGCTCTGTTGCCTGAACTGAGGTATCTGTTGCTATTTTTGTGATGCTCAGGATATTCCCTTGCTGTTACAACATGGATCTTGCAGGATCCACCCTCTGTGGAGCCCTTGAGAGACCAACAGATATTCTTGAGCATCTGGGGTGGCACGAGATGTTTGCATGTAGGCAAGTATATTGAGAGTCAGATCTCTGTTGAGTAGGCTAATGTGAGCTTAGACATGTAGACATATCTAAATATAACTGTCTTAACCTGAAGCTGAATTCTTCCAAACCTTGCAGTCTGGGAAAGGGAAGAACCTAATTACTGGAATGCTAACTTTAAAGCATAAAGGTGATAATTTGAGGCCACAAAAACATCCTCTTATAGATGGGATTATGCCACTGAGGATGTTACTGCTGATATGCAGAGGGCCCTGTAATCCACTTCAGGTAAAATCAACAAGGTTGAGTTAAACCACCTGGGTGTTGGTACCATCTTCAGGCTGGCATAGGTGTGTACCAAGGGAATTGCTGTCCATCTCCTGCCAGCGAAATCTGTTCTGCCACTAGATACGTGGAAGGAAATGCCACTGGTTTGCAAATTTTAGGCAGAATTTTAAATGTTGGGTTGTTTTCACTGTGATTGGGGAAAATCAAAGATGGAAAGCAGAAAAGTACTTGAACATAAAGAAGCTATGGTGAAAATACTTGCTTTTGTGGAAATGAGTTTCTCACAGGATTGGTAAAATCCTTTAAGCTAGCCACCGAACTGTCATATTCACCAAACAGCAGAGGCTTTGGACCTGTCTTCTAGCCTTAACTTTTCACCTTTATATACTCATGATCCTGTATATAAGATTCTAGCAGATGAATAAACACCGGTTGGATGAATGGAAGACAGGGTGATTTTAACCAAGCACTGTTTTCCCTTTTTTTGCAGCCCTATGATGTAAATTTACAAGTTACGTCAGTGTTGTCCAAACTGTCCTTGTTTCCCCATCCTCATATACATGAATACCTTCTGGATCCTTATGTAAACCTAGCTACTGGCTGCAGGTCTCTCTTCTCTGTTATTGTGAGGGTGAGTAAACACACCATTAATATTTACAGCAGGGATATATTTAGTAACTTTGTAGTCGGTGGTAGTAGTTGCTGGCTGGTTTAAGTTGGCAGAGGGCTTCTCACTGAAAATAAATACTGAAGCTTTTGGTTCAAAAATCAGAATTATGAGTTTTCTACCAAGAACATTGGAAAATGTTTCCCGGCATTTATTTTCATTCTGCATGTCTTGCAAATCGTTTGTTCGCTTAGTTTCATGGTGCAGATGCAAAATATCCTCTGTGGCAACGTGTTGCTTTAAACAGGACCAGGTCATGATGTTCTCACTTCCAGGCAAGGTCAGGTAGTGCTTCAGAAAAAGCCACAGAATCGGAGAGAGATGTCACACAAAAGCAGAGGGCGCTCCTGAATACCCCGTTCGTGGATGAATAGCTCTGCTCATCATTTTCTTTTTTTTTTTTTTTTTCTCATGAGGGCTGTTCTTGACAATGAAGTTACGAATTTTTTGAAATTCCCTTTCTTTTCTCTCTCTGATTCTATCTCTTCCTGCCAGGCCCATGTCCTGGAAGTGCTGGCTGGATGCCTGTCACACTGTCGTCTTCTCCATCAGCGATCCCTCGCCTACCCCACGCACCAGCTGTCATTAAGCTGGTCAGGAGCCTAGTAATCGCTCTTGCCCAGTGCTAATGGAGGGCTTAGCTCCCTTTTTCCCAGCAGCTCTCCTCATTTTAAGATATAATCTTCACTCTCTCTCTCTTAGTCATTTCCCTGGACCCAGGAATTTACTGGTCAGTTGACTGCATCAACACTTGCAAAGACAGATTAATTGTTAGCGTAATTAAAATAAGTGGAAGCATTTGTGATGACAGCTCAGAAGGCTCAGGAGTTCCCGTCCTTTTGTATCTCCGCTTTTTTCACCCACTCCCCCTTTTTTGAGGCAGAGCAGATACGCTGCATGTTGTTTTGTGAGGATGCTGAAGGGGGTCTGCATCCCAGGTGCTGAAAGCTGTCATTTAACCTTGTTGCCAGGCGCTCTGCAAAGGTGTTAACTTTGTGTGCTGTTGGCATTGTGTTTTGCAGGTCGTCGGGGACCTCATGGTTAGAATCCAGCGCATCCCAGATTTCACTCCCAAACTTCTGCTGGTCAGAAAACGCTTGCTGGGCTTGGAGCCAGAAGGGCCCATGTGAGTAAATACGTTGTTTATTCTCCAAGACTCGTGGCTGGTTTCGGTTTTTTTTGTGTGTGTGTGTGTGTGCCAGTCCTGGTTCACTGCTGATCGTTTTCCTCTTCCTCAGCATTGACCACATGACGTTACTAGAGGGCGTGATTGTGCTGGAAGAGTTCTGCAAAGAGCTGGCAGCAATCGCGTTTGTGAAGTATCACGCCTCATCTACACCGTAAGCAGCCTTGATGAGCAGCCAGGCTCAAAAACCACCTTACCTGTTCCAGTCGAAAAAGTCTCTTGATAACACCGAGAGGAGAAGAGGTGGTGCCTCCTGGCAAAGCGTCCGTTGACATTTGGCAGAACTGGAAGACAAGTTACATTGATGAGATGTTGACATTGCAAGAGAGGGATTCAAATGGACTGAGAATGTGATTGGGCAAAACCAATACATAGCATTTCTAGCCACTGTGTGAAGAACTGCAAAAGCTGCAGGAAGAACCATAGACATCAGACTTTGGTTATTCTCTTGTGATGACGATGTTTAAAGAGTTGGGTCTTCTGTACATTCTGGGGCTCACATGCACCAGTTCACTTTTTGTGACCGTATTACTTTTAAAAAATTAATTTTATAATATTTTAATGTCTTAATTATTTTTCTTTTCAGTTGGATATATGAAAGGAAATCACAACTATAGCTGCAATGTATGCTATTAAAAATGAAGAGGTTAAAAAAATCCACATCCAGTGGGATATATTAATGAGGGATCATTTTTGTTTCAGTGATTCTTACAACTCTGAGCTTGATTCCCCAGTGGATTACGTTAAGAGAAAGATTAGTATAAAATCGGTATTAATGGAATTAATCCTGATTCAGCATCACATCCCTAACAAATACATCTGAAGTGTACATGTTTCTAGCATGTTTGTCTCTGTCATTCCAAGTGATTGCTGTTCAGGTCATCTGCGTAACCAGATTTGCTTTAGGTTTTGACATATGAATTCTAGCTGCTTAACTCATGTCACCTTTACAGGAAGTTAATTATAGTTCATCAGCAATTGATGCTGAAACAGTATTTTTAAGTTCTTTTAAATTGGTATTTAGACTAAATTGGTTTAAGAATCTTTTGTGCCTTGAAAATTGGCAGCACGGATGTTCTGTCAGTTTAAGAAATGGTTTTTATTGCTTCTCTAATCATAGCAGTAGTGCCCAGCGAAAGACTGATGCCAATTCAGTTAAAGCATTGATACCATATATAGGACCAAAATTTACATCTGCTTTTTGTTACGCTGGGATGCAGCGATTTCTCCTGGTGGATCTTTTTCAATATGAACACTTTCAGCTAGGGCAGGCATTTGCATTGCAAGCAGAGGGACATTCAGACTTCAGCACGCTTTGCTTCTATTTCTCTAGCATGATGGTAGCCTGCACATGAGGCAGTTCCTGCTGCTCACTGCCACACGTGCTGGCAGGCTCCCGTGGCTCTGCTTTCACCTCTGGGTCACATGGAACAAGGTGGATGAGAGGCATGTCCTGCTGTCTGTCTGCACAGGCGTGTGCCGTACCTCCTTTCCCTCCCATGAACCCAAAAATGTAGCTGAGCAAGGTTTAGCTCCTTGTTGTCACATTGGATTTCCACATTCATCTTTCCTGCTATCCCATTTGCACAGCTCACGCCCACTTCACATGTGATCACTTATGTGCAAATACAGACTGATTGACTCAGTCACTAGATTTGTTCTGGATTTACATGACTGTACTGAGAATCAGACTCTGCTCGGGATCCATGCCTTTGAAGTCTTGTTTTTTAATATGCATGGAGCCTGGGTGTTGAGAGGCCTTTTCAGTTAGCAGGTTAATTAGAACAGTGTCACAGTTAATGGGCTAAATTTATTCTGCAAAGAGGGTCCTGCTGGAAAAGCTTCCAGTACAGGTTCAGCTGGAGAGAGCAGTTCTGGAACTGGGGATACGTTTTGGCAGGTAAAACCTGAGTACAGTGGCTCCCTGTACCGGGAGGCTTCTGTATGGAGCGTTGCATTTATAAGGCAAACAAAAGCATGTTTGACTTCCTTACTTTTTTTTTTTTCCTTTTTTTCTGAATTAAGTCCCAAAGTGTTTTCAGGTCAAAATAGCATAGTAGGATAACATGTGTTCTTTAGAAACATAGCTTGAAAGGAGCAAATAATTTCTAGTTGTAGGTACTGCAGCTAGTCTATAGCAGAAGCTTAATCAGTATACACCTGACACATAGTTTAGAACATGTAAATGTCTGCACGGTGTTGTCTAATTAGATACATTACATGTTATAAGTAAGTTCCCAGTTCAGCAAAGCAGTTCAAGATAAGGTTAATTTCTAAAATTTTATTTCTATATCATGATCTTTTACATGAACCAAGTTAAGCTGTTGAACAGAAATGCTGCTACTTTGCTGAATCTGGATCTTTGTAGGGTTTGCTTGAGCTTAAATTACTTTTTCCTTGATTTTTCTGTTTTCATTATTTATTATTTTTAAAGTTCTAGGATACTTCAAGCATCCCAGTATCAGTGGAAACTGGAATTGATACAACTGCCATGAATGAAAGTGAGAGAAACGCTAAACAAAACATGCAAGAGCATTCCAAGTAATGTAACAATTTATAAAGCCATTCAAGAGGTGCCTGATCTCAAATGGAAGCATAGCATCACCTCTCTTGTTGTTGTTTTCACTGATACTTGAGCTCGTGTCACTATGAGGAATTGTATCAGTCAGCTTCTGCAAAGGCTACTGTAGCCTTGGTGGGTTTTTAATGCAGAACAGCTGACCAAGCTGCAAAGCTGATTCCTTCATGCTTGTCCATGAGAAAAGTAAATGGATGTAACTATCAGCAATCTTAAATTCAGGATATAATTCTCTGGTCTCCAGCAACATCTGTCATGTTCTTGCAAACCAAATATTGTTTAGTTCATAAATTTATTACACATGGAACCATCCCAATAGAAATGAAGCAATCCTGAAAGTTGCTTTGGCCTAAACTGCTTTTGTGAGCACTGCCTACAGACCTTTAGTTGCCAGCCATGATGACAATGACCTTTAATGACCATTATATTTGTAAAAGTGATTTAATCTTCCTTAAGAAATGGAACTCGTTTAATTATTTTTGTTTTGATGTTTTTCATGCACTTTTTTTTTAAGAGAAGGTTAGAATTTAGTTCAGGTCCACGTTTTCATCACCTTTCTGATCTATGCACATCACTGAGGTGCCCGTTTTGTTTCTGTGTGCGTGTGTTTGTGGTTATTTATTACCCAGAGGTGGACACCTGAGGAAAATACATGGCACGAAGTTCACAGCGTATGCAGATCATCCACATGTCAGTGAGAAATGCAAGTGATTCTCACCTTAGGAAATCCAGCCTCTAGTATTAGATTGGAATATTTGAGAGGTAATACTAGAATCACTTTTAATTTCAAAAAGCAGATCCAAACCTATTTTAACGTTGATGCACCTGTGTGTAAATGTACACATTTTTTACCTTTTTTTTCCCCTCCCTCATTTATAGTATGTATTTGATTTAGACTCCAGTATAGAAAGTTTTGTAATAAGCCATGTGGTAGCTGTGGTAGAATGAGTTTGTCTTTAGTTTCTCATATGACTGTAATATTCCTGCTATCCGCATCCTGTCTGTGTAATATTCTTACTATGTATTTGTCTGTGCAATATAAGAGCTGTGATTGGGGACACAGCTTGAGTCTGGTTGTACGACACCAGTGTGTATATATATACACACATATAGATATATATATATAAGGACCAGAATTCCAGGCTTGCTTACACTACGATTAGTGTAACGATTGTCACACTTGATTTTACAGGGCACAATCAATCCTGGAATGGCTTCCTAACTGCATGGTAATGTATACCATAACCTGCTGTGTAATTTTACAGATACCATTTCATTTTTGCTATTTCTCTCATGGCAAGAAATACTAAACCGAAGCACGAGGTAAGATCGAAGGATTATGTAGTAGACTTGAGCCTACAGGGAAAAATCTGTCTCTCGTATTGCATCTGATCCAGGGTTTTCAAACCATGATCCTCAAGGCTTTGTGCCCTGTAAAACAGTGTAACTATATAAAATATAATCTCCTTGTTTTGCCTTCTGCCTTGTTTACATTAAACAGAGGATACTCAGTAAACTTTTTCTATTAAACTTTGTGTAGGTCACTTACTGATACAGTGCTGCCAAGGGATGGGATTTCATGAGGAATTGTTGAAAAAGCCACAGGACCAGACACACAATATTGAGTTTTATGAAGGAGGTTGTGGTAAATTCCAATTTTTGTGCTAAAAAGTGCATGGAGGGTTAAAAGGGATATACTTAAATTAATTTCAATGAAGCAACTGCTACTGTTATTACAGAATCTGCAATACAGTTTGTATGGATGACATTGAGATGGAAAGTGTTTTAACATTTTACATCATGCCTTTGATCCTCGAGTCCTTTCATTTGTTTCTATTATATCCTTAAGTCCTTTCATTTATTTTTAGTCTGTCGGGGCAGCATCTTATGTAATTACCGTGTCCTGCAGTGGTGCTGAGCAGGGCTTGGAGTGAATCCGTATGCTCTTGCCCATGAGAATTGGAAGCTAAGGGAAATAATCAGGATGGAGTTATCCTGCACACAGAGAAATGTCTGCTCGTTCTGAGAAACCTAATATCCTTCAAGACTGCAGCTGGTCAAGACCTTGGTTTCCTGTTGGATTTGAGTGTGGAGTGTGTCAGTCACAACATTGGTTTATTGAATTGGGTACAAACATTATGTGCGCGAGTAGGCATAATTTCTTACTTTAAGGCCTTTAAGGAGAGCTTTTATACATAGGTTTTTATATAAGTTTTTGTGTAATTTAAAGTTGTGTTTGGAGGGTGTTTTTTCGTAGTATCTCATCTAGTTTTGGAGTCTTCCAGGTTTTCATCAGCCTTTTAAGAATCCCATTGCTCTGTGGGATCCCCTCTGAGGGCTACACTTGGATGTTAAGCTGCTCCTCAGTATTTAACAGCTGCAAGTGCTTTTGCATCTTTAACAAGAAGAGAACTACAACCAGATGATGCACTTGACATTTTTTTTTTTATAGCTCTCAGCATCTTTTCCCTATCCTCTTGGGTCTTAGATTGTCATCTCCCACCCCAGATAATTTATTTGCTGTGCCTGCACAAGGCTTTTAGAGATTTAGGGATACTTTGCTTCTTCAAGCAGTGAGGAAGTTGTATCAAAATTACACATTTCATATCTTGCTGTATTTTTCTCTGATATCCTTGAAATGACTGGATTATTGA